>JAVIAB010000107.1:21554645-21562145 GCA_032433765.1 Megaustenia siamemsis
ATGTATATATATATGTGTGTGTGTGTGTACAGTTTGTCTCCATCTGTTGCAAATATGTTTTCACGGTCCCACTACATAATTGACTGCATCATGTCATGGCTACTTCGACAAAGAAGAAATGGTGACAATACTCAGTCGAGTATCATATCATGGCTACTTCGACAAAGAAGAAATGGTGACAATACTCATTCGAGTATCATATCATAGCTACTTCGACAAAGAAGAAATGGTGACAATACTCAGTCGAGTATCATATCATAGCTACTTAGACAAAGAAGAAATGGTGACAATACTCCGTCGAGTATCATATCATGGCTACATCGACAAAGAAGAAATGGCGACGATACTCAGTCGAGTATCATATCATTTCGTTTCGTTAGATGGAAGCTGACGTACGGTGTTCGAAACCCGTTGTAGACAGAAAGGATTGTTTCTATCGGGGGTGAAATAAAAATCCTGAGTCTCACACGTCGTGGCGACTGCCTTGACTAAGCGGCCTTTATCCCACTGGTTCCCGTGATACCCTCGACATACACCAGCAATGGTAATGAGTGTCGTAAAGATAGTTTTTTTTTTAAAATTTAGACATCTATACATTTAAATGACAAAAGTTTCATCACTCCTTACTAATTATTAAAACTGGTATCTAAAGAAGAAAAACCAGTCACAAGAATAGGGGAATCTTTTATTTTGTTGCCAGTTGAATTAATTGTTATTACTACTGTTACATGTGCATATATATATATATATATATATATATATATATATATATATATATATATATATATACATGGTATAGAGTGGAACGAATTCAAAACAAACGAAGAAATGAGAGAAATCGCCAATCAACCACTAAAATCATCAGTAGTCAAGAAAGGACATTGGACATATGTTGGACATGTGATGAGGAGAAATAATACCGGAATAATGAAGCGAGCCCTCATGTGGGAAACAACAGGTAGGAGGAAAGACGGCCGACCCAGAGAGACACTGAGAAGAACATTGATCAGTGAGTAAAGGCAGCATGAATCGGCTCCCTCAATGAGATCGAGATGCTTGCACAGAACAGAGACTCTCTCTCTCTCTCTCTCTCTCTCTCTCTCTGCGTTCAGGACTCAATCAGAGTAAGGATTCCAGACTCTCATATGAAGTCACATGTCAGGCTAAGTGTGTTGATCGCCCCCACAGACAGAACATGACAATTAGAGTCTGTCAGATTCACTCTGACTGAACACCCGTTAATACGTTGCACTGTGTTCTGCGCCAGTGGCCCAGTGAACAGAGACAAATGGCGAGATTTGATAAATGATCTTTGCAAGGATTGAGACTGCTAGAAAGAACATTTATAAAAAAGAGGAAGAGTATCTGGGTCTGTGGCCTATGGATCAGCCACGGCTCGGAAGGTCAATAGATAGAAATACGATCTGTATGAGAAAGGAAGAAAACAAAACCGGAAGGGGGTCACGGATTTAAAAGAAAACAGGTCGAGAAACATTGCTCTAGTGTACAGACGCAGGGAGCCGCGATAGCTCAGTGGTTAGTGAACTGGACTACAAAGGACAAGCGGTAGGGTTCGATCCCAACCGACGGCTTCCGGGTTCACCCAGGCTTAAATGGGTACCGGATTTTTTTCTGGGAAAGTAAAACGGCACGAGCGTAATACCGACCACATTACCCCAAAAACCATGTGCTGAAGGTCTGTACAATTTATGGTCACTAACAGCATATTCCCTATACGCCACTTGGCGGGACGGGGATCTTTACTTTTTTTTTTACTTACAGAGGCATAGATTGTGGTTTCTCATTCTATTGTGGCCAGATCGTAGGCGAAGTATGATGACTTGATCTCTCCTTGAAGGCATCAGATCATCTCGTTATACTTTAGGTGTTCTTTTTCCATTTTTCATTCTCTTTTATTCTGTTCTATCTCACTGAATTAATTTCACCGCAGTCGACGATTCCCCATATCCGCTTTGCCGTTCGTCCCAGAATTTCTCAAAGTGTATGAAGACTGATTGTTCCAGAATTTAAAAAAATGTGTTGACTGTAGATGAAGGCCTATATCTGCTTTCCCCACTAAGCACTCATGATCGCCCAGACCCTCTTTCCCACCTATAGACTTAAGTCTCTAGATATATTCATCACGTCGCCTCAGGTCGGGAAAACCCGGGTTCAAAGTCTACCTACCACGGGCCCCGTCGGTGCTACAATACGCCTTATATCTTTAGACGTGTGCTGCGTTTGCTACGATGGGGACTGCCGCTGCCTTTCTTTGTTCGGACATTCGATGAGACGTTAATTCGAATGATTCCATTGACACGGGCGGTTGAGCAATTATGGATTTCCATTTGTCTGCAGTGATACCGGGGCCTTCGACTAACCATAACAAAGCAGTGTCATTTTTCAAAAATAGGAAAAATTAATCATGGGTTTATTCGGGGCGTTACCATTCTCTTATCTCTTGTGTAGTGAGAGCCGATGTCCAGCATCTCGGGGATAACGGCAATAAACAGGAGGTCCCCAGTGCACTCTCATTCGATAAAGATCCCTTGGCAGTTACAATCGATAAGAGTAGGCCATAAATATGGCCGCAGTTCCGGGAAAAAAAAATATCAATATAAAACCTACCCACACAGTGGATCCGTGTTACGGAGTTTGTCCACATGGGCCAAGATTCTGCTCATATTTTCTCGAGATTCTAGAAGGAATATCGGACCACATATGGATTTCTTCGGTGTGTAATGATGATTTGTTGCCTCGTCACCACTTGCAAAGGTCAGACTTCAAATTAATGAATGACCAACAATATTTCTTTACAACATTACAAAGTTTATTCATACCTTCTTGTGCTTATTCAGACTGCTGGACTGACCCAGGAGAGCCTAACGGCTACTTCTTACTACACCTACTAATTGACTCTACTCTACTAAACGTTATGTGTTCTGCTCAGATTATGATATTCTCCGTTGACCGTTGAAGCTCTCCCAGGCTTATATATCCCCTTATTTTCTATCCCATGGTTCCTCCTTCAACCAATCCAATTCTGCCACTCTAACTTTCCGTTGTCTCCTAGTTACTACATATTACGTCATCTTTCACCCTTCTAGAAATGCAGACCGCACCATCTTGAACTTACGCACCTATGGTATATTTCCCCGTTTGCACACCTACTACTATATTCTGGTTCACTACTACTTTACTATTATAGATTATCCTTACAACAATAGCGACAATACATCAATATCCCAACCATCCTTTCGTCTCTTCTTTTAAGAAATAAAAAACAAACATGGCGATGCATCCACTCATGCTGCAGACACTGTATGTTGTCAAATCTTCTGTAGCATACTTTGTGAGCCAGTCGCCAAGACTGCGTGATCCACGTTCTGTGTAACCAACCATGTTATCGCCGCCTTTGCTGCTTCTTACACTTTTCTCATGCTGGACACCGTAATGCTGTAATAGCCACACTCCCCAGCTACTTCTCTGCCGTATTGATATGCCACAAAACCACTTGCACTTTTTTTGCGGGATAAGGGAATCATCCGAGTAGATGATGGGCTCACGAGGTGATTACACTATTTCAATCTTCTTCTTCTTCTTCCTCTTCTTCTCCTCCTCCTTTCCCCTTCCTCATTTTCCCTGCAGCTTCGAAGGAAGATATAGTTTACGGTCTTTTGCTCTTTTATTTCGGTATTTCTGTATTATCACGTGGATGGACCATGTTATCTGTTGTTTATTTATGTACTCTTTGTCGGGAATTATTGTTATTTTTTTTCTAAATTCGTTAATTTTTATCTTTTCTCTCAGGCTGTTTCCTTTCATTCGTCTACCATACTTCATTTCGGTAGTGGTTACTTTTCTCATTATTCTTTAGCTAGAGCCGTGATCTAGCATTTGTAGCACACAATCGGGATGACGATTATGTTGTAGAGTGTCTGTGTTGCCTCTGGTGTTATTTCCTTGCTGGACAGCAGTGCTGATAGTTGTCCGATGATTTGACAAACTTTATTCCATCTTGAGTCTATTTCTGCTGCTTGTAAATTGTCGCTTGTAACTAGACTTCCTAAGTTTTTAAATTCCTGCACTTGTTATAATCACGTACCGTCTACCGTTATGTTTTTCCTTACGATGTTAGTGACTTCTTTCTTGAAGTGTATACTATTAGATTTATTTAGGTGTCATATAGGTATTCTATTTATCCATGTATTAGTGCATGAGTGTCTGTACTATGACTACGAATGGAGATCAAAATGCTATAACGCCATAGTTTTTATCATAAAAAAGAATGAATGTCTTTGATGAAATATTTATACTAAAATATTTTGCTGTATTGTCTCATGACGACTAGACAATGCTACAGATGTTATGCTGCAGAAAGAAAAAAAAGCGAGGATCAATTTTAGAAAACGGCCCAGATCCAAGATTAGGGGTACCGCATTCTCAACAATCTTCAGAAACTCCGAGGTAAGTTGAACGTTTCATCTCAATAAGCCAACATCAGGTCGTATGTCCTTTTGCACAGCGTAACATTCATCACAGCCCGTCTGGAAGAATCTCTGACTCTAGACAGATCTCCCACAGAACGTTGCATTCACCACAGCCCGTCTGGAAGAATCTCTGTCTCTAGCTAGATCTCCCACAGAACGTTGCATTCACCACAGCCCGACTGGAAGAATCTCTGACTCTAGACAGATCTCCCACAGAACGTTGCATTCACCACAGCCCGTCTGGAAGAATCTCTGACTCTAGACAGATCTCCCACAGAACGTTGCATTCACCACAGCCCGTCTGGAAGAATCTCTGACTCTAGACAGATCTCCCACAGAACGTTGCATTCACCACAGCCCGTCTGGAAGAATCTCTGACTCTAGACAGATCTCCCACAGAACGTTGCATTCATCACAGCCCGTCTGGAAGAATCTCTGACTCTAGACAGATCTCCCACAGAACGTTGCATTCATCACAGCCCGTCTGGAAGAATCTCTGTCTCTAGCCAGATCTCCCACAGAACGTTGCATTCATCACAGCCCGTCTGGAAGAATCTCTGACTCTAGACAGATCTCCCACAGAACGTTGCATTCATCACAGCCCGTCTGGAAGAATCTCTGTCTAGCCAGATCTCCCACAGAACGTTGCATTCACCACAGTCCGTCTGCAAGAATCTCTGTCTAGTCAGATCTCCCACAGAACGTTGCATTCACCACAGCCCGTCTGGAAGAATCTCTGTCTCTAGCCAGATCTCACACAGAACGTTGCATTCACCACAGCCCGTCTGGAAGAATCTCTGTCTCTAGCCAGATCTCCCACAGAACGTTGCATTCACCACAGCTCGTCTGGAAGAATCTCTGTCTCTAGCCAGATCTCCCACAGAACGTTGCATTCACCACAGCCCGCCTGGAAGAATCTCTGTCTCTAGCCAGATCTCCCACAGAACGTTGCATTTTTCACAGCCCGTGTGGAAGAATCTCTGTCTCTAGCCAGATCTCCCACAGAACGTTGCATTCACCACAGCCCGTCTGGAAGAATCTCTGTCTCTAGCCAGATCTCCCACAGAACGTTGCATTCACCACAGCCCGTCTGGGAGAATCTCTGTCTCTAGCAAGATCTCCCACAGAACGTTGCATTCACCACGTCCCGTCTGGAAGAATCTCTGTATCTAGCCAAATCTCCCACAGAACGTTGCATTCACCACAGCCCGTCTGGAAGAATCTGTATCCAGCCAGATCTCCCACAGAACGTTGCATTCACCACAGCCCGTCTGGAAGAATCTGTATCTAGCCAAATCTCCCACAGAGCGTTGCATTCACCACAGCCCGTCTGCAAGAATCTGTATCTAGCCAGATCTCCAACAGAACGTTGCATTCACCACAGCCCGTCTGCAAGAATCTCTGTCTCTAGCCAGATCTCCCACAGAACGTTGCATTCACCACAGCCCGTCTGGAAGAATCTCTGTCTCTAGCCAGATCTCCCACAGAACGTTGCATTTTTCACAGCCCGTCTGGAAGAATCTCTGTCTCTAGCCAGATCTCCCACAGAACGTTGCATTCATCACAGCCCGTCTGCAAGAATCTCTGTCTAGTCAGATCTCCCACAGAACGTTGCATTCACCACAGCCCGTCTGAAAGAATCTCTGTCTCTAGCTAGATCTCCCACAGAACGTTGCATTCACCACAGCCCGTGTGGACGAATCTCTGACTCTAGACAGATCTCCCACAGAACGTTGCATTCATCACAGCCCGTCTGGAATAATCTCTGTCTCTAGCCAGATCTCCCACAGAACGTTGCATTCATCACAGCCCGTCTGGAATAATCTCTGTCTCTAGCCAGATCTCCCACAGAACGTTGCATTCATCACAGCCCGTCTGGAATAATCTCTGTCTCTAGTCAGATCTCCCACAGAACGTTGCATTCACCACAGCCCGTGTGGAAGAATCTCTGTCTCTAGCCAGATCTCCCACAGAACGATGCATTCATCACAGCCCGTCTGGAAGAATCTCTGTCTCTAGCCAGATCTCCCACAGAACGTTGCATTTTTCACAGCCCGTCTGGAAGAATCTCTGTCTCTAGCCAAATCTCCCACAGAACGTTGCATTTTTCACAGCCCGTCTGGAAGAATCTCTGTCTCTAGCCAGATCTCCCACAGAGCGTTGCATTCACCACAGCCCGTCTGCAAGAATCTGTATCTAGCCAGATCTCCAACAGAACGTTGCATTTTTCACAGCCCGTCTGGAAGAATCTCTGTCTCTAGCCAGATCTCCCACAGAACGTTGCATTCACCACAGCCCGTCTGGAAGAATCTCTGTCTCTAGCCAGATCTCCCACAGAACGTTGCATTCACCACAGCCCGTCTGGAAGAATCTCAGTCTCTAGCCAGATCTCCCACAGAACGTTGCATTCACCACAGCCCGTCTGCAAGAATCTGTATCTAGCCAGATCTCCCACAGAACGTTGCATTCACCACAGCCCGTCTGCAAGAATCTGTATCTAGCCAGATCTCCCACAGAACGTTGCATTCACCACAGCCCGTCTGGAAGAATCTCTGTCTCTAGCCAAATCTCCCACAGAACGTTGCATTCACCACAGCCCGTCTCGAAGTATCTGTATCTAGCCAAATCTCTCACAGAACGTTGCATTCACCACAGCCCGTCTGGAAGAATCTCTGTATCTAGCCAAATCTCTCACAGAACGTTGCATTCACCACAGCCCGTCTCGAAGTATCTGTATCTAGCCAAATCTCCCACAGAACGTTGCATTCACCACAGCCCGTCTGGAAGTATCTGTATCTAGCCAAATCTCTCACAGAACGTTGCATTCACCACAGCCCGTCTGGAAGTATCTGTATCTAGCGAAATCTCTCACAGAACGTTGCATTCACCACAGCCCGTCTGGAAGTATCTGTATCTAGCCAAATCTCCCACAGAACGTTGCATTCACCACAGCCCGTCTGGAAGTATCTGTATCTAGCCAAATCTCCCACAGAACGTTGCATTCACCACA
>JAVIAB010000107.1:21567145-21882145 GCA_032433765.1 Megaustenia siamemsis
AGTAAAAGGCTAAGGGAGGGTACCCCGAAGTAAAACAACCCCACTGCCTTGTGGGTGAGACTTTTTAGTCAAAGGTTAGTGGAGCCAACCGTAAACAAACCGACGGAAGGCAACAGAAAACCACCAAGCAATTTCTTTGTACAGTCATTAATCAGACCACATATCACACATGTCAATTACTATTGACGATTTCACTTTTAATCATGATTATTTCTATTTCACTATTGCTGTTTGGCGTTTGAATCTTCTAGCAACGAAAGTGCCCCACAGACACCATCAGTCATAAGCTTAGTCAGAATGGTACTGCACACACCAGAACCAGTGAACGCATACAATGGGCAAGAAAACAACACACAGAACACAGAATGTGCAAGTAAACAAGATTGAATTTCCTAGAAGGCACCTCTGCTTAAAATAAAATTAATTATCAACGTAGAATGAGATGAATGGAAGTACTAGATAACAGTGTTTGACATTTATCATCAAATCATATTATTTGGACAAAACATTGAATGTTTATTTCTACATACGATAAAAATGACTAACAAAACGTGGTGATAAAGAAAAACATTAATTGTTAAATATGATGTGACTTGTATCAATCAGTGGCGTAGCATGGGTTACCAATGCCTGAGAGATAAGGCAGGTATTGCACTTCCTAGTCTGCTTTTTTATTGTTACTAATTTTTTCTAACTTTTAAACACTTGCTCGCCGGGGTGATCTTCTCATGATCAGATTGTCTCCTGCTGTGAAACTCTGTATAAAGAGGTTCATATTACCTCTTTTTTTTTGTCTGTTTTTTTTTTTCTTCAAAAATTGTGCACCGTTAAGAATGTTGCGTCCAGAGTAACTGCTCATCAAACCCCACCCCATGCTACGCCACTGGTACCATTGAAAGTACATGGTGGGTTTTTAATGAAAGAGAGAGAGAGAGAGAGAGAGAGAGAGAGAGAAGGAAGCGGGATAGGTGTTCACCAGTCAATAACTTTTGTTTACAATTCACCATCGATTTTCTGGCAACCTAAGGACCGGAAACTCCGACCATAATTACTAATGGACTTTAATTTCTTTAGTTCCCACGTACTCACAAACTTAGCAGGACTCACGTACTCACAAACTTAGCAGGGCTCACGTACTCACAAACTTAGCAGGGCTCACGTACTCACAAACTTAGCATGACTCACGTACTCACAAACTTAGCATGACTCACGTACTCACAAACTTAGCATGACTCACGTACTCACAAACTTAGCAGGGCTCACGTACTCACAAACTTAGAATTACTCACGTACTCACAAACTTGGCAGGACCCACGTACTCACAAACTTAGCAGGACTCACGTACTCACAAACTTAGCAGGACTCACGTACTCACAAACTTAGCAGGACTCACGTACTCATAAACTTAGCATGACTCATGTACTCACAAACTTAGCATGACTCACGTACTCACAAACTTAGCATGACTCATGTACTCACAAACTTAGCATGACTCACGTACTCACAAACTTAGCAGGACTCACGTACTCATAAACTTAGCAGGACTCACGTACTCATAAACTTAGCATGACTCATGTACTCACAAACTTAGCATGACTCACGTACTCACAAACTTAGCATGACTCATGTACTCACAAACTTAGCATGACTCACGTACTCACAAACTTAGCAGGACTCACGTACTCACAAACTTAGCAGGACTCACGTACTCATAAACTTAGCATGACTCACATACTCACAAACTTAGCAGGACTCACGTACTCATAAACTTAGCAGGACTCATGTACTCACAAACTTAGCATGACTCACGTACTCACAAACTTAGAAGGACTCACATACTCACAAACTTAGCAGGGCTCACGTACTCATAAACTTAGCATGACTCATGTACTCACAAACTTAGCATGGCTCACGTACTCATAAACTTAGCAGGACTCACGTACTCACAAACTTAGCAGGACTCACGTACTCACAAACTTAGGACTCACATACTCACAAACTTAGCAGGACTCACGTACTCACAAATTTAGCAGGACTCACGTACTCACAAATTCAGCATGATTCCATTCACTTCTTTTACTTTACTTGTTTACTCTTTTATCAATCTATAATTCTTTAGAAATACCAAAGACGTATAACTAGCGGGCTTTAGAAGTATTCTGTATAACATACTGTGTTTGTTTCATTGATACACCTATGCCTGTTTAATTTATACTAATAAACTATATCCATTTATTTTATTATTTAATCTTCTATTCACACTTTAAAATTATTTATTTAATTTCAGTTTCTATCAAACCGTAACGAATGCTTTAGGGACACAGAAGGAAATAACTAATGGATCAGACGAAATTTACTGAATTAATATTTCATGACAACCGTTATTTCAACAAAATTGATAATCAAGAACTACCAGACACCAACGTTGACGGAAAATCGATGGTTTATCCGCATTTTATTTGTATTTGCTGATTTTTCTTTTCTTAACTTTTATGCGTAAGAGCTCGTTTTATAACCGTAAAAATCTACTATTTTATTTCCATGGAATTACATGGAATTCCCATCGACTTCATTATGCAAAAGTGCGGTACAGGGGACAAGGGAATTGGATGGACACATGGATCTCTATTGGAGGACCTTGCTTGCACTCGCCCGATGACTAAAGTATTCTAGAGTATTCGTAGACTGTAGAATTCCTCTTCGTCATCCGTCCTTAAAAGGACGTTAAGTGAAAGTCTGCGTTGTGTTTTGGAGGATCTTGATTTAGCAGACGAAATATTTCTTATCAATAGCGATGTGAACATGATGCAAGGGGAAAAAAAAATGCCACGTCATCAATGGCTAGGAAAATTTGACTTGAAATCAACCAAGAAAAGACAAAATAATAAAAAATCTAATTCGCCCAGAGGACAAAAATATACCGTGAAGGATAGAAGAAGTAGATCACTTTTTATATCTTGGAAGCTGCATAAATCAAGAAGGAGACACAAAGAAAGAAATTAGAACCAGAATAACGAAGGCAGAAAATGACTTTCAGAAAATTTGATAAAATATGTAAATACAAATTTAGAAGAAGAAAAAAAAAGCTCAGGATTTTCAAAACAAATGTGTCATCCGCCCTTACTTATGCGTGCGAGACATGGAAATCAAATGAAGAAATAGAAAAAAAAAAACCCTGCGAGCATTTGATAACAAATTCCTGGGGAAAATATAGGGTGTTTATAAAGTCTCACTACACTTGGTATCTAGGTCAATTTGAAAAAAATGTTTATGACGTCATCACAATATGTGCTCAATGTTCACTTGTTGCGACAGTTTTCTTAATGACTTGTCTGGACTTTTAAGGATTCTGTCTTGGATATGTAAACATATTTCATCATTCACAGCAGGCCTACCAGATCGTGGAGCATCTTCCACATTTCCAGTAGCAATAAACTTATTCAACAAATTTCATTGACAGTGGGAGCACATATTGTGATGACGTCATAAACATTTTTTTTTCAAATTGACCTAGATACCAAGTGTAGTGAGACTTTATAAACACCCTGTTCGTATACCATGGAATGAACTCAAAACTAGTGTAGAAATAAGAGAAATGGCAAAGCATAAAATATATAAACTATATTCAAGAGAAGGTGGTCATATATTGGACATGTGATGAGAAGAGGCAACAAAAGAATTTCAAAGCAGGGCCTCAAATGGGAACCAGCAGGTAAAAGAAAATGAGGCCGACCTAGAGAAACTAAAAAAAACAACATTAAAGCGAGAGGATAAAACAGCAGGCATGAGCTCCCTCGTCGAGATTTAGTCAGTCACTCAGACCAAAGCAGTGAGGCGAGACACAATGCGGGCCATGTGCAAAGTCTGACAGTTGAAAGTTTATCGTCCGACACAAGAGTCTAGAATTTCTGTATGTACCGTCTTCGGGTCAAAGGACAATAGATAGATAGATAGATAGATAGATAGATAGATAGATAGATAGATAGATAGATAGATAGGTAGGTAGGTAGGTAGGTAGGTAGGTAGGTAGGTAGATAGATAGATAGATAGATAGATAGATAGATAGATAGATAGATAGATAGATAGATAGATAGATAGATAGATAGATAGATAGATAGATAGATAGATAGATAGATGGATGGATGGATGGATGGATGGATGGATGGATGGATGGATGGATGGATGGATGGATGGATGGATGGATGGATGGATGGATGGATAGATAGATAGATAGATAGATAGATAGATAGATAGATAGATAGATAGATAGATAGATAGATAGATAGATAGATAGATAGATAGATAGATAGATAGATAGATAGATAGATAGATAGATAGATAGATAGATAGATAGATAGATAGATAGATAGATAGATAGATAGATACTCCATCAAAAATATGTATCATTACAACCGTTAATGTTCTTGTTCATGGGGCTGAAGTTATGAACATTACATGCTTGAGTTTGTTGGTTTGTTTGAGGATCGGTAGGACGGACAGGTAACACACACACACCTGCTATTCCAGGTAACCCTAAAGAAAAAAAATGATACCTGCCATCAGATCCTGTAAACACGATGGTTAATTAATTTGCGTTTCATTACATTATTCACTGTCCAGAAGTTTACCTTAGGAGCTCCATTGCACATTGAACAAGCAGATCAAGAATATTGCTCCAGTGTGGATTTCTCAAATAAAATTTTAGGAATTTCTATGAACATCTTAATTATTAATAATTACAGCGCCGTTAGACTGCATATGGAGCTCGTAGAGTCCCCCGCCAATTTCTACATTCTTGATCCTTCTAGTGATGTAAAACGGCACTTAGGGCTCGTATAGTCTCCCGCCAATTGTCTCCATTTTTGATCATTCCAGTGCAATGTTCAATCAATTGTTACAAAAATGATGATTGTTTCTTCCTAATATTGGAAATTAGCTCTCTTTTTGCTTTGGTCTCTTTCAGAACTTTTTTATCACTCTTCTTAGCTGTCCATGGTATTGTCAACATTCTTCTATAAAACCACATTTCTACAGTCTCCATTGAGTTTCTTTTGTCTGTTGTCCTATTGCCCATGATTCACACTCATATGTTAAGACTGGCTCAATAACATACCAGAACTCTTTTTCTTGTTTCTATTGTCAAAAATGGATCGCACAGTACCTTCATCATTCTTTAGAAAGCTACTTTTGCCTGAGCCATTCTACATCTCACCTCTCTTGTACATCTACCATCTGAGGTTAACATTGTTCCCAGATATTTAAATTCATTTACCTGTTTGAATATTGTTCCACTTGTCTTTATTGTGCACTGCGGTGATGTCTTTTTCTTTGTTGTCAAATTTACATTTATTGGGACTGTGCGAAATTAGATACACTAGATCAGGGAATATATGTTATAATGAATATCATCATCATCAAGTACCTGGCCTGTTGGCGTAGGTGATCATGTCTCTCCACAACTTTCGATCTCGGCAGGTATTTATCATTTCTGTTGTTGACTTTCTGCCAAGCCATTCTCTTAAGCTGTCTGTTGTTTTTTTTCTCTTTGCTTCCCTCTATCTCTTCGTCCCTCAATTTTTCCAGTTGTTACAATATATTCCAGCTGTTCTCTTCTCGTTACATGGTCAAAAAATGATGATTGTTTCTTCCTAATATTGGAAATTAGCTCTCCTTTTGCTTTGACCTCTCTCAGAACCTCTTCATTACTCTTCTTAGCTGTCCATGGTACTCTCAACATTCTTCTGTAAAACCACATTTCTACAAACTCCAGTGATTTTCTTGTATGTTTTCCTATTGTCCATGATTCGCATCCATATGTTAAGACTGGCTCTATGAACCATTTAAGAACTCTTTTTCTTGATTCTATTGTCAAAAATGGATTGTATAGTAACATCCTCATTTTTTTGGAAAGCTGCTTTTGCCGGAGCCATTCTGCATCTCACCTCTTTTGTACATCTGCCGTCTGAGGTTAACAAAGTTCCCAAATATTAAAATTAATTTACCTGTTTTAATATTGTTCCACTTGTCTTTATTTTGCACTGAGGTGATGTTTTTTTTTCTTTGTTGTTACCATTACCTTATGAATATGCAATCATCTATTCTGGAGATACTGAACACCAAAGAGAAGCAGGTATCATCTTGGATGCAGAAAGAGCAAGAACATTGAAAGGCTATTTGGCAATACCTTACAGAATCCTTTAATGAAATTGAAAGGAAAGCCAATAGATTCCCTGGTATACGAGGTATTTTCTATAGGCATTTGTTTTCAAATGCATCTAATTGATTTTCTATTTAAAAAAAAATGTTTTTCAGCTCTCGTATTTATAAGTAAGGTTGGATAATACATGTAATTTAAAATAGGTAATTTTATAGCACTCATTGACAAGATCTACAAACACGAATAATCACGCCAGATTCGTGAATCCTCTCAGAGTACTTTTCAGCCCTCCTGTTAAATATTTATATTTCAGCTCACATTTTCCAGTTAAACAATATTTCTGTATATGTTGTTTACATTACACAGCTGTTTCATTTAATCTCAATGTGGTATTTTAGATACGGCCTTAACATTTTGCATCACTTACGGATGACGTCATGAGTCTAGCACATTTCCCACATCTCTTAAAATGTGTTTTTATAGAAGCGGCTTGTGACACCCCCCCCCCCCCCCGCACAAAAAGTAAGATTTTCAGCAAAAAGTAAATATTTATTTGTGAATGATGTTTCAGTAGCTTAGACTCCTAATAGAAAGATCAAAGATTGGCAAATCTGAGAGTTCTGTTGGATGCAGTTTTGAATTTTTAACGTCAAAAGTTTGTACACTTTTTTAAGTACCCTTACTTCTAATCACTTTAAATGTAGGACATAAGGCGGACTGGTTGGTCTCGAGGCAAGACGCCGGCCTTGAGACAGAGAGGTTGTGAGTTCAAATCCCGGCTGAACCAGTTGGGATTTTTATTTGTGATTTCTCTCTGCTTTAACCACCCCTGGTCTCAGCAGGGAGACTCGGTTTGAAACGTCAATTACTCATCGACGGAAACAAAAATATGAGTACCTCCGAAGACGGGGTTATCTGCCTATACGGCGAGGGACCCCTGTGCACACGGCTGCCAGGGAAATAGATTAACACGCAAAATTCTGTTCCTAGACTCTACGGACTTCACCAGATGTGAAAAGCTGGCGAACGCAAACATCATCATCATCATCATCAAGTACCGAGCCTAGTGGCGTAGGTGATCATGTCTCTCCACAACATTCGATATCGGCAGCTATTTATCATTTCTGTTGTTGACCTGCCAAGCCATTCTCTTAAGCTGTCTGTTATTTTTTCTCGTTGCTTCCCTCTATCTCTTCATCCCTCAATTTTTCCAGTTGTTACAATATATTCAAGTTGTTCTCTTCTCATTACATGGCCAAAAAATGATGATTGTCTCTTCCTAACATTGGAAATTTGCTCTCTTTTTGCTTTGACCTTTCTCAGAACCTCTTCATTACTCTTCTTAGCTGTCCATGGTATTCTCAACATTCTTCTGTAAAACCACATTTCTACAGACTCCAGTGATTTTCTTGTCTGTTGTCCTATTGTCCATGATTCACACTCATATGTTAAGACTGGCTCAATAACATACCAGAACTCTTTTTCTTGTTTCTATTGTCAAAAATGGATCGCACAGTACCTTCATCATTCTTTAGAAAGCTACTTTTGCCTGAGCCATTCTACATCTCACCTCTCTTGTACATCTACCATCTGAGGTTAACATTGTTCCCAGATATTTAAATTCATTTACCTGTTTGAATATTGTTCCACTTGTCTTTATTGTGCACTGCGGTGATGTCTTTTTCTTTGTTGTCAAATTTACATTTATTGGGACTGTGCGAAATTAGATACACTAGATCAGGGAATATATGTTATAATGAATATCATCATCATCAAGTACCTGGCCTGTTGGCGTAGGTGATCATGTCTCTCCACAACTTTCGATCTCGGCAGGTATTTATCATTTCTGTTGTTGACTTTCTGCCAAGCCATTCTCTTAAGCTGTCTGTTGTTTTTTTTCTCTTTGCTTCCCTCTATCTCTTCGTCCCTCAGTTTTTCCAGTTGTTACAATATATTCCAGCTGTTCTCTTCTCGTTACATGGTCAAAAAATGATGATTGTTTCTTCCTAATATTGGAAATTAGCTCTCTTTTTGCTTTGACCTCTCTCAGAACTTCTTCATTACTCTTCTTAGCTGTCCATGGTACTCTCAACATTCTTCTGTAAAACCACATTTCTACAAACTCCAGTGATTTTCTTGTATGTTTTCCTATTGTCCATGATTCGCATCCGTATGTTAAGACTGGCTCTACGTAACATTTAAGAACTCTTTTTCTTGTTTCTATTGTCAAAAATGGATTGCATAGTATTTTCCTCATTTTTTTGGAAAGCTGCTTTTGCCTGAGCCATTCTGCATCTCACCTATGTTGTACATCTTCCGTCTGAGGTTAACAAAGTTCCCAAATATTTAAATTCATTTACATGTTTTAATATTGTTCCACTTGTATTTATTTTGCACTGAGGTGATGTCTTTTTCTTTGTTGTTACCATTACCTCTGTCTTTTTGCTATTAAGGCTGAGTCCTTTATTTTTGCTTTCCTTCACTACAATGTCCAACATTTCTTGTAACTCATGTTCACTCTTAGTGATTAATACTGTATCATCAGCATACCTTAGATTATTTATATTATGACCTCCAATTGTTATTCCAGGCGTACCCCTTATGGATCTTAAAATAATCTCACTATAAATATTAAACAAATCTAGTGACAGCACACAACCTTGTCTAACACCCTGTTTTATTTGTTGAAACATTCCCAATTGGTTTCCAGTTCTTATGGCCGCTAACGCAAATATAGAATATAAAAAACATGTATTTTATCTTCCTGGTATATATCACAGATTAGCTAATGTATCTATAACAGACAATTATGATTATTTCCACATTAATATGACCGAAATGGAAGGTCAAGCGATCGGGTTCGATCCTGATCGACGGCTTCCGGGTTCACCCAGCCTTAAATGGGTATCTGATTTTTTTCCGGGAAAGTGAAGCACGGGCGTAATATCGACCATAAAAAAAAGTAAAGTACTCCCGTCACGCCAAGTGGCGTATAGGAAATATGGTGTTAGTGACCATACATTTTACAGACCTTAGTCACATGATTTTTGGGGTAATGTGGTCGGTATTACGGCCATGCCGTTTTACTTTCCCAGAAAAAAAAATCCGGTACCCATTAAAGGCTGGGTGAACCCGGAAGCCGTTGGTCGGGATCGAACCCTACCTCTTGTCCTTTGTAGTCCAGTTCACTAACCACTGAGCTATCGCGGCTCCCAATAACGACCATATTACTCCAAAACCTCATGTGTTGAAGGTCTATACAATTATGGTCAGTAACATCATATTCCCTATCCTATACGCCACTTGGCGTGATGGGCTCTTTACTTTTTTTTAACGATCAAAATGGGAGGGTGGGCTGGGGGAAGCGGGCGCTGGGTGGTCTAGAGGTAAGCTGTGCCGGGTTCAATTCTACCAGCGGAAATATATGTATTTTTTAAATGAGGAAACATTGAATCCGTATTTTCCTTCGCGGCTTCACTCTCTCCTGGTCTGTGGGTACTGAGATCAGATTTCTTCTTCTTTTCTTACCGGTCGCCAGTTAAATGAGCATGAATGGATGCACTGTGTCGCTAGTTTACAGCACTGGCGCAATATCTGCGCCTTTCGGCGCAACACCCGTTTTTTTTTTTGCGCGCGATTAAATTTTCTTAACAGTTTTTTTCCCGGACAGCGGTCATTTTGACCTACTTTTTTCAACTTTAAACTGCCACAGGTTCTTAAACATGTGTGACCTCCTATTTTTAGTCTTTATCCGAGAGGGCTAGGCATCAGATCTCACTGCCAAGAGAGTAGGGGAGGGTTGTAGGCGACAAGGAAAATAAGCTTTCCTTTCCATCGTTAAATTCCAACCGCCTGTGGTGAGAATCTAACATGGGATCTTCCTGTCCAGAGTCTGATCTTAAACCAGGACCACCCAATGCCCATTGCCCTTGCCATATGTCGTGTAGTTATTTTAACTTTGTGATAGCTATAAAAAAAAGGTCTCAGTCTGAATAAGTAAGAAAATAGAAGTAATGGTCATATATCGAAGAAACAATCATCACCATCATGCAGCATAAAAATAAACGATATAAATCTGAAACAAGTGCAACGCGTCAAATACTTGAGCACAATAATAACATCAGATGGTAGATGCACCACAGAAATAAAAAGCAGAATAGCTCAGGGGAAAATAGCATTTCAGAAAATGAAAAATATCTTATGCAACAAATCTATGTCAATAAAAATGAGAAAGAGAGTTCATCGATGCTATATAGAACCAATTCTGACCTATGGAAGCGAACCATGGATAGTAGACAAACAAATGAAAAGACGATTAGAGGCCACAGAGATGGAATTTCTCAGAAGAATGTTGAAAGTTCCCTGGACAGCTAAAAAGACCAATGAGGAAGTTCTCAAAGAGGCCAACACAAAAAGGCAGCTCCTAAAAAAAACACCAGAAAGAAACAATCAACATTTTTCGGGCACACCATAAGAAGAGGAAAGTTCGAATACTTGGTTACAACTGGCAAAATAAAAGAAAAGAGAGATTGCGGACGACAAAGAGAGAAAATACTGGATAGCTTGGTGTCATGGCATGGAAAACAGTCAAAAACAGAACTGATACGATGTACTGTAGATAGAAGATTGTGGAAGGACATGATCGCCTACGCCAACCGGTATAGCACATGCTGATGATAGCTATTATTTTATTTATTCACGATTCCACCTTTACATTCCAGTAAAAATTCTCCGGTACCAATTTTTAAATGCTAAATATAGCACGCGTTAAATAAGTTGTCTGTTTATTTTAATATAGTTATGGTTATTCGAAGGCCCCGGTATCACTGCAAACGAATGGGAATCCATAACTACTCAACCGACCTTGCCAGTGGAATCATGCGAATTAACATCTCATCGAATATCCAAGCAAAGAAAGGGAACTGCAGTCTCCATCATAGCAAAAACAGCACACGTCAAATGACATAAGGCGTATTAGTACCGAAAATTGAACGCAACTGAACTACCCTTCGTCATACGATATAATCATTCATCGTAAGCGATCGAAATATAGAAACACGATCCGGGTAAAGCACACAGCTCACGGTGTGCAGTAATCTCAGTAGCTCCGACAGCAAGCCGAAATTGGAATATGAGGAAACTGCAACAAGGAACACTTTCAGACAGTGCCTCAACGCTTCCTTGCCACCTATCCGCCATATTGACCGGAAGCCGTTTATTTTAATATCCCCCACTGAGTTCTCTTTATGTTCTCTATGACTAAGTCACCATTATAGATTGTTTATGGATTTTTAATTCGTTTGCAGTGATACCTGGGCCTTCGACTAACTACAACTACTATAGATTGTCACTGTGTCTTGAGCCAGTCCATTAAGTACATGAATGTTATCTATCTATCTATCTATCTATATATCTATCTATCTATCTATCTATCTATCTATCTATCTATCTATCTATCTATCTATCTATCTATCTATCTATCTATCTATCTATCTATCTATCTATCTATCTATCTATCTATCTATCTATCTATCTATCTATCTATCTATCTATCTATCTATCTATCTATCTATCTATCTATCTATCTATCTATCTATCTATCTATCTGTCTGTCTGTCTGTCTGTGTCTGTCTGTCTGTCTGTCTGTCTGTCTGTCTGTCTGTCTGTCTGTCTGTATGTCTGTCTGTCTGTCTGTATGTCTGTCTGTATGTCTGGTCGGTCTGGTGTGTCTGGTCTGTCTGTCTGTCTGGTCTGTCTGGTCTGTTTGGTCTGTCTGGTCTGGTCTGTCTATCTGTCTGTCTAATCTAATCTAAGCTAATCTAATCTAATCTAATCTAATCTAATCTAATCTAATCTAATCTAATCTAATCTAATCTAATCTAATCTAATCTAATCTAATCTAATCTAATCTAATCTAATCTAATCTAATCAATCCGTTCGTCCGTCCGTCCGTCCGTCCGTCCGTCCGTCCGTCCGTCCGTCCGTCTGTCTGTCTGTCTGTCTGTCTGTCTGTCTGTCTGTCTGTCTGTCTGTCTGTCTATCTATCTATCTATCTATCTATCTATCTATCTATCTATCTATCTATCTATCTATCTATCTGTTGACCTTTCGAGCAGTAGCCGGTCCAAAGGGCATAGACCCCAATACTCTTTCTCTTATTAAAATTTTTATTCTAGCAGTTTTCAATCCTTCTAAAGATGTTTTATCAAATCTCGCCATTTGTTCTGTGCAAGCAACTCTATCTCATTGAGGGAGCCGATTATTGCTGCTCTTGCCTCTCTGATCAATGTTCTTGTGTATATACCACACACTGAACAAAAGATCTCCATCAGGTTTCTCGTGGTTTTTCATTTGCCATATTTTCCTGACAAATGTTTCAGTCTGAATTGTAAGAAAACAGAAGCAATGATGATGATGATGATGATCATCATCATCATCATCATGCAGCATAAAAATAAACAGAATAAACGTGAAACAAGTGCAATGCGTCAAATACTTGATCACAATAATAACATCAGATGGAAGATGCACCACAGAAATAAAAAGCAGAATATCTCCGCCCAAAATAGCATTTCAGAAAATGAAAAACGTCTTATGCAACAAATCTATGTCAATAGAAGTGAGAAAGAGAGTTCATCTGCGCTATATAAAGCCACTTCTGACCTATGGAAGCGAATCATGGACAGTAGACAAACAAATGAAAAGACGATTAGAAGCCACAGAGATGGGATTTCTCAGAAGAATGTTGAAAGTTCCCTGGACAGCTGAAAAGAACAACGATGAAATTCTCAAAGACACCAACACAAAAGAGAGCTCATAAAAAACATCAGAAAGAAACAATCAACATTTTTCGGGCACATCTTGAGAAGAGGAAAGTTAGAATACTTGGTTACAACTGAAAATACATGGAAAGAGAGATCATGGACGAAAAAGAGAAAAGATACTAGATAGCTTGGTGTTATGGCATGGAAAACAGTCAACAACAGAATTGATACGATGTATGGTGGATAAAAGATTGTGGAAAGACATGGTCGCCTACGCCAACTGGTATTTTCTTTCTCTTGTGTGTACCACACACTAAGCAACAGTAGTCCTTTCTTTTATGAATATGTTACCCATTAGACAAAAGTGATACTTTTTGTAAATATGAAACTCTAGACAACGGTGGTCTTTTTGTGAATATGGTCCAGTAAGCAAACTGGTCTTTTTGTGAATATGGTCCAGTAAATAAACTGGTCTTTTTGTGAATATGAAACTCTAGACAATGGTGGTCTTTTTGTGAATATGGTCCAGTAAACAAACTGGTCTTTTTGTGAATATGGTCCAGTAAACAAACTGGTCTTTTTGTGAATATGGTCCAGTAAACAAAGTGGTCTTTTTGTGAATATGGTCCAGTAAATAAACTGGTCTTTTTGTGAATATGAAACTCTAGACAATGGTGGTCTTTTTGTGAATATGGTCCAGTAAACAAACTGGTCTTTTTGTGAATATGGTCCAGTAAACAAACTGGTCTTTTTGTGAATATGAAACTCTAGACAATGGTGGTCTTTTTGTGAATATGGTCCAGTAAACAAACTGGTCTTTTTTGGTGTGAAAATAATACATAATAAACATATTTCTTTTTTTGTGTGTAAATATGGTATAAATTAGACAAAAGTGTTTGTGTGTTTGTGTAAATATGGTACAAATTAGACAAAAGTGTTTGTGTGTTTGTGTAAATATGGTACAAATTAGGCAAAAGTGGTTTTTGTATGTAAATATGGTACAAACTAGGCAAAAGTGTTTTTTGTGTGTAAATATGGAACAAATTAGGCAAGTGGTTTTTTTTTTATTAAATTGAAATATGTTATACATTATACAAGTGTTTTTTGCGAGTACATGATAATTTAGAGTTTTTTGTGTGTGAATGTGGTATATGCTAAACAAAGGTGGTTTTTTGTGAATGTGGTACACTACAAATAATAGCCTTTTTGTGAATTTGTACACATAAAGCAAGAATTATTTCTATGCGCTAAAGGGTTATTAAAAAGTCATTATTGGTTTAAACTTGTAAAAATAAAATAATACGTAATAGATATTTGTATGTGTCCCTATAATAAGTTGCAGTGTAAGACAGTAATGCAAGTTAGAGAGAATAAATACGTGAATTTATTTACTTGTTTGTTATTGTTATTGTTATTGTTATATATGATTTGATCATGATGTGAAGTTTCTCTTCGTCTGCTTACACTTTTTGATGCTAATAAATTCCAAGAAAATGTTCGTAAAAATGACATCTCCATACAGGGTACATCTCTCATCATCAACTAGTACCAGGCCTGCTGGCGTAGGTGATCATGTCTCTCCACAACCTTCGATCTCGACAGTTATTTATCATTTCTGTTGTTGCCTTTCTGCCAAGCCATTCTCTCAAGCTGTCTGGTATCTTTTCTCTTTGCTTCCCTCTATCTCTTCATCCCACAATTTTCCCACTTGTTACAATATATTCAAGTTGTTCTCTTCTCATTTCGTGGCAAAAAAAAAATGATGATCGTTTCTTCCTAATATTGGAAATTAGCTCTCTTTTTGCTTTGGCCTCTTTCATAACGTTTTCATTACTCTTCTTAGCTGTCCATTGTATTCTCAACATTCTTCTGTAAAACCACATTTCTACAGACTCCAGTGATGTCCTTGTCTGTTGTCCTATTGTCCATGATTCACATCCATATGTTACCACTGACTCTACATAACATTCAAGAACTCCTTTTCTTGTTTCTATTTTCAAAAATTGATTGCATAGTATCTTCCTCATTTTTTGGAAAGCTGCTTTGCCTGAGTCATTCTGCATCTCTGTACACCTCTAGATGTCAATATTATTAAGATCAAAGAAAGTGTTCGTCAGCTCAATGTTGATGATATCTCCATACAACGTACACCTCTAGATGTCAATATTATTAAGATCAAAGAAAGTGTTCGTCAGCTCAATGTTGATGATATCTCCATGCAACGTACACCTCTAGATGTCAATATTATTAAGATCAAAGAAAGTGTTCGTCAGCTCAATGTTGATGATATCTCCATACAACGTACATCTCTAGATGTCAATATTATTAAGATCAAAGAAAGTGTTCTTCAGCTCAATGTTGATGATATCTCCATACAACGTACATCTCTAGATGTCAATATTAGTAAGATCAAAGAAAACAGCCATCAGCTCAAGACTGGTGACATCTCAATGCAACTTGTCTCATTACGGTACTGGTGATGACCACACGAGCCCTTCCTTGTTTATCATGTGTTTGGTATGATAGCAGCCCACAATATAGAGGAAGGTGATCACCAGTACATTGGTTGGGACCTTTCTCTCTCTCTCTCTCTCTCTCTCTCTCTCTCTCTCTCTGCGATCAAGACTCAATCAGATAGGATTCCAGACTCTCTCATGACCTTTCAAATCAAGGGGCCGGTACTCCGCAATATGAGCATCATATCACTTTCTTCAAGACTGTGAAGTCTTTATGGTGAGAATTACATTGCACTGTTATGTAACCCAGTGCATCCGATTTCAACATGTTTGCGTTTCACTTTTCTTAGTCCAAGCCTTTTGACCTAGCCCACGCCTCTAGCCGGGTTGGGTGATTCTTTGGTACCATTGCTGGTAGAAGAATGAACAGCTCTTGGGGATATGTTCACGCAGGCATTTCTATCACCTTTTGGTGCAGACTCATCCGAGGAAGAAATGGAGGCGAAGGCGCACCTCCCAGCACCACAGCTGGAAGTTGTCAGCGACCCACAGTTGATAGTTTGCGCCAGGATCGGTGAACCAGAACCATCCAGACCCTGCTCCACCTCACCGTGGTGCCTCTAGTAACAGACTGACCTGTCTTATCTGGCCAAGCGAGTAGGGATCGAAGAGGGAAGACAACCCGGTACTCAAAAATGTCGTGCTGAAGTCGGATGTGTTGGGCTGAAAGGTGCAAATATCACAGTTTTACTGCAAACCACAGCACAAACGCAGACACGCCCACTAACGTCCTTTTAAGGGCGGATGATGAAGAGGTACACTCCTTTAGTCATCGGTCGAACGGAAGCAAGAAGAAGAAATCTATGCAGATGCTCTACTGGTAAGATGTTAATGTATATAACTCATTTTATAGTAGAACATCTATTGAGTAAAGACAGGGGTGCGTACTATCCCCCCTATTGTTCATTACATGCATGGACTACATATGTAAGTTAGCCAACCTCATTACATGCATGGACTACATATGTAAGTTAGCCAACCTCATTACATGCATGGACTACATATGTAAGTTAGCCAACCTCATTACATGCATGGACTACATATGTAAGTTAGCCAACCTCATTACATGCATGGACTACATATGTAAGTTAGCCAACCTCATTACATGCATGGACTACATATGTAAGTTAGCCAACACATCGGAGACAGGGGAGATCAACGAGCTTATATCTGCAGACGATTAGGCACTAATACATGGAAAAATATAAGACCTACAAGAACACTTAAACAGACTCAACAGCACAGGTACAAAATACAACATGAGAAAAAAATACCAACAAAACAGAAGTCATGAATATTGCAAAAGAGAAACAAAACATCAACATCCCGATGAACGGCAGACAACTAAAACAAGTAGGGACATTTAAATTACTAGGAAGTCTAGGGACAAACGACAATTAAAAAGTGGAAGAAATAGACTCCAGATGCAACAAAGCTTGTCAAATGGTTGTACAGCTATCCCCACTATTGTCCAACAAGGAAATAGCTCTAGAGGCAAAACGAGCACTCGACAATACAATCTTCACCCCAACGTTGTGCTACCGATGCCAGACCTGGACTCTAGATGCAAGAACATTAAGAAAAATAACCACCACCGAGATGAAGTGTGTTAGACGAATGACAGGAAACAGTCTGAGAGATAAGATCAGAAATGATGAACAGAGAAAAAAGCTAGGAATAACTCCCACTATAGTATATATAAAGAGTAACAGATAAAATGATTTGGCCAAGTGATAAGGGAGTAAAATCAAAACACGACACAACGAGCCTCCAATAAACGTTGCGAGAACGCCAGACCCAAGGGCTGACCACGAAAAAGATGGATTGATGGAATATTAGAAACACTAGGAAACATAACAGCAGCAGAGGAAAGAAGAGCTGAAGAGAGCAAATTATATTTCCCCTCGACGCTGAAAGGCAAACGAGGAAGGAAAGAAGATCTATTTAATTATAGTATTGCTTGGTGTCAGATCTGATCAGTCATGGCAGAACCGTCAGAGCTGGCTTGTGCTAGACGTGAAGTTTAAGAACCGTGTTGGAATCTCCCAAAGCGATCAATACATAGATTGGAGAAATAATGGACATGATCCAGGCACACAGATAATTGTTGGTCTTATATAAGAGCAGAGAATTAAAACTATTAAATGGGGACTGGTTGGTCTCGAGGAGAGACAGAGAGGTTGTGGGTTCAAATCCCGGCTACACCGGTTGGGATTTTTATTTATGATTTCTCTCCGCGGCAACCACCCCTGGTCTCAGCAGCGAGGCCCGGCTTGAAACGTCAATTATTCATCGACGGGAAAAAATATGAGTTCTTTATCCGCCAGTGCGGCGAGAGAGCCCTGTGCCAGGAAAAAAATGGATTAACAACCAAAATTCAGTTTCTAGTCTCTCGGGACATTGCTCAGAGGTCAAAGCTGGCGAAAAAAAAAAAACTACTAAATACAAAATTATTCTCGAGGTAAAATGTTGGCTTTTGGACAAGTTCCTGGGTTTGAGGATATCTGCCCGTATGGCGGGGACACCTGAGCACATGACTGCTGGTGTGAACAATAGGAAAAAGTGATATTCAAACAAAAAGTTAGTCCCTCTTCACTTCGCTAGAGACATAAAGCTGTAAAGCGGGTGAATACAAACAAAGAAGCAAAAAGAAAACGTAGGAGAGTGTCGATGGCTTGGCAAGAGAGTGACATTTGGAAGGTGTCGATGGCTTGGCAAGAGAATGACAGTTGGTGAGTGTCGATGGCTTGGCAAGAGAGTGACAGTTGGAGAGTGTCGATGACTTGGCAAGTGAGTGACAGTTGGGGAGTGTCGATGGCTTGGCAAGAGAGTGTCGATGGCTTGGCAAGAGAGTGACAGTTGGAGAGTGTCGATGGCTTGGCAAGTGTGACTGTTGGAGAGTGTCGATGGCTAGGCAAGAGAGTGACAGTTGGAGAGTGTCGATGCCTAGGCAAGAGAGTGACAGTTGGAGAGTGTCGATGGCTTGGCAAGAAAGTGACAGTTGGTGAGTGTCGATGGCCTGGCAAGAGAGTGACAGTTGGTGAGTGTCGATGGCCTGGCAAGAGAGTGACAGTTGGAGAGTGTCGATGACTTGGCAAGAGAGTGACAGTTGGTGAGTGTCGATGGCTTGGCAAGAGAGTGACAGTTGGTGAGTGTCGATGGCTTGGCAAGAGAGTGACAGTTGGAGAGTGTCGATGGCTTGGCAAGAGAGTGACAGTTGGAGAGTGTCGATGGATTGGCAAGAGAGTGACAGTTGGAGAGTGTCGATGGCTTGGCAAGAAAGTGACAGTTGGAGAGTGTCGATGGCTTGGCAAGAGTGACAGTTGGTGAGTGTCGATGGCTTGGCAAGAGAGTGACAGTTGGTGAGTGTCGATGGCTTGGCAAGAGAGTGACAGTTGGAGAGTGTCGATGACCTGGCAAGAAAGTGACAGTTGGTGAGTGTCGATGGCTTGGCAAGAGAGTGACAGTTGGAGAGTGTCGATGGCTTGGCAAGAGAGTGACAGTTGGTGAGTGTCGATGGCCTGGCAAGAGAGTGACAGTTGGAGAGTGTCGATGACTTGGCAAGAGAGTGGCAGTTGGTGAGTGTCGATGGCCTGGCAAGAGAGTGACAGTTGGTGAGTGTCGATGGCCTGGCAAGAGAGTGACAGTTGGTGAGTGTCGATGGCCTGGCAAGAGAGTGACAGTTGGTGAGTGTCGATGGCCTGGCAAGAAAGTGACAGTTGGTGAGTGTCGATGGCCTGGCAAGAGAGTGACAGTTGGAGAGTGTCGATGACTTGGCAAGAGAGTGGCAGTTGGTGAGTGTCGATGGCCTGGCAAGAGAGTGACAGTTGGTGAGTGTCGATGGCCTGGCAAGAGAGTGACAGTTGGTGAGTGTCGATGGCCTGGCAAGAGAGTGACAGTTGGTGAGTGTCGATGGCCTGGCAAGAGAGTGACAGTTGGAGAGTGTCGATGACTTGGCAAGAGAGTGACAGTTGGTGAGTGTCGATGGCTTGGCAAGAGAGTGACAGTTGGTGAGTGTCGATGGCTTGGCAAGAGAGTGACAGTTAGAGAGTGTCGATGGCTTGGCAAGAGAGTGACAGTTGGAGAGTGTCGATGGATTGGCAAGAGAGTGACAGTTGGAGAGTGTCGATGGCTTGGCAAGAGTGACAGTAGGAGAGTGTCGATGGCTTGGCAAGAGTGACAGTTGGTGAGTGTCGATGGTTTGGCAAGAGAGTGACATTTGGTGAGTATCGATGGCTTGGCAAGAGAGTGACAGTTGGTGAGTGTCGATGGCTTGGCAAGAGTGACAGTTGGTGAGTGTCGATGGCTTGGCAAGAGAGTGACAGTTGGTGAGTGTCGATGGCTTGGCAAGAGAGTGACAGTTGGAGAGTGTCGATGGATTGGCAAGAGAGTGACAGTTGGAGAGTGTCGATGGATTGGCAAGAAAGTGACAGTTGGAGAGTGTCGATGGATTGGCAAGAAAGTGACAGTTGGTGAGTGTCGATGGCTTGGCAAGAAAGTGACAGTTGGTGAGTGTCGATGGCCTGGCAAGAAAGTGACAGTTGGTGAGTGTCGATGGCCTGGCAAGAGAGTGACAGTTGGAGAGTGTCGATGGCTTGGCAAGAAAGTGACAGTTGGTGAGTGTCGATGGCCTGGCAAGAAAGTGACAGTTGGTGAGTATCGATGGCCTGGCAAGAAAGTGACAGTTGGAGAGTGTCGATGGATTGGCAAGAGAGTGACAGTTGGAGAGTGTCGATGGATTGGCAAGAAAGTGACAGTTGGAGAGTGTCGATGGATTGGCAAGAAAGTGACAGTTGGTGAGTGTCGATGGCTTGGCAAGAAAGTGACAGTTGGTGAGTGTCGATGGCCTGGCAAGAAAGTGACAGTTGGTGAGTGTCGATGGCCTGGCAAGAGAGTGACAGTTGGAGAGTGTCGATGGCTTGGCAAGAAAGTGACAGTTGGTGAGTGTCGATGGCCTGGCAAGAAAGTGACAGTTGGTGAGTATCGATGGCCTGGCAAGAAAGTGACAGTTGGAGAGTGTCGATGGATTGGCAAGAAAGTGACAGTTGGAGAGTGTCGATGGATTGGCAAGAGAGTGACAGTTGGTGAGTGTCGATGGCTTGGCAAGAAAGTGACAGTTGGTGAGTGTCGATGGCTTGGCAAGAGAGTGACAGTTGGTGAGTGTCGATGGCCTGGCAAGAAAGTGACAGTTGGTGAGTGTCGATGGCTTGGCAAGAGAGTGACAGTTGGAGAATGTCGATGGCTTGACAAGAGAGTGACAGTTGGTGAGTGTCGATGGCTTGGCAAGAGAGTGACAGTTGGTGAGTGTCGATGGCTTGGCAAGAGAGTGACAGTTGGTGAGTGTCGATGGCTTGGCAAGAGAGTGACAGTTGGTGAGTGTCGATGGCTTGGCAAGAGAGTGACAGTTGGAGAGTGTCGATGACTTGGCAAGAGAGTGACAGTTGGTGAGTATCGATGGCCTGGCAAGAGAGTGACAGTTGGAGAATGTCGATGGCCTGGCAAGAGAGTGACAGTTGGTGAGTGTCGATGGCCTGGCAAGGGAGTGACAGTTGGTGAGTGTCGATGGCTTGGCAAGAGAGTGACAGTTGGTGAATGTCGATGGCTTGGCAAGAGAGTGACAGTTGAAGAATGTCGATGGATTTGGCAAGAGAGTGACAGTTGGAGAGTGTCGATGGCTTGGCAAGAGAGTGACAGTTGGAGAGTGTCGATGGCCTGGCAAGAGAGTGACAGTTGGAGAATGTCGATGGCTTGGCAAGAGAGTGACAGTTGGAGAGTGTCGATGGCCTGGCAAGAGAGTGACAGTTGGAGAATGTCGATGGATTTGGCAAGAGAGTGACAGTTGGTGAGTGTCGATGGTTTGGCAAGAGAGTGACAGTTGGAGAATGTCGATGGATTGGCAAGAGAGTGACAGTTGGAGAATGTCGATGGCCTGGCAAGAGAGTGACAGTTGGAGAATGTCGATGGCTTGGCAAGAGAGTGACAGTTGGAGAATGTCGATGGCCTGGCAGGAGAGTGACAGTTGGTGAGTGTCGATGGCTTGGCAAGAGAGTGACAGTTGGTGAGTGTCGATGGCCTGGCAAGAGAGTGACAGTTGGTGAGTGTCGATGGCATGGCAAGAGAGTGACAGTTGGAGAATGTCGATGGCCTGGCAAGAGAGTGACAGTTGGAGAATGTCGATGGCTTGGCAAGAGAGTGACAGTTGGAGAATGTCGATGGCCTGGCAAGAGAGTGACAGTTGGAGAATGTCGATGGCTTGGCAAGAGAGTGACAGTTGGAGAATGTCGATGGCCTGGCAAGAGAGTGACAGTTGGTGAGTGTCGATGGCTTGGCAAGAGAGTGACAGTTGGTGAGTGTCGATGGCTTGGCAAGAGAGTGACAATTGGAGAGTGTCGATGGCTTGGCAAGAGAGTGACAGTTGGAGAGTGTCGATGGATTGGCAAGAGAGTGACAGTTGGAGAGTGTCGATGGCTTGGCCAGAGTGACAGTTGGTGAGTGTCGATGGCTTGTCAAGAGTGACAGTTGGTGAGTGTCGATGGCTTGGCAAGAGAGTGACAGTTGGTGAGTGTCGATGGCTTGGCAAGAGAGTGACAGTTCGAGCGTGTCGATGGATTGGCAAGAGAGTGACAGTTGGAGAGTGTCGATGGCTTGGCAAGAAAGTGACAGTTGGAGAGTGTCGATGGCTTGGCAAGAGTGACAGTTGGTGAGTGTCGATGGCTTGGCAAGAGAGTGACAGTTGGTGAGTGTCGATGGCTTGGCAAGAGAGTGACAGTTGGAGAGTGTCGATGGCCTGGCAAGAAAGTGACAGTTGGTGAGTGTCGATGGCTTGGCAAGAGAGTGACAGTTGGAGAGTGTCGATGGCTTGGCAAGAGAGTGACAGTTGGTGAGTGTCGATGGCCTGGCAAGAGAGTGACAGTTGGAGAGTGTCGATGACTTGGCAAGAGAGTGGCAGTTGGTGAGTGTCGATGGCCTGGCAAGAGAGTGACAGTTGGTGAGTGTCGATGGCCTGGCAAGAGAGTGACAGTTGGTGAGTGTCGATGGCCTGGCAAGAGAGTGACAGTTGGTGAGTGTCGATGGCCTGGCAAGAAAGTGACAGTTGGTGAGTGTCGATGGCCTGGCAAGAGAGTGACAGTTGGAGAGTGTCGATGACTTGGCAAGAGAGTGGCAGTTGGTGAGTGTCGATGGCCTGGCAAGAGAGTGACAGTTGGTGAGTGTCGATGGCCTGGCAAGAGAGTGACAGTTGGTGAGTGTCGATGGCCTGGCAAGAGAGTGACAGTTGGTGAGTGTCGATGGCCTGGCAAGAGAGTGACAGTTGGAGAGTGTCGATGACTTGGCAAGAGAGTGACAGTTGGTGAGTGTCGATGGCTTGGCAAGAGAGTGACAGTTGGTGAGTGTCGATGGCTTGGCAAGAGAGTGACAGTTAGAGAGTGTCGATGGCTTGGCAAGAGAGTGACAGTTGGAGAGTGTCGATGGATTGGCAAGAGAGTGACAGTTGGAGAGTGTCGATGGCTTGGCAAGAGTGACAGTAGGAGAGTGTCGATGGCTTGGCAAGAGTGACAGTTGGTGAGTGTCGATGGTTTGGCAAGAGAGTGACATTTGGTGAGTATCGATGGCTTGGCAAGAGAGTGACAGTTGGTGAGTGTCGATGGCTTGGCAAGAGTGACAGTTGGTGAGTGTCGATGGCTTGGCAAGAGAGTGACAGTTGGTGAGTGTCGATGGCTTGGCAAGAGAGTGACAGTTGGAGAGTGTCGATGGATTGGCAAGAGAGTGACAGTTGGAGAGTGTCGATGGATTGGCAAGAAAGTGACAGTTGGAGAGTGTCGATGGCTTGGCAAGAAAGTGACAGTTGGTGAGTGTCGATGGCTTGGCAAGAAAGTGACAGTTGGTGAGTGTCGATGGCCTGGCAAGAAAGTGACAGTTGGTGAGTGTCGATGGCCTGGCAAGAGAGTGACAGTTGGAGAGTGTCGATGGCTTGGCAAGAAAGTGACAGTTGGTGAGTGTCGATGGCCTGGCAAGAAAGTGACAGTTGGTGAGTATCGATGGCCTGGCAAGAAAGTGACAGTTGGAGAGTGTCGATGGATTGGCAAGAGAGTGACAGTTGGAGAGTGTCGATGGATTGGCAAGAAAGTGACAGTTGGAGAGTGTCGATGGATTGGCAAGAAAGTGACAGTTGGTGAGTGTCGATGTCTTGGCAAGAAAGTGACAGTTGGTGAGTGTCGATGGCCTGGCAAGAAAGTGACAGTTGGTGAGTGTCGATGGCCTGGCAAGAGAGTGACAGTTGGAGAGTGTCGATGGCTTGGCAAGAAAGTGACAGTTGGTGAGTGTCGATGGCCTGGCAAGAAAGTGACAGTTGGTGAGTATCGATGGCCTGGCAAGAAAGTGACAGTTGGAGAGTGTCGATGGATTGGCAAGAAAGTGACAGTTGGAGAGTGTCGATGGATTGGCAAGAGAGTGACAGTTGGTGAGTGTCGATGGCTTGGCAAGAAAGTGACAGTTGGTGAGTGTCGATGGCTTGGCAAGAGAGTGACAGTTGGTGAGTGTCGATGGCCTGGCAAGAAAGTGACAGTTGGTGAGTGTCGATGGCTTGGCAAGAGAGTGACAGTTGGAGAATGTCGATGGCTTGACAAGAGAGTGACAGTTGGTGAGTGTCGATGGCTTGGCAAGAGAGTGACAGTTGGTGAGTGTCGATGGCTTGGCAAGAGAGTGACAGTTGGTGAGTGTCGATGGCTTGGCAAGAGAGTGACAGTTGGTGAGTGTCGATGGCTTGGCAAGAGAGTGACAGTTGGAGAGTGTCGATGACTTGGCAAGAGAGTGACAGTTGGTGAGTATCGATGGCCTGGCAAGAGAGTGACAGTTGGAGAATGTCGATGGCCTGGCAAGAGAGTGACAGTTGGTGAGTGTCGATGGCCTGGCAAGGGAGTGACAGTTGGTGAGTGTCGATGGCTTGGCAAGAGAGTGACAGTTGGTGAATGTCGATGGCTTGGCAAGAGAGTGACAGTTGAAGAATGTCGATGGATTTGGCAAGAGAGTGACAGTTGGAGAGTGTCGATGGCTTGGCAAGAGAGTGACAGTTGGAGAGTGTCGATGGCCTGGCAAGAGAGTGACAGTTGGAGAATGTCGATGGATTTGGCAAGAGAGTGACAGTTGGTGAGTGTCGATGGTTTGGCAAGAGAGTGACAGTTGGAGAATGTCGATGGCTTGGCAAGAGAGTGACAGTTGGAGAATGTCGATGGCCTGGCAAGAGAGTGACAGTTGGAGAATGTCGATGGCTTGGCAAGAGAGTGACAGTTGGAGAATGTCGATGGCCTGGCAGGAGAGTGACAGTTGGTGAGTGTCGATGGCTTGGCAAGAGAGTGACAGTTGGTGAGTGTCGATGGCCTGGCAAGAGAGTGACAGTTGGTGAGTGTCGATGGCATGGCAAGAGAGTGACAGTTGGAGAATGTCGATGGCCTGGCAAGAGAGTGACAGTTGGAGAATGTCGATGGCTTGGCAAGAGAGTGACAGTTGGAGAATGTCGATGGCCTGGCAAGAGAGTGACAGTTGGAGAATGTCGATGGCTTGGCAAGAGAGTGACAGTTGGAGAATGTCGATGGCCTGGCAAGAGAGTGACAGTTGGTGAGTGTCGATGGCTTGGCAAGAGAGTGACAGTTGGTGAGTGTCGATGGCTTGGCAAGAGAGTGACAGTTGGAGAGTGTCGATGGCTTGGCAAGAGAGTGACAGTTGGAGAGTGTCGATGGATTGGCAAGAGAGTGACAGTTGGAGAGTGTCGATGGCTTGGCCAGAGTGACAGTTGGAGAGTGTCGATGGCTTGGCAAGAGTGACAGTTGGTGAGTGTCGATGGCTTGGCAAGAGAGTGACAGTTGGTGAGTGTCGATGGCTTGGCAAGAGAGTGACAGTTGGTGAGTGTCGATGGCTTGTCAAGAGTGACAGTTGGTGAGTGTCGATGGCTTGGCAAGAGAGTGACAGTTGGTGAGTGTCGATGGCTTGGCAAGAGAGTGACAGTTCGAGCGTGTCGATGGATTGGCAAGAGAGTGACAGTTGGAGAGTGTCGATGGCTTGGCAAGAAAGTGACAGTTGGTGAGTGTCGATGGCCTGGCAAGAAAGTGACAGTTGGAGAGTGTCGATGGATTGGCAAGAAAGTGACAGTTGGTGAGTGTCGATGGCTTGGCAAGAAAGTGACAGTTGGTGAGTGTCGATGGCTTGGCAAGAGAGTGACAGTTGGTGAGTGTCGATGGCTTGGCAAGAGAGTGACAATTGGAGAGTGTCGATGGCTTGGCAAGAGAGTGACAGTTGGAGAGTGTCGATGGATTGGCAAGAGAGTGACAGTTGGAGAGTGTCGATGGCTTGGCCAGAGTGACAGTTGGTGAGTGTCGATGGCTTGTCAAGAGTGACAGTTGGTGAGTGTCGATGGCTTGGCAAGAGAGTGACAGTTGGTGAGTGTCGATGGCTTGGCAAGAGAGTGACAGTTCGAGCGTGTCGATGGATTGGCAAGAGAGTGACAGTTGGAGAGTGTCGATGGCTTGGCAAGAAAGTGACAGTTGGAGAGTGTCGATGGCTTGGCAAGAGTGACAGTTGGTGAGTGTCGATGGCTTGGCAAGAGAGTGACAGTTGGTGAGTGTCGATGGCTTGGCAAGAGAGTGACAGTTGGAGAGTGTCGATGGCCTGGCAAGAAAGTGACAGTTGGTGAGTGTCGATGGCTTGGCAAGAGAGTGACAGTTGGAGAGTGTCGATGGCTTGGCAAGAGAGTGACAGTTGGTGAGTGTCGATGGCCTGGCAAGAGAGTGACAGTTGGAGAGTGTCGATGACTTGGCAAGAGAGTGGCAGTTGGTGAGTGTCGATGGCCTGGCAAGAGAGTGACAGTTGGTGAGTGTCGATGGCCTGGCAAGAGAGTGACAGTTGGTGAGTGTCGATGGCCTGGCAAGAGAGTGACAGTTGGTGAGTGTCGATGGCCTGGCAAGAAAGTGACAGTTGGTGAGTGTCGATGGCCTGGCAAGAGAGTGACAGTTGGAGAGTGTCGATGACTTGGCAAGAGAGTGGCAGTTGGTGAGTGTCGATGGCCTGGCAAGAGAGTGACAGTTGGTGAGTGTCGATGGCCTGGCAAGAGAGTGACAGTTGGTGAGTGTCGATGGCCTGGCAAGAGAGTGACAGTTGGTGAGTGTCGATGGCCTGGCAAGAGAGTGACAGTTGGAGAGTGTCGATGACTTGGCAAGAGAGTGACAGTTGGTGAGTGTCGATGGCTTGGCAAGAGAGTGACAGTTGGTGAGTGTCGATGGCTTGGCAAGAGAGTGACAGTTAGAGAGTGTCGATGGCTTGGCAAGAGAGTGACAGTTGGAGAGTGTCGATGGATTGGCAAGAGAGTGACAGTTGGAGAGTGTCGATGGCTTGGCAAGAGTGACAGTAGGAGAGTGTCGATGGCTTGGCAAGAGTGACAGTTGGTGAGTGTCGATGGTTTGGCAAGAGAGTGACATTTGGTGAGTATCGATGGCTTGGCAAGAGAGTGACAGTTGGTGAGTGTCGATGGCTTGGCAAGAGTGACAGTTGGTGAGTGTCGATGGCTTGGCAAGAGAGTGACAGTTGGTGAGTGTCGATGGCTTGGCAAGAGAGTGACAGTTGGAGAGTGTCGATGGATTGGCAAGAGAGTGACAGTTGGAGAGTGTCGATGGATTGGCAAGAAAGTGACAGTTGGAGAGTGTCGATGGCTTGGCAAGAAAGTGACAGTTGGTGAGTGTCGATGGCTTGGCAAGAAAGTGACAGTTGGTGAGTGTCGATGGCCTGGCAAGAAAGTGACAGTTGGTGAGTGTCGATGGCCTGGCAAGAGAGTGACAGTTGGAGAGTGTCGATGGCTTGGCAAGAAAGTGACAGTTGGTGAGTGTCGATGGCCTGGCAAGAAAGTGACAGTTGGTGAGTATCGATGGCCTGGCAAGAAAGTGACAGTTGGAGAGTGTCGATGGATTGGCAAGAGAGTGACAGTTGGAGAGTGTCGATGGATTGGCAAGAAAGTGACAGTTGGAGAGTGTCGATGGATTGGCAAGAAAGTGACAGTTGGTGAGTGTCGATGGCTTGGCAAGAAAGTGACAGTTGGTGAGTGTCGATGGCCTGGCAAGAAAGTGACAGTTGGTGAGTGTCGATGGCCTGGCAAGAGAGTGACAGTTGGAGAGTGTCGATGGCTTGGCAAGAAAGTGACAGTTGGTGAGTGTCGATGGCCTGGCAAGAAAGTGACAGTTGGTGAGTATCGATGGCCTGGCAAGAAAGTGACAGTTGGAGAGTGTCGATGGATTGGCAAGAAAGTGACAGTTGGAGAGTGTCGATGGATTGGCAAGAGAGTGACAGTTGGTGAGTGTCGATGGCTTGGCAAGAAAGTGACAGTTGGTGAGTGTCGATGGCTTGGCAAGAGAGTGACAGTTGGTGAGTGTCGATGGCCTGGCAAGAAAGTGACAGTTGGTGAGTGTCGATGGCTTGGCAAGAGAGTGACAGTTGGAGAATGTCGATGGCTTGACAAGAGAGTGACAGTTGGTGAGTGTCGATGGCTTGGCAAGAGAGTGACAGTTGGTGAGTGTCGATGGCTTGGCAAGAGAGTGACAGTTGGTGAGTGTCGATGGCTTGGCAAGAGAGTGACAGTTGGTGAGTGTCGATGGCTTGGCAAGAGAGTGACAGTTGGAGAGTGTCGATGACTTGGCAAGAGAGTGACAGTTGGTGAGTATCGATGGCCTGGCAAGAGAGTGACAGTTGGAGAATGTCGATGGCCTGGCAAGAGAGTGACAGTTGGTGAGTGTCGATGGCCTGGCAAGGGAGTGACAGTTGGTGAGTGTCGATGGCTTGGCAAGAGAGTGACAGTTGGTGAATGTCGATGGCTTGGCAAGAGAGTGACAGTTGAAGAATGTCGATGGATTTGGCAAGAGAGTGACAGTTGGAGAGTGTCGATGGCTTGGCAAGAGAGTGACAGTTGGAGAGTGTCGATGGCCTGGCAAGAGAGTGACAGTTGGAGAATGTCGATGGATTTGGCAAGAGAGTGACAGTTGGTGAGTGTCGATGGTTTGGCAAGAGAGTGACAGTTGGAGAATGTCGATGGCTTGGCAAGAGAGTGACAGTTGGAGAATGTCGATGGCCTGGCAAGAGAGTGACAGTTGGAGAATGTCGATGGCTTGGCAAGAGAGTGACAGTTGGAGAATGTCGATGGCCTGGCAGGAGAGTGACAGTTGGTGAGTGTCGATGGCTTGGCAAGAGAGTGACAGTTGGTGAGTGTCGATGGCCTGGCAAGAGAGTGACAGTTGGTGAGTGTCGATGGCATGGCAAGAGAGTGACAGTTGGAGAATGTCGATGGCCTGGCAAGAGAGTGACAGTTGGAGAATGTCGATGGCTTGGCAAGAGAGTGACAGTTGGAGAATGTCGATGGCCTGGCAAGAGAGTGACAGTTGGAGAATGTCGATGGCTTGGCAAGAGAGTGACAGTTGGAGAATGTCGATGGCCTGGCAAGAGAGTGACAGTTGGTGAGTGTCGATGGCTTGGCAAGAGAGTGACAGTTGGTGAGTGTCGATGGCTTGGCAAGAGAGTGACAGTTGGAGAGTGTCGATGGCTTGGCAAGAGAGTGACAGTTGGAGAGTGTCGATGGATTGGCAAGAGAGTGACAGTTGGAGAGTGTCGATGGCTTGGCCAGAGTGACAGTTGGAGAGTGTCGATGGCTTGGCAAGAGTGACAGTTGGTGAGTGTCGATGGCTTGGCAAGAGAGTGACAGTTGGTGAGTGTCGATGGCTTGGCAAGAGAGTGACAGTTGGTGAGTGTCGATGGCTTGTCAAGAGTGACAGTTGGTGAGTGTCGATGGCTTGGCAAGAGAGTGACAGTTGGTGAGTGTCGATGGCTTGGCAAGAGAGTGACAGTTCGAGCGTGTCGATGGATTGGCAAGAGAGTGACAGTTGGAGAGTGTCGATGGCTTGGCAAGAAAGTGACAGTTGGTGAGTGTCGATGGCCTGGCAAGAAAGTGACAGTTGGAGAGTGTCGATGGATTGGCAAGAAAGTGACAGTTGGTGAGTGTCGATGGCTTGGCAAGAAAGTGACAGTTGGTGAGTGTCGATGGCCTGGCAAGAAAGTGACAGTTGGTGAGTGTCGATGGCCTGGCAAGAGAGTGACAGTTGGAGAGTGTCGATGGCTTGGCAAGAAAGTGACAGTTGGTGAGTGTCGATGGCCTGGCAAGAAAGTGACAGTTGGTGAGTGTCGATGGCCTGGCAAGAAAGTGACAGTTGGAGAGTGTCGATGGATTGGCAAGAAAGTGACAGTTGGAGAGTGTCGATGGATTGGCAAGAGAGTGACAGATGGTGAGTGTCGATGGCTTGGCAAGAAAGTGACAGTTGGTGAGTGTCGATGGCTTGGCAAGAGAGTGACAGTTGGTGAGTGTCGATGGCCTGGCAAGAAAGTGACAGTTGGTGAGTGTCGATGGCTTGGCAAGAGAGTGACAGTTGGTGAGTGTCGATGGCCTGGCAAGAGAGTGACAGTTGGAGAATGTCGATGGCCTGGCAAGAGAGTGACAGTTGGTGAGTGTCGATGGCCTGGCAAGAGAGTGACAGTTGGAGAATGTCGATGGCCTGGCAAGAGAGTGACAGTTGGTGAGTGTCGATGGCTTGGCAAGAGAGTGACAGTTGGTGAGTGTCGATGGCCTGGCAAGAGAGTGACAGTTGGTGAGTGTCGATGGCCTGGCAAGAGAGTGACAGTTGGAGAATGTCGATGGATTTGGCAAGAGAGTGACAGTTGGTGAGTGTCGATTACTATGGGCCGGTTACGACTCAAAAGGTTGATAGATAGAGGGTAACGTCATATATTTGACCGCAGTCTTCATCACCTCAAATCCTTGGATGTAGTTTGGGTACTAATGGCATACTTCACTGTTTTCTTCTTATCTCTTTCTCTCCCCTTTCACAGTTCCTTGCAGAATTATCTTTCCTTGGTCAGATAACGTAGGCTAAACCATTTCATTTTGCACATCTTCATAACAGTCACAAGATCGTCATGTACTTTAGTTAATGATATTCTTTAGCAAACTTTTTAATTTGTGATATGATCTAAATAAGAGATACCCAAAATATTACCAACAAATTCAAAACAATCGAGGAAATTATAGAAATCGCCAATCAACCACTAATATCTTCAGTAATCAAGGTAAGACGAAATCAGTTAATAAAGAAAAGACGATGGTCATATGTTGGTCATATGCTGAGGAGAGATAATAACCGAATAACAAAGCAAGCCCTCATGTGGGAAACAACAGGTAAGAGGAAGACCCGGAGAGACACTGAGAAGAACATTGATCAGAGAGGCAAGAGCAGTAGGAATCGGCTCCCTCAATGAGATAGAGTTGCTTGAATAGAACAGAGACAAATTGCGAGATTTGATAAAAGATCTTTACAAGGATTGAAAACTGCCAGAATAGAAATTTAGATAAGAGAAAGAGTATCTGGGTCTATGCCCTATGGGCCGGCTACGGCTCGAAAGGCCAATCATCATCAAGTACCGGGCCTGCGGCGTAGGTGATCATGTCTCTCCACAACTTTCGATATCGGCAGTTATCATTTCTGCTGTTGACCTTCTGCCAAGCCATTCTCTTAAAGCTGTCTGGTATTTTTTTTCCTTTGCTTCCCTCTATCTCTTCGTCCCTCAATTTTCCCAGTTGTTACAATATATTCCAGTTGTTCTCTTCTCATTATATGGGCAAAAAAATGATGATTGTTTCTTCCTAATATTGGAAATTAGCTCCCTTTTTGCTTTGGCCTCTTTCAGAACTTGTTCATTACTCTTCTTAGCTGTCCATGGTATTCTCAACATTCTTCTGTAAAACCACATTTCTACAGACTCCAGTGAGGAGGGAAAGATCAATAGATAGATAGAAAATATTACCAAAACATTCCATCTCCATAACTTGTACTTTCTCCTGCAGCTATGCTGTAAGAGTCCATGTTTTGCAAGTAAAGAGAAAGATTGGTATAACCAGGGAGCACATCAGCCAGATTTTACAGCCGAGAGTGATATATTTATAAAACCAAATAAGTTTTGTCTTAGTAAAGTAAAGTACCCCTGTCACGCCAAGTGGCGTATAGAGAAATATGGTGTTAGTGACCCTATATTTTACAGACCTTCAACACATGATTTTTGGGGTAATGTGGTCAGTATTACGCCCGTGCTGCTTTACTTTCCCAGAAAAAAAATCCGGTACCCATTTAAGGCTGGGTGAACCCTACCCCTTGTCCTTTGTAGTCCAGTTCACTAACCACTGAGCTATCGCGGCTCCAAGTTTTGTCTTAATTAACAAAAACAACAAAAAATAATAAAAAACAGATCAATATATGGTCCGAAGCAGGATCGAACTCGTACTCCCTGACACACCTTGTCACAAGAAACCAAACACTGTAGTACAAGGCCAAATCAGTTATTGGCCAAATCAGCTAAAAATTTGATTTCATTGGCGATGTCTTCTACGCAGGTGTACTCATGACCAAAACATAAAGTTCCGTTCACAATTCTAGGTAAGGTAACCTGGTAAAGACATCGCCAAAGATAGCTAAATTTTCAGTTAGCTGAGTTGGCCGTGTACTCTAGCGTTTACTTTCTCGAGGTAAAGCGCCGTGCCGAGGAGTACGGGTTCGATCCTGCTTCGGACCTTATATTGTTCTTTGTTTTTCTTTCTGTTGTTGATTATTTGTGATTTTTTTCCCAGCGCTATAAACATACTCCCTACTCTGAAATGATTCCTCAAAACAAATATCAGCAGGGCTGAAACTAAGAATAGCAAAATGTTACGTCTTCTCAATATTCCTGTATGGTGCAGAAACATGGACATTAGACAAGAAAACAGAACAGAAAATTGAAGCCCTTGAAATGTGGATTTATAGAAGAATAGGTAGAATTGGATGGAAAGAAAAGAAAACAAACGATGAAGTTTTAAAACAGCTGAAAATGAAAAAAGAACTACTAAATACAATCAAGACAAGACAAACGAAATTGTTGGGGCATATTAAAAGACACAACAGCCTACTAAAAGTAATGTTGGAAGGAAAAATACAAGGTAAAAGAGGCAGAGGCAGACCAAGACTAACATGGACGTGTAACATCAAAAGATGGACAAGTCAATCTATGTCAGCCTGCACCATCAAAGCAAGAAACAGAGTAGAATGGCGATCCATGGTAGCCAACCTTCGTTTCGGAGAAGGCACACGATGATGATGATGATGACTCTGAAATGATTCACCAAGTTTTGTCTTTCAAAGACTACTGTAGTTTAAGATATTCCTGCTGACGACCCATGTTTTGAGCCTTCATGATGATGACTCTGAAATGATTCACCAAGTTTTGTCTTTCAAAGACTACTGTAGTTTAAGATATTCCTGCTGACGACCCATGTTTTGAGCCTTCATGATGATGACTCTGAAATGATTCACCAAGTTTTGTCTTTCAAAGACTACTGTAGTTTAAGATATTCCTGCTGACGACCCATGTTTTGAGCCTTCATCGATGACCCCCAGTCCAACGTGAATATGCCACAGGACAAATTACTACAAAACATGGCTGCCAGAGGAAAGTCGTGAGAGCAATATTAAGTTACAAGAATACGACAGAAAGTTGCTTCAAGACTCCTTTTCAACACGTTTAATGTATTTTCATAAATAAACACATGAAAGAAAGTAACATCATGAAAATATATTTACATAATTTGTTCAAATCAGTGAATACTGATCATAAAGTATATGGGAATTATTCATATTTTTATGCACATATTTATATGAATTTATATACACATATGCACACACAAAGATATAGCTATAAAATGTCTCTGACTTGAAAGTTATCAAATATTCAAGGTTTAGCTGATTTTTATAAATAAACTCTTATAAGAGTAAAGTACAGACACCTCGATTAAAAGTGATCAGTGACTCATAGTTGACTGTTTGCATAAGGTTCAGCAGCAAGTGATCACGGTCTTACTCTCCTTCCCTGCTGTGCATCTTGAAACAGACTAAGGAGGGAAGGTAATCTGGTACTTGGCCAAAGTGTGGAGGGAAGGTAACCTGGTATTTGGCCAATGTGTGGAGGGAAGGTAACCTGGTATTTGGCCAAAGTGTGGAGGGAAGGTAACCTGGTATTTGGCCAAAGTGTGAAGGGAAGGTAACCTGGTATTTGGCCAAAGTGTGGAGGGAAAGTAACCTGGTACTTGGCCAAAGTGTGGAGGGAAAGTAACCTGGTACTTGGCCAAAGCAAGTAGGGATTGAGTAGAGAAAGCAACCTGTACTCAGCCAAAGCAAGGAGGGATTGAGGAGGAAAAGCTACCTGGTACTTAAAAATGCCATGCTGAAGTCAAATGCACTGGGCAGAAAAGTAAGAAATATCACAGCTTGTAGTAAATGACAACGTTAGGAAACTTTATACAGAGCTTCACAGTAGGAGGCAATCTTATCATCAGAAGTTGACTTCTTGTCAGCCAAGAATTTTGGCAATTTAGTTTCTTGACACCAGGGATGGAGAAGAGAGACCCACCTGGGTTATGCCTCAAAGTCATCAGTCTTCTGTTATATTTGAACCTGAAAGGTCACAGTAAGGTGCACATATGATTGAAGAGACTCTGGTCTATACAAAACTTTTGACAGATTGTCCTGTCCATACTCAGTTGCAAATTCAGTCTTAAATGGTTTGCTATTAATGTGTGATGTTTTTAAATACTCTTGAACGCATGGGTGCTCTTGCAACCAGATAAAAATTAATAGGCTTCTAAGGGTGTGGCTTCACACAGTGTGACGAGTAAGTTGCTGATATCAGCTGATAATATGTCTGGTTAAACAACCCCTTAACTTTGAATTGAACAACACAATATTTCAACATCCATTTAATATTTCCATTTAAGTTGGATGATGAAGAGTGGGGTGATGAAGTGTTGGAAGTTGAAGAGTGGGCTGATGAAGTGTTGGATGATGAAGAGTGGGGTGATGAAGTGTTGGATGATGAAGTGTGGGGTGATGAAGAGTTGGATGGTGAAGAGTTGGATGGTGAAGAGTTGGGCGGTGAAGAGTTGGGCGGTGAAGAGTTGGATGGTGAAGAGTTGGGTGATGATGAGTTGGACGGTGATGAAGTGTTGGATGATGAAGAGTTGGGTGATGATGAGTTGGACGGTGATGAAGTGTTGGATGATGAAGAGTTGGGCGGTGAAGAATTGGGTGATGAAGAGTTGGGTGTGGAAGAGTTGGGTGATGAAGTGTTAGATGATGAAGAGTTGGGTGATGAAGTGTTGTGCGATGAAGAGTTGGGCGGTGAAGAGTTGGGTGGTGAAGAGTTGGACGGTGAAGAGTTGGACGGTGAAGAGTTGGGTGAAGAGTTGGGTGATGGAGAGTTGGACGGTGAAGAGTTGGGTGATGAAGCGTTGGACGATGAAGAGTTGAGTGAACACAAAAGAGGAATATTATTATTGACAAGGATCAACTCAGTCCAGGCTGACTCCTTCACATCAGCAGATAGTTTTTGTGTGCTTTCATCATCATCAAGTTCCATAGCTGCTGGTAGGTGAACTCGGCATGCATTGAAGAATGCTTTTTCTTTCTTTTCTGTTTCTTTGATGTTGTCTGTCCATCTTACTTATATCTGCCTCTTTCTCTTCTCCTCTTTTAATATATGCTTTGTATGGTAAGGAATCACACAGCATTCTTTCTAGATGGGCCAGCCAGTTTATTTGTTGTTTCTGTATGTAGCTTAGGAATGGCTCAACGCCAGCTCTTTCTCTTATAATATCATTTCTGATTCTGTCTTTTCTGGTTACTCCAAGCACTTTTCTCAGACATCAATATCTCTATGGTGACAGCTTTCTTCTATGCTTACACATAAGTGATCATGTTTGGCATAGATAGCACAATTGTGGAATGAATATCCTCTGTATATGAAGCTTTTTGGTGGTAATACTAGTAATAGGTATTGCTTTGTGTTAAAGTATGGAGGATAGCTTTCCTATTATTTGGTTTGCCTTAATGCATTGTATATCTATTTATTTGTCAATTTTACTGTCTTCAGAGAATGTTGTTTCCAGGTATTTAACTCTTTCCGTATGTTCCGCCGCATTTTGCGCCATTTCCATTTCGGTTGCGTATGTTCAGCCGTATAGTGCGCCATGCTAAATTTTATTAGTCTGAACGCCATCAGACCATATTCATTTTACATATCTTGTATCATCTGGATATTTGTGAAATCTAATACCTTGTTCAATTATCTAAACATTTATATATAATATGTTATATGCTATATAAAAACATGTATAAATATTTAGATTGATTCTTAAAACCATGAACAATTTTATCTCTAAAATCTCTTCCATTGCGTCGATAAAAAGCTTCCGTACAGAAAGAGTTAAAGTATGAGTTTAAAGATGTTCTATAGCCATGTGTAGTGTCTTCTTCTGTCTTCCTATTGATATAACTTCTGTTTTTTTTCAGAACTTATTTTCATGTTGTTTATTTTACATTCTTTATTCAAGGAGAGTAATCATATGGCCTACTCTTCTCAGTTTTCAAAAGTCAAAGGTTCTTTAACTAGCTCAATCCAAGTAAGAGACCTCCATGTCAGATAGGTCTAGGCACTTAGACTAAGATATCTTCTTCAGATGAAGGGTCACTGTAATAAACTGAATGTGGTTCGAATTGGGTACCTTCTAGTTGTATGACGAGCAAAACTACAGCTACCCCACTGAGAACACAGTATTGTGGTAGAGGACTGACTTCCTGAAATGTTTGCTTCATTCAAACTACAAAAAAGCTGGCAATTTGATTCTAAAAATAATGATTAAATATCACAAATGAGAATTTAAATAACAAAAAAAAAAAACAACCTATCTTTAACGCATGATCCTATAACTGGGGTCTGCCAGGGGGACAAACAGAGCTGGAGTTTTAATCCCACTTCTCCTGAGCATTCGCCATAAAAAAAAAGTAAAGTACCCCCGTCATGCCAAGTAGCATATAGTGAATAAGGTGTTAGTGACCATAAATTTTACAGACCTTCAGCACATGATTTTTGGGGTAATGTGGTCAGTATTATGCCCGTGCTGCTTTACTTTCCCAGAAAAAAATCCGGTACCCTTTAAAGGCTGGGTGTACTGGAATCTGTCGGTTGGGATCAAACCCTACCTCTTGTCCTTTGTAGTCCAGTTCACTAACCACTGAGCTATCGTGGCTCCCCAGTCGCTGTAAGGTGTCTGGGTATGAGGTTTTATTTGACATCAAATAGAATTCTTTAGATTACTATCATTATTCAAAACTCGTGTTCTCCTGATTTAGGGTAAAATAAGATCAATATGGCCACCTACTCTTCCAAGAGACATAACGTAATAAATAACAATTCACCAGCAATAGAAAAACAGACTAAAAGATGCAACAAAGCTTGTAAAATTATCGGACAATTGTCACTACTGCTGTGGTTATGGTGAGTTCACGGCCCCGATATCACTGCAAATGAATTAAAATCAATAATTGCTCAACCGCCCTTGCCAGTGGAATCATCGGAATTAAAATTGAAAACAAAATGAAGGTTGTATTCTAGAGTACCTGTTTTGCCTCTAGTGTTATTTCCAAACAAAGAAAGGCAGCTGCGCAGTCCCAACCCTAGCAGCCACAGCACACAGCAAAAGACATAAGGCCAAGCAGCACCAAAAGTGAACACAGCTAAACTTTCCTTTGTCATACATTGCCACCATTCACCGTAAGCAACCAGATATTGAAACAGGATCCGGGTGAAAAACACAGCTCACGGTGTGCACAAAGTACTAAACTCAGTAGCTACGGCAGCAAGCCAAACATGGAATATGAGTAAACTGCAACAATGAACATTTTTCAGACAAAGTCCCAAATTTTCCTGCTGCTTATCTGCCACTACTGTTTAACAAGGAAATAACACTAAAGGCAAAATAGGTACTCTAGAATACAACCTTCACCCCAACGATGAGCCAAAGTTAATGACAACTAATATATGAAATTCCAACTGTTGTCTTCCCATAGTGACCATATAGAACTGTTGTTCCACAAAGCTGTAATAAGAATCACAAACAAGTAGTCACTGTAGAATTATTGCAAAGTAATTGCTCTTTAAAGCTGTCACTAGGGAGTCAGAAGCTTGAGACAGTTTTAACTATGCAAAACTGTTGTTCTCTAAAGTTGTTACTAGATGTCACAAACTACAGACAGCCATAACTCTGAGATATTATTGTTCTCTAAAGTTGTTACTAGATGTCACAAACTACAGACAGCCATAACTCTGAGACATTATTGTTCTCTAAAGTTGTTGCTAGATGTCACAAACTACAGACAGCCATAACTCTGAGACATTATTGTTCTCTAAAGTTGTTACTAGATGTCACAAACTACAGACAGCCATAACTCTGAGACATTATTGTTCTCTAAAGTTGTTACTAGATGTCACAAACTACAGACAGCCATAACTCTGAGATATTATTGTTCTCTAAAGTTGTTACTGCATGTCACAAACTATAGACAGCCATAACTCTGAGATATTATTGTTCTCTAAAGCTGTTACTAGATGTCACAAACTATAGACAGCCATAACTCTGAGATATTGTTCTCTAAAGTTGTTACTAGATGTCACAAACTACAGACAGCCATAACTCTGAGACATTATTGTTCTCTAAAGTTGTTACTAGATGTCACAAACTATAGACAGCCATAACTCTGAGATATTATTGTTCTCTAAAGTTGTTACTACATGTCACAAACTATAGACAGCCATAACTCTGAGATATTATTGTTCTCTAAAGCTGTTACTAGATGTCACAAACTACAGACAGCCATAACTCTGAGACATTATTGTTCTCTAAAGCTGTTACTAGATGTCACAAACTACAGACAGCCATAACTCTGAGACATTATTGTTCTCTAAAGTTGTTACTACATGTCACAAACTATAGACAGCCATAACTCTGAGATATTATTGTTCTCTAAAGTTGTTACTACATGTCACAAACTACAGACAGTCATAATGCTGAGAAATTATTGCTTTGTAAAGCTGTCGCTAGAAGTCAGCAACTTAACAGCTATTACTGTGTAGAATTGCTGCTCTGTAAAGCCATTGCTAGGAGTCAGAAACTTCAGTCAGCTGTGACTTTGTGTGGAATTGCTGCTCTGTAAAGCCATTGCTAGGAGTCAGAAACTTCAGTCAGCTGTGACTTTGTGTGGAATTGTTGCTCTGTAAAGCCATTGCTAAGAGTCAGAAACTTCAGTCAGCTGTGACTTTGTGTGGAATTGTTGCTCTTCATGATTATCTGAAACCTCTTCTTTCACAGCTAGTATGCCTTGGCAGGGGAAGTCTGACTGGTCAAAGTGTTGGATGACATCTTCACTGTGGTCTGGGTCAGTCTCCTGTTTCTTCCTGCAGACAATCTGTCCAATATGGTCAAGAATCTGCTCACTTTCAGCCAGAATGCTGACATCAGTAATAACCTGGCCGTCCTGATCTAATACATGGCCTCTTTGATTTCGCTGATGGACAGAATGGGAAACAATCTGCCCTGAATCAGTAAGTAATTCACGGGAAATAATCTGTATTTGCTCCCCAGATTCAGTCATAATTGTCTCATTAATTATCTGCATTGTCTGGTTTATACCTCCTTCTTCATCATCTAGATCCTCCTCCTCTTCTTCTGTTGTTCCTTCAGCTAAACTGAGATGTGGTTCTGCAAAAATAAAATGAATATTTACATGTATTATTTATATAGATACTAAAATAAAAATTTGGAACTACTTTGTTAAATCCGTCCTATTATAAGGCTGTGAAACATGGAGAACAACAAAAATGACAATCATGAAGATACAGATCGTCATTAATGAATCCTTGCGTGGAATGAAAGGATGGTGATGGCAGGATGTAATTAGTAACTATGAACTATGGGAAATTACCAGAGAAATATCAGTAGACAAAGAGATAAGACAAAGATGATGGCACTGGATATGACACACACTGCAGAAGCCAGCTAAGAGTATTACACGACAAGCCCCTTTAGGAATCCCCAGGGGAGGAGACAAAGAGGAAGGCCAAAATATAATGACAGAGAAATCAAATGAAGAGCATGGAGTAGATACGGAGTGATCTTAAAAGAATGGCTTGGAAAGTGTTTGTTGAAGATCTATACTCCACAAAGAGTTGAAAATAAAAAAAAAAAAACTAAAGAGCCCCCGACACGTCAAGTGGGGTATAGGGAATATGGTGTTAGTGACCACAATTTTTACAGACCATAGGCACATGGTTTTTGGGACAATGGTAATGAGCAATACAATTAAAATAGCACAGATAATTTGCTGTGAGAAGAATTAACGCGATTAACTCTTTAATTCTATAATTATTCTGTTGGTTAAAAAAAAGAAAAAGGCAAAAGTAATTGTTATGGTTAGTCGAAGGTCCCGGTAAGACTGCAAACAAATTAAAATCCATAATTGCTCAACCTCTTGTGCCAGTGGAATCATTTGAATTAAAACGCATCTCATTGAAGGATCAAAACAAAGAAAGGCAGCTGCAGTTCCCATTATAGCAGCTATAGTACACAGCAAAAGACATAAGGCCAAGCAGCACCGAAAGTGAATGTAGCTGTACTGTCCTTCATCATAAGCAATCAGAATATTGAAACACAATCCAGGTGAAAAACACAGCTCATGGTGTGCACAGAGCACTAAACGCAGTAGCTCTTAAGTTATAAAGTCATGTAGCAGTATTTTACTGTTATGTGAAAGGGGGAGTAAAAGGGAGAGGGTGTGTGTGAGTGGGGTGTGGAGCCTCCACTTATTACGGGCACATCTTATCTTTTAAGTGATGATCTCTGGATGCCTGACCTCCAATGATCAAAGACCAGGTACCCACATTTTTTTTCCAGCTGGGATGACTGGCAGGATGAGCGAGCATCAAACCCTGGTGTTTGGCATGAAAAGCAAGCACCCTACAACTACGCTAATCTGTTGATTTAGACAGAATTTTCAGAATTAAATACAGTAAAGGTAAAGTATGAGGCTTGAACCGGGGTCTTAACACGTGAGTTTCCACCCATATGTGCTCGGCTGCCTATCCAGGAATGTTCTGAGAATTCTGGATAGTGTCGCTTCAAGCATCAAAACTCACGATACCCATTTCTGCCAACGGCTGGGTCGACCGTAGGGGTATTTTTTTTTTTTTTATCCACGAGTACAACTCACACTGCTCCCAGTGGGAATCGAACACGGGTTGTCCGAATGTCGGTAGCCCAATCACGTGGTTTTCTCAATTAGGCTCCCGAGGCCCCCAATTAAATACAGTTTATTTATGAGCTACATAATGTCACCTTTTTTCAAACATCTTGATAAAGTATGTAGTTATTAAAAAATGTCACAATATTGATCAAATTAAGGAGAAAATGTCCAACAACATAAACATACATAAATGACCATAATAATACCCTGGCTTATGTATATTTCCACATTGCCCAAAAAAATCATGTGCCGAAGGTCTGTAAAATTTATGGTCACTAACACCATATTCCCTATAGGCCAATTGGCGTGACGGGGGTTACTTTACTTATGTGTATTCCCTCAGATGGGAAAAAAGAGGGAAAAGAAAAAGAGGCTGACTTAGAGAAATACTAAAAAGAACACTGAAGTGAGAACAACGATGGGCATGATCTCCCTTGCTAAGGTTGAGAGGCTTGCCCAGAACAGGGACATATGGTGAGATAAAATGTGGGTCATGTGCGAGGTCTGACACTTAATTGTAAAGATTGTTAGACTTAGAAAGTCTAGAATTTCTTCCCTGTCTTTGGCTCATATGGAAAGATTATAGGTAATCATCATCATCACCATCAAGTACTGGGTCTGCTGGCGTAGGTGATAATGTCTCTCCACAACTTTCGATCTCGACAGTTATTTATCATTTCTGTTGTTGACTTTCTGCCAAGCCATTCGCTTAAGATGTCTGGTATTTTTTCTCTTTGCTTCCCTCTATCTCTTCGTCCCTCAAGTTTTCCAGTTGTTACAATATATTCCAGTTGTTCTATTCTCATTACATGGCCAAAAAAATGATGATTGTTTCTTCCTAATATTGGAAATTAGCTCTCTTTTTGCTTTGACCTCTTTCAGAACATTTTCATTACTCTTCTTAGCTGCCCATGGTATTCTCAACATTCTTCTGTAAAAATATAGTTAATATTTTAAGATAATAGTGGCCCTTATCAGTTTTAAAAAATAAACTTTTAACCACAAGGTTTTCTTTATTTTGTAACCAGCAGACCAACTACACCTATCTGGTGTCTGAATTCAAACACATTAAAATCATATAATTGATATATTTTGTTTCCCCCCAATTCGATTCTCACTATTTAACTTGAAGCCTTCTTGTTCGATTTTGTTGTCTTTTTTTGTTTTAACTGCTAATGTAATACTTTGATATCTTACCTTACTTCAATTTCATTTATTTTATTTTTCATTATGTTTTGGTTTAATTTATTTCAGTCTTGAAGAAAAAAATGGGCCATTCATTACAAAAATGGAAAAAGGGTAGGAAACTACAGCAAACTATAATGAATTCTGAGTAAATGGGACAGAGATGAACTGCACACGAAATATTACAATTGTGGGATTTCTTTATTTCACAGTTTCTGTGGGTAAATTTAGTGTTTGTCCGCTGTGGAGGTACTGCAATACTGATCTATTATATCAATGGAGACACTGCAATACTGATCTATTATGTCAAGGGAGGTACTGCAATACTGATCTATTATGTCAAGGAAGGTACCGTAATACTGCTCTAGTATGTCAAGGGAGGTACTGTAATACTATCTATTATGTCAAGGGAGGTACTGTAATACTGATCTATAATGTCAAGGGAGGTACTGCAATACTGATCTATAATGTCAATGGACATACTGCAATACTGATCTATAATGTCAATGGAGGTACTGCAATACTGATCTATAATGTCAATGGAGATACTGCAATACTGATCTATAATGTCAATGGAGATACTGCAATAAGTTAAAAAGTAATGAACCCTGTCACGCCAGATAGCGTATAGGGAATATGGTGGTAGTGAACATAAATTTCACAGACCTTCAAAACCTGATTTTTCAAGTAATATGGTTGTATTACACCCGTGCCACTTTACTATCCCAGAAAAAAATCCGGTACACATTTAAGGCTGGGTGAACCCGGAAGCCGTCAGTTGGTATCAAACCCTACCTCTTGTCCTTTGTAGTTCAGTTTACTAACCACTGAGCTATCGCGGCTCCCCGACGTACTGTAACACTAATCTATTATGTCAAACAGATTCCACCATTGGTGAGGTCTACGGCGATCCTCATCTCTTTTGTCAATATTTTTTTGGTGCAGATTGTTTCCAAAGTGCCCACTGGGAGGTGAAATGAAGCCTTGTATTGCTTTGACCCACTAACCCAGCTGTGGCAGTCTCAAGTTATACAGATCGTGCTCCTTGCTGTGTCTGTGTCAAGAAAAATAGAAAATTGAATCGGCAAAATGTGACTGACCTTCCACTGTGATTGACTGACCATCTAGAATGATTTGACCATCTGGGCCAAGACTAGTCGGGATCTGGATTGTTGCTTGGTTTGTGCCGCCAGCTGATGTGGGAATGGACAGAACTTGTTCTATCATCATCATGTTACATGTCTGCTGGTGTTCCTATTGGGGAAAAAAAATAAACATTTGTTCTCATTAGGTAGCCTGTTCTGAGGAGGATGTTGCTGTTTTTATATGAATGATGGTAGTATAAAATCTATTCTGTACATGTGGGTGATGGTGGTATATAATATATTCTGTACATGTGGGTGATGGTGGTATATAATATATTCTGTACATGTGGGTGATGGTAGTATATAATATATTCTGTACATGTGGGTGATGGTAGTATAAAATCTACACTGTACATGTGAGTGATGGTAGTATAAAATCTATTCTGTACATATGGGTGATGGTAGTATAAAATCTATTCTGTACATGTGGGTGATGACAATGGTCATTATGAACATATGGGTGGTGACAGTGGTCATTATGAACATATGGGTGGTGATAGTGGTCATTATGAACATATGGGTGGTGAAAGTGGTCATTATGAACATGTGGGTGGTGATAGTGGTCATTATGAACATATGGGTGGTGACAGTGGTCATTATGAACATGTGGGTGGTGATAACGATCATTATGAAGATGTGGATGGTGATGATAGTTATGAATATATGGGTGATGACAATGGTCATTATGAACATATGGGTGGTGATAGCTGTCATTATGAACATATGGGTGGTGATAGTGGTCATTATGAACATATGGGTGGTGATAGTGGTCATTATGAACATATGGGTGGTGAAAGTGGTCATTATGAACATATGGGTGGTGAAAGTGGTCATTATGAACATATGGGTGGTGATAGTGGTCATTATGAACATATGGGTGGTGATAGTGGACATTATGAACATATGGGTGGTGACAGTGGTCATTATGAACATATGGGTGGTGACAGTGGTCATTATGAACATATGGGTGGTGACAGTGGTCATTATGAACATATGGGTGGTGACAGTGGTCATTATGAACATATGGTGGGTGATAGTGGTCATTATGAACATATGGGTGGTGATAGTGGTCATTATGAACATATGGGTGGTGGGAAAGATCATTTTGAACATACTGATGCTGATCATTATGAGTACATAGGCAGTGATAGTGATCATTAAGAACATATATATGTAATAATGATGACAAATGAATGGCAATCATTATGAACATACAGATGTAAATTAGTAGGATGTTGATGGTGTTTGGCAAAACTGATGGTAAACTCATGTGTTGGGTTTAATGATGATGTTAGAAATAATGAAGATAACAATAATCATTAATAATAACAACAATGAAAAAGACGATGATAAAATGTCTCTAACTTATTTACCTTTAGAGCTAACTCATTTCTGAAATGCTTATTACATTTGTCACAGATTAAAGTCCTAATATCCTGATGTTTACGCTCTATATGTTTCCTTATGTCTGTAAAAGTGTAGCCAAAGAAGTCACATACACCACATTTGTAATCTCGTTGGCCGTAGTGTCTAGAAATAAAAGATAAAAATAAAGATAAAACATGATATGTTTTTAGGCAAAAAAAAATCAAAGCAAATAATTATCATATTATGTCAACATTGAGTTATTTGCGGGTCATCATCATTGCACTCCGAACACATCCATAGGTACTCAGATCTCCTCCTCAGCAATTCCTTCAGTGTCCAGCGACTGACGACTCCAGTTCTATGTTGGTTGATAAGTCTTCTTACACGGCCACTAAGTTTCTCATTTCTGGCTGTGCCCATCTTAACTCCCTTCCATCATCTGAAGAAATGACGTGGATCTGTGTTTGTCGAAGTCATGTGCTCTTCCCACATCTCGGAGGGCATTGATGATGTCCGCTCGATCCATTGGTTGCTCGTCCCCAACGACAGTGCAGCTAGCCAACCTGTCCGCTCTTTCATTTTCCCATACTCCCGCATGTCCAGGGACATAGACAAAGGTGACCTTACGTATTTTGGATTTCTGCAACGACTCTACCCATTGCATGAGTACAGAGCCTGCCTCCACTTTTTTTATCATGCTCATCGAATCACTCAGATGTCAACATTTTAAACCCCAGATTACGACTATTGATTTTAAATCACACTTTTGCTACTACTTTGACAAAATGTACAAAATTACAGCAAACAAAAAAAAAACCTTTGAAAAGTGGAAAAACCATAAAATGTTTGCTACAAATCATTGCATTAACTATCATAGGGAATCATCATCATCATCGTGTGCCTTCTCCGCAACGAAGGTTGGCTACCATGGATCGCCATTCTACTCTGTTTCTTGCTTTGATGGTGCAGGCTGTCATAGATTGACTTGACCATCTTTTGATGTTACTCGTCCATGTTAGTCTTGATCTGCCTCTGCCTCTTTTAGCTTGTATTTTTCCTTCCAATATTACTTTTAGTAGGCTGTTGTGTCTTTTAACATGCCCCAAAAATTTCATTTGTCTTGTCTTAATTGTATTTAGTAGTTCTCTTTTTATTTTCAGTTGTTTTAAAACTTTATCGTTTGTTATCTTTTGTTTCCATCCAATTCTACCTATTCTTCTATAAATCCACATTTCAAAGGCTTCAATTTTCTGTTCTGTTTTCTTGTCTACTGTCCATGTTTCTGCACCATACAGGAATATTGAGAAGATGTAACATTTTGCCATTCTTAGTTTCAGCCCTGCTGATATTTGTTTTGTTGTTAGTATATTTTTCATGGCATTAAAATTACTTTTTACCATACCTATTCTTTTAAAACAATAGTTAGAATTTCTCTCCATGGCTTTCTTTGGATAGTTACGTGATGAGGCTCCAATCTCTTTCACGGTGGTCTGCCATATTCGCCTTTCGTGTTCTGAATATGCCTCATGTGTACCACACACTTTGCTGTTTTCGCTTTTTGGGCCGTTGATTATAGGGAATCATGAACTTGATTTTAATTGTTTACAACTGTTAGGGTCTCTGTTCGGACCTGTGATCGCATAGCGGTGTTTTTACTCCTGTCCCTCTGTGTAACATTATTGATCAGTCACTTGTATTTTTCTGTTGTTTGTTGTCTATCCTGTGGCTTCAAAGGATTGATTGATATCTTACTGACAGCCCATGAGAGTTTCACAGTTGGAAATAAAACAAACATTTTTTAAAAATTAGATTTTTCAGTTACTCGGCATAAATTTTTACTAAGAATAATCAGACTTTTACCACAACTTCATGGCATATTTGAACAAATTTTAAAACTCTGGACATGAAGGCTAATCAGGAGTTACCAGTGGGAACAAATAGGTAGGTTACATGGCAGGAAAAAAAATGTGCATGTGGAAACTGTTGAATAAAAACAAAATGTGTTAAGAGACCATTTTTATGATGTAGTCGTGATCTCATCATCACCATCAAGCACCATACCTGCTGGCATAGGTGATAATGTCTCTCCACAACTTTCAATCTCGACAGTTATTTATAATTTCTGTTGTTGACCTTCTGCCAAGCCATTCTCTTAAGCTGTCTGGTATCTCTTCTTTTTGCTTCCCTCTATCTCGTCATCCCTAAATTTTCCCAGTTGTCACAATATATTCCAACTGTTCCCTTTTCATTACTTGGCCAAAAACTGATGATTGTTTCTTCCGAATATTAGAAATTAGCTCTCCTTTTGCTTTGACCTCTTTCAGAACGTTTTCATTACTCGCCTTAGCTGTCCATGGTATTCTCAACATTCTTCTGTAAAACCACATTTCTACAGCCTCCAGTGATATTCTTGCCTGTTGTCCTATTGCCCATGATTCACATCCATATGTTAAAACTGGCTCTACTTAACATTTCAGAAATCTTTTTTCTTGTTAGTTGTAATTTAGGGCTATAAAAAAGGGAAGGAAGAAAGGATGTTTTATGTTGTTTGAGATAAAAAGAGTAGATGGGTTGAGTGAATTAAACTGGTTGTTTGCCAATCAGGCGATTGCCTGTTCAATTCATGATAGTAAAGTCAAAGGTTTATTTCTATAGAGAGTGAAATGTGAAATGAAAAAAAATATAGCTTGACGTATAAGCTATACAGTATCAAAATTTAACAAACAGTCATTATTTCTAGACCACTGTACATTAATCCTAGATAAAATTACTACCACTTAAATGTTACATTTTGGAGTTCCAAAAATAGTAATAATGGTCTGAAATTTGAACACATCGCTCCATCAATACCGGAGGTGTTGCATTGTCTATTCATACAGTCACTTGAGTCACTGTAAGTCTGACAAACAGATGTATGTTCAGCAATCTCAAAGCGTTGCTCGCTGTCTCTCTCATATTACAAAGGTTTCTTTATGTCTTGCTGATGGCCAAGGAAATTTCCCAAATCGATGAGAAAAAAAAAATTTCTTTTAAAAAAAAAACAGCCCACCCTTTCCAGGATACCATCGTACTTTTTATGATGCACTAAAAAAAAAAGATGAAGATGTTCTGAGAGAGGTCAAAGCAAAAAGAGAGCTAATGTCCAATATTAGGAAGAAACAATCACCATTTTTTTGGCCATGTAATGAAAAGGGAACAGCTGGAATATATTGTAACAACTTGAAAAATTGATGGACAAAGAGATAGAGGGAAGTAAAGAGAAAAAATAACAGACAGCTTAAAAGAATGGCTTGGCAGAAGGTCAACAACAGAAATTATAAATAGCTGCCGAGATCGAAAGTGTGGAGAGACATGATCACCTACGTCAGTAGGCCCGGTACTTTATGATGATGATGAAAAAAAAAAAGAAAAATCCAACATCAAAGGAAACAAGTCCATTACTCAGGGGTCATAGGAAGTAGTAATTAGGAGGGAAGGGGATGTTTGCTTGTTTGCCAAATTTCAATAATTTGTATTTTGAGGCGGTAATTTTTACGATGGAATCATAATGTAGGGTTAAATAAAGTTTTCTGGCTCTGGAGTTTTGACCTTGCTAACGGCTGCCAAACTGACAATGTAAAATCAAAATGGCTGCATGCCACCCTGCTTTTGCAGAGACTGACAAAGTTGCCTAAACTGTTAAGATTGCTTTGTTTTAAATGTGTCTTTTCAATGAAAAAAGTGAGGAAATAACGGTGCACTCACTATTCGATAGAAATTATTTGGAATCATCGCCTGTGCACTGAAATTAGAGCTGCATGGTAGTCGCGATCATGTCAACAGAATTTACCACCACACTTTGGTGAGAGTTGTGATGTGGGTGAAGCATAAATGGGGAATTCATGACTGCAGTGATGCTGGTTCCCTGAACAGAACAGGATCCTCATCAATGCACACAAGATGAATTTATAGATGCTCCAATATCATCCACCAGAATTTCAAGAAGATCTGAGGTGCATCCTGACTCATATGCACTTCATAGAACAGCCTAGAATCCACCGTGTGGGCAGGTCCTTGCAGACTATTTTGCTTGGGCAGCAGCCAAATTCACAGTCTACTCTTTTTTATTTTAGCTGCAAGGGTTCTTTAAAAGCATGAGCGAACACAGGACCTCCACCAGGACTTTCCTGTCCAGAGGTCAACATTGTACCTTTAGACTATCCAGAGGTCAACATTGTACCTCTAGACCATCCAGATGTCAACATTGTACCTTTAGACTATCCAGAGGTCAACATTGTAATTCTAGACTATCCAGAGATCAACACTGTACCTCTAGACTATCCAGAGGTCAACATTGTACCTCTAGACAATCCAGTCCCCCAGGGAAATAAGTGTACCACAAGCAGACTTTGCGTGGTAAGCAATATTAAAATAAGCTGACAGGTCTACTCAATTTGTCAAAAAAGGACATCCAGTCCTGGAATTTTATGAACAATCCTCATATTTATATGCTGCTTAAAGATAAAATTAGCTCAGTGGTTAGTGAGCCTACAAAGGACAAGAGATCCTGATCAACTGCTTCCTAGTTCACTCAGTCTTAAATTGTTATCAGATTTTTTTCTGGGAAAGTAAAAGCAGTACGGGCATAATACCGACCACATTACACAAAAAATCATGTGCCAAAGGTCTATAAAAATTATAGTCACTAACACCATATTTTCTATATGTCACTTGGTGTGATGGGGCACTTTTCTTTTTATTTACTAAAGCTAAAATTAAAATGGAAAAAAACAAGATATTATTACACATTGGCTTCAGATGAAAATAGAAGGTAAGATGTATATGTTGTTTACAGATGAAAATGGAAGACAAGGTATCATATGTTTAGAGATGAAAATGGAAGACAAGGTATCATATGTTTAGAGATGAAAATGGAAGACAAGGTATCATATGTTTAGAGATGAAAATGGAAGACAAGGTATCATATGTTTAGAGATGAAAATGGAAGTCAAGGTATCATATGTTGTTTAGAGATGAAAAAGGAAGGTAAGATGTATATGCTGTTTACAGATGAAAATGGAAGACAAGGTATCATATGTTGTTTAGAGATGAAAAAGGAAGGTAAGATATATATGTTATTTAGAGATGAAAATGGAAGACAAGGTATCATATGTTGTCTACAGATGAAAAAAGAAGACAGGTATCAAAAGAAGACAGGTATCATGTTGTCTACAGATGAAAAAGTGATTTACCTTTTAACATGTAGCTCCTTGTTTTTGACATGCCTGAAAGTCTTGCCACAGCGTTCACATGTGTGTTTCGGCTCCTCGTGTATTAGCATGTGTTTGGATATGTCAGATCTCTCACAGCCTCTGTTTGTAATGTGATTTGTAGAATGAGAGGACAAAAACAGGACACATATTGTTATTCTATCTATCTATTGACCTTTCGAGCCGTAACCGGCCCATAGGGCGTAGACCAAGATACACCTTTTCCTTTATGAATTTTTTGTTCTAGCAGTTTTCTTTTAAAGATATTTTATCAAATCTCACCATCTGTCTCTGTTCTGTGCAAGCAGTTCTATCTCATTGAGGGAGCTGATTCCTGCTGCTCTTGCCTCTCTCATCAATGTTCTTCTCAGTGTCTTTCTGGGTCTTCCTCTTTTCCTCTTACCTGTTGTTTCCCACATGAGGGCTTGCTTTGCTATTCGGTTATTATCTCCTCTCATCACATGTCCAACATATGACCATCGTCTTTTCTTTATTACTGAAGATATTAGTGGTTGATTGAATGTAGAGAGATACAAAGTTTTTAGTTTTTGCTGTTCTGGCAGCCTCAGCGACTGTCAATTATGTTGTAGCAATTCTCAGATGTTTTCACTCCATACTACTCTGGGTCTACCACAGGCTCCTTTTTGCATTTCCTCTTTTAATATGTTTTATATGGTATAGAAAATGCTATAGCACACACACTACAATTGCTAAAGAAACAAGGCAAGTAAAAATACTAATATTCAGTGTAAGAATGTATGTGTGCTAGTATGTGATTGATGATGGATCCCACTAAGGGAGAATATGACATCATGCAATAATAAATATTTAAAAATTCACATAAAGCAGACTTTGAATAAATCTATCCAAAATGAATTGCAAGACTCTTACCTATAATCACAAACTGGGCATTTGTATGGTTTCTCCGGTTCATGTATACGCAGGTGTCGCTTCAGGTGAGCCTTACGGGTAAACTTTTTGGAGCATACGATGCATTCAAACAATACTTCGGCAGGCATATGCACCATCTTTACATGCATCTTCAAGATATACATGTCCTGTAGACATGACAGAAATTATAATTATGTTCTGCTAACGCAACAATCCAACAGACGACAAAATATACATGGAAAACAACGAGTGGAAGAGATCGATCACTTTATCTATCTTGGAAGTCGCATTGATCGAGAAGGGGATACAAGCAAAGAAACCGAACCAAAATAGCTAAAGCAGCAATGTCTTTCAGAAGCCTTGAAAAGTTGTGGAAATCAAAACTCATCAGCACAAACACAAAAATTAGACTATTCAAATCAAATGTACTATCAACCCTTACATATGAGTGTGAAATCTGGAGAACAAGAGATGTAGAAACAAAGTTGAACGCATTCGAAAATAAATGCCTAAGGAAAATACTTAGTATAGCATGGAATGAATTAAAAACAAACACTCAATGAGATAGAGCTGCTTGCACAGAACAGAGACAAATGGTGAGATTTGATAAAATATCTTTAAAAGAATTGAAAACTGCTAGAACAAAAATTCAGATAAGAGAGGGAGTATCTTGGTCTACGCCCAATAGGCCGGCTACAGCTCGAAAGGTCAATAGATAGATAGAACGCAATAATATATAAGCTCAGGACAAACTATAAGAAACAATCGCACCAGGACAAGGCTTACAAGTTCATCCTTCTGGCTTGCTGCCAGAGCTACTGAGTTTAAGTGCTCTGTGCACACTGTGAGCTGTGTGTTTTATCTGTTTTGATCATGTTTCGATATTCCAACTGCTTACGATGAATGATGCTTTCATATGATCGGGAACAGATGGCTGTGTTCACTTTCTGTGCGGTTTCGCCATATGTCTTTTGGTGTGTGTTGAGAGTGCTAAGATGGGGACTGCAGCTACCTTTCTTTGTTTGAGAGATGCAATATTAATTCGGATGCTGTCACTGGCATGGGCGATTGAGCAATTATGGATTATAATTCATTTGCAGTGATACCAGGGCTTTCCATAACCATAACAATGGGATGACAAAAATTATAATTATGTTCTGCTAACATAACAATGGGATGACAAAAATTATAATTATGTTCTGCTAACATAACAATGGAAGGACAAATATTATAATTATGTTCTGCTAACACAACAATGGGATGACAAAAATTATAATTATGTTCTGCTAACACAACAATGGGATGACAAAAATTATAATTATGTTCTGCTAACACAACAATGGGATGACAAAAATTATACTTATGTTTTGCTAACACAACAATGGGATGACAAAAATTATAATTATGTTCTGCTAACACAACAATGGGATGACAAAAATTATAATTATGTTTTGCTAACACAACAATGGGATGACAAAAATTATAATTATGTTTTGCTAACACAACAATGAGATGACAAAAATTATAATTATGTTCTTTTATTATAAAAAATGGAACAGAAGGAATTACAACTATACCTGCCAGTGTAACCATGGGACAGCAGGAGTTATTATGATGTCCTGCCAGTATAACAATGATGTAGGAACTGTAAAACTACAAAACTATGCCCTGCCAATGAACAATGGGACAGAAGGATTTACTATAACTATGGCCTAATTATGGGAGTCACGATAGCTCAGTGGTTAGTGAACTAGGCTACAAAGGATATGAGGTCGGGTTCAATCATGATCAACGGCTTCCGAGTTCATCCAGCCTTCAGTGGGTACTGAATTTTGTCTGGGACAGTAAAGCGGCATGGGCATAATAGTGACACCATTATGTAAAAATGTGCCGAAGGTCTATGAAAATTATGGTCACTAACACCATATTCCCTATATGCCACTTGGCATGGCTGGGCTTTTTACATATGACCTAAATATGGCAAAAGGAAAGAGGCAATTATAACAAAGCCCTGTTAATGTGACAAAAGGACAGAAGAAATTATAACAATGTCCTGTCAATGATTAGGACATATATCAAGAAAATGTCAAATGTGAGGCAGAAATAAACAAAAGAACAAGAATGGCAAAAAGCACAATAAACAACATGAAACATGTCTTCACATCTGAACAAATACCCCCAAAGGTGAGATAATAGTAAAGGGTTATGTGGATACAAAACTTTTTTGTTTTAACAGAAACATAAGAATTAAATGAGGGAAAAAAAAACATAAAATAAAAGCTGAAGTTCTATAAATCTATGGTCATTGTTAGTCGAAGGCCCTGGTATCACTGCAAACGAATTAAAATCCATAATTGCTCAACCGCCCATACCAGTGGAATCATCCAAATTAAAACATCATGCCCATACCGGTGGAATCATCCAAATTAAAACTCATCTCAATGAAGGATCCAAACAAAGAAAGGCAGTTGCAGTCGCATAGTAGCATGACAGCACATGGCAAAAGACATAAAGCCAAGTGGCACCAAAATTGAACCCATCTGAACTGTCCTTCATCATACAATATCATCATTTTTCGTAAGCAATTAGAATATTGAAACATGATCCGGATGAAAAACACAGCTCATGGTATGCACAGAGCACTAGACTCAGTAAGCTGGACTTAGAATATGAGGAAACTGCAACAAGGAACACTTTTCACACTAAGCCTCAATGGTTCCTGCTACCTATCCACCAAATTGACCGAAATTCCCCTATAAATGTAGCTTTATAGAAGAATATAGAAGATGAACAATAAACATAATGAAATGGGGAATTGGGTGGCCTAAAGGTAAGACATCGGCCTCTGGACAAGAAGGCCCTGGGTTAGAATCTCGATGCAGGTGGTGGTAACTTTATTATTTAGAATCTGTGGCCTCTTCATGGTTTTACCATTACCTGATATCAAGGTAGTGAGATATGATACCCAGCCCTATTGGATAATGGCAAAAAACAGGAGGTCCTGTGTGTACTCTGCACATGCTAAAGAACCTGTGGCAGTTGGAAACTGAAAACAGTAGCCCAAGAATGGCGGCTGCCCATCAAAAGTGATAGGAAAAAAATCTACCTATAAATGTGAAAATCCTCAGTGATTGAAAAAAAAAAAGAGTACGTCTGAAGTCAGAGAAAATCTGCCTGTATGGCAAGAGACACCTGAGCAGACAACTGGCAGTGTGAAAGTGGAGAAAAGCTATATTCACGCAAATTTCAGCCAAAACAGAACAAAACCAAACAAAGCAAAACAAAACAAAACAAAACAAAGCAAAGTAAAACAAAGCAAAGCAAAGCAAAACAAAGCAAAACAAATCAAAACAAAGCAAAGCAAAACAAAGCAAAGCAAAACAAAACAGAACAAAACAAAACAAAGCGTAATGAAATCCTGAAGCAACTGTACAAAAAGAAAGAAATATTAAGACAATTTTCAGTAAAATGAATGCAATACTTTTAACATATAAATAAACATAATAATAATCTGAAAGCCATTTTGGGAGAAAAAAATAGTTATAAAGGTAGAAGAAGATAAAGATTAAAGTGGAATAATAGAAGATGGACTGAAGAATTAATCATAAATGTATTATCAGGGAGGGAACGAGAAAGAGTAAAATATCACTTTCAAGTGATCAATCTTGAGTGTGGAGATAGCATAATTTGAAGTTATTAAGTATATCTCTTTGCCCCCCACTGTTTGAACAATGGTGTGCTGCAAAGAGGAGGTATATGTTACTTTCTGCATACATCACTAAATGTTTAGCTTGAATTATCAACTATTTAATCATCAACTATTTAATTATCAACTATTTAATCATCAACTATTTTAATCATCAACTATTTAATTATTATCAACTATTTAATCATCAACTATTTAATAGTAATCATCAACTATTTAATCATCAACTATTTAATCATCAACTATTTAATCATCAACTATTTAATTATCAACTATTTAATCATCAACTATTTAATTATCAACTATTTAATCATCAACTATTTAATCATCAACTATTTAATCATCAACTATTTAATTATCAACTATTTAATCATCAACTACGTAAATCCTGCTCACTGCTTCTTTCCGTAATTTTTTTTAGGTCAGCGTTTTGCTTCTGTGCTTGGATTTCTTTTGTGTAATTTTAATATTTTGTGTGTTATTCCTGATGAAGGCTAGAGGGATTCACCTGTACATCATGGAACATTATTATATGCCATCATATGTAAATGATGTAAGTTGACCTGAATAGGCAAATGAGAACGCCGTCTCGGAGACAGTTGTCAAAAACATCAGTATGACATCACTTGAGATGCAGGCACTCCGACAGCATCCCACTTCAACTCTCAGGGTCATCAGGGTAAGGTGAATATCCTAGTTACTGGCCTGGTGTTACGTTCTTCTGTCAGCCACCGCCGATTCACTTTAGAGAAGTATGGGTTGCCTCACTCCACAGGGCATCTATGTATCCCTTTCTCACGGGTAACCCCTCAATCTTCCCCCATTCTCCCTCCCTCCTTTCCTTCTTTCTCTCCCATCTCCACTCCTTTCTCCTCTCCCTTTTTCCTCCCCCTGCTCCTGTTTTGGCCCCCCCACCACCACCTGATGTGATCATCTCAGGCGAATTTCTGGGTCTGTACCACATATCATGAAAATCCCCTTATTATACCTCATTTATCGCCAGGTTATCTGAGGAATGTTGGGTTTGTTTGCTCGCTTTCACACTCCACATATATCTAAAGTGATTACCTGCTTGACTGTTTCACACGTAATTCTACTGTCTTTTTATCTCGTCTGACCTCCCATCCAATCATGTGACTGATTCTCCACAAACCCTTCGCCCTCCATCCCACTTAACTTACATTAGACAGTCATTCTCATTGAGAGCTGTTTGATCTTGCCAAAAGTCAAATCTTGCTTTCATTATATATATATATATATTTTAGCTTACATATTTTCACATACTATCTATTTTTATCCTTCGATACTTATCACATCTCTCTCTCTCATTTCATGTCTTATCCCACTGTTTATTTCTCCTTGATTTACCTATCCCACTCATCCTAGATGTAACAGAATTTATCTGTATTTCTTTGTTTGTTGGGGTTGCTCTTTTTTCTGAAAAAGGCCACATGTAGGCCGAAACATAAGTATTTTGTTGTGTTCTTTTTTTTTTGGTAAAGCTGTCATGATACCTTGTAGGAGTGTATGTTACTACACTACTGGCTCCTTGCTACCAGCTGTACCACAGCACTGCAATTATTTACCTGTTTCCTACCTGTCTTTCTATTAGTATAACTGCTTCATACCATTGTATGTTTTATTTTTTTACTTGAATTATCATCTTGAATTTATTTAGTGACTGAATCAGTGTCACATTTTCTTCCTAAAAAATAATAAAAAAATAATTAAAACATAAAAAAAAAAAAAACAATATAAATGCCCATGACCAACCTTATAAACCTTTCCACACGTATTGCACGTGCAGCTCTTGGTGTCATGACGCATCATGTGCCGTTTGATTATGTAAGCATGTTCTGCCATGTAACCACATTCACAACAAATACAGCGTGGGTGATATTCCTTTTTGAGAAAGAATTTAAACAAATATGTTAAAAATTAACATAATTATTGAGTAACAAATAATGCATAGGTATCTCTTCTTTCCTTCCTCAATTGCCTTTCAGTGTCGAGGGGAAATATAGTGCATCTCTCCCAATTTGATTAGCGTGAACCATCATTAAACCATATTCTGTTTAGATGTCTTGTATCATCTTGATATTGGTGAAATCTAATACCTTGTTCAGTTATCTAAACATTCATATATAATATGTTATATGTTAGATAAATATAAATATGTAGATTGATTTTTAAAACCATGAAAGATTTTGTCGCTGAAATCTCTACCTTTGCATCGATAGAAAGCTTCTGTATGGAAAGAATTAATAAATTTCTGTTCTGCTCCTCTTCAACAGCATCCATTGGACTAATTTATTCCATTTTCACTGTCAATTATCAGGTTTTCTTATTCAATCATTGTTTCTACTTCTGCATTCAATCGACGACTGCTTCTCATTGTCTGCCTTATGTTATAGGGACGTGGGTGTATAGTTTTGTTATTAACAGGAATCTATGCTATGTGTGCTTCTCAGTCTGGTACATTTCACTTCAGCATGGCACTTTTAGCTACTGCATTGCCTTCTATCTTCAATTGCCACTTGGTTAGACCAGCAAATCTGTTTCCAGTCCCACCTGTGAGAGGTGTAGTAGTTCTGTTTCCAGTCCCACCTGTGAGAGGTATAGTAGTTCTGTTTCCAGTCCCACCTGTGAGAGGTATAGTAGCTCTGTTTCCAGTCCCACCTGTGAGAGGTGTAGTAGTTCTGTTTCCAGTCCCACCTGTGAGAGGTATAGTAGTTCTGTTTCCAGTCCCACCTGTGAGAGGTATAGTAGCTTTGTTTCCAGTCCCACCTGTGAGAGGTGTAGTAGTTCTGTTCCCAGTCCCACCTGTGAGAGGTATAGTAGTTCTGTTTCTAGTCCCACCTGTGAGAGGTATAGTAGCTCTGTTTCCAGTCCCACCTGTGAGAGGTATATTAGCTCTGTTTCCAGTCCCACCTGTAATAACAGTCAAAAATTATCTGACCTAAATAACTTAATATAATGCGAGGTTAAAAAATTTCAAATACATTTTTATATATATAATATACAACATAAAACGCTGAATTACACAATGTCTACCTTTACAGAATGACTGTTTTAGATAAAACAGCATTTAGATTGAGTACAAAAACACTACTTTGTTTCAAGTAGATAACAAATCAATTATTAGTGGCAAATTATATCTCCCCTCCACGCTGAAAGGCAAATGAGGAAGGGAAAAAGAAGATTATCCTTTTGGGCTGAATACGAAGCATATGGCAGAAGTTATAATTTCCGCATCCAATGGTCAGCTGCAACCTCTTTTAATTCTTGGCTGTTTCAGAGACCTTTAGGCTGTGCTCTTTTTGATGAAGGTTCTACGTAGGGTTAATTTTTGCCTTCCTCGTTTTCTTTTACCTTCAGGTCTCCGTATGAGGCTTGGTGACGTAGCCCTCAAACGTCCATTCTGAGAGCATGACAAAGGTATTTCCAACACTGCTTTCTAACGTAATTGGAAAATAGTCCTGTTTAGTTTCATGTCTTATTTCTGTAATCGGTTTCCAAGATGGTGGATCTAGTCCACATTCTCTCGATCACTGTAGAAAGTGCATTCAGGGTCTGATTGATTTCGGTTCTCCATTGCACTTTTCTGCGTTAAAGTCAAAATGATGATCTACTTATTATATCTGCGCTAATAAAGCGGAGTCGTACGCCGGCAATATTCCCTTTTCGACAAATCAAGTGTTGTGAATGCGACCTTCCACCGTCTAGACTTGACCTGATATTTTACGTCACATTGGTGCTGTTCATGACCGTTGTTGGAATTCCTAGACACAAGTTATTTCCATGTTACTCATGAATGTGAACTGCTTCGTCAGCCGCAGTTTTAACTCTTTGGGGAATTTGCACCATGTTTCGTTCGTCTATACATTAAAAAAAAAAATATGATGATCATCATTTTTATGAGGATGCGAGCTTCTGGTATATGGTGGATTGGTGGCTGGAACCATTGAAGGCTATGCATGAAAAGTGTTCCTTGTTGCAGTTTCCTCATATTCCAAGTACAGCTTGTTGCAGGAGCTACTGAGTTAAGTGCTCTGTGCACACCGTGAGCTGTGTGTCTCATCTGTTTTGATCATGTTTCAATATTCTAATTGTTTACGATGAATGATGATATCGTATGACAGGGAACAGTTGGCTGTGTTCACTTTCTGTGCGGTTTCGCCGTATGTCTTATGGTGTGTGCTGAGACTGCTACGATGGGGACTACAGTTACCTTTCTTTGTTTGGGAGATGAGATATTAATTCGGATGATTATGCTGGCTCGGGTGGTTGAGCAATTATGGATTTTAATTCGTTTGCAATTATACCGGGGCCTTCCATAACCAAATAACCAAATTTCTGTAATCAGTTTCAAGTCTGACCACTGGATGTTTAGCAGTCTTCAAAGGCATTTGTTGTTGTAAGTGTGATGAATGGAATACCTTGTATTAAACTACACGGGTACTCAGAATTATCTGCAGATATCGTTACAGGCCGCTGGATCCATAACAAAAACATCATTATGCCAGAACTGAACATAGTCAGTAACCTATGTGCCTTAGCAACATGTTGAATTCATGCTTCCTGCCTTTGTCAGTTTACATGCATTAACATGCACTGAAACAGTAAGTAAAAAGTAAAGTACCCCCGTCACACCAAGTGGCGTATAGGGAATATGGTGTTAGTGACCATAAATTTTACAGACTTTCAGCACATGATTTTTTAGGGTAATGTGGTCGGTAATACGCCCATTCCGCTTTACTATCCCAGAAAAAATCCGGTACCCATTTAAGGCTGGATGAACCCGAAAGCCGTCAGTTGGGATTGAACCCTACCCCTTGTCCTTTGTAGTCCAGTTCACTAACCACTGAGCTACTGTAGCTTCCGCACTGAAACAGTACTTCCAGCTGTTGCTGATCCTTGCTGTGTTTGCACTGTTGAATGGACTAACAATGACAACAGAACTAAAAGAGTATCTGGCATCTGGGGTACTCTTCTTCTATCTATCTATTGTCCTTTCGAGCCGAGGACTCGAAATAGGGCAGAACCACAATCTCAAAAACAGAAACCTTGCGTGCCAAAATGGCACATATTGCAGAGATCACTGCTTCTAAAATCTATGGCTTGTTTCCATAACAATGCTTTTTACAATGACAGCTTGTCAAGCCATCGATCAACCTCCTTATTCGCCTCTTACGACATGCCTGGAAGGTCACAGTGTCACTATTCTTTACATCCCATATAATGAGGCCCCGGTAACACACGGGAGCTATTCTTACTTGTAGTTAAATCCTAAACTAATAAGCTCTGGGCACTTTAAAGTATTCCATTGACTCACACTGCCTTTTTTTCGGGTGGCAGAAAGATTACAGAAATGTGAGAAAAAGTTACAAAATAGAAAAATGTCTCAGTGCATAAATAAGTAAAGGTAAAGTACGAGACTTGAATCGGTATCTTAACACATGAGTTTTCACCTATATGTGCTCGGCCGCCTATCCAGAAGTGTTCGGAGACTTCTGGATAGTGTCGTTTCAAGCATTGAAACTCACGATGCGAAGCAGCATTCCTCACCTTCCCAGAATACTACCCTGTACCAATTTCTGACAGTGGCTTGGGTCGACCGTGGGGGTATTTTTTTTTCCCAACCACGAGTACAGTTTACAATGCTTCCAGTAGTAGTCGAACATGGGTTGTACAAACGTCGGTAGCCTAGTCAGGTGGTTTTCCCAACTAGGTTACTGAGGCCCCCTACATAAATAAGTTATGGAGACAGGTCCCTGCTGAAAATTAACCCCTACTTATTACTATGTACCAGCAGAGAAGTTAAAAGCATTATAATTTCATGGTTGTCACATTTTTTTTTTCTTTTAGGGGAGACAACTCTTGAATGATGTGTTCCTAGATATAAGCAGTAGATTAGTGGCATTCATCATCATCATGTGCCATACCGGTTGGTGTAGGCGTCCCTCCACAATCTTCTATCTACAGTGCATCGTATCAGTTCTGTTGTTGACTGTTTTCCATGCCATGACACCAAGCTATCCAGTATTTTCTCTCTTTGTCGTCCGCGATCTCTCTTTCCTTTTATTTTGCCAGTTGTAACCAAGTATTCCAACTTTCCTCTTCTCATGATGTGCCTGAAAAATGTTGATTGCTTCTTTCTGATGTTTTTTAAGAGCTCCCTTTTTGTGTTGGCCTCTTTGAGAACTTCCTCATTGGTCTTTTTAGCTGTCCAGGGAACTTTCAACATTCTTCTGAGAAATCCCATCTCTGTGGCCTCTAATCGTCTTTTCATTTGTTTGTCTACTGTCCATGATTCGCTTCCATAGGTCAGAATTGGTTCTATATAACACAGATGAACTCTCTTTATCATTTTTTTAGTGGTATTAACTATAGTTTAACCTTCACCTTAAAGTGTTGCAGTAACTCATCACTGTCCAAGGAAAGATAACTGCAGCATTTACATTTCTGAATATCCTCGCCATGAGTTGCAATATGATTACGATACTGCTGCACATAGTATCCCTGGAAATCACATTTTGGGCATTTCAGTTTCTCCAGTTCACGTTCTGAAGCTTTCAAACCTAGAATGTAAAGAATAAAAAACGTGATTTATCAAACTGTATTTTTTGTTTCATGCGAGGCCATATTTACATTAATAGAAACACTTTCTCTTTTTCCTAACTTTTTCGTATTCCTATTTAAGCACTTTTTAACTTTTTCTTATACCTGTTTGAGCATTTCTTAACTTTCTCATATTCCTATTTGAGCATTTCTTAACTTTCTCTTATACCTATTTGAACATTTTCTTAACTTTCTCTTACACCTATTTGAACATTTCTTAACTTTCTCTTACACCTATTTGAACATTTTCTTAACTTTCTCTTATACCTATTTGAGCATTTCTTAACTTTCTCTTATACCTATTTGAGCATTTCTTAACTTTCTCTTATACCTATTTGAGCATTTCTTAACTTTCTCTTATACCTATTTGAGCATTTCTTAACTTTCTCTTACACCTATTTGAACATTTTTTAACTTTCTCTTATATACCTATTTGAACATTTCTTAACTTTCTCTTACACCCAAATGAGTATCCTGGGAGAAAAGGTTCTAGCTCTTATTTTTCCAGCAGCCTCATTCATTGGCTCAGGGAAAATTTCCCAAATTATTACTAAAATATCACTTTAAGATAAAAACAAGGAGCTGTGTATTAAAGTTACAATTTATGTCTTTGTTGCTTTCCTGATCTGACATCTAATGAACTGTAGTTTGTTTTCATTTTAAAAAGTAACAGTAGTAAAGGAGGAGCCAGTAGTGGGGTGTAACGTATAGGGTATGGTTATGGAAGGCCTCGGTATCACTGCAAACGAATTAAAATCCATAATTGCTCAACTGCCAGTGGAATCATCCAAATTACTAACTCATCTCCCAAACAAAGAAAAGTAGCTGTAGTCCCCATCATAGCAGTCTCAGCACACACCATAAGACATAATTCATCATACCTTATAGGGGTGTAACGTACACACCTATTAAGGTATGGTGACAGCTTTACAAAAGCAAGAACACAACAAAATACTGATGTTTCGGCCTACATGCAGCCTTCTTCAGAAATAAGAACAACATCCACAAACAATGAAAACAGATAAATTCTACTACATCTAAGATGATCGAGTAGGGTTAAGTCAAGGAGAAGTAGGCAGAGGGACAAGAGATGAAATGATGATATGAGAGAAAGAGATGTGGTATATATCAGAAGGTAAAAGTATATCATATGAGAAAGTATGAGAGTAAAATATATATAAAATTGAAGCAAGATTTAGCTGATGGCAAATTCCTACAGCACAGTTCACAGCGAGAATGAATTTCAAATGTGAGTAAAATGGGGCATGGAGGAGGTTGATGGGAAGTGGTAGTAAAGTCAATGCCCTAAGGCTTATCAGAAATATGGCTGTTATTTTTCAGCGGTTGATTGAACCAGATTTTCTATATAATATAATATAAGTTGGAAGTCCAACTAATAACTACATCAAGCTTGGGCAGATGGTGCTCGTAAGCCTGGGAGGGCTGACCATCTAAGGGCAGAATCCCCCTACAGAAAAGACAATCTGCTGCCTTGCAGGAAGATTGGGACAATCAAAGGCTAAGGAAAGCAAACCTGAATAAAATGCTGGCTGAAATTGGATACACTGGGCCACTGGCATAGAACACAGTGCAACGTTTTAACAGGTATTCGATCAGAATGAATCTAACAGACTCTAATTATGATTTAAACAGATAGCTGACTTCATGAGAGAGTCTGGATTCCTACTCTGATTGAGTCTTGATGGCAGAGAGAGAGAGAGAGTGAATATTTTGCCACAGCTGGGAATGGAACCCAAGTCCTTCTGGTCTGTAGTGAGTGCACTAACCAAGAAGCCACAACAGCTTCCTCTATTTATTCAAATAGATTATAAATTTATCAGAGAACTTTATGAAAGTTTCGGCAGAGTATTTATTTAATGAAATTATAACAATCTTCTTGAAGACTAATGAAGTCAGGATACTAATATGGATGACTCTGGGTCAATGTCATGCATCGAGCAGTGATAGCTCAGTCGTTAGTGAACTGGACTACGAAGGACAAGAGATCGGGTTCGATCCTGATCGACAGCTTCTGGGTTTATCCAGCCTTATATGGGTACCAGATTTTTTTCTGGGTAAGTAAAAAAGCAGCACACGTGTAATGCCGACTACACAACCACAAAAATCATGTGCCGAAGGTCTATAAAAATTATGGTCACTAACACCATATTCCCTATGCGCCACCTTGGCGTGACGGAGCTCTTTACTTCACTTTTTACTTAACATCATTAACTTACCTATTTTAATTCAATCTTTCATCATCTAGCGCTGTCTCCGCATCGAAAGTTGGCTACCATGGAGCGCCATTCCACTCTGTCTCTTGCTTTGATGGTGCAGATTGTCATAGGTTGACTTGTCCAGCTTTTGATGTTACTCGCCCATGTTAGTCTTGGTCTGCCTCTTTTACCTTGTATTTTCCCTTCCAATATTACTTTTATTAGACTGTTGTGTCTTTTAACATGCCCCAAAATGTCATTTGTCTTGTTCTAATTGTGTTTAGTAGTTCTCTTTTCATTTTTAGTTGTTTTAAAACTTCATCGTTGTTTTCTTTTCTTTCCATCCAATTCTACCTATTCTTCTATAAATCCACATTTCAAAGGCTTCAATTTTCTGTTCTGTTTTCTTGTCTAATGTCCATGTTTCTGCACCATACAGGAATATTGAGAAGATGTAACATTTTGCTATTCTTAGTTTTATTTTAAATAGTTCTTATTTTAAATTTTTAGATTTCTCAGAAGAATGTTGAAAGTTCCCTAGACAGCTAAAAAGACCAACGGGGAAATTCTCAAATAGGCCATCACAAAAAGGGAGCTCCTAAGAAACATCAGAAAGAAACCATCAACATTTTTCGGGCACATCATGAGAAGAGGAAAGTTGGAATACTTGGTTACAACTGGCAAAATACAGGGAAAGAGAGATCGCGGATGACAAAGAGAGAAAATACTGGATATCTTGGTGCTATGGCATTGATAACAGTCAACAACAGAACAGATATGATGTACGGTAGATAGAAGAATAGAGGACACAATCACCTATGCCAACCGGTATGGCACATGATGATGATGATAACTATCAATCACAAATTAATCTTTCTTGAAGACTAATTAAGCCAGGATACTATCAGGAATTACTGTGGATCAATGCAAATGATCATGACTTACCAATCCTAACTGGATCTTTCTTGAAACCTAAAGATGCAAGGATATTGTCAGGGATTTGTATCATGGTTGGCTGGATGGGTGTATCTATCCCTTCTGCTGATGGACTCTCCTTTGATTTGTCTGACACAGATGCTGTTGGGGCTATGAAACTTAATATGTTTGGAGCTGACGAAAGAAATTAATAAGGTTCAGGACAATAATTTAAAGGATTGTAGCTGGTTTAGTCATTACATAACACAATAAACTTCATACTGCTAAGTTGATTATGTATGAATCAATATAGTTCCTTGTTTCTTGTGTTGCCTATCGTTTCTGCTTATCATCATTTTGCAGTTGCATGATCTTAGACTAATATATTTTATCTTAGCTTTTCTTCCTGATAGTTTAGTTTAGTCAACAGGACACCCTTACTGCCTGCACAACAGACAAGTCCATAAGTGCTCAGATCTCCTCCAAAGATTATCCATCAACATGTAGTGACTAACAACACTGGTGTTGTGTTTGGTTGATAAGTTTTCTTTGGATTCCTGTTGCGCTTGTCTAGCATCTTCTACCTTGACATAAGATTTGTGAAGTCTGTTCATGACTGCGGATATGAGGTCAGGTTTTTGAGTCGTCTTTTTTCTTCCTGGGTTCCTGAGTGCATTCAGAATGTCAAATAGTGTACTACAAATGACAGTCTATTTTTGTTTTAACTTTATCTTCCTGATGAAAGAGGTCAAAACAAAAAGAGAGCTGATATCCAATATTAGGAAGAAACAATCATCATTTTTTGGCCATGTAATGAGAAGAGAACAACTGGAATATATTATAACAACTGGGAAAACTGAGGGACGAAGAGATAGAGGGAAGCAAAGAGAAAAAAATACCAGACAGCTTAAGAGAATGGCTTGGCAGATGGTCAACAACAGAAACGATAAATAACAGTCAAGATCGAAAGTTGTGGAGAGACATGATCACCTATGCCAGCAGGCCCGGTACTTGATGATGATGATGATCTTCCTGAACTAACAGTCACTTTAGTCATAGTTCTTCAACCTGATGCTATGGGGAAGAATTCACATCTGTTTATATTGTGGTATTTCTGTGTAACAAATGTTTCCAATATTTGATGATGAAGATATTTCAACATATTTGGTTTGCATTTTTCAACTGGTTTATGTTGTGAAGGAAGATAAAGGAGCAACGTGGTTGGTGTGTTTATTTGCTGATCCGGTGGGTCTGGTTGAAAAGTGTCTAATGCAAACAAGTGCTCATGTAGAGCTGGTATCCATAACCCAGAGCATATCCTCCATCAGGGGGGCCTCGGTAGTCTAGTTGGGAAAATCACCTAACTAGGCTACCGATGTTCAGACAACCCATATTCAATTCCTGCTGGAAGCAGTGTGAATTGTACTCATTAAAAAAAAAAAAAATGCCCCCCCCCCCCCCCCCACGGGGCTGTTCACCCAGCCACTGGCAGAAATAGGAACCAGGGTAGTACTCTGGGAAGGTGAGGAATGCAACCTCGCATCATGAGTTTTGATGCTTAAAGCGGCACTATCGAGAAGTCTCTGAAACCTTCTGGATAGGCAGCTGAGCACATATGGGTGAAAAACTTGCTCGCTAGGGCGCCAATTCATGTCTCATACTGTACTTTATTTACTATATCCTCCATCTGTGTCCAGCCCACAAGGAACCACCGCATCAAATTTGGCTAGAGGATGCTGAACTAAGACAGAAACTATGGAGCAGCCATCATGACCTGGAAGAACTGTCAGTTCCATTATGAAAACGAGACTGTAGGTCTGATCTCATAAGCCAAAGACCAGAAGGCCTCCTATCAGGACAGGGTGGGTGCAACAGGTAGAACTGTTCCACCTGTTGCACCAACTGTCCGACTATGGGACAGACCATGCAGGTAAGAGCCACATTCACAGCTCTATCCACAGAGAAGGACAACCCGGAAAACAAGCGACTGCTGCCAAGCAATTACCATCTGGAGAAGGAAAAACTATGGGAGAACACCCAGACAGAAACCATGGGCAGGGTGGGCCCAACAACCTTGACCCGCATCCACCCTATGAGAATGAAAACCCCTACATCAAACCACGATCCAGTCTGCCGAAGATGGAGTGCGTCAGCTATGGCGTAGATTTAGGGGAAAACTCATGGCACATACGCATATACAAACACTGACCATGTGACCAGCTGCTCATCGTGTGTCATGACGAAGTCTTTACCTCTCCTTCATGAATCAGGACAAAGATTCATTTTCACCTGATCACAAGACTTGAACACCCAAGAAGAATATAGTAGATTTAGTTTTGATCAACACAGATTTGGGGTCAACCTAATCTATGAAAATGGATACCAGAGGTATTTTGTGGAAAAACCATGGGTAGATTAGAGGTAAAATAATGGCCTCTGCATAAGGAAGTTCTGAGTTTGAATCTTGCTTCACGAAGAGGATAGTTCTTCTCTTTAAACCTATGATTTCTTCATGGCTTTATCCTTTTTCCATCTCTAGGTAATGAGATTCAATATCTCAAGCTCTCATATAAAGGTAGAGAAAAAAGGGAGGTCCTGTGTGCACTCTGCACATGTTAAAGAACTCTTGGTAGTTCAGAAAAGAAAAGAGTTGGCCAAAAATGGCTGCTGTTCAAGCAATTTAATAATTAAAAATCTACCCCAGCAGAAGACTGATGTTTCAGGCCGAAAGGTGCAAATACCGTTGGTTGGTTATTTGGTTATGGAAGGCCCCGGTATCACTGCAAACGAATTAAAATCCATAATTGCTCAACCGCCCGTGCCAGCCGAATCTCATCTCCAAAACAAAGAAAGGTAACTGTAGTCCCCATCATAGCAGTCTCAGCACACACCAAAAGACATAAGGCAAAACCGCGCAGAAAGTGAACACAGCCAACTTTTCCCTGTCATACGATATCATCATTCATCGAAAGCAATTGGAATGTCGAAACATGATCAAAACGGATGAGACACACAGCCCACGGTGTGCACAGAGCAGTTAAGTCCGTAGCTCCTGCAACAAGCCGGACTTGGAATATGAGGAAACTGCAACAAGGAACATTTTTCATGCATAGCCTTCAATTGTTCCCGCCGCCTATCCACCATATACTGGGAATTCACGTCCTCTTGAAAATGATGATCATCATATTTTTTTTAAATGTAGAGCACATGATGATATGATGATGTTAGGCCATCGTTGAAATATCATTGCTTGCTTTAAACTAATGATACAACACATTCATACTTGCTATCTATTGAACACTGAAACACTGACTGTTTAGTAGTGCATGATTTCATTTAGTCTCTGAAAATGGGTACCTGAATTTATTCTGACAAAGTAAGACAACCTTGCATATCACTGACCTCATTAACAGTAATGTGGTTAGTGATTTACAAGGTCACCCCACTTTGCTAGAAAAAATATAAATATATAAATATAAGCGTACACAATCAGGAAAAAATAATGCAACTAACACCATATATACATTTGTAAAAAGGCGGATAAGTTGCAATGGTAGTCACTAGCTCTCTGTACAGTTTTTAGAGTAATATTAAGAAAATCACAGAGAAAACCAATGCTTTAAATAAGTGTAAGAAAATACAGTTTTAACATACATGTATGATCTAAAGGATCCACGTGGTCTGATGAATCAGTGTTGTCTCCACCAATAGGGACTGTGTCCTCTTGGAGGGCTGGTGGGATGATACTGCTACTATCCAAGACTGAAATGAACACAAGGAAGCCACGTTGAAAAAGCAGATTTTATTTAGTGAATTTAGTTAACAGAAATTTGTATTTCCTTAGCATAAAGGTTCCCTCCATGATTATAGGATTCTCCCATCATAATATAAATAATCTGAGGTATGCTGATGATACAGTCTTAATCACTAAGAGTGAAAATGAGTTACAGGAAATGTACTTTGGAATAGCGAGTGGCAAGCGCGTCTTACAAGTTAAGAGTGCGAAATGGTGCTAAGATTGTTTGGTGTGCACGTGAAATTTGCCTTTTTTATTGCTGAGTTGATTACAATAAATGTGGGTATTGTAAAATCCTAAAATTTAGGACAAGCAAGAAAATCATATTTTTATGTACCTCAAATAAGCAAAAATCTTTCCTAAATGCACAACAGTAGGGCAAAAAATCAGACTGAAAGTCGGTGAGAAAATAAGATTTCACGAAAAAGAATTAATGAAATCACCAAACAGTTTCCGAGATAATAAACTCTGTGGGCACGAATTTGTGAACGTAGTATAATTGTTTTTTTTCATGCAAAATAATTCGCATTGTATTACTTTGATGATGATGGTCAGTTGGCAGTTATGGTGTCATTCTTACATTTTAATTTTTGTTGTTTTGCTCATTTATCCCCCATTTTTCTTTCTACATGTCTTGTAGCAATTTTGTTATTGGTGAATTCTAATTCCTTGTTCAATTATTTAAAAGCTTATGTACAATATGTTTTGTGTTAGATAAAGAAACATATTGTAGATTGATATTTCAAACCATTATATGGCATTTACAGCACACTTGGCAGGCAGAATAGTCAAGGAAGGCAGTGGTGCATACGTTATGATTTCTCAAAAGTAGAGATAAAGAAAGAGCTTACTACAAAGGACAAGAGGTCGGGATTGATCCTGATTTATGGGTTCCGGGTCCACCTAGTCTTAAATGGGCACTTGATTTTTTTCTGAGAAATTAAAGATGCATGGCCATAATACCGACCACATTACCCCAAAAATCATGTGCCAAAGGTCTATAAAAATTATGGTCACCAATACCTTATTTCCTATATGTCACGTGGCGTGATTCTACATTTTTTTCTTCAAAAAGCTGTTCTTCTATCATTTCTGTTTTTCTGGTCTGTTTCTGTGTATATCTGTCACAACATAAGACCAGCTTGAAGGTGTTATGTGGGATCATTATGTGTTAACTTTTATATCACCATAATATTCTATATTCTCCAACTTATGGATTAATAAAATTAAAAACAAAAAACTTTCTCCCTTTCTCTTATTTTCAATTCCTCTTGTACCTGTTCAGGTGTTGATGGAGATACAAAGTTCTGGTTCTCACCCTTTTGGCAACTTCAATCACTGTCAATTGATGTATAGAGTTTGTATGATGTTGCCTGTTCATCTTACTCTGGGTCTGCCTCTTGCTCTTCTCCCTTCTCCTTTTTTAATACAAGCCTTAAGGAATCACACAGCACTCTTTATGATAAAAAAATAATTAAAAAATTAACTTGCTTAGTAGTATCTCTCTCTCCCTGCGATCAGGACTCAATCAGAGTAGGATTCCAGACTCCCACATGAAGTCAGCTGTCAGGTTAAGTGTGTTGATCGCCCCCACAGACAGAACAACACATTTAGAATCTGCCAGATCCACTCTGATTGAACACCCGTTAAAACGTTGCACTGTGTTCTGCGCCAGTGGCCCAGTGCATCCGATTTCAGCCAGCATTTTATTCAGGTTCGCTTTCCTTGCTTAGTAGTATAATAATAGCTAAATTTAAAAAAAGAAAGAAGAATATGGCAGACCACCGTGAAAGCGATTGGAGCCTCATCATGTAACATTCTAAAGAAAGCCATGGAGAGAAATACGATGAAGTTTTAAAACAACTAAAAATGAAAAGAGAACTAATGAACACAATTAAAACAAGATAAATGAAATTTTTGGGGCATGTTAAAAGACACAACAGCCTAATAAAAGTAATATTGGTTAGGAAAATACAAGGTAAAAGAGGCAGAAACAAACCAAGACTAACATGGTCGAGTAACATCAAAAGTTGAACAAGTCAACCTATGACAATCTGCACCATCAAAGCAAGAGACAGATTGGAATGGCACTCCATGGTAGCCAACCTTCAATGTGGAAACGGCACTCAATGATGATGAACTTTTAAAAAATACAATATTTGTTGTACCTGATGACGTATCCAAGGCCAGTGTATCTGTGTCACTGGCAAGAGACAAAGTGCTTGTGTCATTTCTGTCCACCATGGCTGATGACACACTAATAGCTAGAGCACTGGCATCAGCAGAAGGCTTAGGAATTAGATTAGGTAACTGGCGATGAAAGCTTTGAAGACTCTGTAAACCCTGATGATAACAATTCAAAAAGTGATGAGATATTTAGTACACAAATGATTGTTCATGAACAGACTAAAGCAAAACAATATTTAGGTAAATGGCAGTCTTAAGTAGATGTTAAATTCGCTTATGAAAACCATTCTGCAGAGGACATTAAAATACAATGGTAATGTCAAAAGGCAGTAGAGTGGAAATAACAATATTCAAAGTTATGGTTCTAGGATGACACATCAAGGGCAGACCAAAAATAATGTGGTTTCAAGACATCAAAGAGATCTTGACCATTACAACAGAAATGGGAGATCTGGCTGGAGACAAAGATTCTTTTGGATTGGCTATGGTGAATGCAACATTCTGCAAATGACATGCAACCTGATGATGATAATGTACAATGTTAACTAAAGAACAACAAACAAAAGCAGATTTAGAAACAAAATTTAAAAAATGACACTATAAGGCACAAGGGACATTCTGTTTTTCACCAAGATCTCAGATCTTAGTACCCAAAGGTCAGGGGAGGTTATAGCCGCTCTGACCCAGAGAGACACTGAGATGAACATTGATCAGAGAGGCAAGAGCAGCATTAATCGGCTCCCTCACTGAGATAGAGTTGCTTGCGCAGAACAAAGACAAATGGCGAGATTTGATAAAAGATCTTTACAAGGATTGAAAACTGCTAAAATAAAAATTTAGATAAGAGAAAGAGTATCTGGGTCTATGCCCTATGGGCCGGCTATGGCATGAAAGGTCAATAGATAGATAGATAGATATAGCCAGAAAGAAACGACGATTTTGAAGTGAAAGATTGGAACATGAAACCTTGACCAGAGCCCAATGTCTTACTTCTAGACGACCCAGACTAGCTTTTAGAAAATTGTCAGGTTCAACACACACACCGACCCCTCAAATATTCAGCCAACCAGCTTTGAGGTTTGCCCTGACTCAATCAGTCGGAATAATCTGACTTTAAATTAAAACTGGAATGAAGTTAAAATTTCTTTATAAATTTTATTTGCAACTGAAACATATCACAGCAAACGTCAATTGAATGAATGTTGTAAAAAAAAAGTAAAGTACCCCCGTCACGCCAAGTGGCGTATTGGGAATATGGTGGTAGTGACCATAAATTTTACAGACCTTCGGCACATGATTTTTGGGGTAATGCGGTTGGTATTACGCCCGTGTCACTTCACTTTCCCAGAAAAAATCTGGTACCCATTAAAGGCTGGGTGAACCCAGAGGCCGTCGGTTGGGATCGAACCCTACCCCTTGTCCTTTGCAGTCCAGTTCACTAACCACTGAGCTATCGCAGCTCCCCAAATGAATGTTGTACAACATGAAAATACTGTTACATACTAAATATAAATATTTTTGGAAATAATGCAATTGAAACATCAGAAATATTGATCTGAATTTTAAAAAGGTTAAAATGAACGCCGAAGATTATTTCCTGGAAGCCTGAGAAAGACAACCAGTCAAATACCAGTTGATAAAGAGATACAGCGAAGATGATGGCGCTGGATAGGACACACACTACAGAAGCCAACTAAGAGTATTACACAACAGCCCCTTTTTGGAATCCCCAGGGAAAAAGACAAAGAGGAAGACCAAGGAATTCTTGGAGAAGACAGATAGAAGCAGAGATGAAAATGATGGGGAAGACATGGAACGATCTTAAAAGAATGGCAAGGAAAGTATTTGTTGAAGACCTAGGCTCCACAGGGAGCTGAAAGGTAGAAGAAGAAGAAAAAAACGTTACAATGGATACCAATTATTTTTTCCTGAAAGCCTGAGAAAGACAGCCTTGCATAGTGCTGACCAAAATACCACAAACTATAATTATCTTAAAAAACTATCTTTATGGCACATAGTACCATTGTTGGTGTATGTTGGGGGCTCATGACAGAACCAGAGGGATAAAGGCCGCTTGGTCAAAGCAGCCGCCATGACGTGTGAAACTCAGGATTTTTATTTCACCCCCAATAGAAAAAATCCTTTTCTGTCTACCATGAATTTTTAGCACTGTACACCAGCTTTTCAGCCAGTAAAACAGTGGGTTTAGCCGCACGGCAAAAGTGCACATCACTATAAAAATAAAAAAAACTATAACAATTGTCTAAAGTAACAAACATAGGGACAATAACATCATATGTCCTAAACACAATGCTCAAAAGGGAGCAGCGATAGCTCAGTGGTTAGTGAACTGGACTACAAAGGACAAGGGGTAGGGTTCGATCCCAATTGACGGCTTCCGGGTTCACCCAGCCTTAAATGGGTGCCGGTATTTTTCTGGGAAAGTAAAGCAGTGCGAGTGTAATACCGACCATATTACCCCAAAAATCATGTGCTGAAGGTCTGTAAAATTTATTGTCACTAACACCATATTCCCTATACGCCACTTGGTGTGACAGGAGCTCTTTACTTAATTACAATGCTCAAAATGTGATGAGTTGTTTCTCTCTTTTTAATAGCATTCTTACCTGAGTCATGACAAGGGTCTGGCCATTGGCAGAAGGAATCATTATTGCAGGAATTGAGGTTGTCTGTGACTGACCAGGTGGAGGGTACCGTCTAGGACGACCTCTTCCTCTCTTAACAGCTTCAGATCAAACATCATGAATGATAATAATTCTTTGCATACACATTGGCAAAAACATGTTTTAAAACTGAATTCAAAAAGCAAACATAAGACACAGCTGTTTGTTTTCATCTCAAAGTGGCATTTTAGTTATTATCTTGGATATTTAGCAGCGTTTATGAATGAAGACATCCTGAGCCTAATACATTCCCTTAATTCTTAAAACTGATATTTTATGGAAGTGGTTTCAATTTGTGACACCAGATACAAAACATTAGTTTTTTTTTTAGATAAAGTAAATATTTACATCATCATCGTCATCATCAAGTACCGGGCCTAGTGGCGTAGGTGATCATGTCTTTCCACAACTTTCGATCTTGGCAGCTATTTATCATTTCTGTTGTTGACCTTCTGCCAAGCCATTCTCTTAAGTTGTCTGTTATTTTTTCTGTTTGCTTCACTCTATCTCTTCGTCCCTCAATTTTCCCAGTTGTTACAATATATTCAAGTTGTTTTCTTCTCATTACATGGCCAAAAAATGATGATTGTCTCTTCCTAACATTGGAAATTAGCTCTCTTTTTGCTTTGACCTCTTTCAGAACGTTTTCATTACTCTTCTTAGCTGTCCATGGTATTCTCAACATTCTTCTGTAAAACCACATTTCTACAGACTCCAGTGATTTTCTTGTCTGTTATCCTATTGTCCATGACTCGCATCCGTATATTAAGACTGGCTTTACATAACATTTAAGAACTCTTTTTCTTGTTTCTATTGTCAAAAATGGATTGCATAGTATTTTCCTCATTTTTTGGAAAGCTGCTTTTGCCTGAGCCATTCTACATCTCACCTCTTTTGTATATCTTCCGTCTGAGGTTAACAAAGTTCCCAAATATTTCGGTTTTTTCTGGGAAAGTAAAGCAGCGCGGGCGTAATACCGACCACATTACCCCAAAAATCATGTGCTGAAGGTCGGTAAAATAAAGGGCACTAACACCATATTTCCCTATACGCCACTTGGCGTGACAGGGGTACTTTACTTTTTTTTTTTTTTAACCTGTTTGAATATTGTTCCACTTGTCTTTATTTTGCACTGAGGTGATGTCTTTTTCTTTGTTGTTACCATTACCTCTGTCTTTTTACTAAATATTTATATAAGATCAATATTTTAGTGTTTAATGCTTAATAAAAGGAGCAAATATTGGTAAATTTGAGAGTCTTGGGGGCTGAAATATTCAATTTTTATCCACAAAAGTTTTTACATTTTAAGTTACAACTTCTTTTAATCACTTTAAATGTGTAATAGAAGAAGTATGTGTATTTTATCTTCCTGGAAAAGCATAAATGGTCAAATCAACTAAAGTAGCAATGGCAAAGAACTGTGAAGAGAATGACTGCTGTGTGGATTCCACAATAATTAATAATTTTTTTTTTAAAGTACCGTGCCTGCTGGCGTAGGTGATTATGTCTCTCCACAACTTTCAATCTCGACAGTTATTTATCATTTCTGCTGTTGACCTTCTGCCAAGCCATTCTCTTAAGCTGTCTGGTAACTTTTCTCTTTGCTTCCCTCTATCTCTTCGTCTCTCAATTTTCCCAGTTGTCACAATATATTCCAGCTGTTCCTTTCTCAATACATGGTCAAAAAATGATGATTGGTTCTTCCTAATATTGGATATTAGCTACATAATAATTTGTCAGATTTTTGTCAGGTAACGTAATTTTACCTGCTACTGTTTGCAGTAGACAGTACAACCTGCGGCTGCCCTGCAAGTATGCCCAGGAGAGTAAAAGGCTAAGGGAGGGTACCCTGAAGTAAAACAACCCCACTGCCTTGTGGGTGAGCCTTTTTAGTCAAAAGCTAGTGGAGTAAAACCGTAAACAAACTGATGGAGGGCAACATTACAATTTCTTTGTACAATCATAAATTGCCACATAACAATACTTATATATAATTAATACATTTCAATAATCATCATCGTCATCAGTGTGCCTCCTATCATAGGTGATCATGTCTCTCTACAACTTTCTATCTCTACAGCTGTTAATCACTTCAGATGTTGAATTCCTTCTAAACCATTCCCTTAAATTATCTTGAATTATTTCATTTTAATAATAAAATTATATTACTGATGGTCATAAACATAAACTATGATCATAAGCAAAGATAATACTCAAAACTGACAAGTAAATATCAAAGTTGAAAAAATAGACCTGAAGACAGTTCAGAGTTACAACTACCTTGGATATTCCGTGACTTCAAACTGCCAAGGGTTGTTCAATGTGTGAAGAATGTTCTTTGTTGTTATCTGTAAAGGCTAGACACTCGATCTCAATACACTGAGACTGGATGAGGGACTTTTAGAGAGAAGGTAACGGCATAAGGAAACCATGGATTCGAAGTGAAAAATTCCCACCGTTTTGTGGTGGGATTCAAACCCTGGACCTACATGCACAGAGGCTGACATGTAACCTACAAACCACCTTGCTCTTGGTTCAGCAAATAATATTATGGCAGCAGGCCTGTTTTCACAAGATCTTTTGGTGATTATAATTCACAATTATCTATCTATATGTCAGTAATGCTTGCGTTTACCTGATGACTAAAGGAAGACATCTCTTCATTATCTGCCCTTAAAAGGATGTTAAGTGGCGTGTGTATGTTGTGTTGTGGTTTGCAGTAAAAGTGTGATATCTGAGCTCTTTTTTCCCCAATGCATCCAACTTCAACATGTTATTTTTGAGTACCGGGTTGTCTTCCCTCTTTGATCCCTACTCGCTTGGCCAGACTATAGAGGTTAGCCTGTTTCTGGAGGCACCATGTGTAATAGTAAAGTAGTAGTGAACCAGAATATAGTAGAAGGTGTGCAAACGGGGAAATATACCATAGGTGTGTAAGTTCAAGATGGTGCGGTCTGCATTTCTAGAAGGGTGAAAGAGATGACGTAATATGTAGTAACTAGGAGACAACGGAAAGTTAGAGTGGCAGAATTGGATTGGTTGAAGGAGGAACCATGGGATAGGAAATAAGGGGATATATAAGCCTGGGAGAGCTTCAACGGAACGGAGAATATCATAATCTGAGCAGAAGAACACACATTTAGTAGAGTAGAGTCAATCAGTAGGTGTAGTCAGAAGTAGCCGTTAGGCTCTCCTGGGTCAGTCCAGCAGTCTGAACAAGTACAAGAAGGTATAAATAAACTTTATAATGTTGTAAAGAAATCTTGTTGGTCATTCATTAATTTGAAGTCTGACCTTTAAATGTGGTGACGCGGCAACACTCGGAGAGGTGTAGCAGGGTCTGGATGATTCTAGTTCACCAATCCTGACGCAAGTCATCAGCTGTGGGTAGCTGAATACTTCCAGCTCTGTTGATGTCAGGCACATCTACCTCCAATACCAGTAATAAGGCACAAAATAATTGTACTCACGCTGTGCAGGAGTTGTTACAAAAACTGTTGCTGTCAGGCACATTTACCTCCAATACCAGTAATAAGGCACAAAATAATTGTACTCACGCTGTGCAGGAGTTGTTACAAAAACTGTTACTGTCAGGCACATTTACCTCCAATACCAGTAATAAGGCACAAAATAATTGTACTCACGCTGTGCAGGAGTTGTTACAAAAACTGTTACTGTCAGGCACATTTACCTCCAATACCAGTAATAAGGCACAAAATAATTGTACTCACGCTGTGCAGGAGTTGTTACAAAAACTGTAGGTGTTGAAATTCCAGACTCTTTTTTTATTGGCAACATTTTTTCTTTTTAGCTTCAGGGAGGCTTAAACTGATGTCTGGGTCTTTCTCTTGATTGTCTTCAAAACCAAGATCGTCATCTGCTTCGGAATCATCTAGTTCTTCGTATTCTGAAAATTCAAATGAACAGGTATCGTGTGACAACCAAAAATAGAGTCAAATGTACATGAAAGGGAGGTGAATCTACTAATAAAGGGCCAAATAAAAATATTGCTCTGATAATGCAACAGAGTAATGCTATTAGTACAAAGTTTGTGCACTGTGTTGAGATTATCTTATGTATATCACACTAGAGACTGCAGCACTAATGATTATTGTTGTTAGAGATTACATTACAGCACTGTAGGTAATCTATCAGTGCTCAGCCACTGGCAGCACATTATGGAGTATGATGGTTTACAGATGGTTCCATTAGAGCATTGGTTGTACAAACAGATAGTTTTGCAGAATCTCATCTATCTATCTATCTATTGTCCTTTCGAGCCGAAGACAGCACATAGGGCAGAACCACTATCTCAAAAACAGAAACCTTGCGTGCTAAAATGGCACATATTGCAGAGATTGTTGCTTCTAAAATCTACGTCTGTGTTTCTATAACAATACTTTTTTACAATGACAGCTTGTCAAGCCATCAATTAACCTCCTTAGTCGCTTCTTACGACATGCCTGGAAGGTCACAGAGTCACTATTCTTTACTTCCCTCATAATGAGGCCCCGGTAACATAAGGGAGAATCTCATTTATACTTATTCAAAATTGTATTTGAAAGAGTGCATCCTCACCGATGACTGCTACGCATAAATATATGAGTGATTCTATGAATATCCTGTGTGTTACCAGGGCCACATTATGAGGGAGGTAAAGAATAGTGACACTGTGACCTTCCAGGCATGTCGTAAGAGGCAACTAAGGAGGTTGATCGATGGCTTGACAGGCTGTCATTGTAAAAAGTATTGTTATGGAAATAGCGCCATAGATTTTAGAGCAGTGATCTCTGCAATATGTGCCATTTTGGCACGCAAGGTTTCTGTTTTTGAGATTGTGGCACTGCCCTATGTGTCGTCTTCGGCTCAAAAGGACAATAGATAAATAGATAGATTCTATGAATATGCTAAAATATAAAAACAGAGCTTGAAAGCAGTGGTTGGAGTCTATGAGAAGGTCACAGCTGACAAAAAATTGTTTTACTTTTGTGCCAAGATATGTCAGAGTAAGAGGTAATGAACATGCTGACATGTTTGCAGATATACCTGATGAGAAGATTAGAGTTAGAAAGACCAAGAAGGAAATTCTAAACAAGACCAACACAAAAAGAGAGCTCCTAAAAAAACACCAGAAAGAAACAATCAGTATTTTTCAGGCACATTATGAGAAGAGGAAAGTTGGAATACTTGGTTTACAATTGGCAAAAAACTACAGGGAAAGAGAGATAGTGGTTAACAAAGAGAGAAGATACTAGATAGCTTGGTGGCATGGCACGATAAACAGTCAACAACAGATGCACTGTGAGCAGAGAATTGTAGGATATGATCATCTACACCAACTGGTATGGCACATAATGATGATGATCGTGATGAAGATTAGAGGCTCGGTGGGTCAACAATACAAGAAATGATTGTATATCTGTGACCAATAACAGACTGAAAGAACAGCAAGTAAAAATGAGAGAAGCCAGACAAAAATACTAGGCAGGGAGCAAAAAAAATAGACAAGTAAACCAGCATAAAGTTGGTATTTTCAGTTCCAACACATTGAGGGATATATTGAAGAAGGTATATGAGTAGTCAAGGATTTACACAAGAGAAATGAGGATGAACTGACTAAGTGACTGACTGACTGACCAACTAACTGACTGACTAACTAACTAACCTACTGACTGACCAACTAACTGACTAAGTGACTGACTGACTAACTAACCTACTGACTGACTAACTGAATGACCAACTGACTGACTAACTAACTAACCTACTGACTGACTAACTGACTGACTGACTAACTAACTAACTTACTGACCAACTAACTGACTGACTAACTAACCTACTGAGTGACCAACTAACTGACTAAGTGACTGGCTGACTAACTAACTAACCTACTGAATGACTAAATGACTGACTAACTTACTGGCTGACCAACTAACTAACTGACTAAGTGACTGGCTGACTAACTAACTAACCTACTGACTGACTAACTGACTAACCAACTAACTTACTGACTGACCAACTAACTCACTGACTCACAAAGTGACTGACTGACTAACTAACTAACATACTGACTAACTAACTGACTGACCAACTAACTGACTAACCAACTAACTCACTGACTGTCTAAGCGACTGACTGACTAACTTACTGACTGACTGATTTCCATGTAAATTTTCAACAAACAATCACTGCGGACCTTTAAGAGGTCACACCTATGCAGACCTTGTCAACAGATTTAATCAACAGACCTAGTCAACAGATCTAATCAGCAGACCTAGTCAACTGATCTAATCAGCAGACCTAGTCAACAGATTTAATCAACAGACCTAGTCAACATCAACAGATTTAATCAACAGACCTAGTCAACAGATTTAATCAACAGACCTAGTCAACAGATTTAATCAACCTATCTAGTCAACAGATCTAATCAGCAGACCTAGTCAACAGATTTAATCAACAGACCTAGTCAACAGATTTAATCAACAGACCTAGTCAACAGATTTAATCAACAGACCAAGTCAACATATTTAATCAACAGACCTAGTCAACAGATTTAATCAACAGATTTAATCAGCAGACCAAGTCAACAGATTTAATCAGCAGACCTAGTCAACAGATTTAATCAACAGACCTAGTCAACAGATTTAATCAACAGACCTAGTCAACAGATTTAAATCAACAGACCAAATCAAACAGATTTAATCAACATATCTAATCAACAGACGAAGTCAACAGATTTGATCAACAGACCTAGTCAACAGATTTAATCAACAGACCTAGTCAACAGATTTAATCAACAGACCAAGTCAACAGATTTAATCAACAGACCTAGTCGACAGATTTAATCAACAGACCTAGTCAACAGACCTAGTCAACAGATGTAATCAACAGATCTAATCAACAGATCTAGTCAACAGATTTAATCAACATACCTAGTCAACAGATTTAATCAACAGATCTAGTCAACAGATTTAATCAACAGACCTAGTCAACAGATTTAATCAACAGACATAGTCAACAGATTTAATCAACAGACCTAGTCAACAGATTTAATCAACAGACCTAGTCAACAGATTTAATCAACAGACCTAGTCAACAGATTTAATCAACAGACCTAGTCGACAGATTTAATCAACAGACCTAGTCAACAGATTTAATCAACAGACCTAGTCAACAGATTTAATCAACAGACCTAGTCAACAGATTTAAATCAACAGACCAAATCAAACAGATTTAATCAACATATCTAATCAACAGACGAAGTCAACAGATTTAATCAACAGACCTAGTCAACAGATTTAATCAACAGACCTAGTCAACAGATTTAATCAACAGACCAAGTCAACAGATTTAATCAACAGACCAAGTCAACATATTTAATCAACAGACCTAGTCAACAGATGTAATCAACAGATCAAGTCAACAGATTTAATCAACAGATCTAGTCAACAGATTTAATCAACAGACCTAGTCAACATATTTAATCAACAGACCTAGTCAACAGATGTAATCAACAGATCAAGTCAACAGATTTAATCAACAGATCTAGTCAACAGATTTAATCAACAGACCTAGTCAACAGATTTAATCAACAGATCTAGTCAACAGATTTAATCAACAGACCTAGTCAACAGATTTAATCAACAGACATAGTCAACAGATTTAATCAACAGATTTAATCAACAGACCTAGTCGACAGATTTAATCAACAGACCTAGTCGACAGATTTAATCAACAGACCTAGTCAACAGATTTAATCAGCATATCTAGTCAACAGATCTAATCAGCAGACCTAGTCAACAGATTTAATCAACAGACCTAGTCAACAGATTTAATCAACAGACCTAGTCGACAGATTTAATCAACAGACCTAGTCAACAGATGACCTAGTCAACAGATTTAATCAGCATATCTAGTCAACAGATCTAATCAGCAGACCTAGTCAACAGATTTAATCAACAGATCTAGTCAACAGATTTAATCAACAGACCTAGTCAACAGATTTAATCAACAGACATAGTCAACAGATTTAATCAGCAGACCTAGTCAACAGATTTAATCAACAGACATAGTCAACAGATTTAATCAACAGACCTAGTCAAAAGATCATCTTCATTGTACAACGGACAACTCCATAGTGCTCAGATACTCACCTCAACATGTTCACAAGTGTGAAGCATGCCAACCACACACTAGTAAAAGTACTGAAGATGGCTTCAGCATATCTAACAATTCTACCACAGGGCAGCCTATCAGCATTATTAAAACCCATATACTGTTTGACCTGGACAGTACATCCTATAGAAATTTGTTACCAGTTGTTGTCTCGCTACCAACTGGTAGCGAGACTCAGGTGTTTAATTATAGAAATTTGTTACGGTTTGAATACTAACAGAGTTATGTTATTTTAAATTAGGTTAATCATCGCAGCACTCTGGACACATCCACTAACAGAGTTATGTTATTTTAAATTAGGTTAATCATCGTAGCACTCTGGACACATCCACTAACAGAGTTATGTTATTTTAAATTAGGTTAATCATCGCAGCACTCTGGACACATCCACTAACAGAGTTATGTTATTTTAAATTAGGTTAATCATCACAGCACTCTGGACACATCCACTAACAGAGTTATGTTATTTTAAATTAGGTTAATCATCACAGCACTCTGGACACATCCACTAACAGAGTTATGTTATTTTAAATTAGTATCATCAACGCAGCACTCTGGACATATCCACTAACAGAGTTATGTTATTTTAAATTAGGTTTTACATCACAGCACTCTGGACACATCCACTAACAGAGTTATGTTATTTTAAATTAGGTTAATCATCACAGCACTCTGGACACCCACTAACAGAGTTATGTTATTTTAAATTAGGTTAATCATCACGGCACTCTGGACATATCCACTAACAGAGTTATGTTATGTTAAATTAGGATCATCAACCCAGCACTCTGGACACCCACTAACAGAGTTATGTTATGTTAAAATCATCATCACAGCATTCTGGACACATCCACTAACTGAGTTATGTTATGTTAAAATCATCATCACAGCATTCTGGACACATCCACTAACAGAGTTATGTTATGTTAAAATCATCATCACAGCATTCTGGACACATCCACTAACTGAGTTATGTTATGTTAAAATCATCATCACAGAATTCTGGACACATCCACTAACAGAGTTATGTTATGTTAAAATCATCATCACAGCATTCTGGACACATCCACTAACTGAGTTATGTTATGTTAAAATTATTATCACAACAATCTGACCACATCCAGTTATTAACACTTTCCGGACTATTATCTGACACCTCGGTTATTTCAGGTGTAGCTGAATATTTGATACGTGTTCACTGATTTTAGTTTTTATTTCAACCAATACTTGATTTCCGGATGTAGGAAAGTTCTCACTTTCACTTTTTGTTGATACATGTGTGGTTTGAGTTTCAAACATTGGAAAATTTTTAATTTATATTCAATGTTTATTTCTCAAATTTTTGTCACATAATGGCCACGCCCACTGTTGATACTTCTTGCAGTCAACCAAAATGATATAGTGCAGAACAAGCTAGATCTATGTTCGAAACCGTGTTATTGTGTGACTCAGAAATAGAGTATTCATAGTATTTAGACTTGGACAATAATTTTGTTGTGATAATGGGTCGGAATATTGGTAAAAGTTATGATAAAAAAGGTAAGACGATCTGGCTTATGTTTAGCTAGTGGATGCCTTCTATTCCAGCACTATCAGTGTCTCAGAGGAATCGAGTGGTAGTTAATCTCACAACGAAACTGGTACTTTAGGGACATATCACACAAAATAAGTCCAGTTATGTAAATAAAAAAATAATAAACTTGACTTGTAAATAATATTGTTCTGACATCACATAAATTTATATTTTTCATTCTGGGATCATTTACAAAAATGTACACAATTTTGTTATTTGTGGACATAAATTGATCAAATAAACTGTATTTTGGAGAAATTTGGAATATGTTGTGTAATATTTTAAGACAAATAGATAGCAACACATATAAACATGGAAAAGGATAAGTGAATTACAATATTTTAAATTTAAAATGATCTACTTTGAATATATTTTTAAAAAAATATTTTATTCCTTTAAATAATCACATATCATATATTAAAAGACGATGGTCATATGTTGGACATGTGATGAAAAGAGATAATAACCGAATAGCAAAGCAAGCCCTCATGTGGGAAACAACAGGTAAGAGGAAAAGAGGAAGACCCAGAGAGACACTGAGAAGAACATTGATGAGAGAGGCAAAATCAGCAGGAATCAGCTCCCTCAATGAGATAGAGCTGCTTGCACAAAACAGAGACAAATGGCGAGATTTGATAAAACATCTTTAAAAGAATTGAAAACTGCTAGAACAAAAATTCAGATAAGTGAAGGAGTATCTTGGTCTATGCCTTATGGCCGGCTACGGCTCGAAAGGTCAATAGATAGATAAGTATATTGCTATTTTCATTTTCTGTGTCCATTTCCCTTTCCGGTGATGTATAACACATGCCACATTTATCTAAATTATTGTGTAAAGTAGCCAAATGAAAAAGGTATATGGTAACATTTCTGGAAACAGGAAAATTAACCTGGTCCAAATCTGAAAATTCCTGTTTCCTGTTCTGGTGATGAAAGAGTTAACAGACACAATCTAAGTACAATGATTATAGCAAAACACTTCACCTTCAAACAACTTTGCCTTTTTCCTTTTTCTGGAACTTCTTCTGATGCCATCTGAACCTTGGCAGAAATAAAATAAATTAAACATCTGACACAGGACACAATGTGTGAAATCATCTAAGAAGGATTGTTGATGACAGTTAAGATTGATAGAAAAGTGAAAGGGTGCAAGAAACTATTATTACAGATCATGTGATGACATAATACAATGCAAACAGTATCTACAAATATAATTTGCTTCTACATGTATTTATGTATAATCTCATTATATCAATATTTCAAACACAGTACATGAATTAATATTTTTATCTGCATAAATTTCAAGATGGTAAAATTCAAGATGGCGTCAGTGTGTGCACAGTGTTTTCCGTTACAACATGTGTTGTTTCGAAATACGCTGGTTACATGCGGTGTGCTTCTTGGATTTAATGTTCTGCTCATGCCTGTTGTGGTTGTTTAACTTCTGACAGGCTTGTGGAAATTCTCATTGTTAAGTGGGTTTTTATCTTCTTTTCATTCCAGATTGACCTATAGGTGATAGGTCAATGTTTTTCACTGTCACCCCAGGCAGGCGGAAATGTCCATTCCGAATTGTACAAAGTCTGCAATGGTGGATGGGGCGGAAGAGTCAACAATGACCAACGGCCCAGAAAGCGAAAACAGCAAAGTGTGTGGCACACATGAGGCACGTTCAGGACACAAAAGATGAATGTGGCTGACCACTGTGAAAGAGATTGGAGCCTCATCACGTACTAGTCCAGAGGAAGCCATGGAGAGGAATTTGAACTTATGTTGGAGGTCAGAGCAGAATGGCGTTCCATGGTAGCCAACCTTCGTTGCGGAGACGGCACTCAATGATGATCTGCATAAACTAGCTAATAAACTGAGAAAAGTTGTAGAGATATTGCTTGTAAATGACTGTAGTGAACATTAAAAAATTCAGAATTTTGAACATTTGAATGAGACTCAACCAGCATACTACAAGAAAACAGAATGGAAAAAGAACATCCTAGGAATTGATAAGCAAACAAAATAGGAGCATCATTAAATAAATTCACTATAACTCAAGCTACACAACCAGCAATGATAAAAAAAAGCTTACATACCTCCTACAATGCCTCATAGCACAAGCAAAAAAAAAAAACAAACAAAAATGACAGAAGAAAAAAAGACCAAGGGTTGTATCTTCTTCTTCTTCTTCTTTCCTTCCTCATCTGCCTTTCAGCGTTGAGGGGAGATATAATTTGCGGTCTTTTGCTCTTCTGTTCGCCTCTGCTGCTATGTTTCCTAGTGCATCTAATATTCCATCGACCCATCTATTATAAAAATAAAAACTAAAGGGAAATCATTCTAGTTATTTATGTTTACATCTACAACCTCAAAAACGTAAAAAAATCTATTTCAGAAAATCAATGGCCCGGATCGTCATCGTAAAACATTTGTCATGATAAAATCAATATGGGCAACACAAAAAATGTAATACACAGCAGGCAGAGGTGTGAATTGAATTAGGCACAAAAATCTTTTTGTTTACTTAATATGAATTATGTACACTAGAAAAATACAGTAAAACCAGTGTATCTGTTAGTAACACGCTCTAAAATCTAATGTAATTACTTGAAGAAACATATAATACAGAAATGGACTTCTGTTGTAAAGATGGTGGATCTAGGTCACGTTCTCTCGATCGTTGCAGAAAGTGCATTCAGGATCTGATTAGTTTTGGTTCTCCATTGCACTTTTCTGCGTTAAAGTAAAAATGATCCACTAATTACATCTGTGCCGCTAAAGCGAAGTCATATGTCGGCAACAGTCCCTTTTTAACAAATCAAGTGTTGTGAATGAGACCTTCTACCATCTAGACTTGATCTGCGCTTTACGTCACATTAGTACTGTTCATGACCGTTGTTGGAATTCCTTGACACAAGTTATTTCCATGTTACTCATTAATGTGAACTGCTTTGCCAGCTGCAGTTTCAAACTCTTTAGGGAATTTGCACCATGTTTTGTTCGTCGTAGGCTGCTTTCACTAGAGGAATCAGGAATCTAAAGGGAGCAAAATTGTGTGTGCAACATTGTTGTATGCTACGTCATCGTAATGGCTCATCACACATTCCTAGACCGGCCATACGATAATCTTATGGTCTGTTGTTTGATGTGCGATGGGGATAATCTGGCAACTAACTGTATGTCTATTGTGTCTATATGTTCAGAATTGGAGTTTTGAATTGGCCTACCATCATCAAGCACTATACATTTTTTTTAAATGCGACGAATATCATTTTCAAGAGGACGTGAACTTCTGGTATATGGCGGATAGGCAGCAGGAACAATTGAAGGCTATGCATGAAAAGTGTTCCTTGTTGCAGTTTCCTCATATTCTAAGTCCGGCTTGTTGCAGGAGCTACTGAGTTAAGTGCTCTGTGCACACCGTGAGCTGTGTGTCTCATCCATTTTGATCATGTTTTGATATTCCAATTGTTTACAATGAATGATATCATATGACAGGGAACAGTTAGCTGTGTTCACTTTCTGCGCAGTTTCGCCTTATGTCTTTTGGCGTGTGCTGAGACAGCTACTATGGGGACTACAGTTACCTTTCTTTATTTGGGAGATGAGATATTAATTTGGATTATTACGCTGGCACGGGCGGTTGAGCAATTATGGATTTTAATTCATTTGCAGTGATACCAGGGCCTTCCATAACCAAATAATACAGAATGCTAAATTTAACGCAACTTTGATGTAGCTTACACACTTAGATACTGGAAAGTTTGATAAATACATTATGTAGCAAAGATATCATAACATTAGATATCATCTTCATGATGGGTCATTCTAAATTGCTTAAGTGATAATGTCCTTCCACAATTCTCTATCCACAGTTAAAAATAAAAAAAAAGTAAAGTGCCCCCGTCATGCCAAGTGGCGTATAGGGAATATGGTGTTAGTGACCATAAATTTTATAGACCTTCAGCACATGATTTTTGGGGGGTAATGTGGTTGGGGTTGGTATTATACCAGTGCCGCTTTACTTTCCCAGAAAAAAAATCCGGTACCCATTAAAGGCTGGGTGAACCTGGAAGCCATCAGTTGAGATCGAACCATACCTCTTGTCCTTTGTAGTAAAGTTCACTAACAACTGAGCTATTGTTGCTCCCTTCTCTTCATAGTGTATCATATAAATTCAGTTGTTTACCATGCCATGAAACCAAACTATCTAGTAATGTCTCTCTTTGTCATCCATGGTCTCTCTTTTCTTGTATTTTGCCAGTTGTAACCAATTATTCAAACTTTCCTCATCTCATGATGTGCCCAAAAAATATACATTGTTTCTTTCTGATGTTTTCAGGAACTCTCTTTTTGTTCTGACTTCATTGAGAATTTCCTCGTTGGTCTTTCTAGCTCTCCAGGGAACACTCAACATTCATTTGAGAATCCCCATATCTATGGCCTATAATTGTCTTTCATTTGTCTATCTTCTGTCCATAATTCACTTCCATAGGTCACAATTGGCTATAATTTAGTTCAGTGGAAAAAATAATAATAAAAATGTACTGTATTTTACACAATAAATGTACAATTTCTATCTCTCCATCTCTGGAACATTTAAAAGTAAGAGACTAACATATTAACTTAACTGCCAAAAAATATCATCATCAGCATCATCAAGTTATATAGTTTTTATAGAAAACAGTTAAATTTATCACAAATGATTGTCTAACAGATTAAACACCAAGATGTGGAAACATAGGAAGAAGATTTTGCATTTATGGTGTGCTTATGTTTTGCAAATAGTAGATTGCTCATCTTTTGCTTACACTATGACATTAATGACAGACATCAATGCTGCACAGATGTAAGCTACTGGACATCATTATCATCAAGTACCAGGCCTGCTGGCGTAGGTGACCATGTCTCTCCATAGCTTTCGATCTTGACAGTTATCTATCATTTCTGTTGTTGACCTTCTGCCAAGCCATTCTCTTAATGCAACTTTTCTCTTTGCTTCCCTCTATCTCTTCATCCCTCGATTTTTCCAGTTGTTACAATATACTCCAGCTGTTCCCTTCTTATAAACATGGGCAAAAAATTATGATTGTTTCTTCCTAATATTGGATATTAGCTCTCTTTTTGCTTTGACCTCTTTCAGAACATTTTCATTACTCTTCTTAGCTGTCCATGGTATTCTCAAGATTTTTCTGTAAAACCACATTTCTACATGCTCCAGTAACTTTCTTGTCTGTTGTCCTAGTGTAAAAGATAACACAGCATTTACAAATTATATTTCCTGTACTTTTCAAGGAGTGAGCTAACTAAGATGTCCTTAGACTTTGAGGGATACACATTACATGGTGTTAGTGCTCATGTTTTCAATGACCAATGGCACAATTTATGGGTGATGTGGTTGGTAGTTTCACAGAGAAAAAAAGTCCCTGATATCTATTTTCAGAGGATGGGCTAAGTCTGAAGCTGTATCAGTTTGAAAAAAAAAAAGAATTGGCTGCATATTGGAACTGAACTTGGAACCTTCGGGTAGGTAGTCAGCAATCTAACGCTACTATTTTCAAAGAATAAAAAAAAAAAAAAAAAAAATAAAGAGCCCCGTCACGCCAAGTGCCGTATAGGGAATATGGTGTTAGTGACCATGAATTTTACGGACCTTCAGCACATGATTTTTGGGGTAATGTGGTTGGTATTACGCCCGTGCCGCTTTACTTTCCCAGAAAAAATCTGGTACCCATTTAAGGCTGGGTGAACCTGGAAGCCATTGGTTGGGATCAAGCCCTACCTCTTGTCCTTTGTAGTCCAGTTCACAAATCACTAAGTTATTATGGCTCTTCAAGGAATAATGTAGCAATAAAATTATGCTTCCCCATCAAATCACAGCATAAGCAATGAGAAAAATGCATTCTGCAAGATTTCTCAGCAGAAGTAAATAGTAGATATAAAAAGTAAGTAAAGTACCCCTGTCGCGCCAAGTGCCGTATAGGGAATATGGTGTTAGTGACCATAAATTTTACAGACCTTCAGCACATGATTTTTGGGGTAATGTGGTCGATATTACGCCCGTGCTGCTTTACTTTCCCAGAAAAAAATCCGGTACCCATTTAAGGCTGGGTGAACCCGGAAGCCGTCGGTTAGGATCGAACCCTACCCCTTGTCCTTTGTAGTCCAGTTCACTAACCACTGAGCTATCGCGGCTCCCAAAATAGTAGATATGTGAGGACAAAATTATTAAACCAACCTGTTTGATTTCTTTAACCCTTATTCAGTCATAAAAAATGTAGCTATCAGTGCCTCACAATTATTCATTCCCCCCCCCCCCCACCTATTTTTGCTTTGTCTGTATTACCGCACAAAGCTGCTTAAAGTGGCATTTTAGCTACAAATATATCCAGCAGTTATGGATGAAGTTAAATGGGAATCTATTATATTCTCCTCACTCTTAAAAGTGATATTTTGTGGAAGTGGTTCCAATTTTTAAAAGAATACACACAAATTTAAACTTTCAGTTTAACTAATCTTATATTAGTGATATTAGCTTGAAAATTGGATCTCAACTGGAGAAACTTGATTTTGCTGATGACATAGCTCTTACCAATAGCAATGTTAACATGACGCAAGGAAAAACAAATGCCACATCCTCAATGGCTAGAAAAATAGGACTCTAAATCAGCCATGAAAAAATAAAAGCAATGAAAAATCAAATTTTCCCAGAAGAAAAAATATACCTTGAAGAAAAAGCAGTGGCAGAAATAGATAAATTTTTATATCTTGGAAGCTGAATAGATCAAGAAGAAGACACAAAGAAAGAATTTAGAATCAGAATAAAAAAGGCAGTAATGACTTTCAGAAATATAAATCAAATATGAAAATAAAAAAAAAAAATAAAAACGCGCAGGCTTTTCACATCAAATGTACTATTCACCTTTATGTATGTATACGAGAGATAGAAAACAACTAAATGAAGACAAAATAAACTTAACACATCTGACAACAAATGCCTCAGGAAAATACTTCATATACCATGAAATGAATTCAAGACTAGTGCAGAAATAAAAGAAATCATTCAAAAATAAGAAAACAAAGCATCCAAAAATATCAACTATAATCAAGAGAGTTACTTCTTCTTAGCATTCGTCCATCAAATAGGTGTGGATGCTAATGTATAACAACTGGGGAAATTGAGGGATAAAGAGATAGAGGGAAGCAAAGAGAAAAGATACCAGACAGCTTAAGAGAATCGCTTGGCAGAAGGTCAACAACAGAAATGATAAATAACTGTCGAGATTGAAAGTTGTGGAGAGACATGATCACCTACGCCAGCAGGTCCAGTATTGATGATGATGGCGATATCTGCACCTTTCGCCCCAACACATCCATCTTCGGCATGCATGAATAGATTTGCTTAATAATCTGTGCTCAGACAGCAGCCATTTTTGGTCTACTCTTTTTTATTTTTAACTGCCATGGGTTCTTTAACGCATGCAATTGCTTACAGGAACTCCTGTTTTTTTCTTCATTTTCCGAGAGAGCTAGCCTCCTATAAAAACTGCAAAAACATGAGGTCCAGTGTGCACTTACACACGATAAAGAATTTGTGACATTTAACTCTTTCTGTACGTATCGCTGCACTATGCGCCAATGCAATTTTGGCAACGTACGTTTCGCCGCATAGTGCATCATGCTCAATTTGATTAGTGTGAACGCCATCAAGTCATATTCGTTTTCCATGTCTTGTATCATCTGGATATTGGTGATATCTAATACCTTGTTCATTTATCTAAACATTCATATATAACATGTTATATGTTAGATAAAAATAAATATGTAGACTGATTCTTAAAACCATGAACAATTTTGTCTCTGCTACCTCTTCCGTTGCGTCGATAAAAAGCTTCCGTACGGAAAGAGTTAAAAGTTTTAAACAGTAGGAAGAAAAATGGCCACTGCCCGAACAAAAAATTATAAAGCAAATCTATCCATGCTTTCCCATGTGTTACCGGGGCCTTGTTATGAGTGAAGTAAAGAATAGTAGCACCGTGACCTTCCAGGCATGTCGTAAGAAGCGACTAAGGAGGTTGATCGATGGCTTGACAAGCTGTCATTGTAAAAAGTATTGTTATGGAAACAGCGCCATATATTTTAGAGCAGTGATCTCTGCAATATGTGCCATTTTGGCACGCAAGGTTTCTGTTTTTTGAGATTGTGGTTCTGCCCTATGTGCCGTCTTTGGCTCGAAAGGACAATAGATAGATAGATCAATGCTGACAACGGATGTGTTGGGCCTAGCATCACAATCCTCCTCCATCCATGAACTTAACAGGTAAACATTAAGTAGAAGAGAGACTTCCATCCCCATAATTTTCATGGACTTCACTAGTGCTATGGAGTTTGTGCATCAAACCTGAAACCACCTCCAGTGTTTCATTAGCATGTGGTAATAGTGGCAGTCACTCGGAGTGGAGGAAGGTGCCAGTATAGCAACAAAGTTGAAAACTACCAGCAACTCATAGCTGATGGTTTGTGTCAGGATCAGTGAACCACAACTATCCAGACCCTGCTCCACCTCTTTGTGAAGCCTCTAGCAACAGACTAACTACCAATCCAGTCTGGCCAAGTAATTATTGATCGAGTGGGAAGGTGACCTGGTACGCAAAAACACATTGCTAATGACAGGTGTTTAAGGCCAAAAGGTGGAAATGTATGAGTTTTTACAGCAAACAGCAAAATAATGCATTTACACCAACTTAACATGTTTTTAAGGGTGGATAATGAGGTGGGAAGTTCCCAAAGAGGCCAACACAAAAAGGGAGCTCTTAAAAAACATCAGAAAGAAGCAATCAACATTTTTCGGGCACATCATGAGAAGAGGAAAGTTGGAATACTTGGTTACAACTGGCAAAATAAAAGGAAAGAGAGATCGCGGACGACAAAGAGAGAAAATACTGGATAGCCTGGTGTCATGGAATGGAAAACAGTCAACAACAGAACTGATATGATGCACTGTAGATAGAAGATTGTGGAGGGACATGATCGCCTACGCCAAATGGTAAGGCACATGATGATGATGATGATGATGAATGAGGTGGGATTGCTTGTGTTTATATCAGTGAACCAGAACTATGTGAAGATCAACCATTCTTTTAGTCATCGGTGAATGCAAGAGAGAGAGAGAGAGAGAGAGAGAGAGAGAGAGAGAGAGAGAGAAATGACTGGGATTGTTGATAGCTGTACACTAGTGAAGGTGTTGGAGATAAGATCTAAACATTATGGAGTCACGATGGCGCTGGATAGGACACACACTGCGGAAGCCAACTGAAAGTATTATACAACAGGCCCTTTTTTGGAATCCCCAGGGGAAAAGGCAAAGAGGAAGACTAAAGAATTCTTAGAGAAGACAGATAGAAGCAGAGATGAAGATGATGGGAAAGACATGGAATGATCTTAAAAGAATGGCAAGAAACAGAACAACTTGGAAAGTGTTTGTTGAAGATCTGTGCTCCTTAGGGAGCTGAAAGGTAGAAAAAGAAGAATTATGGAATCGTCCAGAGTGGAATATAAATGATCAACTAAACAAAATTGTTAAAACTTAAAATGAACTGACCAACATTAGAGAGCTCAAGAAGTGTCTCTGCAGCTGTGCTTTTCTCAGATGGTGACATAATTGTTGTAGGGCTAATTGCAAGATGTGAAAAGTGATGCTGTCGTTTCTTCTCTGCTGCGGCTGCTTTTTCTTCATCTGTCATTCTAGGCCGCCCTCTACGCTTGGTACCTAATCAAGAAATGACAAATAAACTTGTAACAGCTACAAATTTCAGCAATAAAGTTACAGGTGTTACATAACTAGGAGAAATGAACAAAACAGAAAAATTGGTACAGCTAGAGCTTTACGTAATTCTTCTTCTTCTTTCCTTCCTCATATGCCTTTCAGCGTCGAGGGGAGATATAATTTGCTGTCTTTTGCTCTTCTGTTCGCCTCTGCTGTTGTTATGTTTCCTAGTGCTTCTAATATTCCATCAACCCATCTTTTTCATGGTGACCCTTGGATCTGGTGTTCTCACAACGTTTGTTGAAGGCTCGTTGTGTTGTGTCTACAGACTCCAGTGATTTTCTTGCCTGTTGTCCTATTGTTCATGATTCGCATCCATATGTTAAGACTGGCTCTACATAACTAACTAATAATGAAGCATCCAAAACAAAATAATTTAAAGCTAGTACGAGAAACAAAAATAAAATATCTTCTCTGTATCATGGCCTGAAGGAAAGTGAACGAGTAGCTGTAACGAGTGCTACATATCTAGTCTTCCTGATGAGAAAAAATCAAATAGTGTTGTTGCATGCGCAGCTGTTTGTCTGTAACCTCAAACTAATATTTTATCTACCACCCAGGGAAATGGGTGGACTAGAAGTAAGACGTTGGACTCTGGACAAGACAGTCACGGGTTTGAATTTCTCCATTAGGCTGTGAGGATTTTTCTCTTTGAATCCCTGAGTTTTTTGTGGTTTTATTTCACACCTTACTCTCCATACATCTATCGAGCCATGGAGGGAACCTCTAATTTACTTACTTTTGTTTATGTAAATAAAGGGGGTTCTGACTACATAACACATAAAGAAATGCTGATAATTGTAGTACACAAACCAAGAGGTAATTAGAATAAAAGAAAAGTAAGAAACAGAGCATTGGAAGAATGAAGACGATTGTCTCACCTGATGGAGGTTTGATTATGTGAGCACAAACATTGTAAGAATGAAGACGATTGTCTCACCTGATGGAGGTTTGATAATGTGAGCACAAACATTGGAAGAATGAAGATGGTTGTCTCACCTGATGGAGGTTTGATAAAGAATGAAGATGATTGTCTCACCTGGTGGAGGTTTGATAAAGAATGAAGATGATTGTCTCACCTGGTGGAGGTTTGATAGGATAAGCACAAACTTGCTGAGTATCTTGATTAATGGCCAGGACACATTTCTTGCCCTTGATTGTGACAACAGTCTGTTCTGACAGAGGTATAGGGCAATTCAAATCTGGATGTTTGAAATCACTCTCCTTGAAAGTAGCCTTTTTATTCTGAAATGCACATCAATAATAAAAAAAAAAAACACAAATGAAATTACACAAATAAAATGAAATTATACAAGTAAAATGAAATTATACAAATTAAATGAAATTATACATATTAAATGAAATAATCGTATCCTACTTTTAATGAAAATGAATATGCTTCAATGATTGAAAAATGACATCGCTTTAAGGACAGATACAGATTAAGCAAGAACCAACATCTGAGAAAAATATGAGATAGAACATGGAAGTTTAAACAGGGACCTATCTCAGAGACAGAAATATGAGCTAGAACATGGAAGTTTAAACAGGGACCTATCTCAGAGACAGAAATATGAGCTAGAACATGAAAGTTTAAACAAGGACCTATCTCAGAGACAGAAATATGATCTAGAACATGGAAGTTTAAACAGGGACCAATCTCAGAGACAGAAATATGATCTAGAACATGGAAGTTTAAACAGGGACCAATCTCAGAGACAGAAATATGATCTAGAACATGGAAGTTTAAACAAGCCCAAAAGAGGTAGTTAAATGGCAGATTGGAGGAAATAGTAAAATGTAAGTACGATAGTATTGAAACACCCACGGTGAAAGAGAAGAATATGGTAAAAAGAGTACTTATAAGAATTACAAGTACTAGTCAGTAAGGAGCACTCATAATTCCTATAGATGAGTGCTAATGTACTTACAAATATAAGATGAGTGCTAACGTACTTACAAATATATAGTGTGTCGACCCTGAGTGTCACCTAGTGAAATCATGTCAGGGTGCAAGAGGCTAAAGCAAGAGAAGGGGAGGGAAGAGTGAAAAAGAAGGGGGGGGGGGGGAGAGCAGGGAAAATAAGGGGAAAGAGGAGGGGGAGAGAAGAGCAATTGTTTAACCATAAAAAAGAGATAAATTAAACCCCCATGGGGTGAGGCAACCCATAGGGGCAATCTGACAACTTTCTAATGAAAAAAAGGAGGTCCTGTGTACCCTAAGCACATTAACACACTCACTACTAAGGGGTTTAACATGTTGAAGCCAAGCCATTTTTCTGAAATAAAAAAAAAAAATTTTAATAACATAGAAAAAAAATAAAAGAAAATTGATCTAAAACGTGGTTTGTTTGGACATTTTCTCACGAAGTTGGAAAAAATATTAAATAAGAGAATTACAAAGTTTTAGTTGAAATAATTGTGGAAATGTCAATAAATTAAAAACCTTGAGACTCCGGGGTTTCTAGCACTGGTTTTGTGGCATGGAATATGCTAAAAAAATGCCTTGGCAGTTACAAGTAGAAAAAGTGAAGGCCAAAATGATCACTGGAGCCACGATAGCTCAGTGGTTAGTGAACTGGACTACAAAGGACAAGAGGTAGGGTTCGATCCCAACCAACGGCTTCCGGGTTCACCCAGCCATTAATGGGTACCTGATTTTTTTGGGTTCATCCAGCCATTAATGGGTACCTGATTTTTTTCTGGAAAAGTAAAGCGGCACGGGCGTAATACTAACCTCATTACCCCAAAAATTATGTGCTGAAGGTCTGTAAAATTTATGGTCGCTAACACCATATTACCTATACATCACTTGGCGTCACGGGGGTACTTTACTTTCTTTTTTAAAAATGATCACTGCCTGGCCAAAGGTTCTGAGAGAGGTCAAAGCAAAAAGAGAGCTAATTTCCAATGTTAGGAAGAGACAATCATCATTTGTTGGCCATGTAATGAGAAGAGAACAACTGGAATATATTGTAACAACTGGAAAAATTGAGGGACGAAGAGATAGAGGGAAGCAAAGAGAAAAAATAACAGACAGCTTAAGAGAATGGCTTGGCAGAAGGTCAACAATAGAAATGATAAATAGCTGCCTAGATCGGAAGTTGTGGAGAGACATGATCACCTACGCCACTAGGCCCGGTACTTGATGATGATGCATAGTCAAAACTATTAAGCAAATTAAAATCTATCCTTGCCAAAGACAAATGTGTCAGGCTGAAAGGCATAGATAATGCAACTGCCCTTAAAGGAGTGACACAACATATTCATGTTTACTTAAGTGAATGCTTAACTCCTTCTGTACAGAAGATTTTTATCAATGCAATGAAATAGATCTCAGAGACAAAATTTTTCATAGTTTTAAGAATCAATCTACATATTTATATTTATCTAACATATATATGGCCCTTTTCGTCTTGTCAGACGGTCTAGTGGAGGCTATTGCGTATTTTTTTGAGGTATTGTTTTTGCCGAACAGCTTCTCTCGTGGCTAATTCTACCAATGTTTGACAAACACACGCGGTCACATAATGAACAGGTCAGGCTCGCTGGTCCACAGGGTTTACCATCCTTTTTCATGAGTCTCTTCTCTTCTAAGTCCTGTCTTAGAACAGTCTCAAATGTTGTTATACCGTTCCTTATACGTGCTCTCCATGATGTGCGATCACTTGCCAGATGTTGCCAGTCGTTTTCACAGATGGAGAAGTCTTTCAGAGATGATTTGCAGATATCTCTATATCGTAGTTTAGGTCTGCCGATTTGTCGTTTTCCGTGTTTTAGCTCGCCATATAGTATTTGCCTAGGAATGCGTTTTTCTTCCATCCGTTGGACATGCCCCAGCCATCTTAGCCTTCGACTTCTGAGCATCGACATGATTGTTAGGGTCTTAGCACGTTGCAGGACAGTTAAGTTGGTTATTTTGTCCTGCCATTTGATGTGCATTATTTTGCGGAGACATCGCATGTGGAAGACATTTAGTCTTTTTTCCTGGTTTGAGTATGTTGTCCAGGTTTCGGATCCATATAGTAGTGTGCTAAGCACACAAGTTTGATATATTAAGAGTTTAGTCTTTTGAGTTAGTTTCGTGTTGTTCTAACATATAACATATTATATATGAATGTTTAGATAATTGAACAAGGTATTAGATTTCACCAATATCAAGATGATACAAGACATGTAAAAAGAATATGATTTGATGACGGTTCACACTAATCAAATTGGGAGAGATGCACTATGCGCGAAGTTGTATGAGACTGAAATTGTCATGGCGCATAGTGTGTTGAAACGCACGGAAAGAGTTAAGAAGAAAATGAATGCTCAAGAAGGAAAAGATGAACATAGGGTTTCTAAGCTTTTATCTTTGTATTACAAGTCTCACTGAGATAATGGAGGCATTAGTTGCATGCCTTTTAGAAGATGCAGCTGAAAATGATGTCTCATTATCATCCTGTGCCCTCTCCGCAAAGAAGGTTGGCTACCATGGATTGCCATTCTACTCTGTTTCTTGCTTTGATGGTGCAGGCTGTCATAGATTGGCTTGACCATCTTTTGATGTTACTCGTCCATGTTAGTCTTGGTATGCCTCTGCCTCTTTTACCTTGTATTTTTCCTTCCAATAGTACTTTTAGTAGGCTGTTGTGTCTTTTAACATGCCCCAAAAATTTCATTTGTCTTGTCTTAATTGTATTTAGTAGCTCTCTTTTTATTTTCAGTTGTTTTAAAACTTCATCATTTTTTATCTTTTGTTTCCATCCAATTCTACCTATTCTTCTATAAATCCACATTTCAAAGGCTTCAATTTTCTGTTAAAATGATGTCTAGTGCATTCAAAAAACAAAGATTTAAAAAAAAACATGGATTGAGTGAAAGAATAATAAAGCATGAGAGTTTGAAGCATATGTTAGTACAGCTTATCTCCAGTCAAACCCAACAAAACAAGAGACTGGGTACCTGACTCAATGAGCTGTGAAAAGTAATAACAGTAAGGAAGAGCACTTGCCCCCACAGTTGTAAATTACATTTTTTAAAGTACAACTAGTACCCCAACAGTCAATAGTATGCATTTCCTTTATGTGCTAAAAATGACAGAGCACCCATGGGCTTGTCTGAAGTGCAATGGTATTTATTTATTATAACCATGATCAATCAATATGGGACATGGCACACAACAGAAATAGAGCTGAAAGCTGTCAGCGACTCATAGCCGATGGCTTATTCCAGGATTGGTGAACCAGAGCTATCCAGACCCTACTCCACCTCTTTATGGTGCCTCTAGTAACAGACTAGCTAGTCTAGTCTGGCCATGCGAGTCAGGATCAAAGAGGTAAGGCAACCTGGTACTCAAGAATGCCATGTTGAAGTCAGATGTACTGGGCCAAAAGGCACAAATATCATTTACTGCAAACTACAACACAACACAACACACCCACCTAATGTACTTTTACAAGTGGATAATGACAAAAGGTTTAGTGGAAATAATAGATGTTGGACATGTGATGAGAAGAGATAATAACTGAATAGCAAAGCAAGCCCTCAAGTGGGAAACAACAGGTAGGAGGAAAAGAGGCAGACCCAGAGAAACACTGAGAAGAACATTAATCAGGAAGGCAAAGGCAGCAGGAATCGGCTCCCTCAATGAGATCGAGATTGTCCTTGCACAGAACAGAGACAAATGGCGAGATTTGATAAAACATCTTTAAAAGAATTGAAACTGCTAGAACAAAAATTCAGATAAGTGAAGGAGTATCTTGGTCTATGCCTTATGGGCAACCTATGGCTTGAAAGGTCAATAGATAGATAAATAAGTTTACATACTTCTTTAGTCGTCAGCTGAATGCAAAGATGATAATGATCAATCAATGAAGACAAATCTTAGACATTACATATCAACAACTTTTATTTTAAAGCCACTAGTAATTTTCAGACACCACATACATTTATAGGGAGCCACGATAGCTCAGTGGTTAGTGAACTGGACTACAAAGACAAGAGGTAGGGTTCGATCCCAACCGACGGCTTCTGGTTCACCCAGCCTTTAATGGGTACTGGGTACCGGATTTTTTTTCTGGGAAAGCAAAGCGGCACGGGCGTAATACCGACCACATTACCCCAAAATCAAGTGCCAAAGGTCTGTAAAATTTATAGTCACTAACACTATATTCCCTATACGCCACTTGGCGTGACGGGGGTACTTTACTTTTTACTTACATACATTTATAGAGGTGCACCTGGCGATGTTTCTAAATCCACTGGTGTTCGAAACCAGCAATAGACAGAAATGATTTTGGATTTTTTCTATTGGGGGTAAAATAAAAATTCTGAGTCTCACACGTCGTGGCGACTACTTTGACCAAGTGGCCTTTATCCCTCTGGTTCTGTCGTGAGCCCCCCAACATACACCAGCAATGGTACTATGTATCGTAAAGATAGTCATTTTTTACATACATTTATCAAATGCCTGACCTCTTTAATAGTCTGCCTCTTTTCTTTGGAGCCTTCACCTCCACCATCAAGCTCCTCCAAGTCCTCCTTCACTTTTGGTAAAATATGGCAGTTTACTGAATCAGCAAAATCCACAGAGCTTTCGCTGTGAGATTCATCAGCATGGATGCTGGACATGGCTTCAGTTTTCATGACAGAGGATGAAGAAATCTCATCTAGACAGCTTATGTCTTCTCTAATGGAGTAGCCGGTATCAATCACGGGAAGCTGTTGTGTCAGATCTCCATGAAGAGCTTGTAGAACCTCTATATGAAGGGTCTGAGTTTCTAGAGTCCCGTCTTCCCTCTCAATCTGTAGGAGATGAAGTATAGTTTATCTATCAGTGTTAAATAGTGTTAAAATACATATAAATTACGTGATTAGTGGACGACACAGATTAAACGACGTTTCGGCCCAATAGGCCTTCAGCAGGAACAAACAAAAAAAAACACACACACGGATATGTAAGTAAAACTAATAACGAAACATCCAAAACAAAAATAATCGAAATATGTTAAAGAAAATAAAAATGTCTATCCTGTGTGCTACACACAGGATAGACATTTTTATTTTCTTTTATATTATTTTTATTTTCTTTAACATATTTCGATTATTTTTGTTTTGGATGTTTCGTTATTAGTTTTACTTACATATCCGTGTGTGTGTGTTTCTTTTTCTTTGTTCCTGCTGAAGGCCTATTGGGCCGAAACGTCGTTTAATCTGTGTCGTCCACTAATCACGTAAAGCTTCTAACATACCATTTTTTTTATATTTTTTAATTTTTCCTCACATTCAGCTTTACTGCAGCTTCGCATTTTTATGCTTTCATTTGCATTTCTTTGCCTTAACCCCTCACATATAAATTACTGTTATTTGCCACTGATACTTTAGTAGGTTTGTACATTTGTGTTTTTCCAGGAAGATAAAATGATTCTAGGTTCTTCTTCAGTGATCAGCTATTGCTAAGCATTTAGACCAGCCTGGGTCAAGAACAAGATGTGCATTTGAGGGCATCCCCAGTTCCCCATATCTTGTCATATAGGGTTTTTTCTGTGAGCCACATTTGTGTTCTTAGGGTGTTTATAGAGTGCTGCAGTCCTGTAGTTGTATGCTCTGGAGTTTGTCTGGCTTCTCTACAGTTAGATGTTATGTCACTGAGTCATATCTCGTGAAGATGTGCTCTGAGACCACAATGACCTGTTCTGAGTCTGAATATCTTGGTCTACTCATGTCAGCTAAGTTTGTTTAGGCTGTCACGTTCTGGCTCATATTTTCCATGCAACTCCCTCCATTCTGTTTTCCTGGCTTGTTTAGGCTGTCACGTTCTGGCTCATATTTTCCATGCAACTCCCTCCATTCTGTTTTCCTGGCTTGTTTAGGCTGTCACGTTCTGGCTCATATTTTCCATGCAACTCCCTCCATTCTGTTTTCCTGGCTTGTTTAGGCTGTCACGTTCTGGCTCATATTTTCCATGCAACTCCCTCCATTCTGTTTTCCTGGCTTGTTTAGGCTGTCATGTTCTGGCTCATATTTTCCATGCAACTCCCTCCATTCTGTTTTCCTGGCTTGTTTAAGCTGTCACGTTCTGGCTCATATTTTCCATGCAACTCCCTCCATTCTGTTTTCCTGGCTTGCTTCAGGATTGTTTTTATTTCCTTGAGGCTCTGGGGTTGCTTTGACTGTCGAAGGCTCCCACCTGTTTTTGCGAGTTCATCTGCTTTCTCACTTCCAGGGATGCCACAATGTGCTGGTATCCACTGTAGGACTAGTTCTAAGTTCTTCTATTATACACTCAAGGTGATTAAAATAAACTGTATCTTAAAATGTAAAAACCTTGGTGGTTAAAAATTTAATATTACCTCCCACGAAACTCTCAGATTGGCCATTTCTTTGACCTGTTTATTATGAGCATTACCTATATATCTATCGACCTTTCGAGCTGTAGTCGGCCCCCATAGGGCACAGACTCAGATACTCTTTCCTTGTTTTGAAATTTTCTTTCTAGCAGTCTCAATCCTTGCAAAGATCTTTTATCAAATCTTGCCATTTATCTCTGTTCTGTGCAAGCATCTCGATCTTATTGAGGGAGTCAATATGAGCATTAACTACTTAAATATTATTCATACAAAAAAAGTTTTATGTTTTGTGTATGGTGAAACCACTTTCATAAAATGTAAGTGGTGAAACCACTTTCATAAAATGTAAGTGGTGAAACCACTTTCATAAAATATTAGTGGTGAAACCACTTTCATAAAATGTAAGTGGTGAAACCACTTTCATAAAATATTAGTGGTGAAACCACTTTCATAAAATGTAAGTGGTGAACCCACTTTCATAAAATGTAAGTAGTGAAACCACTTTCATAAAATTTAAGTGGTGAAACCACTTTCATAAAATATAAGTGGTGAAACCACTTTCATAAAATATAAGTGGTGAAACCTAGTTCATAAAATATAAGTAGTGAAACCACTTTCATAAAATATAAGTAGTGAAACCACTTTCATAAAATATCAGTAGTAAAACCACTTTCATAAAATATCAGTAGTGAAACCACTTTCATAAAATATCAGTAGTGAAACCACTTTCATAAAATATCAGTTTTAAGAACGAATAGAAAGCACTAGACTCATTACATCATCCATAAATGTTGTAGAATTTCCCAGATTAAAACTAAAATACCACTATGAGATGAAAACAAACAACTGTGAAATATAAAAAACACAGCGATGCTAAAGTTGGAATCTTCTTCTTCAGAATTCACCTATTAAGTGGGTGAGGATAAATAGTGTTGCTAGTTTACGACAAGAGATGATATCTGTGGCTTTCAGTCCAACGCATCTGTCTTCAACATGGGTAGATTTTTAAATGCTTAACAATATTGTCTGGGTAGTAGCCATTTGACCCAGAGAGACACTGAGAAGATCATTGATCAGAGAGGCAAGAGCAGCAGGAATTGGCTCCTTCAATGAGATAGAGTTGCTTGCACAGAACAGAGACAAATGGCGAGATTTGATAAAAGATCTTTAAATGATTGAAAACTGCTAGCATAAAAATTTAGATAAGAGCATCTGGGTCTATGCCCCATGGTCAATAAATAGCTGGTAGCCATTTTGGCCTACTCTTTTTTTACTTTAACCTTAGATAACAGTACCATCATAAAATGTATTGTAACAAAGCACAAATTCTTCCAAATTCGACAGTTTGCTGTGGTCATACATTCTTCTCTTCTGTGTGTCTTCCTAATTACTGCTTCAGGTGACCCTTGAGTGTCGGATTTGTTCCTATTGATGTAGGATCTCCCCCCCCCCCCCCCCCATTTCATGAAATACAATCTCGTATAATGTGAAAAATATGGAGCCGCAATAGCTCAGTGGTTAGTGAACTGAACCACAAAGGACAAGGTGTAGGGTTCGATCCCAACCGACAGCTTCCAGATTCACCCAGCCTTTAATGGGTACCGGATTTTTTCTGGGAATGTAAAGTGGCACGGGCATAATACCGACATTACTCCGAAAATCATGTGCTGAAGGTTTGTAAAATTTATTGTCACTAACACCATATTCCCTATACGCCACCTGGCGTGACCGGGCTTTTTACATTATTTTATAATGTGAAAAATAATTGCCAATTTTCAAGAAATTTGTTGTTTTTTTTTTTTATTTATTTTTCCCCGTGACCGGGGAAATTTCCACTGTCGTCGCTGACATCAAAACAACCCTTTGTAACTCGGGAAATACAGCAAATAATGGTATGAGGTAGCTGAATATACTAACGGACTTACAGCAACCACACTGATAGATATTGTAACATGTCCGCTCCATGAGGTCAAACTCAGGCCATAAATGAACCTGAGCCAAGAATTCCAAGTCCTCATGTCTCACCTAGTGTGAACACACAGCTGCTTGTCAAAAATTCAGAGAAAATACTATTTTTTGAGCACCTAATGTTACACGTAAATGCTAGTAATTTTTACGATACTGTAAACACGCCAGCCACAGATAGGTATTGTAATCTAGATTTAAACAGGCAGACAGTTCCTTAACATGTGCAGAGTGCACAGAACTACTTCACTAACCTTTGGTTTTTCTTCCCCTTTCTGTAAGGCAGCAATTGTTTACTCTTAAGAGTTGTCTCAACATTTTTTTACCAAAATAATACATTTTGTCTATCCAATATTTTACCAGGATTTTATATCATCAAAAGATAGTTATAATAAGAGACCCTCACTTCGCCTCACTCATCGCCAGGGTACTTGAGCGCAGTCTGCTTACTTTTACACCTTCATGAACCCTCAACTTTACTTGTGTCACACTTGACTGCGTCACAACCTATATGAGTCTAACCATGTGACTGACCAGCCAGGATGCCCTTCCTTTGGCATTCGAGAGCCATCTTTCATGGTGAGACAAATTCTGCCCACAAGATAAGTCTCACTTTTATATATTATCTTTTATATATATATATATATATATATATATATATATATATATATATATATATATATATACATACTTATACTATCATATTTCCATATTTCACCTATCCTCCAACATGTAGCACATATTTCTTTTTCATTTCATCATCTCATCTCTTATCCCTCCATCACTTCTTAATTTTCTTGTCCCAATCGTCTTAGATGTAGTAACATTTATGTGTGTCTCATTGTGTGTTGTCATCTTTGTTATCTGAAGAAGATCGAATGTAGGCCAAAAAGTCAGTATTCTGTCTTGTTCCTTTTTAGTAAAGTATTCACCATACCTTGTAGGATTGTACGTTACACCCCACTACTGGCTCCTTGCTACCAGCTTTACCATAGCACTGCATTTATTTGCCTGTTCCTTATGTATAATAGAAGACTATATCAGTCTGATCTTGGAGCTGTCAATGATATCTATATCATTCCATATTAATCTCAGAAAGATACTAAAAACATAATAAAAGAAAATAAACTGCCGTCACGCTTTAACGCATTTAGGGAATATGGAGATAGTGCCCATAATTTTTCATACCATCCAAACATTATAAGGTAATTTGGTCAGTACTACGCCAGTGCTGTATATTTTTAACCTTAGAAAAAAATTCTAGCACACATTTAAGAGTCTGGGTGAACCTAGAAGCCATTGATTAGGATGCAATAAAGCCTCTTGTTCTCAGTAAAAAAAAAAAAAAAAAAAAAAAGACAAATTCCTTGATGAGTGTATGGGGAATATGGTATTAGTGTTCATATTTTTCTACAGCTACAGCACATGCCAAAAGACAAGCCTAAGCGGTACCAAAAGTGAACGCAGCTGAACTGTTCTTCGCCACACGATATCATCATTCATCGTTAGCAATCAGAATATCGAAACACAATCTGGATGAAAAGCATAGATCACTGTGTGCACAGAGCACTAAACGCAGCAGCTAAGGCAGGCAGCAAGCTGGACTTGGAATATAAGAAAACTGCAATAAGGAACACTTTTCAAACAGAGCCTCAACGGTTCCTGTTGCCTAACCCACCATGTTGACCGAAAGTCCTCTGCTTCAAGATAATAACAGAATGTAATCTCAACTTCAGACTATAAATTACCTGGACTATTTGTGGCTTCAAAATCTGGAAAGTTCCATCAGGCAACTCCACGGCTCGAGTGATGCCCTGCTGCTGCTCCAGGAGGTACCTTGTGGCATCATTCAGATTTAGGGTTATGGTCGGCCCATTCTGCTGTATGACCCCGGCACCATTTAGGTCAGCCCTTGAGGATACCATCATAAACTCACTTCCATTGCTGCTAACTAAGGTCAGGCCTGCTAGACCATCTGTTCCATCAATTGGTTGTGCTACGCTGGGAATGGATGTGGGTCCTGGAAAGGAAATGAAACTAAAGACAATACAGTGAAAACATGAAACATAAACATAAAATTGTATTGAGCAGCTAAACTAATAAGAAAACTGGACAAAATGTAACATTTCGGCCACAGGCCATTATCAGAAACAGGACAACAAATAAACAACATTCTATCTATATATCTATCCAGTGATCTTTCGAGCTGTGGCCGGCCTATAGGGCATAGACCCAGATACTCTTTCTCTTTTTCTAAATTTTCTTTCTAGCAGTCTCAATCCTTGCAAAAAACATTTATCAAATCCTGCCATTTGTCTCTTCTATCAATTATTCTCTCTATTATTCAATCTCTTCCACAGTTTTGTTTTCCATGTATATTCTGTCGTTGGAATTAAGCTTTTCATGACTTTTCATAATCTCAAGCCCAATATTGCTGGCTATTGATGATAGTTCAAAACGACATTACTGATGTTAAATAAAAACTGACCAGAGAAAACATCTTTAAGCATTTTCTGGGGTCTACCAAGATATTTTTTTGAAGAGCAAAAGCAACATGGCCCAGTTCAGCCATGACGTGATGTAGAGGTCAGAGTTTCAGCCTTGACACAATAACTTTTTGACCTTACCTTACCTGAGAAGAACAGACTTTATCCATTCTACCACATTCTTTCCTCTAAGACTATACATTTTTTATAGGTTTCTATTTATTAATTACTAATAGTGTATATATTTTTTTCTTTTTTTTTCGTTTGCCAGCTTTTACCTCAGACGAAGTTCCTAGAGACTAGGAACTGAATTTTGCGTGTTAATCCATTTTTCCCTGGCAGCCATGTGCACAGGGGTCCCTTGCCGCACAGGCAGATAACTCAGACTTCGGAGTTACTCATATTTTTTTCCGTCGATGAGTAATTGATGTTTCATACCGGGCCTCACTGCTGAGACCAGGGGTGGTTGCCGCAGAGAGAAATCATAAATAAAAATCCCACCGGATTTCAATATAAGAATGAACAAACAAACAAAATAAAATTACCAGAGACAGTTGACACAACAATATCATCCATTGTGAATGCTGAAACGGCATCAGTGTTCTCAAGATTTGTTATATTTGCAAACTGTTTGGGCAGGGAAACTTGTTCTGTGGATGAGATTGCCACAAGTGATTTGGGGAAAATCAACCCTGAGGTTCCAATGGCTGTTGCTGTGTCAGAACTCATCTGATGATGTAGATCTGCTTCTTGCGACATCGGATCATCTTCTGCCATTCTGAGCTGAAACATACAAGGAGAGATAATTGTATGTTGTCATATATTGTTGAGAAATGTCATGTCTCTGAGGTGAAACATACAAGGAGAGATAATTGTATGGTGTCATATATTACTGGTGTTGAGAAAGGTCATGTCTCTGAGGTGAAACATACAAGGAGTGATAATTGTATGCCATATATTGTTGAGAAAGATCAAGTCTCTGAGGTGAAACACACAAGGAGATTTAATTGTATTTTGTCATATATTGTTGAGAGTGTCATATCTCAGGTGAAACATACAAGGAGAGATAATTATATGTTGTGATATATTGTTGAGAAAGGTCATGTCTCCGAGGTGAAACACACAAGGAGATTTAATTGTATTTTGTCACATATTGTTGGAGAGGTTATGTCTCTGTGGTGAAACATACAAGGAGAGATAATCGTATGTTGTTAATAGAGGTTATGTCACTGAGGTGAAACATACAAGGAGATATAATTGTATGTCATCTGTTACTGAAAAAGGTCATGTGTCTGAGGTGTAACATACAAGGAGAGATAATTGTGTGTCATATATTGTTGAGAAAGGTCATGTCTCTGAGGTGAAACACACAAGGAGATTTAATTGTATTTTGTCATATATTGTTGAGAGAGATTATGTCTCTGTGGTGAAACATACAAGGAGAGATAATTGTATGTCATATATTGTTGAGAGAGGTTATGTCTCTGAGGTGAAACATACAAGGAGAGATAATCATATATTGTTGAGAGAGTTTATGTCTCTGAGATGAAACATACAAGGAGAGATAATTGTATGTTGTATATTGTTAGAGAAAGGTCATGTCTCTAAGGTGAAACACACAAGGAGAGATAATTGTATGTTGTCATATATTGTTGAGAGAGGTCATGTCTCTGAGGTGAAACATACAAGGAGAGATAATTGTATGTTGTATATTGTTAGAGAAAGGTCATGTCTCTGAGGTGAAATACACAACGAGAGATAATTGTATGTTGTCATACATTGTTGAGAGAGGTCATGTCTATGAGGTGAAACATACAAGGAGAGGTAACTGTATGTTGTATATTGTTAGAGAAAGGTCATGTCACTGAGGTGAAACATACAAGGAGAGATAATTGTATGTTGTCATATATTGTTGAGAGAGATCATGTCTCTGAGGTGAAACATACAAGGAGAGATAATTGTATGTTGTCATATATTGTTGAGAGAGATCATGTCTCTGAGGTGAAACATACAAGGAGAGATAATTGTATGTTGTCATATATTGTTGAGAGAGGTCATGTCTCTGAGGTGAAACATACAAGGAGAGATAATTGTATGTTGTATATTGTTAGAGAAAGGTCATGTCACTGAGGTGAAACATACAAGGAGAGATAATTGTATGTTGTCATATATTGTTGAGAGTGATCAACTCAGAGCTGAAGCCATTTTCAGTGCTTTCGCAAGTGTGTGATGCACATGCTTCATGTGTAGGAAGTGATCTTAGCACTATGCAGTGGTCCATTGTGCAATAAAGATGATTTTTTGACTAAACTAAACAATGCCATAAAGTTTAAATATCTGAATAATTTTTTTTTAATTAAGGCCCAGGGGTGGGGAAGCAAGGCTGCTCACAACATGATGATCATTTTTTTCTTACACTTATAAGCATGGAAATTGATACTCAATTCTTTCCAACAGATTACATAAAGCATAGGCTGAGTTTCTGTAGCTTGTTGGTTACACACTCCTGATCTGTCCTGTTATAGGCACTATCCAACTTGACTTTCTCAAAGAATCATAACTGCGTCCTTATCAATCATGTACTGTGCAAAGTCTTCAACAACAAATCACAGAGTGGATGTTTATACATTCTGCTTTGTTCTATATCCATATATAATAACTGGTGTTCCCCCCCTTTTTTTTATTGTCTTCTTAAAAATAAAAGTTGCATGAGGAAAGAGATGAGACCATATGACATAAGCGTGCTTACTGTATTCTGATGTCTAATCTGTGATTAAAAAATTTATCATAATCTGCCATGAGAGAAGCTGTACAGGATAGCAGTATTTGGAAGTGACTACCAAAGATTAACGGTAGACACAATAGCCCAGTAGTTAGTTAACTGGGCTACGAAGGACACGATAGTTGGGTTCAATCTTGATCAACGGCTTCCAGATCCACCCAACTTTAAGTGAGTACTAGATATTTTTACCTTGAAAGTAAAATAGTACAGGTGCAAAACTGACCAATCACCCCAAAAATAACATGTTGAAAGTTCATTAAACAATATGGACACTAATACCATATTCGCTATATGCCATTTGGTGGGTCACTTTACTTTTTACTTATTTTTTTTAAACAAAAGATTTTAAAAAAAACCTGCTTTTGCCAAAATGTGAAAATAAAAATAGTCATGCATTTCTTTATTTTCTTACATTTATTTTACATGCTGTTTCTGATATGGAGTAATGTTATTCTATCTATCTATCTATTGTCCTTTCGAGCCAAAGACGGCACATAGGGCAGAACCACAATCTCAAAAACAGAAACCTTGCGTGCCAAAATGGCACATATTGTGGCGATCACTGCTTCTAAAATCTATGGTATGTTTCCATAACAATACTTTTTATAATGACAGCTTGTCAAGCCATTGATCAATCTCCTTAGTCGCCTCTTACGACATGCCTGGAAGGTCACAGTGTCACTATTCTTAATGTTATTGGCCATTTGTTATTTAGATGAATATTTAAAAATAATGTATAATAGATTGTCTCCTTCTATATTGTTCAATTCCTTCCCTTGACAGTTTTATATAGATGTTGCTCATCATTTGTTGATGTCAAGTTGTGTGCAAAAATTGTTTTCATGTTACTTTTATTTTGGCTCTCCTTTAGTTTGATGCTCAGCTTCATCACAACTGGAAGAGGCAAGGTGCCTGTAGAGCAACAGAGTTGAAAACTGTCAGCAACTCATAGCTGATGGGTTGCCCCAGGATTGGAGAATCAAAACCATCCAGAACATGACTCCACCTCTTTGTGGAGCCTCTAGCAACAGACTAACCAGTCTAGTCTGAGCAAGTGAGTGGGGATTGAGAGAGAGAAGGCAACCCTGAACTCAAAAGTGCCACACCAAATACTGATGTGTTGGGCTGAAAGGTGTAACTGTCTAAGTTTTTACTGAAAACAGCAACACAGCACATTCATGCAAACAGCAACACAACACACTCACGCCAGCTTATCATCCCTTTAAGGGTAGATGATATAGAGGGATATCATGCGTCTGGGTCGGTAAACCAGAACTATTCAGGTAAAAAAAAAAGTAAAGTACCCCCGCCACGCTAAGTGGCGTATAAGGAATATGGTATTCTATCTATTGACCTTTCGAGCCGTAACCGGCCCATAGGGCGTAGACCAAGATACACCTTCTCCTATATGAATTTTTGTTCTAGCAGTTTTCTTTTAAAGATATTTTATCAAATCTCGCCATCTGTCTCTGTTCTGTGCAAGCAGTTCTATCTCATTGAGGGAGCCGATTCCTGCTGCTCTTGCCTCTCTCATCAATGTTCTTCTCAGTGTCTCCCTGGTATACTATATAATATAATATGGTATTAGTGACCATAAATTTTACAGAAATGATTTTTCTTCGGCACATGATTTTTGGGGTAATGTGGTCGGTATTATGCCCGTGCCGCTTTACTTTCCCAGAAACCGTCGGTTGGGATCAAACCCTATCGCTTGTCCTTTATAGCCCAGTTCACTAACCACTGAGCTATCGCAGCTACCATTCAGGAGGTCAACCATCAAGTGGTTGCGAGAAAGATATCACAACTGGATCCAACTTAATATTTATTGGTAAAAAATAAGCACTATACAACACAATCTTCATCCCAACATTGTGCTACCAATGCCAGACCTGGACCCTAGATGCAAGAACAATAAGAAAAATAACCTCTACTGAGATGAAATGTGTTAGACCTATGACAGGAAACAGTCTGAGAGATAAGATCAGAAACGAAGAACTGTGAAAAAAGCTAGGAATAGCCTCCGCCATAGAATATATAAAGAAACAACAGATAAAATGGTTTGGCCATGTGACAAGGCAGAAAGATCAAAACACAACACCGCAAGCCTTCAACAAACATTGTGAGAATACCAAACCCAATGGTCAACCACGAAAAAGATGGATGGATGGAATATTAGAAGCACTCGGAAACATAGCAGCAGAGGCGAACAGATGGGCAAAAGGCCGCAAATCATATCTCCCCTCAACGCTGAAAGGCAAATGAGGAAGGAAAGAAGAAGAAGACCGTACCAGACTATTCAGGAGATCAACTATTTCTTTAATCATCAGGTTGATGCGAGAGAGAGAGAGATGTCACAACTGGATCCAACTTAATATCTACACTTACATAGACTTTGGCTTTTTAAACCTTATTCCACATCCTATTTTAACTCCTTCCATACGGAAGTTTTTATCGATGCAACGGAAGAGATTTCAGAGACAAAATTGTTCATGGTTTTAAGAATCAATCTACATATTAATATTTATCCAGAACAGAATTAAAGTCTTTAAAATGTGGATATATAAAAGAATAGGTAGAATTGGATGGAAGGAAAAGAAAACAAATGATGAAGTCTTAAAACAACTAAAAATGAAAAGAGAACTACTAAACACAATTCAAACAAGACAAATGCGATTTTTGGGCCATGTTAAAAGACACAACAGCCTACTTAAAGTAATCCTGGAGGGGAAAATACAAGGTAAAAGAGGCAGAGGCAGACCAAGACTAACATGGACGAGCAATATCAAAAGATGGACAAACCAGCCTGTGACAACTTGCACCACCAAAGCAAGAGACAGAGCAGAATGGCGCTCCATGGTAGCCAACCTTCGAAGCGAAGATGGCACTCGATGATGATGAATATATAACATATTATATATGAATGTTTAGATAATTGAACAAGGAATTAGATTTCACCAATATCAAGATGATACAAGACTTGTAAAAAATAATATTGTTTGATGGCGTTCACACTAATCAAATTGAGCGTCGCACACTATGTGGCAAAACGTATGTAGCCGAAATTGGCATGGCGCACAGTGCGGCGAAACATATGGAAAGAGTTAATAATATCTGATAGACAAGTTGTTTTTTGTTTATAATCGAATTGACTTTTCAATGTTTATTGTTTGATTTTTAGTAGCTGACACTCTAAAGTACAGAAACAAATGCAACTTGCTCAATCAATACAGGACAGGAACAATCAGTAGACGAACACTTTGCTGGAACAGGCGGCAGTGCATATTTGGGAATGATTATGCCTTGTGGGAATGACTTATGCCTTATGGGAATGACTTACGAGAATGACTTATGCCTTATGGGAATGACTTACGAGAATGACTTATGCCTTGTGTGAATGACTTATGCCTTATGGAAATGACTTATGCCTTATGGAAATGACTTATGCCTTATAGGAATGACTTATACCTAATGGGAATGACTTCAGTGACGTTGGTCCGAACTAAAGATATTATGGATTTTTTCTCACAAAATTCTGTCTTTCACTTCTCATTTATTTTTCTGAGGTTGTATTTCCTGTGATATTCTTGCTTCTTCATCCCCCATCAAGGGGCTAAAATCTCAGACAGCACATGGGATGAAAACAACCAGCAACTCAGCTGACTGCTTACACATATCAGCAAACCAGAGCTGCCCAAGATTTTACTTCATTCTCCTGCAGCAGTCTTTGAAAAAGATTAACGAGCCAGGTCAAGTGAGTATTGACTGAAGAAAGAAGGCAAAACCAGTACCTTAAAAATTGATAGTGCTGAAGTCGGATGTACTGGGATAAAGGCACAGATATTGCAGCCTGCTGTATACCATACACTCAAAGACAAACCAATACACCAGACCGACAAACCACTACAAAGCCTTACAATATTGTTATACTTTTTGGTGGTTTATTAAACTTGTAATATTTTTATTAAAAAGTCTCAAGACAGCTTGTGCGCTCAAATCCCGGATGCACTAAATTTTATTTATAATTTCTCTCTGTGACAACTGCTTGTGGTCTCAGACCGGGCTTGAAACGTCAATTAATTACTCATCGATGGGAAAGATATTTTTTTTCGTTCGCCTGCTTTTTTACCTCTGACGAAGTCCCTAGAGAGACCAGGAACTGTATTTTGCATGTTGATCCATTTTCCCTGGAAGCCATGTGCACAGGGGTTCCTCAACGCACAAGCAGATACCTCCGTCTTTGGAGGTACTCAAATTTTTTTCCGTCCATGAGTCATTGACGTTTCAAGCTAGGCCTTGCTGCTAAGACCAGGGGTGGTTACCGCAGAGAGAAATCATAAATAAAAATTCCAACTGGTATAGCCGGGATTTGAACCCACAACCTCTGTCTTGAATCCGGCACCTTGCCTCAAGACCAACCAGTCCACCCCCAGGAAAAGACATGAGTACCTCTGACGTCAGAGTTATCTGCCTGTGTGGCGAGAAACCCCACCCCTGTACACAGCTGCCAGGGAAAGATGGATTAATGCACAAAATTCAGTTCCTACACACTAGGGACTTCACCAAAGGTGAAAGCTGGCGAATGGAAAAAAAATGGCAAGGGAACTTGAGGAAGACTAACAGGAGACATGGCATCATCAACATCATCATCAAGTACCATGCCTACTGGCGTAGGTGATCATGTCCATCCACAACTTTCGATCTCGACAGTTATTTATCAATTTTGTTGTTGACCTTCTGCCAAGCCATTCTCTTAGGCTGTCTGGTATTTTTTCTCTTTGCTTCCCCTCTATCTCTTCATCCCTCAATTCTCCCAGTTGTTACAATATATTACAGTTGTTCTCTTCTCATAACATGGCCAAAAAATGAAGATTGTAATGACATGGAATAGAATGGTTGAAAAAATGATGAAGAAAAATATAACTTCATGTGTATGTTGGCTTGAAAGCTTGAATCAAGCCAGAAGACAGCGGCAATGTTTGCGGTCACATAATGTGCTAGCAAGAATAAGGAGGACTGAATGAGTGATATTAGTGTCTGTGTATATGTGACTTTAAACTCAATCACATTTCCTCCTGGTGCTCGTTAATACGACCACACCGGTAGTACGAATGTGAGCTGATGAGGTGACCAGGGACAAGTTGATAACATACCTCGGAGTTAAGTTTGATCGCAACCTGTGTTTTCGGGACCATGTGATAACAAAATCCCGCAAAGGATTAGCCGCCTTGAAGGTGATGGCAGCTGTCAACATCGAGCAGAGGCTACTTACTCTTCTGTTCCAGGGATTAGTCCTCGCACCAATTGAGTATGCCCTGGCAATTCTTACTGTCAGTACGACTCAAACTGATAGGCTGGAGAAAATACAAAATGAAGCCATGCGCATTATATTGGGATGTACAAGGGACACTCCCTGTGTAGCAATGAGGTATCTTCTTGACTTTTCAACCATGGATGACAGAATCAAGATCTGGAGAGCACGAGCATACCTGAAGATTAGTACAGATAAAGAGCATCCATTGCACTACGTGCTCAACACAGGGAAAGGTGCCAGGTTAAAAAGAGGCAAATCATGGGTGGGCCGGGGCAGAAGATGTCATCAAACAGGTGTGGGCTTACCAATATCAGCATTAGTGAGGAGTGGATACCAGTGCCTACGTTGTTCAAAGTCAAAGGGACTTTCTCGTGCATTGTCACTCAACAGGAAAAGTAGGGAACAGAACCCAGTCGCAGTTAATGCTGAGGTCAACGGTCTCATCTGCGATAACACCAATGAGAAAGATGCAGTCATCTATACAGACGGATCTGTAAGACGACACCAAAGAAGTGCACGGGCATTTACAGCACGCTTGGCAGGCAGAATAGTCAAAGAAGACAGTGGTGCATACATCATGACCATGAGTAGCATGACAATGGAGGTGATGGCAGTGACCAAGGCATTCAAATCACAAGAGTCACAAGACTACACCCACGCATGTATACTGAGTGATTCAATGAGCATGATAAAAAAAGTGGAGGCGGGCTCTGTACGCATGCACTGGGTAGAGTCGTTGCAGAAATCCAAAATACCCAAGGTCACCTTTGTCTATGCCCCTGGACATGTGGGAGTACGGGGAAATGAAAGAGCGGATAGGTTTGCTAGCTGTGCTGTCGCTGAGGACGGGCAACCAATGGATCGGGCGGACATTATGAATGCCCTCCGAGATGTGGGAAGAGCACAGGACTTCAACAAACACAGATCAATGTCACTTCTTCGGATGATGGAAATGGGAGTTAAGATGGGCACAGCCAGAAATGGACATGTTCAGAGTGCAATGATGATGACCCGCAAATAACTCAATGTGACTTTAGACTACAATTGCGTCACTGCAGGAGGGACATTCTCATATCTGCTTAGTTCCTGTCCCAGAAACCAACAAAGTGGTCATGGTAGCCAACCTTCGTTGCGGAGAAGGTACTCATTGATGATGATGATGATGCTAAAACAAAGGGTCAAACAAAAAACAGGGGTCAAAGGTGTGTGATGTGTGTTTGTTCCTGCTGAAGGCCTATTGAGTCGAAACATTGTTCTAATTTGTGTCATCCACTTATTACGTAAAGCTTTAACCTTTTCAATTGTATTTCTATATTTTTGTCTTTTCTCTGCTAACACAAACTCCGTTCCTCATTTTAAAAACCCAGATTTTATTCACAGCCTTTCAAAGTTTGAACTTCATTCACGTTCATCTAGCAGGACTAGGTGGTCTAGGGGTAAGGCATCAGCCTCTGGACAGGAATATATTAGGAATTTGTTCATGTTGAATTTGTGGTTTCTTCATGGATATACTGGACTCTGGGTGCCAAACAAATCATAAACATTAACAGTAGAGAAGAGAAGGGAACAGGGAAATAATTGCAGTGCTGCAGAGTAAAGCTGGTAACACGAGCAAGTAGTGGGGTGTAACGTACACTCCTACAAGGTATGGTCTTCTTCTTCTACCTTTTTAGCTTCTTGTGGAGCATAGGTCTTCAACAAACACTTTCCTTGTCGTTCTGTTTTTTGCCATTCTTTTAAGATCATTCCATGTCTTCCCCATCATCTTCATCTCTGCTTGTATCTGTCTTCTCCAAGAATTCCTTGGTCTTCCTCTTTGTCTTTTCCCCTGGGGATTCCAAAAAAGGGCCTGTTGTATAATACTCTCAGTTGGCTTATGCTGTGTGTGTCCTATCCAGCACCATTGTCTTCGCTGTATCTCATTATCCACTGGTATTTGACTGGTACATTTCCATAATTCTATGTTAGTGATTTCGTCCTGCCATTTCCATCCTTTTATTCTGCACAAGCATCCATTAATGAAAGTCTGTATCTTCATGATTGTCAACTTTGTTGTTCCCCATGTTTCACAGCCACATAATAGGACTGACTTAACATTGGAGGTGAACATTTTTATCTTTGTATTTAACCTAATTTCTTTGTACTTCCATGTTTCCCAGTGCAATGAAAGTTCCTCTTGCTTTTGATATCCTTATTTTTGTATCATTTTCTGTTCCTCCCTCTTTATCTATATTACTACAAGGTATGGCGACAGCTTTAACAAAATGGAACAGAACAAAATACGGATGTTTCAGCCTACATATGGCCTTCTTCAGAAAATGAGAACACAAATGTACAACGAAATAACAATAAACTTTATTACATCTAGAATGAGCAGTATAGGTAAATCAAGATACATTACAGTAGAGTACATTAGAGTAGATAGACATAATAGTAAAAGAAAGCATCAAGAAAGGTCTCAGTCTGAATAGTAAGAAAACAGAAGTAATGGTCATATCGAAGAAACAATTATCACCAGCATGCAGCATAAAAATAAACAGGACAAATTTGAAACAAGTGCAATGTGTCAAATACTTTGGCACAATAATAACATCGGATGGAAGATGCACCACGGAAATAAAAAGTAGAATAGCTCAGGCCAAAATTGCATTTCAGAAAATGACAAATATCTTATGCAACAAATCTATGTCAATAGAAATGAGAAAGAGAGTTCATCGGTGCTATATAGAACCTATTCTGACCTATGGAAGCGAATCATGGACAGTAGACAAACAAATGAAAAGATGATTAGAGGCCACAAATATGGCATTTCTCAGAAGAATGTTGAAAGTTCCCTGGACAGCTAAAAAGACCAATGAGGAAGTTCTCAAAAAGGCCAACACAAAAAGGCAGCTCCTAAAAAACATCAGAAAGAAACAATCAACATTTTTCAGGCACATCATGAGAAGAGGAAAGTTGGAATACTTGGTTACAACTGGCAAAATAAAAGGAAAGAGAGATCGCGGATGAAAAGAGAGAAAATACTGGGTAGCTTGGTGTCATGGCATGGAAAACAGTCAACAACAGAACTGATACGATGCACTGTAGATAGAAGATTGTAGGACATGATCACCTACGCCAACCAGTATGGTACATGATGATGATGAGAGTAGATTAGTTGAAGGGATGGACCATGGAAAAAAAAGAGAGATCATTTTAAATACATGTCAAGGCCAAATCACCATGACAACATTAACAACCTTAATAGAAGAGACCAAACCACCATCTTCAGACTGAGAACCAGCCATCTACCACTGAACAAATCAATAGAATACAACAAAACCAAACTCCAGCATGTCCAATATGTGAACACCACCATGAAACAGTAGAACATCACCTTTTTGGCTGTCCAAAGCTCATTGGCATCAGAGCAACTCTACTTCGTCAAAGACCTGACAAATGGAACACCTTGTACGAAACTATAAGGGAGCAAAGAAATACCTGTACATATCATTACATGACATTGGACCGAAGAGCATCTGCTCATAGGCTTCTGGATGCATAACAACAAGAACAACTGGTCTCTGGGTTGTAAGATATAATGTTTACTAACCCTCTTGGATAAAGGTGAAAAACAGGAAGTTCCGTGTTCACATTAAAGAACCCTGAGCAGTTAAAAGTCTAAGAAAACAGCAAAACCAAAAATGACCATTGCACAGGCAAAATTGTTAACCAAAAATCTACCCATGTTGAGGATGAATATGTTAGGCCAAAGGAAAAAGATATCTCCAAGATTTGGGAAGGTCACAGGACTTTGACAACCATGAGTCAACGTCACTCCTTCGGATGAGAGATGGGAGTTAAGATGGGCACGGCCAGAAACATGAATCTTAGTGGGCGTGTAAGAAAACTAATCAGTTTTCTAGAACTGGAGTCGTTAGTCGCTGGACACTGCAGGACTTGCTGAGGAGGGGATATGAGCACCTATGGATATGTTCGGAGTGCAATGATGATGACACGCAAATAACTCAATAACAAAAGATGTCACAACATTATCAACACCTGCTTAACAGGAAAACGCTAAGAACACTCGCCATGTTGTTCAGCCACACACACAGAAGATAACATCTCTTCTCAGATTGTATTTACAACAAGCTCTCTCTTAATGCTTTTACGTTTTGTGGCTGAGTGAACCATAAATGGTTACCAGAGACTTATCATCATCATCGCGTGCCCTCTCCGCAACGAAGGTTGGCTACCATGGATCGCCATTCTACTCTGTTTCTTGCTTTGATGGTGCAGGCTGACATAGATTGACATGTCCATCTTTTGATGTTACTCGTCCATGTTAGTCTTGGTCTGCCTCTTTTGCCTTGTATTTTTCCTTCCAATATTACTTTTAGTAGGCTGTTGTGTCTTTTAACATGCCCCAAAAATTTCATTTGTCTTGTCTTAATTGTGTTCAGCAGTTCTCTTTTTATTTTCAGTTGTTTTAAAACTTCGTTAGAATTTCTCTCCATGGCTTTCTTTGGATTGTTACGTGATGAGGCTCCAATCTCTTTCACGGTGGTCTGCCATTTTCGCCTTAGAGACTTATACTAGAGGGTAAAAAATGTTCTGATGTTGTGCTGACCACATTGCTAAGAAAAATGTGCAGATGGTAGAATTTTTCCATGCACAACAATGAAGCATGACAGAGTTTTTTCTTCCTTCTTTTTTCTCTTCTTTTCTCTCATGATTTATATTATATCTCACAACATAAAAAGCCAACACTAATGAATTTGAGACATAAAACAAGACTAGTGAATTCAAGCAATGAGACAAGACTTGTGTGAGTTAAAAACTAAACATGACAGAACTAAATAATTCCAAGAAATAACAAAAATAGCGAAGCCAATACAGTAGGTTATAATGTGCTCATGGAGAGAGTAATAAGTCAAGCAAATTACACAGGGCTAATGAATGGCACCAAGACACAACACGGCAGGGATAGACTAGCAAATTCAAAATATAATTAGTGATTCCAGAACATGACAAAGCACCCAAGGCAACATTGCACTAATGAGTCAATGACACACTTGACACAGCATTATGAGAATAACATGACATTAAATGGTGTATTAATGTTGTTAGGATATATCCTCATCGCACACTGGACAAATCCATTAATGCTCCAATAACCCCCTCGAGAAAATCATAGAAGAATCCTGGTCTATGTGCACAAACTCTGTAGTATGACCTGGGATCCACAGTGTGGGGTAGGTTTTTGCTAATTTATCAAAGCATCAGCTATATTTATGACCTACTCTGTTCCATTCTGGGAGTCATGATAGCTAAGTGGTTAGTGAACTGGACTACAAAGGACAAGAGGAGGGTTCGATCCCAACCAATGGCTTCCGGGTTCACCTAGCCTTAAATGGGTACCTAGTTTTTTTCTGGGAAAGTAAAGCGGCATAGGTGTAATACCGACCACATCACTCCAAAAAAAAGTGTGCTGAAGGTCTGTAAAATTTATGGTCACTAACACCATATTCCCTATACGCCACTTGGCGTGACGGGGGTACTTTACTTTTTGTTTTTTTACTTTTCCATTTTAACTGCCAAAGGTTTATTTTATGAGTGAACAGGGGGATCTCATGTTTAAAGCTATTATCAGAGAGGGATAGATATCAAATCTCACTACCATAGATCAGAGGGTGGCAATTTTTTTGTATTTTGGGGGATTAACACCATGAAGTGGTTAATTAGTTTTTCTTACTTTTGAAAAAAAAAAAAAAAAACATAACCTGTGCTAGGTTTGGAACCTAGGTATTGATACAAGGCAGATGAAGTGAATCCAAGAAATGACGACATCTACTAATAATAGTATAAATTCAAATATGTAAATCCAAAATCATAGAACAAAATAAGATGAAGGGACTCAAGATAGAACTTTTAAGAGAGAGATCATAGGAATCAAAGACAAGACACTGCCTTAGACACAATACAGGCTTATCATCACATAAGAGTTGTTAAGTACAGTTTTGTAATAATTAAGAAGAATTAGAGTTTAGTAGACTAATTGATATAAATTAAATTAAGCTATTTTTATTAGACTAGCTAAATTTTGTTTAACTCCATTAGTAAGTTAGACACAGGCCACAGAAATCAAAGGAGAGACGGGAGAGTTAAATTATCACATGAGTCCAAAAACACTGTAATATTAAGTTGATTATTTGATATCATAAAGTATACGATCGTATCAGTGATTCAAATATAGGAATCCCTCAAACAATGAGGATAAAGACCGATAAGGCAGGCAAAAGAGGACATAGACAATAGACTAGACAACTTGACAAGAGACTACCAGCCGAATAGAAAATTATGAAAAAAAATCAAAACAATTTTTTTCCCCATTTTGAGTGTATTATCATCATTGATTATGTAATTGTATGGCTGGTGAGAGAAAATAATTCGCGGCTGTAATATAAGATTAAGAAATAAGAACCGGGTTTCTGAACTCAAAATAGAAGAATATATATGTGAGGCCATAAATGCCTGAACTATGAGACAAAATGAAAGACTCAAAATTCGACCAGAAATTCTTCCCTGACCACCAAAAGTGGTCGTCAGCGACTACAAGTCTGCGAAGCCACGATTGGTCGCAACTGCTCCATTTTGTCCGTATCACTCTACAAGTAAATTTGCTGACAATATCTTCGGTAAATTACAAACTAACACTACAGTTAATTAACACTCGTTATCTATTGAAAATTATACATGGTGTGCTGCATTTATGAACGTAATAAAACATACAGAACAGATATTTTACTAACATTGGAAGGCAACATGGCTACCTTGTCTTGAAGCTGATCGGTGTTTATAGAAAACAAATATGGCGTTTATTATTTTATTTTCAGTCCTCTTTACTATGGTCCAAAATGTTCAAATCTTATATTGAATATTGTGTCTTTAGTTTCAGTTGTAATTACCTTTAACTTTTATATTATTCATTTAATTAATCACAATAATTGCATACATATATAGTATTTAATAACTGTTCACATTTGATGTTTTAAAATATTTGTTTTGTATCTCTCTCTCTCTCTCTCTCTCTCTCTCTCTCTCTCTCTCTCTCTCTCTCTCTCTGCGTTCAGGACTCAATCAGAGTAAGGATTCCAGACTCCCACATGAAGTCAGCTGTCAGGCTAAGCGTGTTGATCGCCCCCACAGACAGAACATCACAATTAGAGTCTGTCAGATCCACTCTGACTGAACACCCGTTAATACGTTGCACTGTGTTCTGCGCCAGTGGCCCAGTGCATCCGATTTCAGCCAGCATTTTATTCGGGTTTGCTTTCCCTAGCCTTTGATTGTCCCCAATCTTCCTGTAAGGCAGCAGATTGTCTTTTCTGTAGGGGGATTCTGCCCTTAGATGGTCGGCCCTCCCAGGTTTACGAGCACCATCTGCCCGAGTCACTAGAGGTGACTAACACAGACATGCACACACAAAGATGTGAGATGTGACTAACACAGACACGGACACACAAAGATATGAGATGTGACTATCACAGACATACACACACAAAGATGTGAGATGTGACTAACATAACACAGACATGCACACACAAAGATATGAGATGTGACTAATACAGACATGCACACAGCGATGACTAACACTGAAACACATCAAGATATATGACATATGACTAACATAAACATGCACATAAAGATATGAGATATAACTGACATTGACATGCACACACAAAGATATGACACATGCCTAACATAGACATGCACACAAAGATAAGAGATATGACTAGCATAGATATGCACACTCAAAAATATGAGATGGGACATATATGACTAACATAGCCATGCACACACAAGGATATAAGATGTGACAAACACAGACATGCACACACAAAGATATGAGATATGACTAACATAAACATGCACACAAAGATATGAGATATCACTAACCCAGACATGCACACACAAAGATATGACACATGACTAACACTGGTACACACTAAGATATGAGATATGACTAAACACAGACACACATAAAGATATGAGACATGATTAACACGGACACACCGAGATATGAGATATGACTAACATGACACACACCAAGATATGAGCCATGGCCAGCACACACAAGCTAAGATATGAGCCATGGCTAGGACAGAAACACAGCAAGATATGAGCCATGGCTTCACTAAAAAACACCAAAAATGAACCATGTCTAGCACAGAAACACATTAACGTGCCCATATGCTTGGCTTGTTGTAGTCGGCAGGCTCTTCTGAACGTGGGAATCACAGGTTTCGTTAAACAGTTGTCCGGAGATTTGAGAGTGCAGTCTGACCCATAGAACGTTCTCTTGCATGTACAGATTCCCGATCGACTGTTGGCAGGTGTCGTTGAAACAGTTGTCCGGACATTTGAGAGTACATTTGATGTCACAGCCATCAGAACACATCTGTTCGCACTGTAGCCCAAATATATATATATTATGTATGTTTATGTAAGTTTATGCACCAACAGCATACAGTCTAGAGGAAACAATTGATAAATTTAACAACGAGTTAAATGAGGCACTTCATAAATGCAAACCTCATGAACACATCATAGTTCTAGGGGATTTTAACGCAAAAGTAGGAAAGGAAAGAGTTGAGGAAGTAGTTGGTCATTATGGCTTAGGCGAGAGGAATGAAAGAGGTCAGAAAGTTATTGACTGGGCAAGAACACACAACATGATGATAGGAAACATCTGGTTTAAGCAACATCCAAGACGTCTGTGGACATGGAAACGCCCAGGAGACAACGCACGTACTCACATTGATTATATAATGATAAGCAATAGATTTAGAAACAGTCTGGTGTGTGTGAAAACTAGACCAGGGGCAGATTGCAATAGTGATCATGTACCAGTTGTGGGAAAGCTTAGAGTAAAATTAAAAACAACAAAACGCTCTCCGTTAACATCAAGTTAAATTTAGATTTACTAAAATCAGACAAGAAGCTGGAAGACAAATATAAAATCACAATTCAGAACCGGTACAATGCAATAAAGAAGATACAAAGCATTGATGAACAGTGGGAAATGCTAAAAGAATCAATGCAACAAACATCAAAAGAGTTCATACCACCAGTGAGGACAAATTCAAGAAAGAAATGGATGACAGATAATATTTTGCAGCTAATGGATACAAGAAGAAGAAATAAAGAAAATAAAGATGAGTATAGGAGATTAAATAAAGAAATTGTAGTAAAATGCAATGAAGCAAAAGAAGCATGGCTAAAAGAGAGATGCAAAGAGATTGAAATGCAACAAAAACTAGATGCTAAAGCTATATACAGACAAAATGAGGAATTAACAGGAAGGAAAACACTAGCAAAAACTTGATGTTTAAGATCAAAGAAAGGAGAACTGTTGATTGATCAAGAAAACATAAGGGAACGATGGACAGAATACATTAAAGATCTTTATAATGATGAACGAACGGAAGTAAATATTAAGGATAATGGAGAAGGACCAGAAATACTCAGAAGAAGTGGAAGACGCCTTGCGCAATATGAAAGCAGGCAAAGCTCCTGGACCAGATAATGTAACTAAAGAAGAGATTGAAGCCATGGGTGATTTTGGAATACAAATAATAACAAAAATATTGAATGATATCTACAACAGCGGATATATACCAGACGACATGCTCAAATCAATATTCATAACACTACCAAAGAAATCGGGTGCGATTGAATGCGATAATCATCGCACAATAAGCCTTATGAGTCATATGACTAAGATATTACTAAGAATCATCATGCGAAGAATGCGAAACAAAATCAGTCCAGAAATTAGCGATGAACAGTGTGGTTTTGTTTGAGATAAAGGAACAAGCAATGCCATTTATATCATAAGATCTTTAGTAGGAAGAGCCATAGAGGTGAAAACAGATCTATACCTATGTTTCATAGATTACACCAAGGCATTTGACAAAGTAAAGCACCAAGAAATAATCAACATTTTAGAAAACATAAACGTAGACAGCAAAGATCTAAGAATAATAAAGAACATGTACTGGCAACAAACAGCAGCCATAAGAACTAGAAACCAATTGGGAATGTTTCAACAACAACAAAAAACAGGGCGTTAGACAAGGTTGTGTGCTGTCACCAGACTTGTTTAATATTGGTTGTGAGATTATTTTAAGATCCATAAGGGGCATGTCTGGAATAACAATTGGAGGTCATAATATAAATAATCTAAGGTATGCTGATGATACAGTCTTAATCGCTAAGAGTGAAAATGAGTTACAAGAAATGTTGGACATTATAGTGAAAGAAAGCAAAAATAAAGGATTCAGCCTTAATAGCAAAAAGACAGAAGTAATGGTAACAACAAAGAAAAAGACATCACCTCAGTGCAAAATAAAGACAAGTGGAACAATATTAAAACAGGTAAATGAATTTAAATATTTGGGAACTTTGTTAACCTCAGACGGAAGATGTACAAAAGAGGTGAGATGCAGAATGGCTCAGACAAAAGCAGCTTTCCAAAAAATGAGGAAGACACTATGCAATCCATTTTTGACAATAGAAACAAGAAAAAGTATTCTTAAATGTTACGTAGAGCCAGTCTTAACATATGGATGCGAATCATGGACAATAGGACAACAGACAAGAAAATCACTGGAGTCTGTAGAATTGTAGTTTTACAGAAGAATGTTGAGAGTACCATGGACAGCTAAGAAGAGTAATGGAGATGTTCTGAGAGAGGTCAAATCAAAAAGAGAGCTAATTTCCAATATTAGGAAGAAACATTCATAATTTTTTGCCCATGTAATGAGAAGAGAACAACTGGAATATATTGTAACAACTGGAAACATTGAGGGACGAAAAGATAGAGGGAAGCAAAGAGGAAAAATAACAGACAGCTTAAGAGAATGGCTTGACAGAAGGTCAACAACAGAAATGATAAATAGCTGCCGAGATTGAAAGTTGTGGAGAGACATGATCACCTACGCCAGCAGGCCCGGTACTTGATGATAATGATGTATGTTTCACTTCCTATAAATATACATAACATGTATATGTGTGTAATATGACAATGCGGTTCACTGTCCATACTTTCAGACAACAAAGTACATGTAATTTTCGTACTTTCTTTTCGATTTCGTTATCATCTGTACGTCCATTTTGATGGTTGTAAATAAGACAGCAGCTGTCTCACGTTTCTAACAGTCTTATAAAAATTCTTGCAATATAGACTGTATACAGCCATATGTTACTAGTTCTATATTCTATTATATGTTGCACATATGTTAAAAATAGTTGTTCAAGAGTCATGCGGCCGATGCAACATATGTATGCATATGTTTCGCAACCTCCCTCCTCCACCACCAGTGTATAAGAGTATTAAATTATATCTGAGCTTGTATGGCAGTGTGTGCATCCAAAAAACATTAAAATTGAGATCAATATGGCAATTATACATCGTCTCAGTTGAGAAGTGAGCGTAGTGGTAAGTGATTAGAGCACTGGCCTCACAGTAACATGATTGTGTATTCTTCTACTGTTGCGTTAACTGTTGACTATTCATTTTCGTTCTTCATCGTCATCAAGCACAGGGCCTGCTGGCGTAGGTGATCATGTCTCTCTACAACTTTCGATCTCGACAGTTATTTATCATTTCTGTTGTTGACCTTCAGCCAAGCCATTTTCTTAACCTGCCTGATATATTTTCTCTTTGCCACTTTTCCCAATTGTTACAATATATTGCAGCTGTTCTCTTCTCATTACATGGCAAAAAAAAAAATGATGATTATTTCTTCCTAATATTGGAAATTAGCTCTCTTTTTGCTTTTACCTCTGTCATAACGTATTCATTACTCTTCTTAGCTGCCCTATGTATTCTCAACATTCTTCTGTAAAACCATATTTCAACAAACTCCAATGATTTTCTTGTCTGTTGTCTTATTGTCCATGATTCACATCCATATGTTAAGACTGGCTCTACATAACATTTAAGAAATCTTTTTCTTGTTTCTATTGTCAAAAAAGGATTGCATAGTATTTTCCTCAATTTTTGGGAAAGCCGCTTTTGTCTGAGCCATTCTGCATCTCACCTCTGTTGTACATCTTCGGTCTGAGGTTAATAAAGTTCATAAATATTTAAATTCATTTACCTATTTTAATATTGTTCATACATCTTTATTTTGCACTGACGAGATGTCTTTTTCTTTGTTGTTACCATTACTTCTGTCTTTTTGCTATTAAGGCTGAGTCCTTTATTGTGGTTATCCTTTAAACGACGTTAAAAATGGACGCATATTCGATTATTCGTTAGTTTAAAACATTGATTGCTATCTGGAAATTTCGGCTCTATACATCTGTATTCGGTATTGCAGTTTCAGATACCGGATTGTCTTCTATCTTCTAGCCCTACATTCTTGGTCAGACTGGTTAGTGTGTTTCCAGGGCATCGCTGGAACGAGGAGTAAGGTTTCTATAAGCTGTTGTTCGTTGATCCCGACGTATGCAGTTAACTATGAGTCAGGAACAGGCGCATTATTACAGTGTTGTGGTAAAGTTGGTAGCAAGGAACAAATGAACGGAATGTTTTTTTTTTTTTTAAGTTAGCTGAATGGCAGAGTTCCCTAGTGTTTGGCTTTTCGTGGCAAGACGCTGTGCCACTGAGTACGGGTGTGATCTTGCTTCGGACCATATATTGCTCTTTGTTTTTGTGTGTGTGTTTTTTTTTTTTTTATTATTTGTCATTTTTTTCCTGAGTGCTGTAAACATACCTCTTCCTCTGAATTGATTCGCTGATTATCGCCTCGAAAGCTTCCCTCTATAATAATATTCATTTATTATTATTTGTCTCCAGTCTAAACTACTGGAAACTACTATTCGTGCTGTTTCGTCCTATAAATGTTTGTCTGCAACGCAAATATTCAGCCTTACCATATCCAGGAGATACTTGTCTTATAAAAATACAGATACAAAAATAAATATATAAAAATAAATACAGATACACAATTTATTTCCGAGCTGTGATCGCAGCCTTATGCTATAGTCATGAGAACACCTGCGCGAAAGACATTGTCAACGATAGCTAATTTTGTAGTTAGCTGAGTGGCAGTGTTCCATAGCGTTTGGCTTTTCGTGGCAAGGCGCTGTGCCACAGAGTACGGGTTCGATCCTGCTTCGGTTCATATTTTGTTCTTTGTTTTTTTTTCTGTTGTTGATTATTTGATGGAGTGTAAACATTGCCACGTATGTAATCAATGTAACGTATGTGTAACCATTGCCACGTATGTAATCAATGTAACGTATGTGTAACCATTGCCACGTATGTAATCAATGTAACGTATGTGTAACCATTGCCACGTATGTAATCAATGTAACTATTGCCACGTATGTAATCAATGTAACCATTGCCACGTATGTAATCAATGTAACTATTGCCACGTATGTAATCAATGTAACTATTGCCACGTATGTAATCAATGTAACTATTGCCACGTATGTAATCAATGTAACTATTGCCACGTATGTAATCAATGTAACGTATGTGTAACCATTGCCACGTATGTAATCAATGTAACGTATGTGTAACCATTGCCACGTATGTAATCAATGTAACGTATGTGTAACAATTGCAACGTATGTAATCAATGTAACGTATGTGTAACCATTGCCACGTATGTAATCAATGTAACGTATGTGTAACCAATGCCGGTCCACTAATGGGACCACCAAAAGATTAAAACGTTTTGTTGGGGGTAAAATGACGTCAGCCGTCCATAATAACATAGATGAAGACGTCACAAGTTTGGGCTGATTTCTGGAAAATCCTCTCAGCCCTTCTACTCTCTATATACTTTTACTATAGGTGGCAATGGGTGTAACGTACACTCATAAAAGTATGGCGACAGCTTTAGAAAAATAAGGAACGAAACAAAATTATGGCATTTCGGCCTAAATGCGGCCTTCTTCAGAAGCAAGAACACCACAAACGGACAACGGAATGAAGATAGACTCTACTACATGTTTTGGAATGAGCGGAACTAGTAGATCAAGTAGAAATAGAAATGAGATAAGAAATGAAATGACAAAACGAAAGAGAAATGTTGTACATTGTAAGATAATATAAAAAAAATAAATAAATAAGCTACAAAATGAACAATGCAAGACATAGCTGAAAATTGATCCAGGAGCTCCCAATTGACGGAGTGTAGTCTGTAAGTCTGAGGAGAATGGGATGAGAAGTGAAGAGGAGGAGGGGATGGGGAGGGGGAATCAGGCCACGTGATTTGACGAAAAGTCTGACAAGAGTGGAAGGGAAGGAGAGGGAAGGTGATGATCGGGGGTGTGAATGCCAATCAAGCAACAGAAGGCTATCGGCTAGATCATCATCATCGAGTACCGGGCCTGCTGGCGTAGGTGACCATGTCTCTCTACAACTTTCGATCTCGACAGTTATTTATCATTTCAGTTGTTTACCTTCCACTAAGCCAATCTCTTAAGCTGATATTTTTTCTCTTTGCTTCCCTCTATCTCTTCGTCCCTCACTTTTCCCACTTGTTACAATATATTCCAGCTGTTCTCTTTTCATTACATGGCCGAATCATGATGATTGTTTCTTCCTAATATATATATATATATATATATATATATATATATATATATATATATATATATATATTATAGTATATATAAGACCTTTCTTGATGCTTTCTTCTACTGTTATGTCTATCATTTCTTGTAGTTCATTCTCTGTCTCTGCTATTAAGACTGTGTCATCCGCATATCGCAAATTATTTATGTTATGACCGTTGACTTCAATTTCTTTTTTGTCTACTATTGATCTCATAATATATTCGCTGTAAAGTGAAAACAAATCCGGCGACAGAACACAGCCTTGTCTGACTCCTTGTTTTATATATTGGAATTGTCCTGTTTGGTTGTTAATTCGTATAGCTGCTGTTTGTTGCCAGCACATGTTTTTATGATTCGCAGATCCTTGCCATCAATGTTTAATTTTCTCCAGCATATTGATTATTTCCACATACTTTACTTTGTCAAATGCTTTTGTGTAGTCTATAAAGCACATATGTAGATCTTTCTTTACCTCTATAGATCTTTCTATCAATGTTCTTAAGATGTATATTGCATTATTGGTGCCCTTTCCTTCCACAAATCCACATTGTTCCTCACTTATTTCTGGTTTTATTTTGTTCCTTACACGTCTCATGATTATTCTTAGTAATATTTTAGTCATATGGCTCATGAGACTAATAGTGCGATGGTCTTCACAATAAGTGGTTCCTGACTTCTTCGGTGTGGCTACAAAGATAGATTTTAGTAGATCTTCGGGTATGTGTCCAGTGTTATATATGTCATTGAGTAGTTTTGTTATGACTTGTACTCCCAACTCTCCTAATGCATTTATCTCTACGATTGTTATATTGTCGGGACCTGGAGCTTTGCCTCTTTTCATGTGTTAAATTGTGTCCTCCACTTCACTCTGCATAATTGGTGGTCCTGTATCTTTGTTTGAATTGTTTAACTCTGGTCTTTCATCATTATAGATTTGACTGATATATTCTGTCCATCTTTCCATTGTCTTCTCCTGTCCCATTATTATATTTCCTTCCTTTGACTTAATAAATCCTGAAACTTTGACTTCTTTTCTTCCTGTTAATTCATTTAACAGATTGTGCATACATTTTGAGTCTTTCTTTTGTTGTTTTTCCATTTCTTCACATTTCTGTTTTAACTTCCTTTGCTTCTCTGCATTTGTTCTGGATCTCTTTGTGCAATATTTTGTATGTCCGTTCTTCCTTCTTATGTTTTCCTCTTTCATCCATTAGTTTCATCCATATATTTCTTCTGTCATCCATTTCTTTTTGTTGATTCTTTTGGTCACTGGTATAACTTCTTTTGATGTTTGTTGAATCGATTGTTTGAGCATTTCCCACTGCTCCTCGATGTCCTGTATTTTTTCAGTAGCATTATATCTATTTTGTACTATCGTGCTGCACTTATCACTCATCTGTTTATCTACTCTTAGCATATCTAGTTCTAATTTGATATTTCTTGGTGATTTATGTGCCTTCCGCAGTTTTATTCTTATCTTTCCAACTATTGGTACATGGTCACTATTGCATTCTGCTCCTGGTCTTGTTTTAACTGATGTTAGCCCATTCCTAAATCTTCACTGTACCAGTATAAAATCAATTTGATTGTGTACTTTTTTGTCTGGGCTTTGCCATGTCCATAGTCGCCTAGAGTGTTGTTTGAACCAGGTGTTACCTAATCATCATTTCATATGTCTTTGCCCAGCCTATCAATCTATCCCCTCTGCCATTCGTCTCTCCAAGGCCATGCCCCCCTCCCCCCAGCCACATTTTTGCACTTTAGCTGTTCCTACCTTTGCATCGAAATCCCCTAATATAATAGTTATTTCTTGGGATTTACACTGTTCCATGGTCATCTCTAGCTCATTGTAAATAGTGTCAATGTCTTCTTCTTCGCTATTACTTGATGGTGCATAAGCTTGAATTATGTTGATATCCATTGGTCTACTTCTCAAGTTTACTATATATATGGCCAAAATCATTTCACTGTTTTGCTTCTTTCTCTATCTAACATGATGACTACACCTCTTTCGTGTGTGGTTCCCCCAGAGTAAATTTACATTTCCGCTGTCGCGTTGTAATAATCCTGCTCCTGTCCATCTCATTTCACACAGTCCCAAGATGTTCGATTTTATTCTCTTCATTTCTTGGCTGATGTTTTCTAGTTTTTCAACCTGGAATGCTGATCTAATGTTCCAAGTTCCTATTGCTAGTGTCTCTTTATTTTTGATTTTGCATACAGTTGCTTGATGACGATCGGGTGTCACCTGTAGCACATGACATTCCCTACCGGACGAGGTGGCTGTAGAGTCCCGATTATCGTCGTTAGCTGTAGATATAAAGTTGTGATTTGTCATGATTAGTCTAGGCAATATAAGAAGGTAGTTTGCCATTCCTTTTCTTCTTGGCAGTGACTGTACTAGTCGGAGATCGCAGCCATTGTCTCTATACATGAGCTCCTCTGCCAGCCATCGCGGTGTGGGGACCATAACGGGCATTACTTGTCGGCTGCTCCCACAACACCATCCACTACCTGCTCCAATGGCTTCACATAACCCTGATAGTGGGGCTAAATGGGAGCTCCACCTTGCCCAAGGGTGTCCCGAAGACTAGCGGAGGAAAGGAGACGCCTTACAGCTCCTTTGGTAGGGCAGAACTCTACACCGCTAACCTAATGGATGCCATTAGACAAACATAAAGTAGTAGCGGTATAAAATAAGTAGGGGACAGGCTAGCTTTACCGCAGCACTGCAATAATTAAACTGTTCCATACAATACTATTACACAATTTGCTTGCCGTGCGGCATCTTTTAGTAGCCTGCGCATGGCCGTCGATCCAAAGTAGTTTTCACTTTCATTTTTGGAGGGCAATTACGGTCTAATATAGTAAAAAAAAAGTAAAGTACCCCCGTCACGCCAAGTGGCGTATAGGGAAATATGGTGTTAGTGACCCTATATTTTACATACCTTCAGCACATGATTTTTGGGGTAATGTGGTCGGTATTACGCTCGTGCTGCTTTACTTTCCCAGAAAAAAATCCGGTACCCATTTAAGGCTGGCTGAGCCCGGAAGCCGTCGGTTGGGATCGAACCCTACCCCTTCACTAACCACTGAGCTATCGCTACTCCCTACGGTCTAATATAACCTAGAAAATTGAGTCTGAATGTTAAACGAAGCGTGTCTCGACAAGATGTAGGCAAAACCCACAAGACAAGACAAGATAAGACAAGACATATGACTCAAATTGTCTACTAACTGATCTAATCAGCGCTACTCAGTCTACAATTCGGTGTTTCGAGTTCTTAACTGTCCGCAGCGTCTCATTTAAATACGTTATCAGCCTGTTCAATGAGAATGTGGTCCACACCCACCTCCCTGGAAGAGGAACTATACGGTGGAATCGAATCACTTAAACAGACAGCTACCTTTATAAGAAAGTCCGGAATCCTACTCTGAATGAGATGGTCTAATCACCAACTAATTACTACATCAAGCTTGGGCAGATGGTGCTCTTAAACCTGGGAGGGCCGACCATCTAAGCGCAGAATCCCCCTACAGAAAAGACAATCTGCTGCCTTGCAGGAAGATTAGGGATATTGAAAGGCTAAGGAAAGCAAAATTGAATAAAATGCTGGCTGAAATCGGATGCACCGTGCCACTGGCGCAGAACACAGTGCAACGTTTTAACAAGTAATCAATCAGAGTGGATCAAACAGACACTAATTATGATAGAAACTACCGCTGACCGGAAAGGCTTCAAGAAACAGCTGAATATAACACACTGGAGAGAAACTATATGGGGCAATCGATTCGCTTAAACAGACAGCTGACTTCATGAGAGAGTCTGGAATCCTACTCTGAGTCTTGATCGCAGAGAGAGAGAGAGAGAGAGAGAGAGGGGGGAGAATGCGCCATAATCGCAGCAGAAGAAGAAGAAGAAACCTAAACTATAGGTTATCCGATCTGCTTTTTAACAATCACAAAATCCGCGTTTTACAGGCTTTATTCCTACGTAGTTGCTATCGCTAATCACATTTACACATACTTATGTTCAACACAACCATCCAATCTCCTATAACCTGCAGCTGTCAGCCCTTGAGGTATCATAGAAAAACAAAAAAAGTAAAGTACCCCCCTCACGCCAAGTGGCGTATAGGGAATATGGTGTTAGTGACCATAAATTTTACAGACCTTCAGCACATGATTTTTGGGGTAATATGGTCGGTATTACGCCCGTGCCGCTTTACTTTCCCAGAAAAAAATCCGGTACACATTTAAGGCTGGGTGAACCGGAAGCCGTCGGTTGAGATTGAACCCTACCTCTTGTCCTTTGTAGTCCAGTTCACTAACCACTGAGCTATCGCGGCTCCGTATCATACATAGCAAGCATGTTCTAAATGTACGGGACAATTTCTAATTTTCAGATAATAAAAAGTATGATAATTGCCGTCTGTTTTCTGTAAAATATCCAGAGAAAAATGTTACAGTTAATTCCATTTCTGCGATATGGAAACATTTGAAAGCGGATCAAACTTCCGAATTTCAAGAATTGAAACTAGAGCTTCACCATCGACGTTACTGACTCCGATATATGTTATAATATTGTATATTGTTATGTTATATAATAATGAAGTTAATTCATCTTCATCTTCTTGTTCTCATTTTCCTTGTTCTTCTCCTCATTATATTTACTTCTCATTTTTGTTCTCCTCACTCTTCTAACTTCTTCTTTGTGTTCTTCTCTTCCTATCTTCCACTTCCTATTTCTTCTCCTTCTTCTCATTTATTTATTTATTCCTTTGCAACAATATACATCTTAGATTTCTATCGTTCTACATTTTTCATGTTATTACAAATTTATATAAATAAATATAGCAACACAAGATAGAATATTTATTTATTCTTTGTTTAGTTTTTTTTCAGTCTTTATTTATTTTTTTAAAATTGCAACAACTTCAACACATAAATACAATTATCAAAAACAAGAGAAAAATCTCTCTCTCTCTGCGTTCAGGACTCAATCAGAGTAAGGATTCCAGACTCCCACATGAAGTCAGCTGTCAGGCTAAGTGTGTTGATCACCCCCACAGACAGAACATCACAATTAGAGTCTGTCAGATCCATTCTGACTGAACACCCGTTAATACGTTGCACTGTGTTCTGCGCCAGTGGCCCAGTGCATCCGATTGCAGCCAGCATTTTATTCGGGGTTGCTTTCCCTAGCCTTTGATTGTCCCCAATCTTCCTGCAAGGAAGCAGATTGTCTTTTCTGTAGGGGGATTCTGCCCTTAGATGGTCGGCCCTCCCAGGTTTACGAGCACCATCTGCCCGAGTCACTAGAGGTGACTAACACAGACATGCACACACAAAGATATGAGATGTGACTAACACAGACATGCACACACAAAGATATGAGATGTGACTAACACAGACATGCACACACAAAGATATGAGATGTGACTAACACAGACATGCACACACAAAGATGTGAGATGTGACTAACACAGACATGCACACACAAAGATATGAGATGTGACTAACACAGACACGGACACACAAAGATATGAGATGTGACTAACACAGACATGCACACACAAAGATATGAGATGTGACTAACACAGACATGCACACACAAAGATGTGAGATGTGACTAACACAGACATGCACACACAAAGATATGAGATGTGACTAACACAGACATGCACACACAAAGATGTGAGATGTGACTAACACAGACATGCACACACAAAGATATGAGATGTGACTAACACAGACATGCACACACAAAGATATGAGATGTGACTAACACAGACATGCACACACAAAGATATGAGATGTGACTAACACAGACATACACACACAAAGATGTGAGATGTGACTAACACAGACATGCACACACAAAGATATGAGATGTGACTAACACAGACATACACACACAAAGATGTGAGATGTGACTAATACAGACATGCACACAACGATGACTAACACTGAAACACATCAAGATATATGACACATGACTAACATAAACATGCACATAAAGATATGAGATATAACTGACATAGACATGCACACACAAAGATATGACACATGCCTAACATAGACTTGCACACAAAGATAAGAGATATGACTAACATAGATATGCACACACAAAGATATGAGATGGGACTAACATAGCCATGCACACACAAGGATATGAGATGTGACAAACATAAACATGCACACAAAGATATGAGATATCACTAACCCAGACATGCACACACAAAGATATGACATATGACTAAGACTGGTACACACTAAGATATGAGATATGACTAAACACAGACACACATAAAGATATGAGACATGATTAACACGGACACACCGAGATATGAGATATGACTAACATGACACACACCAAGATATGAGCCATGGCCAGCACACACAAGCTAAGATATGAGCCATGGCTAGGACAGAAACACAGCAAGATATGAGCCATGGCTTCACCAAAAAATGAACCATGTCTAGCACAGAATCACATTAAAGTGCCCATATGCTTGGGCTTGTTGTAGTGTAGTGTTGGCATTTTCCAGATTTTTCCTCAAATAAAGGACAGACATTGAGACAAGACCCGGAACAGTCGTGTCCATAGATACCATGTGAACAGTAGCCGTGACAAGTACCGATGATGACATTGCAGCCTTTACTACACCCACTATACACTGCACAAAACGACCAAGAATGCTCGTACAGACAATAGGTGTCTATAAATGTTTGCACCTCACATACCGTCCGTGCACTGTCGGCCTGCGAAATGGTCGGTGAGAACTCAATCTTAATGTGTGCCATTGACGTTTGTGTTTTGACTACAATAGTGTTCACAGAAATATTATACTGTTCATTATACTGGAACACTACTCCGCCACTGTCAGAGAAAGCCTTTAGAGTGGCATTCTTTACCCGAATCATAGTGCTAGCTCGATGATAGATTCGAATGATGTGAGTCTTCTGGGGAGTTGCAAAGTTCAGATACCAGTAAACAGAATTGGTTCCACTTCTCCATTGTGTGTGTGTGTGCAGTCATTGTCATAGAGATTGGTCTTTGTTTTGCTATTAACTGCGACCTCTGGTCCACATCCGTCTCCTGTATAACAAGCATCAAATTTGTCGGTCTGGTTTGGGATCTGTTTGAGAGCCACTTTCCGACCCCCGCCAATGTAGATGGAGCAGATATTTGCAACTATCGCCCTTTCAATCCGTAACTTGTTGATCAGACCAGCCCCAGAGCAGAAGGCATCAATCTCGTGCGGACTAACTACAAACCTTGATACATTGTTACATGAGGCAGAACCATTCAGTTTTACGTGAAACTGTCCGGATATTTTAAGTCATTCGCATAAATCCTAAACCAGGAGCACGGCAAAGACTGATTGAGAGTTGCCTCAACTGATGTATAATCTGTGTCCGGATTACATGAGGTGTCGTTGTTATCAATCAGGAAAGTAGGTTCTGATTGTTGGGCATATTTGCAAATAAAATCCAAGTACTGACACTGGGGTCCGAAAATTTTGTGCTGACAACTGTCATTGTTTGGACATGTCCCTGTAGTTTTGTCACAAACTAAGCCATTATAGCAGTGACATTGTAACGCACAATTTGCCCCAAACCAACCGTCGGCACAAGTAAGGTCATTAGCTTCCTTGGTTGCTAACGAAGCCAGCGAATAAAGACTTGATCTACAGCGATGGTTAACGAACTGTGTACACACATTTATTATCAAACCCGTGATTACATTTTTTAAAAATCCGCCATCTCACTGTGGTAACAGATAGCGTGAAATTCTCTAATAGAATGAGATAAACCGTCGGAGACAAGGAAAGTCAACATTGTTTACATGGCTTGGACGCAAGAAGCGTCCATTTTGGTGCGTCCCATAACGTCATTTTTTCAAGAGAAAAATAAGATCATTATAATGCCAACAATTTGCGGTTGCGTATGACACAGTCTTAATATCAGAGAATGAACTACAAGAAATGATAGACATATAGACTAATAGTAAAAGAAAGCAACGAGAAAGGTCTCAGTCTGGATAGTAAGAAAACTGAAGTAATGGTTATATCGAAGAAACAATTATCACCATCATGCAGCGTAAAAATAAACAGGACAAATCTGAAACAAGTGCAACGCGTTAAATACAATAATAACATCAGATGGAAGATTGAGTTATTGAGTTATTTGCGGTTCATCATCATTGCACTCCGAATATGTCCATAGGTACTCAGATCCATTCCTCAGTCTCTCGGCGTCCAGCGACTGATGACTTAAGTTCTGTGTTGAGATGGAAGATGCACCACAGAAATAAAAAGCTGGATAGCTCAGGCCATAAAATAATTTCAGAAAATGAAAAATATCTTAGGCAACAAGTCTATGTCAACAGAAGTGAGAAAGAGGGTTCATTCGTGACTTATAGAGCAAATTCTGACCAATGGAAGAGAATCATGGACAGCAGACAAACAAGTGAAATAACGATGGGATTTCTCAAAAGAATGTTGAAAGTTCCCTGGACAGATAAAGAGACAAACACACAAAAAGGGGGCTCCTAAAATACACCAGAATTAAACAATCAATATTGTTAGGGGGTCTATCATGAGAAGAGGAATGTCGGAATACTTCGTTACAACTAGAACCATACAGGGAAAAAGAGATCAAGGACGACAAAGAGAGAAGATACTAGATAACTTGGTGTCATGGCGTGAAAAGTCAACAACGGAATTGATACAATGCACTGTGGACATAAGATTGTGGAAGGACATGATCGCCTACGACAACCGGTATATTGCACATGATAATGATGGATGCCAACAATACATTGTAAGATGTCTGGTCGTGCAGACGTTGTAGTTGACTGGACAAAAAAGACAACATCCTGTTCGTTTTGTTATGTCACTGCCCTTCGTCAACATTTCGATTAACGCCCTTGCATTGTTTTAATGGGAGGTAACAGCGCTGACAGATCAATACTGATGTTTGTTTCGGTGATATCCCAAGACAGCATTTCCTCGTATCTAAAGCCATTTTGAAAGTCTGAAAATATAATTGTAAAATTAGTGGGCTTACAAGTCTTGATTATAGGAAAGAAATATATAATGTTATTCTTACATTGCTTATTTGTCATTCAGCGTCGAGGGGAAATATAATTTTCGATCCTTTGCTCTTCCGTTCTACTACTAGCAGAAAATCCAAAAGGTCTACAACAATTACTTAATGAAATAAACATGACAAGCAAAATATATGGACTAGATATGAATATCAAAAAGACTAAAACTATGATCATAAACAAAGAAAATACTCAAAACCCACAAGTGGTTATCAAAATTGAAGGAATAGACCTGGAGACTTTTCAGAACTACAACTACCTTGGTCATACAATAACAAGTGATGGAAAATGTGCAACTGAAATAAACAAAAGAATAGGAATGGCAAAAAGTAATTTTAATGCCATGAAGAAGATGCTAACATCAAAAGAAATAACACCAGGGCTAAAACTAAGAATAGCAAAATGTTATATCTTCTCAACATTCCTATATTGTGCAGAAATATGGACATTAAACAAGAAAACAGAACAGAAAATTGAAGCCTTTGAAATGTGGATATATAGAAGAATAGGTAGAATTGGATGGAAGGAAAAGAAAACAAACAATGAAGTCTTTAAACAACTAAAAATGAAAAGAGAACTACTAAACACAATTCAAACAAAACAAATACGATTTTTGGGCCATGTTAAAAGACACAACAGCCTACTAAAAGTAATCCTGGAGGGGAAAATACAAGGTAAAAGAGGCAGAGGCAGACCAAGATTAACATGGACGAGTAACATCAAAAGTGAGAAAAATGTAAAAAGTGAGAAAAAGTAAAGGTTCCCTCCTCGCTTTAAAGGTAAAGTATGAGACTCGAACCGGCGTCTTAGCTCGCGAGTTTCCACCCATATGTGCTCGGCCGCCTATCCAGAAGTGTTCGGAGACTTCTGGATAGTGTCACTCCAAACATTGAAACTCACGATGCGAGGCAGCATTCCTCACCTTCCCAGACTACTACCCTGGTACCCATTTCTGTCAGCGGCTGGGTCGACCGCGGGGGTATTTTTTTTTTCCAACCAAGCGTACAAACTCACACTGCTTCTAGCGGGAAATGAACACGGGTTGTCCGAATGTCGGTTGCCCATTCTGGTGGTTTTCCTAAATAGGCTATCGAGGCCACCCACCCCCAACCCCCCTTTCCTTTACCCGCTTTACTAAGCGTTTGTGAATCATGGTGTTAGTAAGTAACTATATTATTCACGACCAGAAACACTTTTTCGGGTGAAGCAGTCAGCATCACGCCAGGCCACATTACTTCCAATAAAAAATCTCTGGTATCCAGCTTTGTGAACCCTGGAGCCTAGCTGGTCCGGTGAAACGTTTGCCACTTCTGGAAACAAGCGCAATCAACAACTACTCAGCCAGCAAGTCTCCCGCTGTTAGAAAGCCACACACAAACAAGAATAGAAATACAAAATAAACTAAAATAAGAGAGAACAGAGAATTGAAACCTTTGAAATATCTCTTCTCTCTTCTGTTCGCCAGCTTTTACCTCTGACGAAGTCCCTAGAGACTAGGAACTGAATTTTGCGTGTTAATCCATTTTTCCATGGCAGCCGTGTGCACAGGGGTCCCTCGCCGCACAGGCAGATAACTCCGACTATGGAGGTACTCATATATTTTTTTCCGTCGATGAGTAAATGACGTTTCAAGCCGGGCCTAGCTGCTGAGACCAGGGCTGGTGGCCGCAGAGGGAAATCATAAATAAAAATCCCAACCAACCGGGATTTGAACCCACAACATCTCTGTCTCGAGTCCGGCGTCTTGCCTCGAGACCAACCAGTCCCTCCAAGTCTTTGAAATGTGGATATATAGAAGAATAGGTATAATTGGATCAAAGGAAAAGAAAACAAACGATGAAGTCTTAAAAGAACTAAAAATGAAAAGAGAACTACTAAACACAATTCAAACAAGACAAATGCGATGTTTGGGCTATGTTAAAAGACACAACAGCCTAATAAAAGTAATCTGGGGGGGAGGGGACACAAGGTAAAAGAGGCTGAGGCAGACCAAGACTAACATGGATGTGTAACATCGAAAGATGGACAAACCAGCCTATGATAACCTGCACCATCAAAGCAAGAGACAGAGCAGAATGGCGCTCCATGGTAGCCAACCTTCGTTGCGGAGACGGCACTCGATGGTGATGAAAATAAGAGACAAAACAATCGAACAAACTTACAAGTAAAAACATGCAATAAAAAGCACATAGAATCAATTTGATAAAATAAAAAAGCACAAGATTGTAAATACTAAATTTCAGTAAAAAGGGCGAACGAAAATTATGAACAATTTAGACAGGTATAAAGAAAACATATGGGAGCCGCGATAGCTCAGTGGTTTGTGAACTGGACTTCAAAAGGACAAGAGGTAGGGTTCGATCCCAACCGACGGCTTCCGGGTTCATTTTGGGTCATTTTTTTCTGGGAAAGTAAAGCGGCACGGGCGTAATACCGACCACATTACCCCAAAAATCATGTGTTGAAGGTCTGTAAAATGTATGGTCACTAACACCATATTCCCAATACATGACTTGGATTGACGGGGGTACTTTACTTTTCTTTACTTATAAAGAAAACATCATAATGATCCTATGTGTTAGGTAAACATATGAGAAATAAAAGAGGAGTATAGCACCCCATGGAGAAATAGAACCATTATACAAGCAAAAAAAAGAGAAAGAAATAATCAGTTATACGAAAACTGGAGGCGGAATGGGAAAAAAAGCAATTAGAATAAGAAAAGCTTGGACACGCTCGTGAAGAAGTAAAACACCATTATAAGAGAAGCCATACACAAAACAAGGGCAGACTTTGAACATAACATAAAGCTCATGAATCAATTTTGAGCAAAACATAAATAATACAACGAGTATAAAATCCCTTCTTCTCCTTCTTCTTCTTCTTCTTCTCCTTCTTCTTCTTCCTTTTCTCCTATACCTCTTCCTTCTTCTTTTTGGTCTCCTCATTCTCCGTCTTCTTCTTCTTCTTCTTCTTCTTCTTCTCCTTCTTCTTCTTCCTTTTCTCCTATACCTCTTCCTTTTTCTTTTTGGTCTCCTCATTCTCCGTCTTCCTCTTCTCCTTCTTCACATCCTTCTACACCTCCCCTCCTCCTTCTTCTTCTCTTCTTCCTCTTCTCCTACCCTTTCTCCTCCTCCTCCTTCTCTCCTCTTCCTTCTTCTCATTCCCGTCTTCTCCTTCTCTTCTCTTCCTTCTTCTCATTCACTCTTCCTCCTCCTTCTTCTTCTCTTCCTCCTCCTTCTTGTCCTCCTCCAGCTTCTTCTTCATCTTCTGTCTTGGCCCGACTGCTATTCATCATCATCATCATCATGTGCCATGCTGGTTGGCGTAGGCGATCATGTCCCTCCACAATCTTTCTATCTACGGTGCATCGTATAAGTTCTGTTGTTGATTGTTTCCCATACCATGACACCAAGCTATCTAGTATTTTCTCTCTTTGTCGTCCACGATCTCTCTTTTCTTGCCGGTTGTAACCAAGCATTCCAACTTTCCTCATCATCGTCCATACTAAAGAGAAAGTTAAAGGCCGTTTGCTCATTGTTATTTTATTCTAACATCATCACCATCATCGAGTGACGTCTCCGCAACGAAGGTTGCCTACCATAGAGCGCCATTCTGCTCTGTCTCTTGCTTTGGTGGTGGAGGTTGTCATAGGCTGGTTTGTCCATCTTTTGATGTTACTCGCCCATGTTAGTCTTGGTCTGCCTCTGCCTCTTTTACGTTGTATTTTCCCCTCCAGGATTACTTTAAGTAGGCAGGTGTGTCTTTTAACATGGCAAAAAAATCGCATTTGTCTTGTATGAATTGTGTTTAGTAGTTCGCTTTTCATTTTTAGTTGTTTTAAAACTTCATCGTTCTATTCTAACAAATTGCGATATTTTCTTCCGTCGCTCCAGAGCATCCAACATCTTCGTGGTATCGCTATGTACCTCTTTGATGGTTATGTGCTTAACCAACTTTATTAGTCTGTTTCCAGACTCATCGCTGGTAGGTGGAGCATGGTCTTAATCAGTTCTGGCTCGCTGACCCTGATGGATGCAATCAACTATAAGGAGAGATAAGCACAGATATCAAATATGTAAAATATTAAATACTATACGGGACATCGAGTAGGCCCGCAAAGAACAGTCAAATAAACATAAAATGGTATGGAGCAGCTAAACTAAATAGAAAGGCAAGACAATCTATGACGTTTCGGCAAAAGCATTCATCAGGAATTAGAAACAAACTATACACATAAAACAAATCAAACAAGTCAGAAAGCACACAATTTAAAGAGATGTCTCGTGGTTTTTTTTTTTTATTAATTTGTTTAATTTGTATAGTTTATCTGTTATTCCTGATGAAGGCTTTCGCCGAAACGTCGTAGTTTGTCTTGTCTTTCTATTAGTTCAGCTGCTCCATACAATTTTATAATAATAAATATAATACAAAAATAAAAATGTTCAACTCCAATGTTAAGTCAGTCCTATTATATAGCTGTGAAACATGGAGAACAACAAATTTGATAATCATGAAGATACAGACTTGCAGTAATGGATGCTTACGCAATGGCAGAACAAACTCACTAACATAGAATTATGGAAATGGACCAGTCAAATATCAGGATAAAGAGATACAGCGAAGACGATGGCGCTGGATAGGACACACACTTCGGAAGCCAACTGAAAGCATTACACAACAGGCCCTTTTTGGAATCCCCAGGGAAAAAGACAAAGAGGGAGACCAAGAAATTCTTGGAGAAGACAGACAGAAGCAGAGACGAAGATGATGGGGAAGACATGGAATGATCTTAAAAGAATGGTAAGAAACATAACCACTTGGAAAGTGTTTGTTGAAGACTTATGCTCCACAGGGAGATAAAAGGTAGAAGAAGAAGGAGAATACCATTTTATGTTTATTTTACAACTAAAAGCAGTTGACAACTTTCCTATTGTGCTATAGGACGTCCTTTGTCTTATGTTGTTGTCATTATGGATCCAGAAGTCTGTGAGCTGACGCCCTTCGGCCCAATGCCATGTACTGATATCTGCAGGTATTTCTGAGTTCCATTGTAGTTTCGCATACGGTTTTCCATTTGTCAGGTATTTGAGGAAATATAGTTTCTCTTATATCTGTGAGCTTTGGATAATCAGACATATGATTTTTACTATTTTATGTGGGTGTTCACGCAGCGAACATGCCGTAGTAGTAGTAGTAGTAGTAGTGGTTGTAGAAAGTCGAAGGCCCCGGTATCACTGCAAACGAATTAAAATCCATAATTGCTCAATCGCCTGTGCCAGTGGAATCATCCGAATTAACATCTCATCTTATTGAAGGATTCAAACAAAGAAAGGCAGCTGCAGTCCTCATCATAGCAGCCACAACACACGCCAAAAGACATAGGTAACAGTCGCACTGAAAGTAAACGCAGCCGAACTTTTCCTCGTCGTACGATATCATCATTCATAGTAAACAATCGGAATATCGAAACAGGATCCGGATGAAAAATACAGCTCAGGGTCTACACAGAGCACTAAACTCTGTAGCTCCGGCAGGAAGCCGGTCTTGGAATATGAGGAAACTGCAACAAGGAATCCTTTTTTAGACAGAGCCTCAACTGTCCATGCCGGCTATCTGCCATATTGACCGGAAGTCAATGCTGGAATTTTATTCCACTCCATTTTTGATGCCATTGTATTGCTCAGTGGCATCGGTTCTCTGCATGAAAATGGTGATTTCGCCTCTACTTTTATTTCGGTTGTCAATGTCATTACCTTGACATGTAATTTTAAAAATCTCTGATTGTATTCTCTATGGCCCATCTATTGCTTGCTTGCGTTCGCCCGATGACTAAAGTATTCTAGAGTATTCGTAGACTGTAGAATTCTTCGTAACCCGTCCCTAAAAGGACGTTAATTGGACGTGTCTGCGTTGTGTTGTGGTTTGCAGTATAACTGTTATATTTGTTAAAGACCTTTTAAGGGCGGATGACGAAGAGAGATAGCTTGCGTCGGGATCGGTGAGCCAGAACTATTCAGTGGATGAACTTTTCTTTTGCTTGCTTGCTTGCGTTCGCCCGATAAATAAAGGAGTCTACCTCGTCATCATCCGCCCTAGTAGGCGTGTCTGCGTTGTGTTGTAGTTTACAGTATCTTCTTCCTCTTTTCTCTCTCACTGATACCTAAAAGGTGTCGTGGTTTATATCATTTGTCGTTCTTGTGCTGCTCGAACTGTCTGAATTAGTGATTTTCCTTTGTTGTTACATGTCTCTGTCACTGCATCTATCCATCTTCTTCTGGGTCTTCCTCTTGGTCTTTTTCCATGCATTCTCGAGAAGAACGCCCTTGATGGTGATAGGTGAGGATTCATTCTGACCAGGTGGCCAAACCATTTAAGTTGTTGTTGTTCTATATATTCTTGGCAGGGTTTTGTTCCTACCATTTTTCTTATGGTTTCATTTGGTATTCTATCTCTTCTTGTGTTGTTTGTTACTTTTCTCAAGCATCGCATCTCACATGTATTGATCTTTCTTAAATGTGATTTAGAAAGGGTCCATGTTTGACTTTCATAGCACAAAGTTGGTATGAAGATGCTATTTATCATTTGTTGTTTAGCTGGCATAGAAATGTTTGGATGTCTTAACAATGGTGAAAGCTGGTATGTGACAGCATTTGCTTTTTGTATTCTCATGTCAATTTCTCTGTCTAGTCTTCCATCTTCTGTGAACATTGTGCCTAAATACTTGAATTCCTCTACTTGTTTTATTTCTTTGTCTTTGATCTTGATGTTTAATGGGTGTCTTAATTTGCTTATTCTTATAGCCTCTGTTTTTGCTGTGTTAATTTTCATACTGTAGTTTGTGCAGCTTTTATCTAGAGATGTTAAATGCTGTTGTAGCAGGTTTTCATCCTCGTATATTAGGCATTGGTCATCTGCGAAGAGTAGCTCATTCCATTTGAAATGGCACAAGAACGTTTACAGTATAACTGTTATATTTGCGCCTTTCGGCCCAACACATCCGACTTCAGCACGACATTTTTGAGTACCGGGTTGTCTTCCATCTTTGATCCCTACTCGCTTGGCCAGACTAGACAGGTTAGTCTGTTACTAGAGGCACCACGGAGAGGTGGAGCAGAGTCTGGACAGTTCTGGTTCACCGATCCTGGCGCAAGCCATCAGCTGTGGATCGCTGACAACTTCCAGCTCTGGTGCTGGGAGGCGCACCTTCGCCTCCACTTTTATTTTAGTCCTCGGCTGAACGGAAGTGAGAGAGAGAGAGAGAGAGATAAAGAGAAAGAGAGAAATGATGATCAATAACGGTGAGCTGAAGTTTGTTATCGAACAATATTTCAATAAGAAAATGAGCACATTTACGACATAAAATTACAAGAAAAACGTACAAGAAATAAACAAAAAAACATCTTAGTTCAATTAAAATTATTCAGTCAGTGTGAAACAAGGACACTGTAAAAATAAAGACTAGTAAAAAAAAAAAAAAAAGAAATACAATTTCTTAACGAGAAATGAGCACAAGAATATCCATACATTTTGAAAACATTAACAAAGACATAATGAAGCATTGACGAAAAGAGGAGCAAAAATATAATAATAAAGAGAAGTGAGAATAATGAGGAAATATTATAATTAGACAATCAACTATTTTTAACGTGTAGAGAAGTAAAAATTGATTGAAATTATTCACAATTGGATGCGAAGAGGTTTAATGGGAGTTGATTAGAAAGCGGAATTGATTTTAGCAGGATGGGTTCATGTAATGAGTGTGAATCTCTCTTGCAGAATTCATTATCGAGACGATGTGAATGAAATGTGTGATATTTGCTGCAGTCAGGCTTCTAAATATGAATGGTGCTTGATGTCATGTAATGTGTTCGCAACCAGGAACAAAAGTTTCATCTAATAACTGTCGTGAAACATACCAGTCATAGGCCTAGAAAGATGTTATGTGAAAATGGTTCATGGGACATTCATATAAATTCAATTTTAATAAGGGCAGTAAGAAAGCATGGTGCAATACGATAGTTTAGTTTAGTTTAGTTCAGTTCAATTTAGTTTAGTTTAGTGTAGTTCATTTTAGTTTAGTTTAGTTCAGTTCAGTTCAGTTCAGTTCAGTTCAGTTTAGTTTAGTTTAGTTCAGTTCATTTTAGTTTAGTTTAGTTTAGTTTAGTTTAGTTCAGTTCAATTTAGTTTAGTTTAGTTCAGTTCATTTTAGTTTAGTTTAGTTCAGTTCAGTTCATTTTAATTTAGTTTAGTTTAGTTTAGTTTAGTTCAGTTCATTTTAGTTCAGTTCATTTTAGTTTAGTTTAGTTTAGTTTAGTTTAGTTCAGTTCAGTTCATTTTAGTTTAGTTTAGTTTAGTTTAGTTTAATTCAGTTCATTTTATTTTAGTTATATATATTAGCTATATTCGAGGCAGCGTTGATACCAAATTCAAAAGACAAAAAGCGCAGTAGAAAGGAGACGAAGCCAGGCACAATGAATACATCTTGTTCATTTTGCAGTCGAATCTGCCTACCCACTGCTGACTTATTCAGCCACAAGAGAAGCTGTTCAGCAAAGCAAAATCCAGCACAAGAAAAAAAGACTAATATTGTACCAAACTACATACCTATCATGATTGCTTGCTACCAACCGTCTGTCAAGACGACAAAGGTCATTCATACAGTTTAGTTTAGTTTAGTTTAGTTTAGTTTAGTTTAGTTTAGTTTAGTTTAGTTTACAAACCATCTTCATGTGCAGAACGGACAACTCCACAGTGATTAGATCCACTAATGGAGGCGAAGTCGCACCTCCCAGCACCAGAGTTGGAAGTTGTCAGCGACCCACAGCTGATGGCTTACGCCAGGATCGGTGAATCAGAACCATCCAGATTCTGCCCCCCCTCTCCGCGGTGCTTCTAGTAACAGACTAACCTGTCTAGTCTGGCCAAGTGAACAGGGAAGACAACCCGGTACTCAAAAATGTCATGCTGATGTCGGATGTGTTAAACCGAAAGGCGCAAATATCACAGTTATACTGCAAACCACAACACAACGCAGACACGCCCACTTAACGTCCTTTTAAGGGCGGATGACGAAGAGGAATATTCTAGTCTACCGGAATACTCTAGAATACTTTAGTCATCGGGCGAACGCAAGCAAGCAAGATCCACTAATCAACCTGTTACCCAGTGTGAGACACGTCCGCTACACACTAGGGAAAGCACATCAGATGGTTCCAGCTCAGATGCACGAACTTCTTAGCACCTTCATTCTTAGACACCTCCTACGACACGCGTGTCATGTGACAATGACTCCATTCTTTCTTTCCCTAGCAGTGATCAAAGCTACGGTAACCACACAGAGGTACCACGTGACAATGACTCCATTCTTGCCTCCCCTACAGTGGTCAAAACTCCGTTAACCACACAGATGTACCATGTGACAATGACTCCATTCTTGCCTCCCCTACAGTGGTCAAAACTCCGGTAACCACACAGATGTACCATGTGACAATGACTCCATTCTTGCCTCCCCTACAGTGGTCAAAACTCCGTTAACCACACAGATGTACCACGTGACAATGACTCCATTCTTGCCTCCCCTACAGTGGTCAAAACTCCGTTAACCACACAGATGTACCATGTGACAATGACTCTATTCTTGCCTCCCCTACAGTGGTCAAAACTCCCACACAGATGTACCACATGACAATGACTCCATTCTTGCCTCCCCTGACATTGATCAAAACTCCGGTAACCACACAGAACTCAACATGTGCAGTCAAGAGGAGATGCACTCAGTAATACTTGCCTTCACCCTTGACTAAAAGAATAGTTGACTCTTGGTTATATTTTGGTTCACCGATTCCGACGCAAGCTACTGTTTTTCGTCCTCCACCCTTAAAAGGTCGTTAAGTGGGCGTTAATGCGTTGTGTTGTTGTTCGTTGTAAAAATGATAAAAATATTAATTATTTGCATATTTCGGCCCAACACATCCGTCGTCGGCATGACGTTTTTAATGCCGAGTTACGTTCCCTCTTAATCCCTACTTATTTAGTCAGACGACTGATTAGTCTGCTGCTAGTGGTGCCACGAAGAGGTGGAGTAGGGTCCGGATAGTACTGATTCACCGATCCTAGCGTACTCCATCAGCTATGAGTCACTGACATCGTCAGCTCTGATGCTGTCGCTCGCCTGTGCCAATGCACAAAGTAATACAAGCAGAAGATGGAACTGGATATAACGTGCACTCGGAAGAGATTCGGGAACAAACACAAGAACCAATATAATATGAACTTAGAGGGAAATGCGAAAGAGGGACACGTCAAGGGCAACAAAAGGATGGATGGAGAAAACATAAAGGAATAGTATTGGTCAGACATAAGGCACATGTGGGAAGGTAAAGTAAAGAGTCCCCGTCACGCCAAGTGGCGTATAGGGAATATGGTATTAGTGACCATAAATTTTACAGACCTTCAGCACATGATTTTTGAAGAAATATGGTCGGTATTACACCCGTACCGCTTTACTTTTCCAGAAAAAAATCCGGTACCCATTTAAGGCTGGGTGAACTGAAGCCGTCGGTTGGGATCGAACCCTAACTCTTGTCCTTTGTAGTCCAGTTCATTAACCACTGAGCTATCGCGGCTCCCACACGGGAGAAAGTGGACGGTGTAAAATAGAGTAACTTTAATGTTGCTGTATAACACACGGAAAGGCGCATCGGCTGGTATTCTGGTGTTATTGATACGCTGCCCTGGGGTCTCCAGTTCTTGTAGTGAGTCTGTGTGTAAGATCTTATCTACTTTTATCCTCCGATATGTAGCGCATCTTTATTTCGTTTTATCATTTCATCTCTAGTCCCACTTTTTATTTCTCCTTGATCTAACCTGTACCGCTCATACAAGATGTAGTAGAGTGTACTTTATTTCGTTGTTTGTTTTTGTTGCTCTAGTTTTCTGAGGAAGGCCGCATGTAGGCCGAAGCGTTAGTATTTTTTTTGTGTTCCTCTTTTGTAAAGCTGTCACCATACCTTGAATGAGTGTACGTTATACCTCACTACTTGTCACAGATACCAGCTTTACCGCAGCACTGCAATTATTTACCTTTATTTAATTATTTAATTATAAGAGTCTTTTCTCTTATCTCTCCGAACTGACTCCGTCAGTGAGTGTTTCTCTAGATTGGCAATAAGTGAATCCGCCAAAAGGGCGAGAACCAGTACCTGTACCCTCGACACCCAAACGGGTACAAGAAGAAGTGAAGAGAAGAAAGAAAGAAAGAAAGAAAGAAAGAAAGAAAGAAAGAAAGAAAGAAAGAAAGAAAGAAGAAAGAAAGAAAGAGGGAATAGAACGTTAAAGTACTACTACAATTCGTGCTGTTATGTCCTATAACTGTTTGTCTGGAACGCAAGTATTCAGCCCTACCCTATCCGGGAGATACTTGTCTTAATAGGAAAAATACAGATACACAATGTATTCCGACCTGTGATCGCAGCCTTTTATACTATAATCATGAGAACACCTGCGCCAAAGACATTGTCCACGATAGCTAATTTTTTAGTTAGCTGAGTGGCAGTGTTCCCTAGCGTTTGGCTTTTCGTGGCAAGGCGCTGTGCCACTGAGTACGGGTTCGATCCTGCTTCGGTCCATATATTGTTCTTTGTTTTTTTCTGTTGTTGATTATTTGTCACTTTTATCCGAGTGATGTAAACATACCCCTTCCTCTGAATTGATTCGCTAGTACATTATATATGACACATTTGTTATTATTGACATTAGCAATAATTCAACATGTTCGAAATAAAAGTCATAAAACACAAAAGATATATTTCACCAACAGCAACCGTTTATTGTTATCCTTCAGTTTATTTCATGCATGAAATAAATTAAGTTTAAAACGTCTTCATCATCATCTTCTTCTTTCCTTTCTCATATGCCTTTCAGTGTCGAGGGGAGATATAATTTGCGGTCTTTTGCTCTTCTGTTCGCCTCTGCTGCTGTTATGTTTCCTAGTGCTTCTAATATTCCGTCGATCCATCTTTTTCGGGGTTGACCCTTGGGTCTGGTGTTCTCACAACGTTTGTTGAAGGCTCGTTGTGTTGTTTTGTTCTTTCTGCCGTGTCACGTGGCTAAACCATTTTATCTGTTGTTTCCTTATATATTCTATGGCGGGGGCTATTCCTAGCTTTTTTCTCAGTTCTTCATTTCTGATCTTATCTCTCAGACTGTTTCATGTCATTCGTCTAACACATTTCATCTCAGTAGAGGTTATTTTTCTTATTGTTCTTGCATCTAGGGTCCAGGTCTGGCATTGGTAGCACAACGTTGGGATGAAGATTGTTTATCTATCTCCATCTTCTGTGTATTTCTCTGAGCATAAAACATTTATCCCTTACCGATCTGCTGAGTCCGTCGTAAGTTTAAATGAAAGTAAAAAACATAAAGTACCCCCGTCACGCCAAGTGGCGTTTAAGGAATATGGTGTTAGTGGCCATACATTTTACAGATCTTCGGCACATGATCTTTGGGGTAATGTGGTCGGTATTACGCCCGTGCCGCTTTACTTTCCCAGAAAAAATCCGGTACCCATTAAAGGCTGGGTGAACCGGCAGCCGTCGGTTGGAATCGAACCCTACCTCTTGTCCTTTGTAGTCCAGTTCACTAACCACTGAGCTATCGCGGCTCCCAAGTTCAAATGAGGCGGGAGAAATATTTTTAAAATATGTAGCTTCTACTTATGTTACAATTTTTTATGTTGTATTTTTTTTCTTTTAAATATTAGAATAACAAGCTCTTTCTATATGGCTCATATAACAATAGAAATGTAAGCGCTTTGCCAGAAAACTCGTTTATGTTCTTTACTTATGTCTACTTCACAATTAATAATGATTTTTAATTAAAATTCAGCTTTTGAAGCAATATCGGCGGAACGTTCAATTATCTCCCATTTTCTTTCAGAGATAATCTGGCAATCTGAAGTATTCTTTTAAAGGATTTTCAATCTGTTTGATAATTTTTTTCCAGGTTTTGAGAGGTACTTTTCGAAAGAAGAATTTTGTTGTTTTAAGTGTTTTGTTATTTTCTCACTCATTTCGAGAGAGTTTAGTTCGTCCCAAACGGCCATATTTACCAAAAGTATATGTGTGACTTTGTTGGTATCATGATCAAACACCGGAGGAGACCGATGATGAAAATATACCGTAGAGCAAAGAGTAGAAAAATGCATAGTTGAGAAAGAAGAAGAAAAAAGAGGAGAAACTTATGTCGTCATCGAGTGCTGTTCCCGCAACGAAGGTTGGCTACCATGGATCGCCATTCTACTCTGTTTCTTGCTTTGATGGTGCAGGCTGACATAGATTGACTTGTCCATCTTTTGATGTTGCTCGTCCATGTTAGTCTTGGTCTGTCTCTGCCTCTTTTACCCTGTATTTTCCCTTCCAATATTACTTTTAGTAGGCTGTTGTGTCTTTTAATGTGCCACACAAATTTCATTTGTCTTGTCTTGATTGTATTTAGTAGTTCTCTTTTCATTTGCAGTTATTTTAAAACTTAATCGTTTGTTTTCTTTTCTTTCCATCCAACTCTACCTATTCTTCTATAAATCCACATTTCAACATTTCAAAGGCTTCAATTTTCTGTTCAGTTTTGTTGTCTAATGTCCATGTTTCTGCACCATACAGGAATATTGAGAAGATGTAACATTTTGCTATTCTTAGCTTCAGCCCCACTGTTATTTGTTTTGTTGTTAGTATATTTTTCATGGCATTAAAATTACTTTTTGCCATACCTATTCTTTTGCTTATTTCAATTTTACATTGTCCATCATTGGTTATTGTATGTCCAAGGTATTTGTAGCTCTGAACTGTCTCCAGATCTATCTATCTATCTTTCGTTCGCTCGAAGTATTGTCTATATCAACAATGTCGCTTCCTGTATGAACTTTACTGTCTTTTGTAATTCTTGCAGTGGCCCATATAGTTTTGTCGGTAGTTGTATCTATGGGCCAATGAATTTTCCTCAGTCTACTATATTCAGTGCAGTCTTGAAGTATGTGTTCAGCAGTCTGGGGTGCCTGTCCACATGTACAAGTAGTTGATGTGCCGATCTTGAATTTTGTATACATGTGACTATGGAGTCGATTGTGTCCTGTTCTTAGGCGTATAATGATAACTTGTTCATATCTATTCATATTATGAAAGGCATCATGATTTGGGGCGTGTGGGTCCTCCGATTGATTTGATTATCTGTTTCTTATGATGGTATGTAACTGGTGTATCTAGTTGTGTGCCTGTTGAACCTTCCTTTGCCAACTGATCTGCTTTCTCATTTCCTGGTATTCCACAGTGAGACGGGATCCACTGCAGGGCAACCCTGTGGTGCTTGCAGAGTTCAGTCAATAAGGTCTGCAGATGTGGTAATTTTCTGGATTGTAGTGCCTGGAGTACTGATCTTGCATCTGTCAAAAACACTACAGGCTGTGGGCTAAGATTACTGTTCACAGTTTTTCTATTGCCAACTTTATTGCTTGTATTTCCGCATCATAATTGTGACAATATTTCCCTTTTGCTATTTTATTCATATCCCTAGTGTTATTTGGGTACTCTATATATGCACCTGCTCCCCCATTCTTTACTGCATTCTGTGCTGATCCATCTGTGTACACACGGATCCATAGGTCTTGTGGGTATTCTTCATCCAGGAAACTGAGAGTTATTGTTTTTCGCTGTAGACTATTCTGTTCCTGTTTGTCAACTATTCCTTTCACTTTTGTCTGTATTTGAACTGATAATCCTGATTCATCTGTCCAGGGAGTCTGTTCTGGTATGGGCAGTAGGGGGTTAACAACTCTTGGCATGTCTGGTGTTTGTCTACTAATACGCTTGGCTTGGTGGATAAAACTGCTTCTCTTAAGTCGTCCGAATGCAAGATTTTGGAATCGGTCCTTCATTGGATGTCTCGGCATGCATGCAAATTTTTCTGCCTGTATCAGCACCTTTGTGTCCCTCCGTTCTCTCAGTGCTGGTATCCTCCACAATTTCTCCATCTCCAATATTGGTGTTACTGTCTCCAGATGTATTCCTTCAATTGTGATATTTAGTTGTAGGTCTTGAGAATTTTCTTTGTTTATGATCATAGTTTTAGTCTTTTTGATATTTATATCTAGTCCATATTTTTTAAAAATGTTTATCACATTAAGCAAAGAAAAAGGAATATCAGAGGAAGAAGAAGAAAGGGGAGAAACATATATAGATAAAGAAAAGGCATAGCAGAGGAAGAAAAAGCGGAAAGAGGAGAAGACAGATAAAGAAGAAGTTATAGAAGAAGAGGAAGACGGATGAGGAAGTGAAAGATAATGAAGAGCAAGGGAAGAATACGAGTAAGAAGAAGATGATGATAATGAAGAATGTAGAAGAAGAATGAAAAGAAGAAAAAGACACAAGGAGGAGACGACGACAAAGCTGAAGGAGTAGCAACAGATAAAGTAGAAGTAGAAATGAATCATGCTGATGATCATAACGATGATGATAAAAAGGAAGATAGATTGAGAGGAAGAAGAAGTAAAAAGAGATATTGAATGGCAGACGTTTTTAATTAATGTTTTTCCACTTCAGCAGCAGATTGAAACGAGCAGTTTAGTCGATTACTTTTCTGTTCACACTGACATTTTATGAGCAAGTTGCCATTCATCTTGTTCATTTATTTGTATTTAACGCATGTCAACTGAAGGGAAACAAATACATAATCACAATTTATGAAGAAACAAAAATCAGATATCTTGAGCAATTTGAGTAGTAAGAAATGAATGATTTCATAGTTGTTCACATTTTGTTGGATTGTTATGCAAATTGCGAGCTGAAAGAAGAGATCTTTGAATTTTGATTGCTCTTCTTTCCATTTTTTTTTAAAAACTGTTATTGTTTTTGTTGACGTTTTCATGAATTTTCTTAGAAATGCTTTCAGTTTTGAGTATACTTCTTAGAAATCACATCTCTTCTGCTGCAAGTGTTGTTTTTTTTCGAATTATTTGTCAATTTGTCTGTCTGCGATCAGGTCAGAGTAGGATCCCAGACTCTTACATGAAGTCAGTTGTCAGGCTAAGTGTGTTGATCGCCCCCACAGACAGAACATCACAGTTAGAGTCTGCCATATCCACTCCGACTAAACACCCGTTAAAACGTTGCACTGTGTTCTGCGCCAGTGGCCCAGTGCATCCGATTTCAGCCAGCATTTTATTCAGGTTTGCTTTCCTTCGCCTTTGATTGTCCCCAATCTTCCTGCAAGTTTTGTCAATCTTAAGTGGTTGGAACTACCAAAGAAATGTTATTTTGTTTCCGTGTGATGTGTTATTTTATGAAATGTGATACTTCAACGTGATATTTATTTTAAAAAAAAAGAGTTCATAAATGTTATGTAGAGCCAGTCTTAACATATGGATGTGAATCATGGAAAATAAGAAAACAGACAAGAAAATCACTGGAGTTTGTAGAAATGTGGTTTTACAGAAGAATGTTGAGAATAACATGGACTGCTAAGAAAAGTAATTAAAACGTTCTGAAAGAGGCCAAAGCAAAAAGGGAGCTAATTTCCAACATTAGGAAGAAACAATCATCATGTTTTGGCCATGTAATGAGAAGAGAACAACTGGAATATATTTAATAACAGGGAAAATTGAGGGACGAAGAGATAGAGGGAAGTAAAGAGAAAAGATACCAGACAGCTTAAGAGAATGGCTTGGCAGAAGGTCAACAACATAAATGATAATAAATAGCTGTCGTGATCAAAAGTTGTGGAGAGACATGATCGCCTATGCCAGCAGGCCCGGTACTTGATGATGATGATTTATACAAATATATATTTTATAATTTTTTTCTGCATTTCGTCAAATCGTGACACTAATGGAAAATGGTCTCGGTTAAGTGGCAGCGAGGCTTCTATGAAGAAGATGAAAAATAAAGAAGAAATGATGAATACACTCAAGACTATTCTTAAACTTCATGTTAATAATTCATCGTCACTATCATCAAGTACCGTACCTCCTGGAGTAGGTGATCATTTCTCTTCACAACTTTCGATCTCAACAGTTGTTTGTCATTTTTGTTGTTGACCTTCTGTCAAGTCATTCCCTTAAAAAGTAAAAGTAAAGTACCCCCGTCACGCCAAGTGGCGGCGTATAGGGAATATGGTGTTAGTGACTATACATTTTACAGACCTTCAGCACATGATTTTTGGGGTGATGTGGTCGGTATTACGCCCGTGCCGCTTTACTTTCCCAGAAAAAAAATCCGGTACCCATTTAAGGCTGGGTGAACCCGGAAGCCGTCGGTTGGAATCGAACCCTTCCCCTTGCCCTTTGTAGTCCAGTTCCCTAACCACTGAGCTATCGCGGCTCCCTCATTCCCTTAAGCTGTCTGGTATTTTTTCTCTTTGCTTCCCTCTATCTCTTCGTCCCTCAATTTTCCCAGTTGTTACAGTATATTCCAGTTGTTCCCTTCTCATTACCTGGTCAAAAAGTGCGATTATTTCTTCCTAATATTGGAAATTAGCTCTCTTTTTTATTTGGCCTCTTTCAGAACGTTTTCATTATTCTTCTTATGTTAATAATAGTGGCTAAAACCATGTCTTCTTCTTCTACTTTTCAGCTCACTGTGGAGCATAGGTCTTCAACGAACACTTTCCAAGCCGTTTTATCTCGTGCCATTCTTTTACGATCATTCCATGTCTTCCCCGCCGTCTTAATCTCTGCTTCCATCTGTCTTCTCCAAGAATAGTTTGGTCTTTCTCTTTGTCTTTGTCCTTTGGGATTCCAAAATAGGGCATGCAGTGTAATACTCTCAGTTGGCTTTCGGTGAGTGTGTTCTATCCAGCGCTATCGACTTCACTGTATCTTCTTATCCACTGGTATTTGACTGGTACATTTCCATAATTCTGTGTTAATGATTTTGTTTTCCCCCTTTTATTCTCCGCAAGCATCCATTAATGAAGGTCTGTATCTTCTTGATTGTCATTTTCATTATTCTCCATTTTGCACACCTACAGTATAGGATTGACTTAACTTTGCAGTCGAAAATTTATTATTTTTTTTTATTTAACCTAATTTCTTTGGATTTCTATGTTTCACAGTGCAACGAATGTTCCTCTTGGTCTTGATATCCTTATTTTTGTATCATTCTCTGTTCTTCCCTTTTTGTCTAAATTATTGCCCAGATATATGTAAGATTGTACATCGACTGGACGTAGAATCATGTCTAAACCCTCATAATCTAACTTGTCCCTGTTAGAACGTAACTCTCTTGACGGCTCCATTTATCTGCTGGCCTTTAGAGCTTAAGAGGCGTGGCACAGAGGGCCGAGCATCTAGACGATCTTTGCGCAGTGTCAGATTTCGCACATGACACGCATTGTATCTCTCCTTACGTCCCTGCTCTGGGCGATCCTCTCTACCTCGGGAGATGTACTGACGTAGATGTTTGATTCAAGATGTTGAGAATGTATTAGAAGTATGGGTTCAGGATATTGAGAATGTATTAGATGTAGGGATTCAATCATCATCATCATCGAGAGCCTTCTCCGCAACGAAGGTTGGCTACCATGGATCGCCATTCTACTGTTTCTTGCTCTGATGGTGCAGGCTGTCATAGATTGACTTGTCCATCTTTTGATGTTACTCGTCCATGTTAGTCTTTATCTGCCTCTGCCTCTTTTACCTTGTATTTTTCCTTCCAATATTACTTTTAGTATGCTGTTGTGTCTTTTAACATGCCCCAAAAATTTCATTTGTCTTGTCTTAATTGTATTTAGTAGTTCTCTTTTTATTTTTAGTTGTTTTAAAACTTCATCGTTTGTTATCTTTTCTTTCCATCCATTTTTACCTATTCTTCTATAAATCCACATTTCAAAGGCTTCAATTTTCTGTTCTGTTTTCTTGTCTAATGTCCATGTTTCTGCAACATACATGATCAACGGCTTCCGGGTCACTCAGCCTTAAATGGGTACGGGTATTTTTCTGGGAAGGTAAATCGGCATGGACGTAATACCAACAACAATACCCCAACAAATCGGACGCCGAAGGTCTATAAATATTATGGTCACTAACACCATATCCTTTAAATGCCACTTGGCGTGACGGGGCTCTTTACTTTTTTTTCCCATCAGCATAATCAACTACCGTGTCTGCTGGCGTAGGCGATCACGCCTCTCCACAACTTTCTATCACTACCCTAGTTTTTTACCGCCTTGGGCCATATGTTTTACTCGAAGACCAGCGGGACCAACTCTAAATAAACAACGAACGACAAAGGAAACCCACCTTCACAGTAGTAGGAAACTCTTTGTACAGAGCTTCGCATGCAGGAGGTAATCTGATCATCAGAAGCAGGCCCCGCGAAGCAAGTGTTTCGGCCCTTTAGCTTCTTGACACTCTAGGGGAGGTGGGACACCCCCCCCCCCCCCAGGCGTCTACCTCCTGCTGCATTGCCTCTACGGCTTACACAGTATGTTCGGCACAAAATAACTGCACTTAATACACAAAACATTCAAAAATAGTTTAATTAAGGTTAATACAATATGTTTGGCACAAAATAACTGCTTTCTACTCAAAACTTGTGTAAGCACTTGTTGACACAACATTAAAAGTACAACAAACATGTAAAAAGAAAAAAGGAAAGCTCAACAACCTAAAGTTAAACAAAGTCCCTCTCTTTGTAAATCAAAAATAAACTCCGATTTTAATTAAAACATGGAAATAAAAATATCCTAAATGAATTAATAAAAAAGAATTAATTAAATTCTAGCGTGCAGAAAAATCCTAATTTGGAAGAATTAAATTGCAATAATGTAATAATGGCAACATTTCGATTGGACGGGTAGGGAGAACTAAATTATCAGAATGTACAATTAAATGATTGTTCGGAGGAATTGCGAAATCATCATCATCATGTGCCATACCGGTTGGCGTACGCGATCATGTCCTTCCACAATCTTCTATCTACAGTGCATCGTATTAGTTCTGTTGTTGAATGTTTTCCGTACCATGACACGAAGTTTCCATTATTTTCTCTCTTTATCATCCGTGATCTTTCTTTCCTTCAATTTTGTCAGTTGTAACCAAAAATTCCAACTTTCCTCTTCTCATCATGTGCTCGAAAAATGTTGATGGTTTCATTCTGATGTTTTTTTAGGAGCTGCCTTTTTGTGTTGACCTCTTTGAGAATTTCCTCATTGGTCTTTTTAGCTCTCCAGCGAACTTTCAGTATTCTTATGAGAAACCCCATCTCTGTGACCTCTAACCGTCTTTTCATTTGTTTGTCTACTGTCCATGATTTGCTTCCACAGGTCAGAATTGGTTCTATATAGCACCAATAACTCTCTTTCTCCCTTATATTGACATAGATTAATATAAATAATTGCGAAACAGTCTTTCTTAAAAATGAAAATACGCACGAATTCACAGTTGTTTGTCACTCATACTTTAGTTCATTTGTTCGTCTGTGTCTTTCCATGAAAATAAAATTGACCACTTTTTATCTGTTTTAATATGTGAAAATTATTCGAAGAAGCTGTGTCTTCAAATTAAAAGAAACAACTTTTTGTCGTTACACTTTTAGTCTTGCAACCCCAGAAACCCTTCGATCTGCCAATATTTTATATTTTGTTACGAAATTAATGACTAAAATATCAATCATGTACAGTGGCGTAACTGGTGGGGGGGGGGGGGGCATTGGAGGACGTCTGTTTATTTTTATTTTACTTTTTTTTTCTTCTAGTCATTATAATATATATATATTATCATCATCATTGAGTGCCGTCTCCGCATCGAAGCTTGGCTACCATGGAGCGCCATTCCACTCTGTCTCTTGCTTTCATGGTGCAGATTGCCATAGGCTGACTTGTCCATCTTTTAGATGTTACTTATCCATGTTAGTCTTGGTCTGCCTCTGTGTCTTTTACCTTGCATTTTCCCTTCTAATATTACTTTTATTATACTGTTGTGTCTTTTAACATGACCAAAAAATTTCAATTGTCTTGCTCTAATTGTGTTTAGTAGTTCTTTTTTTCATTTTTAGTTGTTTTAAAACGTCCTCGTTTGTTTTCTTTTCTTTCTATCCAATTCTACCTATTCTTCTATAAATGCACATTTCAAAGGCTTCAATTTTCTGTTCTGTTCTCTGGTCTAATGTTCTTGTTTCTGTAAAAATTTACTAACACCAAAACAAATAACACCAGGGCTAAAACTAAGAATAGCAAAATGTTACATCTTCTCAATATTCCTGTACGGACAGGAATATTGAGAAGATGTAACATTTTGCTATTCTTAGTTTTAGCCCTGGTGTTATTTGTTTTGGTGTTAGTATATTTTTCATGGCATTGAAATTACTTTTTGCCATTCCTATTCTTTTATTTATTTCAGTTGTACATTTTCCATCACTGGTTATAGTATGTCCCAGGTAGTTGTAGCTCTGGACTGTCTCTAGATGTATTCCTTCAACTTTGATATTTAATTGTAGGTCTTGAGAATTTTCTTTGTTTATGATCATAGTTTTAGTCTTTTTGATATTCATATCTAGTCCATATTTTTTCTTTGTCATGTTTATTACATTAAGTAATTGTTGTAGATCTTTAGGATTTTCTGCTAGTAGTACAGTATCATCAGCATATCTTAGGTTATTGATTATCTTCCCATTAATGTTAAGGCCTGACATCTCATTGATGTTTTTTAAAGATTTGCTCAGTGTATATATTGAACAAGCTTGGTGATAGGATGCATCCTAGTCTTACTCCTCTTTTTATATAATGGGTGTAGAGTTCTCCTTGTTATATTTTATTATTGCTGTTTGCTCCCAGTGCAAATTACATATCAGTCGTATGTCTGTGTCATCCAGATTTATATCTTTATATATATATATATATATATATATATATATATATATATATTCATTTTAAATACATGCATGTTTGTTTGTTCCTGCTGAAGGCATATTGAGCCGAAACGTCGTTCTGGTTTGTGTTGTCCACTTGTTACGTAAAGCTTTAACCATACCGTTTTTTTTTCTATTTTTTTTCATTTGTGTTTTCCTGCATCTTTTTTATCTGACTGCTGATGAGAACTATGTCATCAGCAAAGTCGAGGTCCTCCAAATGGTCTCCTTGTATCCATTCGATGCCTTTATTACCAGTACAGCATTTCTTCATTATGAAGTCCATAACAACTCTAAATAACAAGGGCGATAAAATACATCCTTGTTTAACCCCAGTTTCTATTGGGAAACATTCGCTCAGTCCTTCCTCTGTTCGAACTGCACATGTGTAACCATCATACATGTCTTTAATAATATTTATGATTTTTGATGGTAAGCCATATTGCTTCAGAATTTTCCACAAAGAATCTCTATGAATACTATCAAATGCTTTTTTGAAGTCGATGAAGTTAAGTACAAAAGGTTTTTGCTTCTCAATGTGTTCCTCCAATATAAGTCGTAGAGTAAAAATGTGGTCAAGACACCTTCTCCCTTTTCTAAACCCAGCCTGTTCTTCATGCATTACTGTATCTATTGAATCTTTTATTCTATTTAGGATGATTTTGCAGAATAACTTTGAGGAAACTGACAAAAGTGTCATGCCTCTCCGGTTGTTACAATCTCTAATATAATCTCTATACAGGTAGCACAGAACACCAAATAGAAGTTGGAATACTGATAGAAAGTCTTGCTTAAAGTTATTTTAAAAAAAAACTATCTTTACGACACATAGTACCATTGCTGATGTATGTTGGGGGGGGGGGGCAACTATAGAACCCGAGGGATAAAGGCTGCTTGGTCAAGCCGTCGCCACGACGTGTGAGAATCAGGATTTTTAATTCAACCCCGAAAGAAAAAATCCTTTCTGTCTACCGCAGGGTTCGAACACCGTACGTCGGCTTTTCAGCTAGCGGAACAGTGGTTTTAACCGCACGACCACGCGCACCTCTATAAAGTTATGCAGGGAGAAATTCAAAATAAAATCAATATGGAAATAACATAGCAACAATTTGGATTAAGAAAGAACAGATGGACAAGAGAAGCCATCTTCTGCATGAGAACATTGATAGAAAAACACATAGCACTAAATAAACTAATATATGCATACTTACAGACTATATCCCATTTTTTTTTTACAGAATACAGCATAAACAACTAATAAAATGTCTGAAAGACATACATCTGGATGATATATAATTTGTATTTGGAACAAACAGATGTGATAAAATACAACAGTGAGAACTATGTACCTATCGATATAAAAAGAGGAATAAGATACGGATACATTCTATCAACATATCACTGAGCAGATCTCCATAGACATTATGGGGAGCCAGGACTAAACATCAATGGAGATATAATCAATAATTTAAGATATGCTGATGATACTGTATTAATGGCAGAAACTCCAGAGGACCTACATCAATTAGTGAACAAAATAAACAAGACAAGAAAAGAATAAGGATTGAAAAAAAATATTTAAAAGACTAAAAATATGATTATTAGCAGAGAAAAGGCATAAAATATACACGGCGATATTGAAATAGATGGAAAATACGTAGAAAGAGTTCAAGAATATAACTATATTTAACATATCAAAACATATGATATAAAACATAAGATATTAATAAACAAAAGAATGGTATAGTAAAAAGCAATTTTAACAACTTGAAAAACGTACTCACATCAAAGCAAATAACATCAGAACTAAAACTGTCAATAGCAAAATGCTTCATTTACTCAACATTCCTGTATGGTGCAGAAACATGGACACTAAATAAAAAAAGAAAGCAGACAATTAAAGCCTTTGAAATGTAGATCTATAGAAAAATAAAGAGAATTGGGTGGAAAGAAAAAAAAAACAGACAAACAAGGAAGTTCTCAATAAGCTGAAAATGAAAAAAAAAGACAACATAATTCGAAAAAGACAATTGAATTTTGTTACATGTGAAGAGATAATGAAATTCTAAAATTCATCTTGGAAGGGAAGATACGAGGCACACGAGGCAGAGGCAGGACAAGAGTAAATTGGAATGATAACATCAAAAGAATAAATAGATAAAATTGGATGGAAATAAAAGAAAGCAAACGATACAGTCTTAAAACTACTAAAAATTAAAAGAGAACTACTAGACACAATTAGAACAGGACAAAAGAGATGTTTGGGCCATGTTAAAAGACACAACTGCCTACTAAAAGTAATCTTGGAAGGGAAAATACAAGGTAAAAGAGTCAGAGACAGACCAAGACTAACGTATGCCGGCCGCTCACCAGAAGGAGTCAAGTACCTATTTCAAGAATGATGAATTATTTTCAAGTTCATTTACTAGATGAAGAAACACACGGTCGAAGTTTAATCACTCTGGAAATTGATACCAGAAACATTTCTCTGAAAATGTGGCGGTCTGGCGTGGTACCGACCACACCACCCTTAAAATGTGCGGTAGGTCATTGAAAAATCTGGGCACTAACAGCATACAGTGCTCAAAGAAGATTGATGATGCCAGTGTTATAAAACCAGAATTGACCAAGATCCCATCGACCTTGTAGTACTATAGACTAAGCTTGCCAAGCTCAGGTTCTCATCAAGAATCAGAGGGAAAGCAAACCGCCCCCCCCACCTCAATTTGCGGTGACAAATTCAAAAGTATTGTAAGTAAGTAAAGTAAAGAGCCCCCGTCACGCCAAGTGGTGTATAGGGAATATGGTGATGATGACCAGACATAATTTTACAGACCTTCAGCACGTGATTCTTGAGGTAATATGATCGCTATTACGCCCGTGCCGCTTTGCTTTCCCAGAAAAAAAATCCGGTACCCATTAAAGGCTAGGTGAACCGGAAGCCGTCGGTTGGGATCGAAATTTACCTCTTGTCCTTTGTAGTCCAGTTCACTAACCACTGAGCTATCGCGGCTCCCTCAAAAGTATTGTAGAGTTCATACATTGTTTGTTTGTTTATGTTAGGACCATCATAACCTGACGCCGGACGAATCCGTAATGATCCACCGATATCTCCCTCATGAATCATGAGAAAATTCAAGGAAAATTGATGACACATGTGCACGAACTCGGTAACACGGCCTGAAATTCACGGCTTTGGTTGATTTTTGTTGACAATTTTGCCCCTGCCATGGACCAGATTTGTGACCTACTTTTTGCAATGTTAACCGCCATGGGCTCTTTAACGTGAGCGATTGCAGACGAAATAGCATTTCAGAAAATGAAAAATATCTTATGCAACAAATCTATGTAAATAAAAATGAGAAAGAGAGTTCATCGGTGCTATATAGAACTAATTCTGACCTATGGAAGCGAATGATGGACAGTAGACAAATAAATGAAAAGACGATTAGAGGCCACAGAGAAGGGATTTCTCAGAAGAATGTTGAAAGTTCCCTGGACAGATAAAAAGACCAATGAGGAAGTTCTCAAAGAGGCTAACACAAAAAGGGAGCTCTTAAAAAAACATCAGAAAGAAGCAATCACCATTTTTCGGGCACATCATGAGAAGAGGAAAGTTGGAATACTTGGTTACAACTGGCAAGATAAAAGGAAAGAGAGATCGCGGATGACAAAGAGAGAAAATACTGGATAGTTTGGTGTCATGGCATGGAAAACAGTCAACAACAGAACTGATAAGATGCACTGTAGATAGAAGATTGTGGAGAGACATGATCGCCTACGCCAGCCGGCATGGTACATAATGATGATGATGATGATGATTGCAGACGAGAACTCCTCATTATTGTGGCTATGCTAGAGGATCTGGCTATCCAGAGATCTGGGGTGGTATTAGTGATAACACCAGGGAGAAATATATATTATTTTTTCCTACCCTACATTATAAAAGAAAAAGAAAAAAAAAAAGGACGGATTTTGCAATTTGTTGTAAAATGAGACTCACCGGAATAAATGTCATTCTTTGAATGACTGTCGTTTTGAAAGTAGCAATTTAAACATTAAAAAAAAAAAACACACACACGTCTTAAATTGCTCTATTATCTTAAAATCGTGGAATTGCTATATTCCTCACTCTAAATCACTTTATCTCTAAATATTTTTGAAAAGTCTTAATTTGTTTGCAGTTTTTTCGAATTACCAGTCGCAATTTGCGCGACAGTTTGACATCAAGAAAGCGGTGACAATGTGATATCTGTCATCTCAAAAATCGAGTTAATTTTACGTTTCAGTGATCAGAGCAGAAGCACTATTTGATATAAAACATGCGACATTTCATGCTAAAATGCTTTAATTTGTCCACAGAGCTGGCATAATTTTTCTTTATTATCATGCTCCAGTCTTGATACGTCTCGGGTCGTGTAGGCGAACAAGTGTAATTTGGGGGGAACACACGTAATTTGTTAGCATGACCCAACGTGGTTATCGTTCCTGGCAGAGGTTCTCAAATATTTCTGACAAATTATTGATTTAAAAAAAAAATACCAACAAGATGTACAAAATCTGTTAGGCAAAGAAAACAAACACACAAGAATGTAGAGTAAAACTAAATGTAGAGATACCGAAATAAGTGCATATATTCAAATATCAGAGATCAGTAATTACATCAGATGGCACATGCACTGCATAAGTTAGACTCAGAATGGAACAAAAAAAAAGGTAAAGTACCCCCGTCACGCCAAGTGGCGTATAAGGAATATGGTGTTAGTGACCATAAATTTTACAGACCTTCAGCACATGATTTTTGAGGTAATATGGTCGGTATTACGCCCGTGCCGCTTTACTTTCCCAGAAAATAATCCGGTACCCATTAAAGGCTAGGTGAACCGGAAGCAGTCGGTTGGGATCGAAACCTACATCTTGTCCTTTGTAATCCAGTTCACTAACCACTGAGCTATCACGGCTCCCAGAATGGAACAAACAAAGAGATAAATCTATCGAAAGAAAAGGAACCTATGTAAAAAAAAATCGTTGTCATTTAGTATTAAAAACATGTCCTAAAGTTCTACATTGAACATGTTCTAATATACAATTATTATTAATAATAATAAAAATAATAAATATTAATAATAGAATATAGAAATGAGTTAGAGAAGATAAACAAGACAGGTCAGAGGATATATTTTTTCTTTGTTCGCCATCATTTACCTCTGACGAAGTCCCTAGAGACTAGAAACTGAATTTTGCGTGTTAATCCAATTTTCCCTGGCAGCCGCGTGCACAGAGGTCCCTCGCCGCACAGGCAGATAATTCCGACTTCGGAGGTACTCATATTTTTTCCGTCTATGAGTAATTGACGTTTCAAGCCGGGTCTCGCTGCTGAGACCAGGGGTGGTCGCCGCAGAGAAAAATCATAAATAAAAATCCCAACTGGTGCAGTCAGGATTTGAACCCACAACCTCCCTGTCTCGAGACCGGCGCCTTGCCTCGAGACCAACCCGTCCACCACACTAACCACTGACAGATGATATTATAGGCCGGTGGGATGCGGTTTATCAGAAAATTTCTGTGAATTCCATGGACAGAAAAATAATAAATTACAAATGGAGAATGTTTAAAACGAGCTGGGAAACCAGAAATATCAGCAACATCATAAGGGTGAGACAATGTACATTTATTTATTATGTGATGCGAAAATAAGGCATTGAGAATATTATAACAACAGGCAGAATGAGTAGAAAGAAGAACAGAGGAAAACCAAGAGAAACAATATTGAACAGCTTATCCAAGTGCAATAATAAAAGATTAACTGAAAGTATATTAATATTACAGAGAGACAGACAGACAGACAGACAGACAGACAGACAGACCGACCGACCGACCGACCGACCGACCGACCGACCGACCGGCCGACAGACAGACAGACAGACCGACCGACCGAATGACAGACAGACAGACCGACCGACCGACCGACCGACCGACAGACAGACAGACAGACAGACAGACAGACAGACAGACAGACAGACCGACCGAATGACAGACAGACCGACCGACCGACAGACAGACAGACAGACAGTATGACAGACAGACAGACAGACAGACAGATCGACCGACCGACAGACAGTCAGAGATCACCAACTGAGAGTATATTAATATTACAGAGAGACAGACAGAGATCACCAACTGAGTACACAAAAGTAAAGAGCCCTGTCCTGCCAAGTGGCGTATAGGGAATATGGTGTTAGTGACCATAAATTTTACAGACCTTCAGCACATGATTTTTGGGGTAATGTGGTCAGTATTACTTGCCGCTTTACTTTCCCAGAGAAAAATCCGGTACCCATTTAAGGCTGAGTGTACGCGGCACCGTCGGTTGGGGTCGAACCCTACCTCTCGTCCTTTGTAGTCCAGTTCACTAACCACTGAGCTATCGCGGCTCATCACCAACTGAAAGTATATTAATATTACAGTGAGACAGACAGAGATCACCAAGTGAAAGTATATTAATATTACAGAGAGAAAGACAGAGATCACCACCAGAAAGTATATTAATATTATAGACAGACAGACAGAGATCAACACCTGAAATATCACAGACAGACAGACAGAGATCATCAACTGAAAGTATATTAATATTACAGACAGAGATCACCACCTGAAAGTATATTAATATTACAGAGAGACAGATAGAGATCACCACCAGAAAGTATATTAATATTACAGAGAGACAGATAGAGATCACCACCAGAAAGTATATTAATATTACAGAGAGACAGACAGAGATCACCACCTGAAAGTATATTCATATTACAGAGAGACAGATAGAGATCACCACCTGAAAGTATATTAATATTACAGAGAGACAGATAGAGATCACCACCTGAAAGTATATTAATATTACAGAGAGACAGACAGAGATCACCACCTGAAAGTATATTCATATTACAGAGAGACAGATAGAGATCACCACCTGAAAGTATATTAATATTACAGAGAGACAGACAGAGATCACCACCTGAAAGTATATTAATATTACAGAGAGACAGACAGAGATCAACACCTGAAAGTATATTAATATTACAGAGAGACAGACAGAGATCACCACCTGAAAGTATATTAATATTACAGAGAGACAGACAGAGATCAACACCTGAAAGTATATTAATATTACAGAGAGACAGACAGAGATCAACACCTGAAAGTATATTAATATTACAGAGAGACAGACAGAGATCACCACCTGAAAGTATATTAATATTACAGAGAGACAGACAGAGATCACCACCTGAAAGTATATTAATATTACAGAGAGACAGACAGAGATCACCACCTGAAAGTATATTCATATTACAGAGAGACAGACAGAGATCACCACCTGAAAGTATATTAATATTACAGAGAGACAGACAGAGATCACCACCTGAAAGTATATTCATATTACAGAGAGACAGATAGAGATCAGAAGTGTCACGACAACAGTTGAGGGGGCCAGATTGGCGAGAACTAGAATTTTGTATCTTCCTCGACATTTGAAGGGATATACGAGGATGTGAAGAGAGAGGGAGAAAAACAGAGAGAGAGAGAGGGGGGAGGAGAAAGAGAGAGAGAGAGAGAGAGAGAGAGAGAGAGAGAGCGACTTGATAGAGTGTAGAACGATCATTATGAAATTACACAATCCGTGGAATATCAAGCATGTATATCACAAAACCTGGGAAACATCAAACATGTGTTCATAAAAAATGGGGAAAATCAAGCAGGTGCTCACAAAACCTGGGAAACATCAAACATGTGTTCACAAAAAATGGGGAAAATGAAGCAGGTGCTCACAAAACCTGGGAAACATCAAACATGTGTTCACAAAAAATGGGGAAAATCAAGCAGGTGCTCACAAAACCTGGGAAACATCAAACATGTGTTCACAAAAAATGGGGAAAATCAAGCAGGTGCTCACAAAACCTGGAGAACATCAAACATGTGTTCACAAAAAAAAAATGGGGAAAATCAAGCAGGTGCTCACAAAACCTGGGAAACATCAAACACGTGCTCACAAAACATGGGGAATATCAAACACGTGATCATACAAAACATGGATAACATCAAACACGTTCTCACAAAACCCGGGGAACATCAAGCGCGTGCTGACAAAACCTGAGGAACATCAAACAAAACCCGAGGAATAACAATACCTGGGGAACATCAAGCACGCGTTCATAAAATCTCACGAGGAGCTAAATATTTAAGTACCAAACCACGAAGACAATGGTCTCTCAAAGTAAAGTTTGAAAACCTCTGGTACCATATAACTTCTTTAGACAAACTATTTAGAAAATCAAAGCCGCATTAACTTGATATCCGTTCTCATTAACCCGATTTTTGAGAGTCGCAGATAAATGACGCCAAAGACTAACACATCGTTATTACTGAAACAAATATTTCAGCAATTTTAACGACTGCGATGTTATGACTATAATTTCATTAACATTTGTGGACAGAAAAATATCACACTTCTAAGCCAATATTTGACAAGAATTGGCAGCAGTGCTTAGCAAGATTCGTAATGTCTCGAAAGCCGTCACGATAACTATACATTTCTGTTTTAAACTTATGAGTTATCGTTTTTGAATATAAAAAAGATCAGTATAGTGCAAACTGGCATATGGAATAATTGACAGTGGCAGAATGAAGCTGTCATTTTATTACAAGAAAATATAATGTTAGAGTTAATTAAGACACCCATTAAACATTAAGATCAAAGATAAAGAAATAAAACAAGTAGAGGAATTCAAGTATTTGGGCACAATGTTTACAGAAGATGGAAAATTGGACAGAGAAATTGACATGAGAATACAAAAAGCAAAAGCTGTCACGATAGCTCAGTGGTTAGTGAACAGGACTACAAAGGACAAGAGGTAGGGTTCGATCCCAACCGACAGCCTCCGGTTCACCCAGCCTTTAATGTGTACTGGATTTTTTTCTGGGAAAGTAAAGCGGCACGGGCGTAATACCGACCACATTACCCCAAAAATCATGTGCTGAAGGTCTGTAAAATATGGCCACTAACACCATATTCTCTATACGTCACTTGGCGTGACGGGGTACTGGGGGGGGGGGGGGGGTAACAACAACAAAGGAAAGAAAATGCAATACTGAATCACTAACTTAGAGCTATGCAAAAGTACAAGATAAATACCAGTGGACAAAAAGATAAGACAAGCATGATGGCGCTAGATAAGACATACTCTTTCTTTCTTCTTTCTGTTCTCTTTTCACTGATATCTAAAAGGTGTCGTGGTTATATCATTTGTCGTTCTTGAGCTGCTCGAGCTGTCTGAATTAATGATTTTCCTTTGTTGTTACATGTCTCTGTCATTGCATCTATCCATCTTCTTCTGGGTCTTCCTCTTTGTCTTTTTCCATGCATTCTTGAGAAGAACGCCCTTGATGGTGATTGGTGAGGATTCAATCTGACCAGGTGGCCAAACCATTTAAGTTGTTGTTGTTCTAGATATTATTAGCAGGGTTTAGTTCCTACCATTTTTATTATGGTTTCATTTGGTATTCTATCTCTTCTTGTGTTGTTTGTTACATTTCTCAAGCTTCGCATCTCACATGTATTGATCTTTCTTAATTTGTTGTTTCATTTTGCATTTTCGTTCGTGATCGTAATGACACAATGGATGGCAAATCTACTTATAATGCACAAACTGGAAATCACAAATAAATCCGTTCGAAATCACACATAAGAACACTTGAATTTCTTTTTACTACTGGCACTGAAATTCATTTATATTTTAACTTTGACTTCCATCGCTAATTGCACCGTGTTGCCAGCACTGTCACACACCGGAAGTTGATAAGACATACACTGCGGCCACATTAAAATATTATACAGACCATTTTTGGAATCCACAGAGAAGAAGACAAAAGGGAAAGGCCAAAATATAATTGGAGAAGAGAGATGGAAGCACAGATGACAAGGATGGGGAAGACACAGAACGATCTTAAGAGAATGGGAAATAAAAGGACGGCTTAGTAAGTATTTTTCTATGGTCGCTAACACCATATTCTCCATACGTCTAGAAAGGCGTGGAAGGAACCTTATTAATTTCTATCTATCTATCTATCTATCTATCTATCTATCTATCTATCTATCTATCTATCTATCTATCTATCTATCTATCTATCTATCTATCTATCTATCTATCTATCTATCTATCTATCTATCTATCTATCTATCTATCTATCTATCTATCTATCTATCTATCTATCTATCTATCTATCTATCTATCTATCTATCTATCTATCTATCTATCTATCTATCTATCTATCTATCTATCTATCTATCTATCTATCTATCTATCTATCTATCTATCTATCTATCTTACGAGCCGTGGCTGGCACATAGGGCATAGATTCAGATACTTTTTCTCTTTTGCTAAATTTTCTTTCTAGCAGTCTCAATCCTTGCAAAGATCTTTTATCAAGTCTCGCCATTTGTCTCTGTTCTGTGCAAGCAACTCTATCTCACTGAGGGATCCGATCCCTGCTGCTTTTACCTCTCTGATCAATGTTATTCTCAGTGTCTCTCATGATCGACCTCTTTTCCTCCTACCTGTTGTTTCCTACATGAGGGTTTGCTTAGCTCTTCGGTTATTATCTCTTCTCATCACATGTCCAACATATGACCATCGTCTTTTCTTTATTACTGAAGATATTAGTGGTTGATTGGCGATTTCTCTAATTTCCTCGTTTTTTTTAATTCGTTTCACGCTATACCAAGTATTTTCCTTAGACATTTATTTTGTAATGCGTTCAACTTTGTTTCTATATCTCTTGTTGTTTTCCAGCTCTCGCATGCATAAGGGTTGATAGTACGTTTGATTTGGAAAGCCTAAGTTTTGTTTTTGTGCTGATGAGTTTTGATTTCCACATCTTCTCAATGCTTCTCAAGGAAAAATATAACTTATATGTGTTTGTTGTTTTATAAATATAACTTATATGTGTTGTTTTATAAATATAACTTATATGTGTTTGTTATTTTATAAATATAACTTATATATGTTTGTTGTTTTATAAATATAACTTAAATATGTTTGTTGTTTTATAAATATAACTTATATATGTTTGTTGTTTTATAAATATAACTTATATGTGTTTTATATGTTTATAATTTTATATAACGACTAACTGTGTTTCATATGTTCGGAATTGGAGTTAAAAACGATGTCTTAACATCATCAAGCGCTATACGTTTTAAAGAATATGACGATCATCATTTTCAGGAGGACGTGAACTTCCGGTCTATATGGTGGACAAATGGCAGGAACCATTGAAGGCTATGTCTGAAAAGTGTTCTTTGTTGCAGTTTTCTCATATAGCTTGTTGCAGGAGCTACTGAGTTAAGTGCTCTGTGCACACCGTGAGCTGTGTGTTTCTTCCGTTTTGATCATGTTTCGACATTCCAATTGTTTAATGAATCATGACATCGTATGACAAGGAAACAGTTGGCTGTGTTTACTTTCTGTGCGGTTTCGCTTTATGTCTTTTGGCGTGGGCTGGAACTGAAATTATGTGGACTACAGTTACTTTTCTTTGTTTAGGAGATAAGTTAGTAATTCGGATGAATTCCACTGGCACGGGCGATTGAGCAATTATGGATTATAATTCGTTTGCAGTGAAACCGGGGTCTTCCATAAACATAATCTTCTCAAGGCTTTTGAAGGACATGTTTACTTTACTACAGTAAATATTTGCTGAAGACAGACGCTCCAAGGGAGCTGACTGGAAGAAAATGATGAAGAAAAGAGACCTGGAAGTCAAGTGTTAATGACACAAGCCCGTATTAAAATGACAAGCCCATATTAGAAAGCGGCCACTCTGTAAATGTGGTATGAAAACATCATCATCATCATCATTGAGTGCCATCTCCGCAAAGAAGGTTGGCTATCATGGAGCGCCATTCCACTCTGTCTGTTGCTTTGATGTGCAGATTGTCATAGGTTGACTTGTCCATCTTTTGATGTTACTCGTCCATGTTAGTCTTGGTCTGCCTCTGCAGCTTTTACCTTGTATTTTCCCTTCCAGTATTACTTTTATTAGGCTGTTGTGTCTTTTAACATGCCTCAAAAATTTCATTTGTCTTGCTCTAATTGTGTTTAGTAGCTCTCTTTTCATGTTTAGTAGTTTTAAAACTTCCTCGTTTGTTTTCTTTCTTTCCATCCAATTCTGCCTATTCTTCTATAAATCCAGATTTCAAAAGTTTCCATTTTCTGTTCTGTTTTCTCGTCTAGTGTCCATGTTTCTGCACCATGCAGGAATATTGAGAAGATTTTGCTGTTCTTAGTTTCAGCCCTGGTGTTATTTGTTTTGATGTTAGTATATTTTTCATGGAATTAAAATTCCTTTTCGCCATTCCTATTCTTTTATTTATTTCAGTTTAACATTTTCACTCATTGGTTTATAGTATATCCAAGGTAGTTGTAGCTCTGAACTGTCTCCAGGTGCATTACTTCAACTTTGATCGTTATTTGTAGGTCGTGATGAAAACATCAGGATATTTTAAAAGCAAAAGTGCACAATTAAAAGAAAATGTCCTGCAGCTTTTAACGTAATTAGACGCATGGGCGGCGATATTTATTTTGGGAATGATAATGGGGTTATTTAAGTTTAACAGGAGGGAGCATGTTTCTTTAAGTTATTTCCCTTATTTAAAGATGAGGAAAACCGTTAAACAAAAAAAAATTAGGTAAATGCTTCAGAAATCTTCACAGGGACAAAGTGATCCTACACAAAAACATCAACTTTAATATTTTTAGATCACATGCTGCCTGAGATTATTGCAGGTGTTTTGTTAAAGTGATTTTAAATTGTAGAAAAAAAAACAGGTTTAATTTTCGCCTACCTGTTAACGAAGAAAATGGGGGAAAAAATTGATAGATTGGGCGAGGTGTAAATCTCGGCTCAAAGTTAGGGATAAAGGAAACAATTATTGGTAAAGACACGTATATCATCAGGAGTTGAAATGCTTGTGTCGATTTATGGTTATGGTTAGTCGAATGCCCCGGTATCACTGCAAACGAATTAAAATCAATATTTGCTCAACCGCCCGAGTCATTGGAATTATTCGAATTAAAACTCATCTTATTGAAGGATCCAAACGGGGGAAAAAAATAACAGCTGCAGTCCCCATCAAAGCAGCAACAGCACACGCCAAGAAACTTAAGGCCAAGCGGCACCAAAAGTGAACGCAGCTGAACTATCCTTCGTCATACGAGCAATCGAAATATTGAAAACCGATCCGGGTGAAAAACACAGCCCACGGTGTGCACAGAGCACTCCTCCAACAATCCGGGCTATCTGGAAAAAAAAAAAAAAGTAAAGTACCCCCGTCACGCCAAGTGACGTATAGGGAATATGGTGTTAGTGGCCATAAATTTTACAGACTCTTCGGCACATGATTGTTGGGGTAATGTGGTCGGCATTACGCCCGTGCCGCTTTACTTTCCCAGAAAAAAAAAATCCGGTACCCCTTAAAGGCTGGGTGAACCCGGAAGCCCTCGGTTGGGATCGAACCCTACCTCTAGACGTACAATGTTTATACGAAATATGCCTTACGTCTGTATAAGGTTTCCTAAGCAATGTCTTTATAAATATACAAATATTAACACTCCTACACACATATTTTCTACGGGTTCCCCGCAAATGAAATAAATATTGACAAAGAAAAACAAACAAAACACCTCAGATAACAAACAGAAAGCCTTAAAAGCTTTATCTGAAACTTTCAGTATTGAATGTGTTTTCTGTTGTTGGTTTCCTAACAAAAACTCATGGTCAATAATTTCCATTTGTCTTTGGATTTACGGGAAAAATACAGAAAATTTGCTTTTACATCATTATGAAGAGAATTGATATGATTTGTTTTTTTGCTAAATAAAATGCATATCAGGGCTGTTTATTTCTGATATTTTAGTGTTTCTTTCTTTCTTTTTTTCTTTTTTCTTTCTTTATTTTCTTTCTTTTTTCTTTATTGCTTTCTTTCTTTCTTTCTTTCTTTTTTTCTTTCTTAATTGCTTTGTTTGTTTGTTTCTTTCTTTCTTCATTCCTTCCTTTGTTTGTTTATTTGTTTTTTTCTTTATTCCTTCCTTTGTTTGTTTCTTTTTTCTCTCTTTCTTTCTTTATTGCTTTCTTTCCTTCTCTTGTACCCGTTCAGGTGTCGAGAGAGCTACAGAGTTCTGTTTCTCCACCTTTTAGCGATTTCAATCATTGTCAATTGATGTTGTCGTAGAGTTTCTTTGAAGTTGTCTGTCCATCTTACTCTGGTCTGCCTCTTCTCCCGTATTCTCTTTTAAGATCCAAGGAATCACATAACATTCTTTCTAGATGGACAAACCAGTTCATTTGTCGTTTCTGTATGTAGCTTATGATTGGTTCAATGTCTACACCTTCTCTCGTAGTATCATTTCTGATTTTGTCATTTCTGGTTACCCCAAGCGCTTCTCTCAGACATCTCATCTCTGTGCTGACAAGCTGTCTTTATGCTTAAATGTAAGTGGCCATGATTGGTATTGGCAGCACAATGTTGGAATGAATATACTCTGTATAAGATGTTTCTTGGTGATAATATATATATATATATATATATATATATATATATATATATATATATTGCTTTTGCTTTGCCGAATATAGGATAGAAAGAGAAAAAGAGCCCCCGTCACGCCGAGTGGCATATAGTAAATATGGTGTTAGTGACCATACATTATACAGACCTTCTGAACATTATTTATGGGGGTAATGTGGTCGGTATTACGCCCATGCCGCTTTACTTTCCCTGAAAAAATCCGGTACCCATTTAAGGCTGGGTGAAACCGGAAGCCTTCGTTTGGGATCGAACCCTACCTCTTGTCCTTTGTAGTCCAGTTCACTAACCACTGAACGGCTCCCAGAATATAGGATAGCTGTCCCAATATTTTGCAATTGTTTGCATATTGCATCGTATGTCTATTTCTTCTGAAGTAAGGCTAGTGCATAAATAAGAGGATTGAAACATCATCTAATATTATCTATAACCAAAAGAAGAAGGTGGGCACATGTTGGTCATGTGATGAGAAAAGACAACAAGAAAATCCCAAATCAGACCTTCAAATGGGGACCAGAGGGTAAAAGAAAAAGAGGCCAACCTAAAGAAAGACTTAAAAAGAACACTGATATGATAGCCAACAAAAGCAGGTACCAGCTCCCTCACCGAGATTAAACAGCTCGCCCAAAAACAGATTCGTATGATGAAATACCCTGTGGATACTGTGCAAGGTCTGATGTTTGATGACAACGATCATCTAACACAAGGAGTTTAGAATTTTTGCCCTATGTGCCGTTTTTGTTTAGAAACCGAAAGGATAAAAGATTAAAGTGAAAGAAAAGAGTACATAAAATATTAATTTTCAGAACTAGTGGAATGACTTCCGGTCAATATGGATAAAATATTAATCTTCAGAACTAGTGGAATGACTTCCGGTCAATATGGATAAAATATTAATCTTCAGAACTAGTGGAATGACTTCCGGTCAATATGGATAAAATATTAATCTTCAGAACTAGTGGAATGACTTCCGGTCAATATGGAGGATAGGCTGTAGGAACCTTTGAGGTTCAGTCTGAAAAGTGTTCCTTGTTGCAGTTTCCTCATAATCCAAGTCCGGTTTGTTAGCCGGAGCTACTGAGTCTAGTGCTCTGTGCACACCGTGAGATGTTTTTCATCCGTGTCGTGTTTCAATATTCCCATTGCTTACGATGAATGATGATATCGAATGACGAAGGAAAGTTCATTCAGCTGCGTTCACTCTCGGTGCCGCTTGGCCTTATGTCTTTTTGCGTGTGCTGTAGCTGCTATGATGGGGGACTGTAGCTGTCTTCTTTATTTGGATCCTTTAATGAGATGAGTTTTAATTCGAGAGGATTCCACTGGCACGGGCGATTGAACAATTATGGATTTTAATTCGTTTGCAGTGATACTGGGGTCTTCGACTAACCAAAGCCATAATTTTACAGTGTGACTCAGCCATGAAGGATAATGGGAAGAGTAGAATAAAATAACGATCGACAGAGGAAGAATAAAACGATACGACGATGATATGAGGTACAATAGTTCTAGGCGGCGTAGAATGAAAATGAAGACTTAAGGATTAGCAAGGAGACGTTGTTCTACTGAACCCAGACGCTGTGGCGTGACCAACTATAATACTGCAAGAAAGTACGTACAGGTGTTCAACAAGTGGAAATCCAGACACATGTTTGCTCTTGCCGACAAAGTTACATCACGCAATGAAAACGAAACTGGCCGATGGACTCCCGACACCCGCTGATATGAGATAGCTAGTCCAGCCTTGAAACATTCTGAGTTAAGCCGCAAAGGGACGTAATCAAAAAGGCTCACCGACGACGGTCGAAGACCAACGTAAGCTTTAGTTGTGAGGGAACGAAGTTTAGGAAGATTGACAGGTGTCGGGAGTCCATCGGCCGCTTCGTTGAGTTATGTAACTTTGCCGGCAAGAGGAAACATCTGTCTGGATTTCCACGTTCAGGTTGAACACCTGTACGTACTTTCTTGCAGTCTTATAGTTAGTTACGCCACAGCGTCTGGGTTCTGTCTCCTTGCTAATCCTTAAGTCTTCATTTTAATTCTACGCCGCCTAAAACTATTGTACCTCATATCATCGTCTTATCGTTCAATAGAACGATAAGACGATGATATGAGGTACAATAGTCTTCCTCTGTCGATCGTCATTTTCTTCTACTCTTCCCATTATCCTTCATGGATGAGTCACACTGTAACAATAACGTATGGAATGTAGTTTTATCATGACATCTTCATTAATACAAATAGCAACGTTTTTAATTTTACGATTACAACTTTTAATGTCACTTTTGGAATGCCACTTTTATACTTCTTTTTCGAATACCACTTTTAGATTATAGCAACCAACCATCATCATCATCATTGAGTGCCATCTCCGCAACGAAGGTTGGCTACCAGGGAGATACCACGATATACCACGAAAGACGAATATGGCTGACCACCGTGAAAATGATTGGAGCCTCGTCACGTACTAGTCCAGAGGAAGCCATGGAGAGTAATTATAGTAACCAGCCGTGATATATCCGTGAACCTCAGATTACAATGCTTCGTTATTTAATTGTTAAACCTACAAGCTCTTAAAGGTGGTTCCAACAAGTGGACTTACATACAGGGACGCATTTAGGCCTAGACTAAATAAACTAGAGTGTAAGGCCACACAATCCGAGGTGATTCAAATTTGTTTCTATTGTAATCTGTGAAAGCAATTTTAGTGCCATGAAAAATATACTCATCATCATCATCATCATCATCGAGTGCTGTCTCCGCAACGAAGGTTGGCTACCATGGATCGCCATTCCACTCTGTTTCTTGCTTTGATGGTGCAAGTTGTCATAGATTTCATTGTCCATCTTTTGATGTTGCTCGTCCATGTTAGTTTTGGTCTGTCTCTGCCTCTTTTACCTTGTATATTCCCTTCCGATATTACTTTTAGCAGGCGATTATGTCTTTTAACATGCCCCAAAAATTTCATTTGTCTTGTCTTAATTGTATTTAGTAGTTCTCTTTTTATTTTCAGTTGTTTTAAAACTTCATCTTTTGTTTTCTTTTCTTTCCATCCAATTCTACCTATTTTTCTATAAATCCACATATCAAAGGCTTTAATTTTCTGTTCTATTTTCTTGTCTAATGTCCATGTTTCTGCACCATACAGGAATATTGAGAAGATGTAACATTTTGCTATTCTTAGTTTCAGCCCTGCTGTTATTTGTTTTGTTGTTAGTATATAAATATATATACTAACTTCAAGACAAATGACACTAGGGCTAACACTATGAATAGGACAATTTTTGTACTTTCTCAATAATCCTCTAAAATTTGCAACATAGACACAAGAATATTAAACAGAACATAAAATTGAAGCCTTTGAAATGTGGATTTATGGAAGAATGGGAAGATTTGGATGGAAAGAAAAGAAAGTAAATGATGTAGTTTTAAAACAACTAAAAAAATGAAAGGGGAACTAACTACTAAACACAATTCAAAGAAAACAAATAGGATTTTTGGAGCTTGTTAAAAGACACAACAGCCTACTAAAAGTAATCTTGGAAGGGAAAATACAAGTTAAAAGAGGCAGACGCAGACCAAAACTAACATGGACGACTAACATCAAAAGATGGACAAGTCAGCCTATGACAACCTGCACCATCAAAGCAAAAGACAGAGCAGAATGGCGCTCATTAGTAGCCAACCATCGCTGCAAGTACGACACGCAATGATGATGATGATAATGATGATGATGATGGTTATGATGATGATGTTAGAGACGTTCAGGTGATTATTTTAAAAAGGAAGACCAGGTATCATTTCGTTTCGGTTAGGTCATCACCCCCGTCTGTATCTGGCCCTGCTTACATTCGTTGATTAGTGATATAAAAGTTTGTATCACAGCATTCTGGAAACCCCCATAGGTGCTCAATCGATTTCAACAGATGGTGTAAGTTGACGGTTCCATTAGCTCACTACTGGTTGTATGTTCACATCAAACACTAGAGCAAATTGTTATATTCCTGTTAGATATTAATTTATAAATTGTCCACGTTTCAGCAGACATCGATTTATAAATTGTCGAAGTTTCAAATTTCAGTACACATTGTACTATAAATTGTCGAAGTTTCAAGTTTCATAAGGCATCGTTTAATAAATTGTTTAAATTTTAATTTTCATGGACACCGTTTTATAAATTGTTGAAGTTTCAATTTTCACGAGACATCGTTTTATAAATTGTCGATGTTTCAAGTTTCATTAGACATTGTTTTATAAATTAACGATGTTTCAAGTTTCATTAGACATCGTTTTATAAATTGTCGATGTTTCAAGTTTCATTAGACATTGTTTTATAAATTGTCGATGTTTTAAGTTTCATTAGACATTGTTTTATAAATCGTCGATGTTTCAAGTTTCATTAGACATTGTTTTATAAATTGTCGATGTTTCAAGTTTCATTAGACATTGTTTTATAAATTGTCGATGTTTCAAGTTTCATTAGACATCGTTTTATAAATTGTCGAAGTTTCAAGTTTCATTAGACATCGTTTCATAAATTGTCGAAGTTTCAAGTTTCATTAGACATCGTTTTATAAATTGTCGAAGTTTCAAGTTTCATTAGACATCGTTTTATAAATTGTCGAAGTTTCAAGTTTCATTAAACATCGTTTTATAAATTGTCGAAGTTTCAAGTTTCATTAGACATCGTTTTATAAAATGTCGAAGTTTCAAGTTTTATTAGGCATTGTTTCATAAATTGTCGAAGTTCCAAGTTTCATCTCTGATAGGCGAGTTGACTTACGTGATAAAACAGTAGAAAATCTTCAAGTCGAACTGTGTATCTATTCTTCTATCTACAGGCGTATCTGGAACAATGTTATCAGTTTTGTACGTATGGTGTTAGTGACCATACATTTTACACACCTTCAGCCCATGATTTTTGGGGTAATGTGGTCCGTATTACGCCCGTGCCGCTTTACTATCCCAGAAAAAAAAAATCCGGTACCTATTTAAAGCTGGGTGAACCCGGAAGCCGTAAGTTGGAATCGAACACTACCTTTTGTCCTTTGTAGTCCAGTTCACTAACCACTGAGCTATCGAGGCTCCCTCCAAGCAATCGTATTGAACAGAATTTATTTAAAAGTTTGATTCTTCCTTGGCTATCTGTCTTCTTAAGCCACGAGTTGGAAGTTATCTGTCTTAGACCTACGGAGATGAATATAGCGGGATTTTCTTGATTTTTTCTGGTTCCTCTGAGGGCAGCGTTAATTGGAAGATGTCCTGCTTCGAGGGAATGCTCTTCTTCATAGTGTTTTCCCGTTTAAAGGTCGTGAATGCGTTGTGTGGCTAGTTTACAGCAAAGCCATGATATATTTGCCTTTCGGACCGACACATCCGTCATCAGGATGGGTGGATTTGGTTAACAGTTGTAGGCAGTGGATATTTTTGGCTTACTCTTTCAGACTTTTATGTTTTTTTTTTAAAGTGCCAAGCGTTCTTTAACGTGCGCGAGTGCACATCTGTTATAAGCTGTTATCAGAGCGGGGGTTAGACATTGAATCTCACAACCTTGAGACCAGATGAGGGTAAAACCCACGAAAAAATCACGGCGGGATTCGAATCCCGGACTTTACTGTCCAGTGAATGACGTCTTGAAACTAGACCACCCAGTTCCCTGACAGGCACTGCAATACTATGTCACCTATATCAGTATATCTCTTTATACCCCCCTCCCCTCACCAACCACTGATCAAGTACGGCGATCCTTGCCTCTCGTCTGCTTTAGTGCATGCTGTTTCCAGGAAAAGGTCTGTCCTAGACAAACAAAGTAAAAGACGATTAGAGGCCACAGAGATGGGATTTCTCAGAAGAATGTTGAAAGTTCCATGGACAACTCAAAAGAACAATGAGGAAGTTCTCAAAGAGGCCAGCACAAAAAAGGGACAACTTGGTTACAACTGGCAAAATAGAAGGAAAGAGAGATCGCGGACGACAAAGAGAGAAAATACTGGATAGCTTGGTGTCATGGCATGGAAAACAGTCAACAATAGAACTGATACGATGCACTGTAGATAGAAGATTGTTGAAGAATATGATCGCCTACGCCAACCGGTATGGCACATGATGATGATGATGTTGATGATGTTTCCAGGAAAACTAACTAGGAAGTCTATGTGAGGTCTTGGTCAGCTAAAGAACATCCAAACCTGCCCAGACATTTGAGCTTCCCGATACTTGCATGTATGTTGTTAACTAAAAACGGGACATCGGTTATTGAACTTATTGAGTCTATCAAGATAACTGTCCTATTAATTTGTATCTTTTAAAAAAAACTCACTCGTAACAGTAGCTGCTTTATATCTCATCTTTTTTCTTGAAATTGTTGCCGAGTGAACCACCACTCATGTCTACTTTTATTCTGTTCATGATTCTAGACTAGAAATGTCGCCCTGACTCCTCACCTCGCAACACAAAGCCATCAATGTTATAGTTACGGTCGAGCTGAAGTCGGATGTGTTGGGCCGAAAGGCGCAAATACCACAGTTATACTGTAAACCACAACACAACGCAGACTCACCCACTTAACGTCCCTTTAAGGGCTGATGAAGAGTAATTATGTAGTCTACTAGAATACTTTAGTCATCGGGCGAACGCAAGCAAGCAAGCATAGTTATAGGTATAGTTAGTCGGAGGCCCTGGTATCACTGCATACGAATTAAAATCCACAATTGCTCAACCGCCCGTACCAGTGGAATCATCCGAATTAACATATCTTATTGAAGGATCCAAACAAAGAAAGGCAGCTGCAGTCCACATCACTGCAGGCACAGCACACGCCACAAGACAAAAGGCTTATCCATACCATAGGTGAACGCAGCTGAACTGTCTATCGTCATACGACATACGATATTCAGTAAGCAATCGGAATATTGAAACACGATCCGAATGAAAAACACAGCTCACGTCAATGTACATCATCTCAAACGTCATTACCCTCAACTATTAATTCTTTGATTTCATCGTAGATTTGTCCACTGCAACAAATCTCAACACTCCTTGTGCTAAGTAATTAAATCTTGTTTCGATACAACTTTCAGTCTTCTGCAAAACAATGGACCCTTTTCTTTCTTGTCCTATCTACTTAATTAAAACCTTACAGCCAAGCCAAAAGACACAGCCGGCTGGAAAGAAAAATAATGGAATGTATGGTTCCAAGATGACGAGACAGGAAGAGACCAAGAAAAAGGTGGTTTCAAGACATTATTCTCTTTGTGAATTAGATACATTAAAAGAAGTAACAAGCCTGAAATAAAAGACAATTGTGAAATCTAAATTGAGAAGGTCAACATGAATATAGTAGTAGAGTCCTGTCTGTTAAAAAAAGAAATTGGTTTGGTAAACTTGAACATATCTTGTTTAACGAAGTTCTTTTTTTTAATTGTTCAAGAATAGGAGGTCTCTTGAACACTTTGCGCACGTTAAAGAACCATTGACAGTTAAAAGTCGAATAAAGTAGGACGAAAAATGGCCGCTGTCAGGCAGAACGATGCACTGTAGATAGAAGTTTGTGGAAGGGCATGATCGCTTACGCCAAACGGTGTGGCACATGATGATGATGATGTCAAGCAAAATATTGTAAAACTATAAATCTACCCAATGTGAAAAAAGAATATGTCGGGCAGACTGATGGAGATATCTTCAGTCTCATCTGTCTTTACAAAGATTCTTTCAGTCGCTTTTTATTTATATAAAGTAACCTCATGTATCGTTTGCAGATGTCTTTGTAATGTAAGAGGGGTCTTCTACTGTGCCTTTTACCGAAGTCTGACTATCCCTATAAGACTTTCACCCTGAACTCGGCACGTGTATTAGACAACATAGTTTGTAGGGTTGTGAACACGATTCAGCACTTCACTGTTTGATGCAAGAGCAGACCAATGAAACGGTGGGTCCAAAACATCAAAGAGACTTCTGGTTATGGAAGGCCCCGGTATCACTGCAAACGAATTAAAATCCATAATTGCTCAAACCGCCCGTGCTAGTGGAATCATCCAATTACTATCTCATCTCCCAAACGAAGAAAGGTAGCTGTAGTTCCCATCATAGCAGTCTCAGCACACGCCAAAAGGCATAAGGCGAAACCACACAGAAAGTGAACACAACCGTCTGTTCCCTGTCATACGATATCATCCTTCATCATAAACAATTGGAATATTTAAACGCGATTAAAACGGATAAAACGCACAGCTCACGGTGTGCACAGAGCATTTAACTCGGTAGCTCTATCAGCAAGCCGGACTTGGAATATGAGGAAACTGCAACAAGGAACGCTTTTCAGACACAGCCTTTAATGGTTCCTGCCGCCTATCCACCATATTGACCGGAAGTTCACGTCCTCATGAAAATAATAATCGTTATATTTTTTACATACATTTAAAAAAAGATGTCAAAGAGACTTTTAATATAACAGCAGAGGAATTTGGAGATCTTTACAGACGGGCTGAGATGAAAGCAATGTCCAGTGGGAGTTCTGGCTTGAGATGGAGATTCTTTCAGATGAGCTGTAGTGAGTACAACGTTCTGCAAAGGATACGCAATCCTTTGATGATCTATAAGTTTCGATGTGTGCTTCTAGGCGATGGATTTTTATGTCTTTTGTCAATTGTGTTCAATCGATAGTTTCTAGTCCCCTTCAATACATCAGGGGTTTTGTGACGCTGTCTGTCGATCTGACTCGTGGCCTATTCAAACTTCGACGGCAAACCTCAGACTGTTGTGTCTATTTTAGCTGATCAATCCAACCATCCGTCCGTCCATTCATCCATCCTATCCATCCATCCATCCATCCATCCATCCATCCATCCATCCATCCATCCATCCATCCATCCATCCATCCGTCCATATATCCATCCGCCCGCCCGCCTGCATGTCTATCTGTCTGTCTGTCTGTCTGTCTGTCTGTCTGTCTGTCTGTCTGTCTGTCTGTCTGTCTGTCTGTCTGTCTATCTACCTGTCTATCTGTCTGTCTGTCTGTCTGTCTATCTAAACAGAGAGACAGATATCTATCTATCTATCTATCTATCTATCTATCTATCTATCTATCTATCTATCTATCTATCTATCTATCTATCTATCTATCTATCTATCTATCTATCTATCTATCTATCTATCTATCTATCTATCTATCTATCTATCTATCTATCTATCTATCTATCTATCTATCTATCTATCTATCTATCTATCTATCTATCTATCTATCTATCTATCTATCTATCTATCTATCTATCTATCTATCTATCTATCTATCTATCTATCTATCTATCTATCTATCTATCTATCTATCTATCTATCTATCTATCTATCTATCTATCTATCTATCTGTCTATCTGTCTATCTGTCTGTCTGTCTGTCTGTCTGTCTGTCTGTCTGTCTGTCTGTCTTTCTATCTATCTATCTGTCTCTCTGTTTGTCTGTCTGTCTGTTAGTCTGTGAGCCGCGATCGCTCAGTGGTTAGTGAACTGGACTACAAAGGACAAGAGGTCGGATTCGATCCTGATCGATGGCTTCCGGGTTCACCCAGCCTTTAATGGGTACCGGATTTTGTTCTGGGAAAGTAAAGCGGCACGGGCGCAATACCGACCACATTACTCCAAAAATCATGTGCCGAGGGTCTGTAAAAACTATAGTCACTAACACCATAGTAAAAAAGTAAAGTACCCCCGTCACGCCAAGTGGCGTATAGGGAATATGGTGTTAGTGACCCTATATTTTACAGACCTTCAGCACATGATTTTTGGGGTAATGTGTCACTAACACCATATTTATAATAATTTTACCTTACATATAAGACATTACATCTAATTTGAAACAACAGTTTGCAGTCCAACAAAAAGGAATTTACAAAAATTACAAGCAGAACAAAGTTCAATATTTCAATTAGTGTTTTATTTATTCAAATGTTGTAAGTCACGTGTTTGTTGCAGCGAATCAGGTTATGACAAGAACAAACGTTTCCTTAATAAATGAGACTTTTTAAAATGTTAAACTCAAGTGACGTAACCAATCATATCTTCAATAAAAAATGTGACGATTTCGATAATAATTTTGACGGCTCTTTCCATGTTGGTTATTTACCTAATCTAGATAATGACCAATTATCAATTTGAAATAAATGAAAACAAATCAATTTTTTAAAAAATGTTCAATCAATTTCTTCTTCTATATAAAATATTTTAATTGCCATATTTTTATTGGTTTTTTTTTTTAATTTATGTTCAGCTTTACACATTTTACATTTGCAAAATTTAAACAAAGTTTTAATGAAAAGAAAATACATTTTTGCATGTAAAATGAAAACCATTAACGATTTTTTTCCCATATAATGGAATATGATTTACAAACTACAGTAATCCTAGTTGATATACTTGTGAATTATGGGCATTGTTTCTCTATATTTCTACGTAAATTTAATACTGCACTTTAAAAAATGTATTTCTGAAGAAAAATATAAGTTTGAATATCGAAATATAATTTCTATCTTCTGGCTTATTAACAATACCGAGCAAGGGTGCGGGTGGAGCAGGGACCATAGCAGCACTCACACACCAAACTTCGCTTTGTCTTTGGACTTCTTTTGGCTAATAAGTGAAGAAGTGCGCTAACGGTGATTTCTTCAGGTATGTTGTCAGACTGGTTCGAAGACGCCAGTACAGCTGACGTGTCCTTGCCGGTTCTTGTTAGTGTGGGTGGTATATCTGTAAAGTAGGGATAAAAACAGGAGTCAAAACAAAGAACAGTAACTCGGCGTGCGATCATCATCGTTCACAGCCATCTTTAGTGTAGGGCTGCTCGTAATCTACCATCGTGACGTCACCATTTAGGTGGTTGCAAGAAAAAGTGGTTATGGGTAGAATTCTGTTAGCCAGCCTTAGCTCGTAAAGGTGAACTTTAACCGGTGACGTCACGTAGAGTCGCTAACAAATTTTATCTCTAAAAATGGCTGCGATCATCATCATTCTCATCATCATCATCATCTTGTGTCGCCTTGGTATCGAAGGTTGTCTACCAAGGATAACCATTTCACTCTGTCTATTGCCTTGACTTCTGGGTTCACCCAGCCTTAAATGGGTACCGGATTTTTTTCTGGGAAAGTAAAGCCGACCACATTACCCCAAAACTCATGCGCCAAAGGTCTATAAAAATTATGGTCACTAACACCATATTCCCTATGCGCCACTTGGCGTGACGGGGCTCTTTACTTTCTTACTTATTGACTTGATAGCACACACTGTCTCAGATTTTCTATTGCTCTCTAATGTTGTCAGTCTACTTTTAATATGTCTGCCTTTGTATTCATTCTTTTCCGCTCAAAACCGATTTGGTGTCGTTGGAAGAGACACAACTCTATCTTCGCTGATCAAGTGATGGTGTAACCTTTCTGTGACGTTGTCTCTACATTCTGTTCTAGATATGTCTTAACTCTGTCAGGACGAGAACAGGAAACACGTTATTTTTAAGTTTGGACAAGATTAATTTTCCTGTTTCAAAAATGTTCACCATATACGTTTTTCATTTGACTACTTCAAACAATAATTTAGATAAAGTGTATGTGTTATACGTCATTGGAAAAGGAATTGGATACAGAAAACGAAACTAAGCCCAATTTCCCTTCTCAAATCTTCTACAAATATTGATTTGTTTGAGACCACAGACACTGCTGTTTGGGGTATTTTAGTTCGAATCTTGGACATTTTGCACCGCTTATGGATAACGATGTTCGAGCCATATTTATGTACCTCATTCATAAAAGTGATAATCTATGGAAATGGTGTCAATGTGTGAAATACAGTAACATTTGTAGCTAAAATTAGTATTTATGCAAGTAAGTCAAGTGATAAAACGACAATTCACAAAAAAAAAAAAACAGAAATAGATTCAAGACGCAACAAAGCTTGTCAAATAATTGTACAGCTACCATCACTAATGTCCCACAAGGAAATGACTATAGAGGCAAAACGGGCACTCTACAATACAATCTTCATCCCAACGTTGTGCAACCATTGCCAGCCTTGAACCCTTGATGCACGAGCAAATAAAAAGAACCTCTTCTGAGATGAAATATGTTAGATGAATGACTGGGAACAGCCTGAGAGATAAGATCGGAAATGAAGAACTAAGAAAAAAAGCTAGGAATAACTCCCACCATAGAATATATAAGGAAACAACAGATAAAATGGTTGGTCACGTGACAAGGCAGAAAGATCAAAATACAACACAACGAGACCTCAATAAACGTTGTGAGAACACCAGACCCAAGGGTCGGACATCAAAAAGATGGATTTACAGAATATTAGAAACACTATGAAACATAAAAGCAGCAGAGAAGAACAAAAGACCGCAATTTATTTCTACCGTCGACGCCGAGAGGCAAATAAGGAAGAAAAGAAGAAATAGCAGTATTTATGTATGCATGATATTTTAGTATTTAATACTCCTGATAAAAAGATCATCATCATCATCATCGAATGCTGTCTCCGCAACGAAGGTTGGCTACCATGGAGCACCATTCCAATCTGTCTCTTGCTTTGATGGTGCAGGTTGTCATAGACTGATTTGTCCATCTTTTGATGTTACTCGTCCATGTTAGTCTTGGCCTGCCTCTGTCTCTTTTATCTTGTATTTTCCCCTCCAGGATTACTTTTAAAAAGATGAACAATCTGAAAATATTCAGGGATGAAATTTTCAATTTGTAACCAAAAAAAAATGTTTGAATTTTAAGATGTAGCTTTTTCTAGCCATTTCGAATACATAATCGAAGAAGGATGTGTATTCTGGTTTCATTAAAATATATAAACGAGCAGATGATGTCATCAAACAGGTCTGTGGGCTTACCAATATTAACGCTAGCGAGGTGTGGATACCGGTGCCTACGTCATTCAAGGGTAGACTCTCGTGTATTGTCACACTCGACAGGAAATGTAGGGGACAGAACTCAGTCGTGGTCAATGCTGGGGTCAACGGTCTCATCTGGGATAACACCGATGAGAAAGATGCAGTCATCTATACAGACGGATGTGTAAGACGACACCAAAAGAGTGCATGGGCATTTACAGCACGCTCGACATGCAGAATAGTCAAGGAAGACAGTGGTGCATACGTCATGACAACGAGTAGCATGACGATGGAGGTGATGGCAGTGACCAGGGCATTCATCTGGTTAGAGTTACAAGACTACACCAACGCATGCATACTGAGTGATTCGATGAGAATGATAAAAGAGTGGAGGTGGGCTATGTACGTATGCAATGGGTAGAATCATTGCAGAAGTCAAAAATACGTAAGGTCACCTTTGTCTTAATTTTAACGCTATGAAAAGTATACTAACATCAAAACAAATAACACCAGGGCTAAAACTAATGAAAGCAAAATGTTACATCTTCTCAATATTCCTGTATAGTGCAGAAACTTGGACATTAGACAAGAAAACAGGACAGAAAATTGAAGCCTTTTAAATGTATATTTATAGAAGAATAGGTAGAATTGGATGGAAAGAAAAGAAAACAAACGATGAAGTTTTAAAACAACTAAAAATGAAAAGAGGACTATTAAATACAATTAGAACAAGACAAATGAAATTTTTGGGGCACGTTAAAAGAGACAACAGCCTACTAAAAGTAATATTGGAAGGCAAAATACAAGGTAAAAGAGGCAGAGGCAGAGCCAGACTAACATGGGCGAGTAAAATCAAAAGATGGACAAGTCAGCCTATGACAATCTGCATCATCAAAGCAAGAGACAGAGTGGAATGGCGCTCCATGGTAGCCAACCTTCGATGCGGAGATGGCACTTAATGATGATGACCTTTGTCTACGTCCTAGAGCATGCGAGAACACGGGGAAATGAAGAAGCGGACAGGTTGGCTAGCTGCGCTGTCTTTGAGGAAGGGCAACTAATAGATCGGGCGGACATCATTAATGCCCTCCGAGATGTGGGAAGAGCACAGGACTTTGACAACCATGAGTCCTCGTCGCTCCTTCGGATAAAAGAGATATGATTTAAGATGGGCACAGCCAGAAATGAGAAACTTAGTGGGCGTGTAAGAAGACTTATCAACCAACATAGAACTTGAGTCGTCAGTCGCTGGATACTGAGGGAATTACTGAGGAGGGGATCTGAGCACCTATGGACATGTTCGGAGTGCAATGATGATGACCCGCAAATAACTCAATAACTCAATAGCTAAGAAGAGTAATGAAAACGTTCTGAAAGAGGCCAAAGCAAAAAATAGAGCTGATATCCAATATTAGGAAGAAACAATCATCATTTCTTGGTCATGTAACGAGAAAGGAACAGCTGGAATATATTGTGACAACTGGGAAAATTGAGGGACGAAGAGATTGGGGAAGGCAAAGAGAAAAGATACAAGACAGCTAAAGAGAATACCAAGAAGTCTTGCAATATATAATAATAAATCGTGATATATCACGATGTCACGTGATGTACCAAGACACCTCGTGATGTATCAAGACTCCTCGTGATGTACCAAGACACCTCGTGATGTATCAAGACTCCTCGTGATGTACCAAGACACCTCGTGATGTATCAAGACTCCTCGTGATGTACCAAGACACCTCGTGATGTATCAAGACTCCTCGTGATGTACCAAGACACCTCGTGATGTATCAAGACTCCTTGTGATGTACCAAGACCTCTTGTGATGTATCAAGACTCCTCGTGATGAACCAAGACACCTCGTGATGTATCAAGACTCCTCGTGATATATCAAGACTCCTCGTGATGTATCAAGACTCCTCGTGATGTACCAAGACACCTCGTGATGTATCAAGACTCCTCGTGATGCACCAAGACACCTCGTGATGTATCAAGACTCCTCGTGATGTACCAAGACCCCTCGTGATGAATCAAGACTCCTCGTGATGTACCAAGACACCTCGTGATGTACCAAGACTCCTCGTGATGTACCAAGACTCTTCGTGATGTACCAAGACTCCTCGTGATGTACCGAGCATCATTGTGATGTACCAAAATATTTCGTGAAATATGTGTAGGTGAAGATATGATTATAATTCACCACACTTATCCTCATTTGACTGGAGCTAACAAGCGCTTTATCTCGCTGGCATTACATTCCCCGTATCAGCGAGTCAGGTATCTATTCCTTTTTTTTATCTGTTATGGCCAGAAAGGCGTTGAATAGGAATCGAACCCACTCTATCACCAAGCCAGCGCCTTATCACCATGTCACTGACGCACTCTTGGCCTATGAAACTATACAAGAATTTAAAAAAAAGTATTTATAACATCAACATACAATAATAACATCAGATAGAAGATGCACCACAGAAATAAAAAGTAGAATGGCTCCGGCCAAAATAGCATTTCAGAAAATAAAAAATATCTTATGCAACAAATCTATGTCAATAAAGATGAGAAAGAGAGTTCATCGGTGCTATATAGAACCAGTTCTTACCTATGGAAGCGATTCATGGACAGTAGAAAAACAAATGAAAAGACGATTAGAGGCCACAGAGATGGGATTTCTCAGAAGAATGTTGAAAGTTCTATGGACAGATAAAAAGACCAATGAGGAAGTTCTCAAATAGGCCAACACAAACAGGCAGCTCCTAAAAAACATCAGAAAGAAACAATCAACATTTTTCGGGGACACCACGAGAAGAGGAAAGTTAGAATACTTGGTTACAACTGGCAAAATAAAAGAAAAGAGAGATCGCGGACGACAAAGAGAGAAAATACTAGATTGCTTGGTGTCATGGCATGGAAAACAGTCAACAACAGAACTGATACGATGCACTGTGGATAGAAGATTGTGGAAGGACATGATCGCCTACGCCATCCGGTATGGTACATGATGATGATGATTTATAAAGTAATACAAAGAAATAAGTCAATAATATAAAAGTAAAGTATAAATTCTATACAAGAATTGATATATTTTATCCGCTATAAAATAATCATGTTGAAAACATTGTTTTGATTCCAACGTATTTCATTATGATTGATTCGATGTTTTTTTTTTCTTGCAGTAAAATAAAAATAGCAGGCAAAGAATATTTTTTGTTTTAATGTTCACTTCCTGTTACAGCTTCTCGTTTCAACAACAAAACTGCATTTTAGATACATTTCTTTTAAAAAAATATATTTTTCAGGACTTTAAAACCCAGGTATGCATGAATTAAATACACTTCCTACATCGTCACATAAAAAAAAATATGTGCAAGAGATTTCGCAATAGTTTATAAATATATAAATGTTAATAAATATATATATATATATATAAATGTTAATAAATATATCAATGTTAATAAATATATCAATGTTAATAAATATATCAATGTTAATAAATATATAAATGTTAATAAATATATAAAACCCTGCCAAGAATATACAGAACAACAACAATTTAAATGGTTTGGCCACCTGGTCAGAATGAATCCTTACCAATCACCATCAAGGGCGTTCTTCTCGAGAATGCATGGAAAAAGACCAAGAGGAAGACCCAGAAGAAGATTGATAGATGCAGTGTAGAGACATGTAACAACAAAGGAAAATCACTAATTCAGACAATTCGAGCAGCACAAGAACGACACATGATATAAACCACGACACCTTTTAGGTATCAGTGAAAGAGAAAAGAAGAGAAGAAGAATAAATATATAAATGTTAATAAATTTATAAATGTTAATAAATATATAAATGTTAATAAATATATCAATGATAATAAATATATAAATGTTAATACATATATAAATGTTAATATTTATAAATGTTGTCCTAATTAACAAATCTAATGCCAGGAAAATAAACTAACATCAAAACAAATAACACCAGGGCTAAAACTAAGAATAGCAAAATGTTTTATCTTCTCAACATTCCCGTATAGTGCAGAATCATGGACATTATACAAGAAAACAGAACAGAACATTTAAGCCTTTGAAATGTTGATTTATAAAAGAATAGGAAGGAGTGGATGCATAGAAAAGAAAACAAACGATGAAGTTTTAAAACAAGTAAAAATGAAAAGAGAACTACTAAACACAATTCAAACAAGACAAATGAGATTGTTGGGACATGTTAAAAGTAATCTTGAAAGTGAAAATACAAGGTAAAAGAGGCAGATGCAGACCAAGACTAACATGGACGAGTAATATGAAAACATGAACAAGTCAGCATATGACATCCCGCACTCTCAAAGCAAAAGATAGATCGGAATAGTGTTCCATGATAATGGAATTTCGATGTCGTGCGGCACTCAATGATGATGAATTAACATTAGTTTTAGCGATATTTTTGTAAGTTAATGTTATTGAGAAGAAACACTTTACAAATGTACTAAATCATCACTTTCTTTTGTGAGTTATTTCACAATACACTACACATATTGCTACCCATAATATTCTATGTGTGTCAGATGTGATCAGTTCTTGAAAAAGCGTAAAATAAAAGATGAAAAAAAGATTGCATAATTGGGGAAGAGGTACAACGCTCGAAAAAATAATTCAAAAATGACCAATGGAATAAAAAACAAAGAAACAATAGAGAGTCCGATGCAGGATTGAATCCTTACTCCTCGACACACCGACTTGTCATGAGAGACTATGCATTTCGGTACACAGCCAACTAAGCAACCAAAACGGAATAAATAGTTGGATGATTTAAAAAAGACATGAAGTTCGCGAGAAGATAGATAGTAAATATTTAAAAATAAAACACTTTCAGGTGGACATTATTTCGCTATCAAGATATGCCATTAACACAAGAGGTAACTGCTACTAATAGTTGGACTAATCATATTCAAGCTATATTTATGAAATAAGAAAAATGAGGAAGGGAACTAAAATACCATTTACAAAGAGCAGTGCCATAGAAACATGTTGGTTACATATGGATATTAGGAAAACATATATACGGGACACAAGTAAGAACAGATAGGACACAAGAAGGAAAATACTGCGCACACATGACAGACGTATGAATAACATCATCATCATCAAGTAACGGACCTGCTGGCGTAGGTGATCATGTCTCTCCACAACTTTCGATCACGACAGTTATTTATCATTTCTGTTGTTGACCTTCTGTCAAGCCATTCTCTTAAGCTGTCTGGTATCTTTTCTCTTTGCTTCCCTCTATCTCTTCGTCCCTTAAGTTTCCCAGTTGTTGCAATATATTCCGGTTGTTCTCTTCTCATTACGTGGCCAAAACATGATGATTGTTTCTTCCTAATATTGGAAATTAGCTCTCTTTTTGCTTTGGCCTCTTTCAGAACATTTTCATTACTCTTCTTAGCTGTCCACGGTATTCACAACATTCTTCTGTAAAACCACAATTTTACAGACTCCATTAAATTTCTTGTCTGTTGTTTTATTGTCCATGATTCACAATATGTATGGACATACCGGACACAAATAAGAACATACCGGACACAAATAAGAACATACCGGACACAAATAAGAACATACCGGACACAAATAAGGACATACCGGACACAAATAAGAACATACCGGACACAAATAAGAACATACCGGACACAAATAAGAACATACCGGACACAAATAAGGACATACCGGACACAAATAAGAACATACCGGACACAAATAGGAACATACCGGACACAAATAAGGACATACCGGACACAAATAAGGACATACCGGACACAAATAAGAACATACCGGACACAAATAAGAACATACCGGACACAAATAAGAACATACCGGACACAAATAAGAACATACCGGACACAAATAGGAACATAACGCACAGACATGAAACAAGTAAGAACATACCGGACACACTTTAGAACATGCCAAACAAACTTTACAAACGCGAAAGCACACCTAATACACGAAAGAACACGCCTGAAACACATAAGAACACGCCGGGAACATTTAATGACGCGTTGGACGCACATAAGAACACGCCGGCCGGTCACACATAAAAACACGCTGAAAACACGTAGTAACACGCCTGACACACATATAAACACGCCGCACACAAGCAAAAGCACGCCGAACATACAAAAGAACACGCTCGACACACATATAAACACACATAAGAACATGATGTACACACACAATAACACACCGGACAGACATAAGAACACGCTGTACACATATAAGAACACTCATAAGAACACGCCGGACACACGTAAGAACACACCGGGCACACATAAGAATATGGCGGACATTCATAAGACTACGGTGAATACACATAAGAACACGCTGTATACACATAAGAACACGCCGGACACACATAAGAACACACCGGGCACACATAGGAATATGGCGGACATTCATAAGACTACGCTGAATACACATAAGAACACGCTGTATACACATAAGAACACGCTGTATACACATAAGAACACACCGGGCACACATAGGAATATGGCGGACATTCATAAGACTACGCTGAATACACATAAGAACACGCTGTATACACATAAGAACACGCTGGACACATGTAACAACATACCAGACACAAATTCCTGTCCACTGCTGAATCCCACGTCAGAGTCATCAAAATCCCTCAGCCTCGGTACAAGCATATCGTCCACATCTGAGACCTCACGAGGCACGGACCGCTTTGACAAGGAGAAAAACTGAGGATAGTTCTGACGAATCAGAAAGCACAAGTTTTCGTGGGCCATTGCTAGCTTTTGTCCACATAGACCACTGGAACAGAGATTTAAAAAAAGTACTTGAGACAAATAATAATAAATTAATATTATTATAGAGGGAAACTTCCGAGGCGATAATTCAGGGAATCATAGGAGGAAGAGGTATGTACTACAGCACTCAGAAAAAAAAATGACAAATAAATAATAACAGAAAAAAACATTGTCCACAATAGCTAATTTGTTAGTTAGCTGAGTTGCAGTGTTCGTAAGCGTTCGGCTTCTTGTGGCAAGTGTACGGGTTCGATCCTGCTTCGGACCATATATTGTTCTTTGTTTTTTTTTCTGTTGTTGTTTATTTGTCATTTTTTTCTGAGTGCTGTAGTATATACCTCTTCCTCCTATGATTCCCTCAAAAAAAGTAAAGAGCCCCGTCACGCCAAGTGGCGTATAGGGAATATGGTGTTAGTGACCATAATTTTTACAGACCGTTGGCAGATGATTTTTTAGGTAATGTGGTCGGTATTACGCCCGTGCCGCTTTACTTTCCAAGAAAAAAATCCGGTACCCGAGTAGGGCTGGGTGAACACGGTAACCGTTGATCAGAATCGAACCCTACCTCTTGTCCTTTGTAGTCCAGTTCACTAACCACTGAGCTATCGCGGCTCCCTCTGTAAAAGAGGTAACATATGGTATTTATAGTCCTTCTACTTCTGCGTTGTTCCGAATCTTTTCTTCCTCTTTTTTTCCCTCTGCTTATTCTTCACTTTATTCTTCTCTTTTCTTCTTCACCTCTTTCATCTTCTTTCCTTTCTTCTTCTTTCCCTTCTTCTTCTTTCCATCCTCATTTGTATTTCAACATCGAGGGGAGAAATAATTTCCGGCCGTTTTCTACTCTTCTATTGGCCTCTGCTACTGTTATGTTTTCTAGTGTTTCTGATAACCTTTCCATCGTGTCCCCTTGGAAGGATGTTAAGTATGTTGTGTCGCTATTTTATATCAAATAGCGATATATGCGCCTTTAAGCTCGACACATTCGTCTTCGGCCTGGCGTTTTGAGTACCAGGTTGCTTTTCCACTTTGGGTTCCCCACTTGCTAGGCCAGCAGGGAGTCGTGATAGCTCAGTGGTTAGTGAACTGGACTATAAAGGACAAGGAGTAGGGTTCGATACCAACCGACGGCTTCCGGGTTCACCCAGCCTTTAATGGGTACCGGATTTTTTTTTCTGGAAAAGTGAAGCGGCAAGGGCGTAATACCGACCACATTACTCCAAAAATCATGTGCTGAAGGTCTGTAAAATTTATGGTCACTAACACCATATTCCCTATACGTCACTTGATGTGACGGGGGTACTTTACTTTTTTTTTTTTACTTGCTAAGCCAGACTGGTTACTTTGAGTTTGTTTGCAGGGGCACCTCTGTGGTGGAGTTGGGCTTGAATCAGCCTGTTGCTCTCCTGTGGTGATGCATGCAGTCAGTTAGTTGCTGGCTGGCGTCTTGGTCCCCATCCTTAGGTGTTCAAAGTGTCAATTTAAGTATTATGTCTAAATATGTAAGTATTACTAATAGCATCGAACTGAATGGGCATCACAAAAATAAAAATGCCAAAAGAGAATTTCATAAAATAAAAAAAAACGTCTTGTGCAAATATAGTTTAATAAAAGTGAGAAAGAGAGTTCATCGGTTCTATGTGGAGTAAATTGAGGCCAATGGAAAAGCATCAAGGACAGTAGACAAACAAATGAAAACACTCATTAGATGCCATAGAGATGGCTTTTCTCAGAAGAATGTTGAAAGTTCCCTGGACAGCTAAAAAGACCAATGAGGAAATTCTCAAAGAGGCCAACACAAAAAGGGAGATCCTAAAAATATCAGAAAGAAACGATCAACATTTTTCGGGCACATCATGAGGAGAAGAATGTTGGAATACTTGGTTACAACAGCAAAATACAAGGATGGAGATATCGCGGACGACAAAGAGAGAAAATACTGGATAGCTTGGTGTCATGGCAAGGAAAACAGTCAACAACAGAACTGATACGATGCACTGTAGATAGACGATTGTGTAAGGACATGATCGCCTAAACCAACTGGTTTAGCATATGATGATGATTGTCCTTTCGAGCCGAGGACGGAACAAGGGCAGAAATTGTAGACTCTCTATGCCACATCATCTTTGTTGTCAAGTGTCAGACCTTGCACAGAACCAGCATTGTACCAAGCCACATGTCCCTGTACTGGACGAGCTCCTTAAACTTGACACGGCAGCTGATGCCTACTGTTTAGGCATCTCACCTCAATGTTCTTCTTTAGTGTTTATTAGATCGGCCTCTTTTTCTTTTACCTGTTCACTATATATATATTCATAATTGTATCGTATCGCACTAACCAATGCTCATCTCACTCCTCCTAGAAAGTCTATTTCAACCCGCTTCTCCATAAGCTCACCTACCATAAACTCATTCTACCAACTCAGAACCAAGCTCGCACATCTAGCTTGAATCCTAATCTCACCTCACTTCTCTAACTCGTAACTTCACCTTAGTTTCTCTAACTCGTAATTTCACCTCAGTTCTATACTTTTTAACTTCACCTCAGTTCTATTCTTCGTAACTTCATTTAAAGTCCCTAACTCGTAACTTCGTCACAGTTCTCTAACTCATAACTTCACCTTAGCTTCTCTAACTCGTAATTTCACCTCAGTTCTATACTTTTTAACTTCACCTCAGTTCTATACTTCGTAACTTCATTAAAATTCCCTAACTCGTAACTTCACTTCAGTTGTCTAATTCATAACTTCACACACATTTCCTAACACACAATCTCATCTCTTCACTTTATCTCACAACTTCACCTATTTCTCTACCTCACAACCACACATCACTGATGTAATTCACAACTTCACCTCATTTCTCTTACTACTTTCCCACCACTTCTCTACCACACAATTTAATCTCCCCCATTTCCCCCCACCCCAAAAAAATTTTCTTTCCCCACTCCTTCTCACACATTCACTTGTATTTCACTTTCTCACAAAAAAAATTAATACTTCACATTTCACCACACTTCATATTTCACCACACTTCACAATTTCACCATACATCACAATTTCACAACACCTCACAATTTCACCACACTTCATAATTTCATCGCACTTCACAATTTCAACACAACTCACAATTTCACCACAATTCACACTTTCACCACACCTCACTATTTCACCACACCTCACAATTTCACCACACTTCACAATTTCACCATACTTCACAATTTCACCATACTTCACAATTTCAACATACTTCACAATTTCATCATACTTCACAATTTCACCACACTTCACATTTTTCAACACACTTCACAATTTCATCACAATTCACAATTTAATCACACTTCACAATTTCACCACACTTCACAATTTCGCCACACTTCACAATTTCACCACACTTCACAATTTCACCATACTTCACAATTTCATCACACTTCACAATTTTACCATACTTCACAATTTCACCACACTTCACAATTTCACCACACTTCACAATTTCACCATACTTCACAATTTCATCACACTTCACAATTTCACCACACCTCACAATTTCAACACACTTCTCAATTTCACCACACTCCACAATTTCACCACACTTCACAATTTCATCATACTTCACAATTTCACCAGACTTCACAATTTCACCATACTTCACAATTTCATCATACTTCACAATTTTCACCAGACTTCACAATTTCACCACACTTCAAATTTCATCATACCTCACAATTTCACCAGACTTCACAATTTCACCACACTTCACAATTTTCACCACACTTCACAATTTCACCACACTTCACAATTTCACCAGACTTCACAATTTCTCCACACTTCACTTATGAAAACGCCCCGTCTCATACTTACTTTTAACTCCATATATATCGACACTAAGTCATTAACTTAGGTATGTGTTGATAACTTCCGGTCCAAGGTGTATGATTTTAAAAAAATCTTAGTAGGGACGATTGATCGATGGTTTAACACGCCTTTATTGTAACCCATCCATTGCTCATCATCATCACCATCATCATCATGTGACATACCGGTTGGCGTAGGCGATCGTGTCCTTCCACAATCTTTTATCTACAACTTTCTAACTTCAACCGTATCAGTTCTATTGTTGACTGTTTTCCATGGAATGACACCAAGCTATCCAGTATTTTCTCTCTTTGTCGTCCGCGATCTCTCTTACCTTTTATTTTGCGAGTTGTTACCAAGTATTCAAGCTTTCCTCTTCTCTTAATGTGTCCAAAAAATGTTGATTGTTTCTTTTTGTTGTTTTTTAGGAGTTCCTTTTTTTTTGTTGACTTTTCTGAGAATTTTCTCATTGGTCTTTTTAACTGTCCAGGGAGCTTTCAACATTCTTCTGAGAAATCCCATCTCTGTGGCCTCTAATCATATTTTCATTTGCTTGTCTACTGTCCATGATTCGCTTCCATAGGTCAGAATTGGTTCTATATAGCACCGATAAACTCTCTCTCTCTCTCTCTCTCTCTCTCTCTCTCTCTTTCTCTCTCTCTCTCATTTATATTGACATAGATTTGTTGCTTTAGATATTTTTCATTTTCTGAAATGCTATTTTGGCCTGAGCTATTCTGCTTTTTATTTATGTGGTGCATCTTCCATCTGATGTTATTATTGTGCCCGTGTATTTGAAACGTTGCACTTGTTTTAGATTTGTCCAGTTTATTTTTTGCTGCATGATGGTAATGATTGTTTATTCGATATGACCATTACTTCTGTTTTCTTACTATTCAGACTGTTACCTTTTTTGTTGCTCTCTTTTACTATTATGTCTATCATTTCTTGTAGTTCGTTCTCTGTCTCTGCTATTAAGACTGTGCCATCCGCATATCGCAAATTATTTATGTTGTGGCCATTGACTTCAATTCCCTTTTTTTTTTGTCTACTATTGATCTCATAATATGTTCGCTGTAAAGTGCAACACAACTTAATCCACTGCTACTGAAATATAAGTCTCGAACCTAAATCATCATTATTGAGTGTCATCTGCGCATCAAAGGTTAGCTACTATGGAGCGCTATTCCGATCTGTATCTTGCTTTGATGGTGCAGGTTGTCATAGGCTAATTTGCCAATCTTTTACTCGTTACTCAACCATGTTAGTCCTGGTATGCATCTGTCTCTTTTACCTTGTATTTTCCCTTCCAAGATTACTTTTAGTAGGCTTCTGTCTTTTAACATGCATCAGAAATCTCATTTGTCTTGTTTGAATTGTGTTTAGTAGTTTTCTTTTCAGTTTTAGTTATTTTAGAACTTCATAGTTTATTTTCGTTTCTTCCCATCCAATACCTTATATTCTTCACTATCCAATCCATCATAAACCCACTCTCACTCCTCCACCAAAATCCAACCCTCACTCCTCAACCAACTTCCAGAACCTCACTCCCCTATCAACCCAACCCTCACTCCTCAAACAACATCCAGAACCTCACTCCACTATCAACCCACCACTCACTCCCCTCAACCAACTTCCAGAACCTCACTCCACTATCAACCCACCACTCACTCCTCAACCAACTTCCAGAAACTCACTCCACTATCAACCCACCACTCACTCCTCAACCAACATCCAGAACCTCACTCCACTATCAACCCACCACTCACTCCTCAACCAACATCCAGAACCTCACTCCACTATCAACCCACCACTCACTCCTCAACCAACATCCCGAACCTCACTCCACTATCAACCCACCACTCACTCCTCAACCAACATCCCGAACCTCACTCCACTATCAACCGAAAATCACTCCTCCACCAACATCCTGAACCTAACTCCACTATCAACCGACTCTCACTCCTCCACCAACATCCACCCCTCACTCCACCTTCAACCCACTCTCACTCCTTCACCAACATCCAGTAATCACTCCACTATCAACCCACCACTCACTCCTCAACCAACTTCCAGAACCTCACTCCACTATCAACCCACCACTCACTCCTCAACCAACATCCAGAACCTCACTCCACTATCAACCCACCACTCACTCCTCCACCAACATCACGAACCTCACTCCACTATCAATCACACTCACTCCTCAACCAACATCCCGAGCCTCACTCCACTATCAACCCACACTCACTCCTCAACCAACAATCCGAACCTTACTCCAATTATCAACCCACACTCACTCCTCCACAAACATTCCGAACCTAACTCCACTATCAACCGACTCTCACTCCTCCACCAACATCCACCCTTCACTCCACCTTCAACCCACTCACACTCCTCCACGAACATTCAAACATCACTCCACCTTCAACCCACTCTCACTCCACAAACATCCACCCCTCACTCCACCATCAATCCACTCTCACTCCTCCACCAACATCCAATCATCACTCCACCTTCAACCCACTCTCACTCCACCAACATCCAATCATCACTCCACCATCAACCCATTCTCACTTCTCCACCAACATTCACCCCTCACTCCACCATCAACCCACTCTAACTCCACCAAAATCCACCCCTCACTCCACGATCAACACACTCTCACTCCACCAACATCAACCCCTCACTCCACCATCAACCCACTCTCACTCTTCCATCAACATCAAAACATCATTCCACCTTCAACCCACTCTCACTCCACCAATATCCACCCCTAAATCCACCATCAACCCACTCTCACTCCTCCACCAACATCCAATCATCACTCCCCTAACAAACCACTCTCATTCCTCCAACATCCACCCCTCACTCGACCATCAATCCACTCTCACTCCTCAATATCCACCATTCACTCCACCATCAAACCACTCTCACTCCACCAATTTCCAATCATCACTCCACTATCAACCCACTCTCACTCCTCCACCAACATCTACCCCTCACTCCACCATCAATCCACTCTCACTCCTCCACCAACATCCACCCCTCATTCCACCATCAACCCACTCACTCCACCAACATCCAACCATCACTCCACCATCAACCCATTCTCACTCCACCAACATCCAACCATCACTCCACCATCAATCCACTCTCACTCCTCCATCAATATCCACCCCTCACTCCACCATCCACCCACTCTCACTCCTCCACCAACATCCACCCCTCACTCCACCATCAACCCACTCTCACTCCTCCACCAACATCCACCCCTCACTCCACCATCAACCCACTCTCACTCCTCCACCAACATCCACCCCTCACTCCACCATCAACCCACTCTCACTCCTCCACCAACATCCACCCCTCACTCCACCATCAACCCACTCTCACTCCTCCACCCATATCTACCCCTCACTCCACCATCAACCCACTCTCACTCCACCAACATCCAACCATCACTCCACCTATACCACCACCAGAATTAGCTCCTTACTTGGGATGTGGCCTTGAAAACAGGTTGCATGTCCTCTTCTCACCTTGACCTTGGTGTACGGTTAAAGCGAAAGTCAATAAGATAAAGGTTAAGGCTGTATTGTGTTCCACGTTTCCGGTCATATCTGCAAACAGAAAGTAACAAGTCTTCATGTTTTCAGCAACAATTTTTGCATGTGAGACCATCCATGAGATTTAACATGTTCTTTCTCTTCTTCTCTTTCCTTCCTCAACCGCCTTTCAGCGTCGAGGGGAGATATAATTTGCGGTCTTTTGCTCTTCTGTTCGCCTCTGCTGCTGTTATGTTTCCTAGTGCTTCTAATATTCCATCGACCCATCTTTTTCGTGGTCGACCCTTGGGTCTGGTGTTCTCACAACGTTTGTTGAAGGCTCGTTGTGTTGTGTTTTGTTCTTTCTGCCTTGTCACGTGGCCGAACCATTTTATCTGTTGTTTCCTTATATATTCTATGGCGGGGGCTATTCCTAGCTTTTTTTCTCAGTTCTTCATTTCTGATCTTATCGCTCAGACTCTTTTCTGTCATTCGTCTAACACATTTCATCTCTGTAGAGGTTATTTTACTTATTGTTCTTGCATCTAGGGTCCAGGTCTGGCATTGGTAGCACAACGTTGGGATGAAGATTGTATTGTATAGTGCTCGTTTTTCCTCCAGAGTTATTTTCTTGTTGGACAATAGTGGTGATAACTGTCCGATGATTTGACAAGCTTTGTTAAATCTTGATTCTATCTCTGCTGTTTGAGAATTATCATTTGTCATTAGACTTCATAGTTATTTGAATTCCTCTACTTGTTTTAGTTGTCTACCTTCTATAGTTTGGGAGCCGCGATAGCTCAGTGGTTAGTGAACTGGACTACCACGGACATGGGGTAGGGTTCGATCCCAACCGACGACTTCCTGGTTCACCCAGCCTTAAATGGGTACCGGATTTTTTCTGGGAAAGTAAAGCAGCACGGGCGTAATACTGACCACATTACCCCAAAAAACATGTGCTGAAGGTCTGTAAAATATAGGGTCACTAACACCATATTTCCCTATACGCCACTTGGCGTGATGAGGGGCACTTTACTTTTTACTTTACCTTCTATAGTTATGTTGATGTTCTGTTTATTTTTGGCGACATTCATGACTTCTGTTTTGTTGATTTTCATGTTGTATTTTGTGCATGTGATGTTGAGTTTGTTTAAGTGTTCTTGTAGGTCTTTTATTTAACATGTGTTTGTAGAATAACAATTTGCTAGTTTATTGTTTGTTTTTGTGTCGTACGATCTTTCAACTGTCAGACGTTGCACATATGACCTGCATTGTGTCACACCACACGGCTCCCTTTTGGGCAAGTTGCGCAATCTCGGCGAGGGAGCTGTTGCCTGATGTTGATGCCTTTTGCTTCAATGTATCATTTTAATGTTTCTGTAATTATTTGACTTTAGACTTACGTTTTGGATAATTTTTATTTTTTAAACAGTTTTCAAATTTGTTGGAAGTTTTATTTATTTTTTTTTAAAGGGCTGACTTGAATGTATGTAGAATCGAAGTTACCTCAATTTATTTAATTTCGTTTTCATAATTGTGTTGTCTTTTTCCAATTGTTTTAGGACTCATTATCATCAAGCACTGCCGTTTCAGTTAGCATTTGTTTAGCTAGTTTGTATTAGGATCGTCATCATCACCGCACACCGGGCGGTTCCATAGGTGCACCGACTCCCCCCCCCCCCCCCCGACACCTCTTTCCTTTCTTAGAAGAATCCAGGCCTATGTGAACAAACTTCGTCGCTTTTTCTTCTTCTTCATCTTCTTTTTCTTCTTATTCCTCTTTTTTTTCTTCTACTTCTCCTTTTTTCTTCTTCTTCTTAATCTTCTTCTTCTTAATCTTCTTCTTCATCTCCTTTTTCTTCTTATTCTTCTTCTACTTTTTCTACTTCTCCTTTCTCTTCTACTTCTCCTTTTTTCTTCTTCTTCTTCTTCTTCCTCTTCATCTCCTTTTTCTTCTTAATCTTCTTATTCTTCTTCTACTTTTTCTACTTCTCCTTTTTCTTCTACTCCTCCTTTTCTTCTGCTTCTTCTTTTACTTCTTCTTCTCCTTTTTATTCCTCTTCTTCACCTTCTTTTTTCTTCTTAATCTTCTTTGTCTTCTTCTACTTTTTCTTCTTCTCCTTTCTCTTCAACTTCTTCTTTTTTCTTCTGCTTCTTCTTTTACTTCTGCTTCTCCTTTTTATTCCTCTTCTTCATCCTCTTTTTTCTTCTTCCTCTTTTCTTCTTCTTCTTAAGAATTCACGTTTTACGATCATACGAAATTAACTCTTTTCTTCTTTCATGATTGATGGATAAGAACAACACAAGATAAACTGATCGCATGGTTGGTATCCGTTTGTACTTGTGTGTCCTGATTTTTCCATTAATCCTGCACTGTGACTGACACACTCTGTATTCGATAGGCTGGATCAATTATATGGTGGGCAAGATCCAGTTTCTCCATCAGAAACAAGGAAATAAAGAAAGCCAATACAACCGGTCCAAAAATAAAAATTTTCAGCTCCAATGTTAAGTCTGTCCTATTATATGGTTGTGAAACATGGAGAACAACAAAAATGACAATCATGAAGATACAGACTTTCATTAATGGATGCTTACGCAGAATAAAAGGATGGAAATGACAGGACAAATTCACTAACATAGAATTATGGCAATGTACCAGTAAAATACCAGTGGATTAAGAGATACAGCGAATACGATGGCGCTGGATAGGATACACACTGCGGAAGCCAACTGAGAGTATTACACAACAGGTCCTTTTTTGGAATCTCCAGGGGAAAAGACAAAGAGGAAGCCCAAAGAATTCTTGGAGAAGACAGATAGAAGCAGAGATGAAGATGAAGGGGGAAGTCATTGAATAATCTTAAAAGAATGGCAAGAAACAGAACGACTTGGAAAGTGTTTGTTGAGGACCTATGCTCCACAGGGAGCTGAAAGGTAGAAGTAAAAGAAGAATGCAACCGGTCATGTCACCTCACAGGATCTAAAAATCAATGGTCATACAGCAGATCCGATCGTCATCATCATCATCATCACTTATCGTCCACATCATAATCATTATCATCATTACTACCTTATTTATCACCATCATTATCATCTTATTATCAACATTATCAAAATAATTACTTTCTATAATTCCATCATTAACCTCATTATCATCATTATAATCATCATCGCCATCATTATCATTATCACTATCATTATCATCATCACTTTCATTATCACCATTATTATTATGACATCATCATCACTTGTGTTATCACCACCATTTTCATCACCATAATCAGGACCATCATTATTAATATCATTATTACTACCACCAATATCATCATCATTATTATCATCTTCGTTATTACCATCACCATCATTATCAACAGCATTATCACCACCATCATAATCATCAGCAGTATTGTCATTTTTATTACCATCTTTAACTTCACCATATTTATCATCATGATCACCGCCACCAACATTATAACCATCATTATCACCACCATCATTATCCTTATTCTTATCATCATCATTATCATTATTATCGACATCATTATCATCAGCATCATCTCTTCCTCTTATATAATCCATTCTATGGTATCTTCTTCTTATGGCATAGGTCTTCAACAAACACTTTCGGAACCTTCCAGTTTCTTGCCATTCTTTTAAGATCATTCCATGTCTTCCCCATCATCTTCATCACTGCTTCCATCTGTTTTCTCCAAGAATATTTTGGTCCCCCTCTTTTCTTGGGGATTCCAAAAAAGGGTCTGTTGTGTAATACTCCCAGTTGACTTCCGCAGTGTGTCTCATCCAGCGCCATCGTCTTCGCAGTGTTTCTTAACCAACTTGTATTATTTGACTGGTACATTTCCATATTTATACGTTAGCGATTTTGTCCTGCCATTTCCATCCTTTTATTCTGCGCAAGCATCCATTAATGAAACCATTATGCGGTATGAAACCAATCCAGATTAACTTTTGCATTACAGACGCATTTTATTGATCATCTCTGTATATAATGCAGGATCGGTTCTACGCTGATTTTCTCTCTTACAGTCTCCCTTCTTATATTGTCTCGTCTACTCACTGCAGTGAGAAGACGAGACAATATAAGACACTTAAATATCAACGTTATCAATATCATACAATTAAATGTCAAAGTCGAAGGAATACATCTGGATACAGTTCAGAGCTACAACAACCTGGGACATATTATAACCAGTGATAGGGAATGTTCAAATGAAATAAATAAAATTATAAGTATGCCAAAAATTAATTTTAATGACATGAAAAACATATACTAACATCAAAACAAGTAACACCAGGGCTAAAACTAAGAATAGCAAAATGTTACATATTCTCAATATTCACGTATGGTGCAGAAACATGGACATTAGATCAGAAAACAGAACAGAAAATTGTAGCCTTTTAAATGTTGGTCTATAGAAGAATAAGTATAATTGGATGGAAAGAAAAGAAAACAATCGATGAAGTTTTAAAACAACTAAAAATTAAAAGAGGAATACTAAACACAATTAGAACAAGACAAATGACATTTTTGGGTCATGTTAAAAGACACAACAGCCTAATAAAAGTAATATCGGAAGGGAAAATACAAGGTAAAAGAGACAGACCAAGACTAACATGGACGAGTAACATCAAAAGATGGACAAACCAGCCTATGACAACCTGTACCATCAAAACAAGAGAAAGAGTGGAATGGCGCTCCATGGTAGCCTACCTTCGATGCGGAGTCGGCACTCAATGATGATGATGACTCACTGCAGCCATTTTTCTCAAACATTTCATATATTTAGCAACAAACTTCCAGCTTTAACATAGTGCTAAATGAAATACCATAATGATGCGGCATTTTCTCTAGCCATATTAAACAACCACTTGTGCAAACAGAAAGAAAGACAAAAGAAATATTTTTCATTTCTGCTGAAATCGATAATCGATGTGAAATTAGCATTCGGTCATTAAATACCAACACACTCATGTTGTTCATTCATTAAGAGATACATTTAACTATCAAGGTAATTCATGAGTGGTCAATTGATTTTCGGTGTAAGAAAATATACATTTAACCTACATTCTTTCTTTTGTCCGCCTGCTGTTGCCTCGAACGTTGCAAAAGGAAGGAAGAATATATAATATAATATATTATTTTTAAATTTCTCGTTCGTCAGCTTTTTACATCTGACGAAGTCCTTACAGACTAGGAACTGAATTTTGCGTGTTAATCCATTTTTCCCTGGCAACAGTGTGCACATGGTCCCTCGCCGCACAGGCAGATAATTCAGACTTCGGAGGTATTCATATTTTTTTCCGTCGATGAGTAATTGACGTTTCAAGCCGGGCCTCGCTGCTGAGACCAGGGGTGGTTGCCGCAGAGAGAAATCATTAATAAAAATCCCAACCTGTGTATTCGGGATTTGAACCCACAACCTCTCTGTCTCGAGTATATAATATAATCTCATGTCTGTAGATGTTGTCTTGTTTATTCTTTTGGTCGCTTCCCTTTTAGACGTAGCGTCGTGTTTTTAGTCGTATTTTGAAGCTTTTGGGTTAGAAACGTTTTCGTTCTCGTATATATATATATATATATATGTTATTCTGTCAATTACTTTCTTGGTCACTATCATACTGTGTCCTGCGTTAGATGTTCGATTCTGGCCAAAATCCTTTTGTGTGTGTGTGTTCGTCAGCTTTTACCTCTAGCGAAGTCCCTAGAGACTAGGAACTGATTTTTGCGTGTTAATCCGTTTTTCCCTGGCAGCCGTGTGCACAGGGGTCCCTAGCCGCACAGGCAGATAACTCCGCCTTCGAAGGTACTCATAGTTTTTCCGTCCATGAGTAATTAACATTTCAAGCCGAGCCTCGCTGCTGAGACCAGGGGTGGTTGTGGAAGAGAGATTCAGAAATAAAAATCCCAACTGGTACTGCCTGGATTTGAACCGCCAAAATCCGTGTAATTTGTTGTTTGTACAGACGTTCATAGGCGGTCCATTACGATCCGTTCTCAGATTCTCAACAGGGTCCAGTCTCGATGCCCGGCAGTGGCGGATTTTTTCCGGACTGACAATGCTCCAGAGCCGTCGCCGCATCAAAGGTTGGCTCCCACGGAGCGCCATTTCACTATGTCTCTTGCTTTGATAGTGAAGATTGTCATAAGCTGACGTGTCCATCTTTTGATCTTGCTCCTTCATGTTATTCTTGGTCTGCCTTTTTTAACTTGTATTTGCCCTTCCAAGAATACTTTTAGTACGCTGTTGTGTCTTTCAAACGTGCTCCAAAATTAAATTTCATTTGTCTTGTTTGAATTGTGTTTAGTAATTCTCTTTTTATTTTTAGTAGTTTTAAGTCGTACTCATTTGTTTTCTTTTCTTTCCATTCAATTGTTCCTATTATTCTATAAACCCACATTTCAGAGGTTTCAATTTTCAATTTTATGTTCCATTTTCTTGTCTAATGTCCATGTTTCTGCACCATATAGGAATGTTGAGAATATATAACATTTTGCTATTCTTAGCTATAACCCTGGTGTTATTTGTTTTGATGTTAGTATGTTGTTCATGACATTAAAATTACTTTTTTGCCCTTCCTATTCTTTTGTTTATTTCAGTTTTACATTCTCCATCACTGGTTATAGTATGTCCCAGGTAGTTGTAGCTCTGAACTGTCACCAGGTCTATTCCTTCCACTTTGATATACACTTGTAGGTTTTGAGTGTTATCCTTGCTTATGATCATAGTGCTAGTCTTTTTTTATATTCATATCTAGTCCATATTTTTTGCTTGCCAGGTTTATTTCATTAAGTAATTGTTATAGATCTTTATGATTTTGTGCTAGTAAAACAGTATCATCAGCATATCATAGGTTATTGATTATCTTTCCAATAATATTTGGGTCTGGCATCGCTGTGATGTTTTTAAAGATTTGTCCAGTGTATACATTGAGCAAGCTGGATGATAGGATGCATCCCTGTCTTACTCCTCTTTTTATATCAATGGGTGTAGAGTTCTCTTAGTTATATTTTATTATTGCTGTTTGCTCCCAGTATAAATTACATATTAGCCGATGCTTGTAAAAGTCAATGAATTAATGAAAACGAAATTACAAAATTGATAAGTAACTGATGATGCATGTTAAAGTCTATGAATTAATGACTTGGTAATTATAAAATTGATGAGTAACTGAAGATGCATGTTAAAGTCTATGAATTAATGACTTGGAAAATATACAAATAATGAGTAGATGGCGCCATATGTTCAAGTCAATGAATTAATGGCATCGTAATGGTAAAAACGCTGAACTAATTCATCACCATCATCATGTACCATATCGGTTGACGTAGGCGATTATGTCCTTCCACAATCTTCTATATACAGTGCATCTTATCAGTTCTGTTGTTGACTGTTTTCCATGCCATGACACCAATGCTATCCAGTATTTTCTCTCTTTCCCTGGATTTTGCCAGTTGTAACCAAGGAGTATTCCAACTTTCCTCTTCTCATGATGTGACCGAAAAATGTTGATTGTATCTTTCTGATGTTTTTTAGGAGCTTCTGTTTTTGTGTTGGCCTCTTTGAGAATTTCCTCATTGGTCTTTTTTAACTGTCCATGGAACTTTCAATATTCTTCTGAGAAATCCAATCTCAGTGGCCTCTAATCGTCTTTTCATTTAAATGTCTACTGTCCATGATTCGCTTCCATAGGTAAGAATTGGTTCTATATAACATCGATGAACTCTCTTTCTCATTTCTATTGACATGGATTTGTTGCATAAGATATTTTTTTTATTTTCTGAAAAAGCTTTTTTGGTCTGAGTTATTCTGCTTTTTATTTCCGTGGTGCATCTTCCATCTGATGTTATTATAGTGCCCAAGTATTTGAAGCGTTGCACTTGTTTCAGATTTGTCCTGTTTATTTTTATGCTGCATGATGGTAATGATTGTTTCTTTGATATGACCATTACTGCTGTTTTCTTACTATTCAGACTGAGACTTTTTTTGTTGCTTTCTTTTACTATTATGTCTATCATTTCAAATTGAATTTCTAATTGCCTGAGGCAGAGGCAGACCAAGACTAACATGGACGAGTAACATCAAAAGATGGACAAGTCAATCTATGACAGCCTGCACCATCAAAGCAAGAAACGGAGTAGAATGGCGATCCATGGTAGCCAGCCTTCGTTGCGGAGAAGGCACTCAATGATGATGATGCTGATGATGATGATGATGATGAATTGCGTGCCAAAATGGCACATATTGCAGAGATCCCTGCTTCTAAAATCGATGGTCTGTTTCCATAACAATACTTTTTACAATGACAGCTTGTCAAGCCATCGATCAACCTCCTTAGTCGCCTCTTACGACATGCATGGAAGGACACAGTGTCACTATTCTTTACTCATAATAAGGCCCCAGTAACACACAGGAAATGATTAATGTCATCGTAATAATACAAATGATGAAGTTCATCGTTTTCATTTAATTATATTAAATTAATATGAATACATTAATGATATTGTAATGGTACAATCCTGTGTGTTACCGGGGCCTCATTATGAGGGAGGTAAAGAATAGTGACACTGTGACCTTCCAGGCATGTCGTAAGAGGCGACTAAGGAGGTTGATCGATGGCTTGACAAGCTGTCATTGTAAAAAGTCTTGTTATGGAAACAGCGCCATAGATTTTAGATCAGTGATCTCTGCAATATGTGCCATTTTGGCACGCAAGGTTTCTGTTTTTGAGATTGTGGTTCTGCCCTATGTGCCGTCTTCGGCTCGAAAGGACAATAGATAGATAGATAGAATGGTACAAATTATGAACTAATGGCACTTATTTGTAAAAATGATGATCTAATTGTATTGTACTTGGTATGGTGTGGAACGAATTTAAAACAAATGAAGAAATTAGAGAAATCACCAATCAACCACAACCACTAATATCTTCAGTAATCAAGAAAAGACGATGGTCATATGTTAGACATGTGATGAGGAGAGATAATAACCGAATTAGAAAGCAAGCTCTCATGTGGGAAACAACAGGTAAGAGGAAAAGAGGCCGACCCAGAGAGACACTGATAAAAACATTGATCAGAGAGGCAAGAGCAGCAGGAATCGGCTCCCTCAATGAGATAGAGTTGCTTGCACAGAACAGAAACATATGGCGAAATTTGATAAAAGATCTTTAGAAGGATTGGAAACGGCTAGAATAAAAATTTAGATAAGAGAAAGAGTATCTTGGTCTATGCCCTATGGGCCGGCTCCGGCTCGAAAGGTCAATAGATAGATAGAAGTGTATCGTGATGGTAAAATGATGCACTAATAATCAATGGCATCATAATAATGAAAACGATGAACTAATTAATGGCGTCATACTGGTACAAATAATGAATTAATGGCACTATGACAATGCGAGGTGCCGTTATTTTTGTCTCTAAGATATTATAATCTTTTTACTCCTTTGTATAATCTGTATATGATTATTTTAACTTGAATTTAAACAGATCAGAAAAGGTTGACTCCTATATACGATTTGCGGTTTTAAGATCACTAATTAGAGGCAATAAGAGTAACCTTATGCAATGTTTAAAGTGTGGGTTTTTTTTAATGAAAAGAAATTCAGTAAATTATTATAATTACATAGTTAAGTAAGTTATCATTAAAACATGAGTTAAGTAAGTTATCATTAATACATGAGTTAAGTAAGTTATCATTAATACATGAGTTAAGTAAGTTATCATTAATACATGAGTTAAGTAAGTTATCATTAAAACATGAGTTAAGTAAGTTATCATTAATACATGATTTAAGTAAGTTATCATTAATACATGAGTTAAGTAAGTTATCATTAATACATGAGTTAAGTAAGTTATCATTAATACATGAGTTAAGTAAGTTATCATTAAAACATGAGTTAAGTAAGTTATCATTAAAACATGAGTTAAGTAAGTTATCATTATTACACAAATTAAGTAAGTTACAAATCACGAAATAAGTTAGTTGTTTATGTACAAATCAAGTACATTTTTATTAACACAGGAACTAAGTAAGTTATTAGTGCACGAATTAAGTAAGCTATCATTAATACACAAATCAAGTAAGTTGTTAATGTGCGAATTACGAAAGTTTTCATTAATACACAAGTTAAGTAAATTATCATTAATACACGAGTTAAATACGTTGTTAAAATACGAATTAAGTAAGTTACCATTAATACACGAATTAAGTAAGTTATTATTAATACACGAATTAAGTAAGTTACCATTAATACACGAATTAAGTAACTTACCATTAATACACGAATTAAGTAAGTTACCATTAATACACAAATTAAGTAACTTATCATTAATACACGAGTTAAGTAAATTATCTTTAAAACACAAATTAAGTAAGTTATCATTAATACACGAATTAAGTAAGTTATCATTAATACACGAATTAAGTAAGTTATCATTAATACACGAATTAAGTAACTTACCATTAATACACGAATTAAGTAAGTTATCATTAATAAACGAATTAAGTATGTTATCATTAATACACAAATTAAGTAACTTATCATTAATACACGAATTAAGTAAGTTACCATTAATACACACATTAAATAAGTTATCATTAATACACAAATTAAGTAAGTTATCATTAATACACAAATTAAGTAACTTATCATTAATACACGATTTAAGTAAGTTACCATTAATACACACATTAAGTAAGTTATCATTAATACACAAATTAAGTAACTTATCATTAATACACGAATTAAGTAAGTTACCATTAATACACAAATTAAGTAACTTATATCATTAATACACGATTTAAGTAAGTTACCATTAATACACACATTAAGTAAGTTATCATTTTTACACAAATTAAGTAACTTATTATTAGTTATCATTAAAACACGAGTTAAGTTAGTTGTCATTATTACACGAGTTAAGTAACTTATTATTACACGAATTAATTAAGCTATAATTAATACACGAATTAATTAAGTTATCATTTTTACAACTAAGTAGGTTATTAAAATACAAATTTAGTTTTCAATATTACACAAATCAAAAGTTAGAACGCTCACATTTTCTTATCATAAGTCTCATAAATTCGAACCACACCCATAAATTACAAATAGCGTGGTTAAGGGGAATGTATTAGACTCAAGACATCGTTGTCCATCTCGTAAATTCTGATAAAACTTTTAGAACTGGAACTAAAATGTCACTTTAATATTGAAGCAAGAAGTTGTGAATGATCAAATATTACGGACGATATAAAGTTAACGGAGTGAATTAACGTCTTTGTTACATTAAATGTGATTCTTTTTATATGTATTACCTGTACAAATGTGAACTGCTGAGAGATTCTTGAAATACGCAACACCGAAGTCTCAGACGAAAGTGTTTATGTGTTCCACTGTTTTAAGTTTTCTTTGAGAAACTAACATTCGCAGAAAAATGGCGCAGCTGTTGCTGTGAGAGCTAACATCCATTATACGTTACCTGAACAAGATGTGTGCGCAGTCCTTCTCGCGCGGTTGAGTCAGTGTTCTCTTCTATGACACCGTACTCTCCTGAGAGGTAGAGGTTGTGGAGTCAGGCGGCGCAGTCGGAGGAGGACTGGGCGTATTGAACGCCCCGGAAGGAAGTTAAAATTCATCACCATCATGTGTCATACCGGTTGGTGAAGGCGATCATGTCCTTCCACAATCTTCTATCCACCGTGCATCGTATTAAATCTGTTGTTGACTATTTTCCACGCCATGACACCAAGCTATCCAGTATTTGCTCTCTTTGTTATTCGCGATCTCTCTTTCCCTGGATTTTACCAGTTGTAACCAAGTAATCCAACTTTCCTCTTCTCTTGATGTGCCCGAAAAATGTTGTTTATTTCTTTCTGATGTTTCTTCGGAGCTCCCTTTTTGTGCTGGCCTCTTTGAGAATTTCCTTGGTAGTCTCTTTAGCAGTCCAGGAAACTTTCAAAATTTTTCTGAGAAATCTAATCCCTGTTGCATCTAATCGTCTTTTCATTTCTATCATTTGCAATTACACAGACCCTTGAAATTATGCAATCCTGCGTCTCATTGTTGAATAGTGAAAAAAAAAAATAATCATCAAATACCATACCTCCAGCGGAACTACGGTGGCTGGGTGGTTAGTGCGCTCTCTTCCTGATCAGAGAGGTGTTGGTTCAATTCTCAGAAATGACTGGTCTTTTCTTCCGACAGACAATACTTCGGGTTTAGAGGTAAAGACATCAAGATGCGTAGAGATGCGAAGCTGCTGTAAAGCTGATGATAATAGCAATACTAAAAAAAGGAAGAAAAAGTGGTATGGTGACAGCTTTACGTGGTAATGGACGAAACAAAAATCGACGTCTTTTTTTAATTTTGCTAATACTTCGGGTTTACCCAGCCTCAATATTTATACTAGAGGTTTTTTTTTCTGGGAAGTAAAGGCGGTCTGGCGTAATACCGACCAAATGACCCCAAAAAATATGCCGTGATCATAAAAAAATATGGTCACTCATAATATTCTACCATGCACCTCATAAAGCGTGGAGGGAGGACTGGTTGGTCTCGAGGCAGAGAGGTTGTGGGTTCAAATCCCGGCTACACCGGTTGGGATTTTTATTTATGATTTCTCTCTGCGGCAACCACCCCTGGTCTCAGCAGCGAGGCCCGGCTTGAACGTCAATTACTCATCAGCGGAAAAAAATATGAGTACCTCCGAAGTCGGAGTTATCTGCCTGTGCGGAGAGGAACCCCAGTGTACACGGGGAAAATGGATTAACACGCAAAATTCAGTTTCTAGTCTCTAGGGACTTCGTCAGAGGTAAAAGCTGGCGAACGAAGAAAAAAAAATAATTAATAAATAATTCCGTTGTTTATTATTTTTGTTTTATTGTTGATCATCATCATCATCATCATTGAGTGCCGTCTCCTCAACGAAGGTTGGCTACCATGGAGCTCCATTCTGCTCTGTCTCTTGTTTTGATGGTGCAGGTTGTCATAGGCTGATTTGTCAATCTTTTGATGTTACTCGTCCATGTTAGTCTTGGTCTGCCTCTGTCTCTTTTACCTTGTATTTTCCCCTCCAGGATTACTTTTAGTAGGCTGTTGTGTCTTTTAACATGGCTCAAAAATCGCATTTGTCTTGTTTGAATTGCGCTTAGTAGTTCTCTTTTCATTTTAGTTGTTTTAAGACTTCATCGTTTGTTTTCTTTTCCTTCCATCCAATTCTACCTATTCCACATATCCACATTTCAAAGGCTTCAATTCTCTGTTCTGTTTTCTTGTCTAATGTCTATGTTTCTGCACCATATAGGAATGTTGAAAAGATGCAGCATTTTGCTATTCTTAGTTTTAGCCTGGTGCTTATTGTTTTGATGTTAGTATGTTCTTCAGGAAATTTATATTACTTTTTGCCATTCCTATTCTTTTGTTTATTTCATTTGTACATTTTCCATCACTGGTTATAGTATGTCCAAGGTAGTTGTAGTTCTGAACTGTCTCCAGGTTTATTCCTTCAATTTTGATATCCACTTGTGGGTTTTGAATATTTTCTTTGTTTATGATCATAGTTTTAGTATTTTTGATATTCATATCTAGTCCATATTTTTTGCTTGTCATGTTTCTTTTATTAAGTAATTGTGTAGATCTTTAGGATTTTCTGCTAGTAGTACAGTACCATCAGCATATCTTAGGTTATTGATTATCTTTCCATTAATTTGTAGGCCTGGCATCTCTAGGATGTTTTTAAAGATTTGCTCATTGTATAGATTGAACAAGCTTGGTGATAGAATGCATCTCTGTCTTACTACTCTTTTTATATCAATGGGTGTAGAGTTCTTTTGTTATATTTTTTATTATTGCTGTTTGCTCCCAGTATAGTTTACATATTAGTCGTATGTCCATGTCATCTAGATTTATTTCTTTTAGGCGTTCTTTAAGTTGTTTGTGGTGTACTCTATCAAAAGCTTTGGTGTAGTCTATGAAGCAGGCATATTTTGTTTTTTTTTTAAATTCTGTGTACTTTTCGACTAATGTTCTCATGTAGAATATGGCTTCTTTTGTCATGCTATTTTTCCTAAATCCAAATTGCTGCTCATCTAATTCAGTATTGATTTTATTCTGAATCCTTCCTTGTATAACTTTTAGCAAGATTTTTGTAACATGGCTCATTAGGCTTATTGTTCTAAAGTCACTGCATTCAACTGCACCATTCTTTTTAGGCAATGCAATGAAAGTTGATGTTTTAGTTCATTTGGTATGTATCATGTGTGGTATATGTCGTTGCATGTGTCTGTAATCACTTCAATGCCAAACTCTTCTAGTGCCTGTATCATCTCTATCTGTATGCTGTCAGGTCTAGCTGCTTTTCCCGTTTTCATTGTTTTTATAGCTTTTTCCACCTCAGATTTTACGATTTTATAGCCTGATGTACATTTTATAACTTGTTTCTTGTCCCTTTGATCCTGAAATAGTTCTGTTATATATTCCTGCCATCTATCTATGATATCCTTATTGTCTGTTAGCATTTTTCCTTTTTTGTCTGCAATGCATCCACCTTCTGTAGCTTTTTTATTTGTATTAGCCATCTCTTTATTTCTGTGTGCATTCCTCTTAAGTCTTCTTTGCTTTCCATAGTTACTATTTCTATACATTTTTGGCTGAGCCAGTCTTCTTTTGCCTTTTTTCACATTTTGTGTATTTCAATATCTATTTTATTATATTGGGCAGTGTTCTTCGCTTGTCTCCTTTCTTCCATTTTTTCTAAGATGGTGTTAGTTATCCATTTTTGTTTTTTGTTCTTTTCTCTTTCGAAACCAACATACTCCTATATAATTATTTTAAGTTGTCCATTAATAAAAAAAAAATAGTCCACTGACTCTATTTGACGGGTAGCGGGCCGTGTGCAAAGTCTGACACTTGGTAGTGGAAGAAAAATAGTCGAACACAGGGAGTTTAGAACTTCTATCCTATGTGCTTTCTTCTGCTCGTGAGACCAAATTAACAGACAGACAGACAGGCAGGCAGGTAGACAGACAGGCAGGCAGGCAGGTAGACAGACAGACAGACAGGCAGGTAGACAGACAGGCAGACAGACAGGTAGGCAGGCAGGCAGGCAGGCGGGCGGGCGGGCGGGCGGGCGGGCGGGCTGGCAGGCAGGCAGGCAGACAGACAGACAGACAGGCAGGCAGGCAGGCAGACAGACAGAATAGACAGACAGGTAGGCAGGCGGGCGGGCTGGCAGGCAGGCAAGCAGGCAGACAGACAAACAGACAGACAGACAGGCACGCAGACAGGCAGGCAAGCAGGCAGACAGACAGACAGGTAGGCAGGTAGACAGACAGACAGACAGACAGACAGGCAGGCAGACAGACAGACAGACAGGAAGGCAGACAGACAGACAGACAGGCAGGCAGGTAGACAGACAGACAGACAGACAGATAGATAGATAGATAGATAGATAGATAGATAGATAGATAGATAGATAGATAGATAGATAGATAGATAGATAGATAGATAGAAAGACAGACAGACAGACAGCCAGACAGACAGACAGACAGACAGACAGACAGACAGACAGTCAGACAGATAGATAGATAGATAGATAGATAGATAGATAGATAGATAGATAGATAGATAGATAGATAGATAGATAGATAGATAGATAGATAGATAGATAGATAGATAGATAGATAGATAGATAGATAGATAGATAGATAGATAGATAGATAGATAGATAGATAGATAGATAGACAGAAAGACAGACAGACAGACAGACAGACAGACAGATAGACAGACAGATAGATAGATAGATAGATAGATAGATAGATAGATAGATAGATAGATAGATAGATAGATAGATAGATAGATAGATAGATAGATAGATAGATAGACAGACAGACAGACAGACAGACAGACAGACAGATAGATAGATAGATAGATAGATAGATAGATAGATAGATAGATAGATAGATAGATAGATAGATAGATAGATAGATAGATAGATAGATAGATAGATAGATAGATAGAAAGACAGACAGACAGACAGACAGACAGACAGACAGACAGACAGACAGACAGACAGATAGATAGATAGATAGATAGATAGATAGATAGATAGATAGATAGATAGATAGATAGATAGATAGATAGATAGATAGATAGATAGATAGATAGATAGATAGATAGATAGATAGATAGATAGATAGATAGATAGATAGATAGATAGATAATTTCTTTAATATCTGCTTCTTTAGACTTGTATTAATTAATACATACATGTATGTGCTCTTTTACACACGTCTGTGTGTATGTGTGTGTGTGTAATTTGAGCAGCCATTTTGATATAGTTTGTGACAGGACGCATTGTTTCTGCCAGACTCGCTCCGCGCACTAGAACACTCGGAACAAAGGCGGATGAAATAAGACGACTTTGATTGATATATCGACTTGGCTAATACTAGGGTTCTTTCAAAATCGAAATAATGAAAAGTTCATGACAACGAAATATGAATTTGTCGGCTAGTATTGGAAAGAGACTAATGTCATTGCGTGTTATGGCTTCTAACGTTAGGGATTGATTCGTAATTTTACAAATCTTTTTCTAACATCTCAAAACAGGTTTTTATTTTTCCGGCCGCTTTGACAGTCCGTGTTTTATCTTAAGTTTGCCTTTCTATGTTTCTTATTTTTTAGATCTTTCCAGTTGTTCATGAAAGTCTGTGTGGCTGAGTGGTTAACGAGTCTACGAATAGAAGAGTTTGTGTTCAAATCTCAGATCAATTTTATCGCTTTCGCATTTTTGCGGCAGCGGTAACGATGACTGATCGCTAATTTGTCACCTCGGAAGTTTCCCTCCTTAACAGTGTTCATTTATTATTATTTGTCTTTAAGTCTAGACTACTGGAAGCTACTATTCACGCTGTTTTATCCAACAACTGTTTGTCTGCGACGCAAGTATTCAGCCCTACCCTATCCGGACGACACTCGTCTTAACAAAAAAATCATCATCATCAAGTACCGGGCCTGCTGGCGTAGGTGATCATGTCTCTCCCCGACTTTCGATCTCGGCAGCTATTTATCATTTCTGTTGTTGACCTTCTGCCAAGCCATTCTCTTAAGCTGTCTGTTATTTTTTCTCTTTGTTTCCCTCTATCTCTTCGTCCCTCAATTTTTCCAGTTATTACAATATATTCCAGTTGTTCTCTTCTCATTACATGGTTAAAAAAATGATGATTGTTTCTTCCTAATATTGGAAATTAGCTCTCTTTTTGCTTTGACCTCTCTCTGAACATCTTCATTACTCTTCTTAGCTGTCCATGCTGCTCTCAACATTCTTCTGTAAAAGCACATTTCTACAGACTCCAGTGATTTTCTTGTCTGTTGTCCTATAGTCCATGATTCGCATCCATATGTTAAGACTGGCTCTACGTAACATTTAAGAACTCTTTTTCTTGTCTCTATTGTCAAAAATGGATTGCATAGTATCTTCCTCATTTTTTGGAAAGCTGCCTTTGCCTGAGCCATTCTACATCTCACCTCTTTTGTACATCTTCCGTCTGAGGTTAACAAAGTTCCCAAATATTTAAATTCATTTACCTGTTTTAATATTGTTCCACTTGTCTTTATTTTGTACTGAGGTGATGTCTTTTTCTTTGTTGTTACCATTACCTCTGTCTTTTTGCTATTAAGGCTGAGTCCTTTATTTTTGCTTTCTTTCACTATAATGTCCAACATTTTTTGTAACGCATTTTCACTCTGTAGAGTGTATCATCAGCATACCTTAGATTATTTATGTTATGACCTCCAATTGTTATTCCAGGCATGCCCCTTATGGATCTTAAAATAATCTTACTATAAATATTAAACAAATCTGGTGACAACAAGAAAATACAAATGTATAATTTATTCCCGGGTAGTGGTAATAACCCTATGCTATAGTCATGAGTACACATGGCGTGAAAGATATCACTAATGAGTGACACTTTTTCTTAGGTTGTTTAGTTAGTCGTGCATTACTGAATGTATGGTTTCTCATGGCAGGACGCTGTGTCCAGTAGTATGGGTTCGATCCTGACTCGGGCCGCCTATTGTTCTGTGCTTTTTTTCTCTTGTCAATTCATCAATCATCATCGAGTGCCATCTCCGCAACGAAGGTTGGCTACCATGGAGCGCCATTCTGCTCACTCTCTTGCTTTGATGGCGTAGGTTGTCATAGGCTGGTTTGTCCATCATTTGATGTTACTCGTCCATGTTAGTCTTTGGTCTGTCTCTGCCTCTTTTACTTTGTATTTTCCACTCCAGGATTACTTTTAGTAGGCAAATCTGGAATTAGATTTTCCAATTTCCCTTCTTGATATAGAGTACTAACATTTCATGTACTTATTTTAAGATCTTTTCTCCGACATAAGTTCGAATTCCTTCCATGGCTTCCCCTGGACTAGTACGTGATGAGGCTCCAATCTCTTTCACGATGGTCAGCCACATTCGTCTTTCGTGCCCTGAACATGCCTCTTGTGTACCACACACTTTGCTGTTTTCGCTTTCTAGGCCGTGGTCATTGTTGACTCTTAACCCCATCAACCGTCACAGACTTTGTACAATTCGGAATGGACATTTCCGTCTGCCTGGCGCGACAGTGAAAAACAATGACATATCACCGATAGGTCTATCTCGAATGAAAAGAAGATAAATACCCACTTAACAATGAGAATTTACACCGTCCACCAGCCTGTCAGAAGTTAAACAACCACAACAGGCATGAGCAGAACATTAAATCCAAGAAGCACACCGCATGTAACCGGCGTATTTCGAAACAACACACGCTATAACGGAAAACACTGTCACCATACGGACGCCATCTTGTCCATTATTTGTTGTTTTTTTTTTCTGATTGTTGTAAACATATCTCTTCCGCTTATATGATTCGCTGATCTGTCGCCCCGGAATGTTTCCCTTCTCAAAAATATTCATTTATTATTATTATTTGTCTCTTGACAATTACCGAACAAATAAAAAGATCACTAGAGGCCATAGAGATGGGATTTCTAGGAGGAATGTTAACAGTTCCCTGGACAGCTGAAAAAAAACCAACAAAGAGATTCCCAGAGGCCAACACAAAAAAGGGAGCTCCTAAGAAACATCAGAAAGAAACAATCAAACTTTTTTCGGGCACATCATGAGAAGAGGAAAGTTGGAATACTTGGTTACAACTGGCAGAATACAAGGAAAGAGAAATCGCAGACGATAAAGAGAGAAAATACTGGATAGCTTGGTGTCATGGTATGGAAGGAAAATAGTAAAGAACAGAATTGATGCAATGCACTGTGGGTAGGAGATTGTGGAAGGACATGATTGCCTACGCCAACCGATATGGTACGTGATGATGATGACGATGACTGGGACCGTCAGTTGCACATTGATGAGATGATTCAACGTTATGAAGATGTTCGATATGTGATGGATGTCCTCTGTCTTCTCCTTCTTCTTTTTTTCTTCCTCATTTGCCTTTCAGCGTCGAGGGAAGATATAATTGCGGTCTTTTGCTTTTCTGTTCGCTTCTGCTGCTGTTATGTTTCCTAGTGCTTCTAATATTCTATCCATCCATTATTTTCTTGGTCGACCATTGGTTCTGGTATTGTCACAACGTTTGCTTAAGGCTCGTTGTGTTGTGTTTTGATCTTTCTGACTTGTCACGTGGCCAAACCATGTTATCTGTTGTTTCCTTATATATTCTATAGCGGGGGCAATTCCTAGCTTTTTTTCTCAGTTCTACATTTCTGATCGTATCTCTCATACTATTTCTTGTCATTATATGCCGATCTGGTGATCTGTCGATTACACTAATCTTAAATTCCAGATGTGGCGAAATTTTCTTAGACCGACAATGCTTCGTGGTCCATCCAGACTCCAAAAGATTGTTCTATATAAATACAACTTGGCATGATATTGACCGAATCAAATTAAAATTAAAAGGAGAAATGAAAGAAAATATATAGAACAAAAAACATTACAAAACGGTCTGGTTAACGCTTTATGTAATAATTCTTCCTCTTCTACCTTTTCAGTTTCCTGTGGAGCATAGGTCTTCAACAAACACTTTCTGCTCCCTGTGGAGCATAGGTCTTCAACAAACACTTTCAGCTCCCTGTGGAGCATAGGTCTTTAACAAACACTTTCAGCTCCCTGTGGAGCATAGGTCTTCAAGAAACAATTTCAGCTCCCCGTGGAGCATATGTCTTCAGCAAACACTTTCAGCTCTCCGTGGAGCATAGGTCTTCAGCAAACACTTTCAACTCCCCGTGGAGCATAGGTCTTCAGCAAAGACTCTCAGCTCCCCGTTGGAGCATAGGTCTTCAACAAACACTTTCAGCTCCCGTGGAGCATAGGTCTTCAACAAACACTTTCAGCTCCCTATGGAGCATAGGTCTTCAACAAACACTTTCAGCTCCCCGTGGAGCATAGGTCTTCAACAAACACTTTCAGCTCCCTATGGAGCATAGGTCTTCAACAACTCCCTATGGAGCATAGGTCTTCAACAAACACTTTCAGCTCCCTATGGAGCATAGGTCTTCAACAAACACTTTCATCTCCCTATGGAGCATCGGTCTTCAACAAACACTTTCATCTCCCTATGGAGCATAGGTCTTCAACAAACACTTTCAGCTCCCTATGGAGCATAGGTCTTCAACAAACACTTTCAGCTCCCTATGGAGCATAGGTCGTCAACAAACACTTTCAGCTCCCTATGGAGCATAGGTCGTCAACAAACACTTTCCAAGCTATTCTGTTTTTCTTGTCATTCTCTTAAGATCATTCCATGACTTCCCCATCATCTTGATCTCCGCTTCCATCTGTCTTCTCCACGAATATCTTAGTCTTCTTCCATGGGGGTTCCAGAAAAGGACATGTTGTGTAATACTCTCAGTTGGCTTCCTCAGTGTTTGTCCTATTCAGCGCCATCGATTACGTAATAATTGGACGACACAAATTAGAACAACGTTTCGCCCCAATAGACCTTCAGCAGGAACAAACATACAAAACACACACATACAAACAGATATATATCTAAAACAAAAAATAACAAATAATAAAAAAGAAGAAGAATGCAGCATTATATTTGTATGCACTTTTATGCCTTTCTTTGCTTTTATTCCTTAAAATTAATAGTAGGTCCTTACAAAATATGGACATAGTTTTTCAAATTCCGCACAGAAGAAAACAAAAATTGCATAGTTCGACGAAGATACTAGATTTGTGCTTGAGAGGACGAAAGTTAGATGCCCTTACCATCAAGACTACACTTTTTTTTTCGTGCCTAAGATAGTTTCAGCACTAATTAAGTTATTAAACCTACGGTTGAACTATTTTCTGTTAATTATTCTATGTATAGTTTCGTTACAACAAGTGGAGGAATTGAAATACCTAGGAAGTTTAGTGACAAACGATAATTCACAAAAAGTAGAGATAGACCCAAGATGTACCAAAGCTTGTTAAATCATTTGACAGCTAATACCACTATTGTCCAACAAGGAAATAACTCTAGGGGAAAACGGTCACTGTGCAATACAATCTTCATCCCAACGTTGTGCTACCAATACCAGTAATGGACCCGACCCTAGATGCAAGAACAACAAGAAAAATAACCTCTGATGGGATGAAATGTGTAAGACAAATGACAGGAAACAGCTTGAGAGACAAGATCAGAAATGAAGAAAGAACTGAGAAAAAAGCTAGGAATAGCCCCCGCCATAGAATATATTAACAAAACAACAGATAAAATGGTTTTGATCTCAAAGCAGAGTGATCAAAACACAACACAACGAGCCCTCAATAAAAGTTGCGAGAACACTAGACCCAAAAGTCGACCACGAAAAAGATGGATTGATGGAATATTAGAGGCACTAGGAAACATAACAGCAGCAGAAGCGAACAGAAGAGCAAAAGACCGCAAATTATAGCTCCCCTCGACGCTGAAAGGCAAATGAGGAAGGAAAGAAGAAGATAGTTACGTTAGGTCTTCCATGTTTTTTTATTTTCCCACTGGATGTCCATCAATTGATCTTTATTGGAAGCATTCTTTAGTCTATTCTGAGCGCATGACCGACGTACATTTAAATAACAGTAAAATGGTATTGAACAACTAGACTAACAGAAAGACAAAACAAACAACAACGTTTCGGCCAAAGCCTTCTTCAGATACAGCAGACATACATTCTGTAACTTGTCTAGTTTTGATACATAGTATAATTCGGTTACTGCACGTGTATTTTTTTCATTTATTGTGTAATCTATCCAATTTGTATTGTCTCTTCAAAGACCAAATAACGTGAAAAAGACTGCAAACTGTCTCACCTCTCAACCTTAAAATACAAATGAGGAAGAACATTTTCTTCGATATTTTCAAGCCTGCAAAAAGCCAGAAGATGTTTTCCAGCCTCTAAAATTAGAAACGGTATCATCATGTGCCATACCGGTTGGCGTAGGTGATCATGTCCCTCCACAATCTTCTATCTACAGTGCATCGTATCAGTTCTGTTGTTCCCTGTTTTCCATGCCATGACACCAAGCTATCCAGTATTTTCTCTCTTTGTCGTCCGCGATCTCTCTTTCCTTTTATTTTGCCAGTTGTAACCAAGTATTCCAACTGTCCTCTTCTCATGGTGTGACCGAAAAATGTTGATTGCTTCTTTCTGATGTTTTTTAAGAGCTCCCTTTTTGTGTTGGCCTCTTTGAGAACTTCCTCATTGGTCTTTTTAGCTTTCCAGGTATCTTTCAACATTCTTCTGAGAAATCCCATCCTTGTGGCCTCTAATCGTCTTTTCATTTGTTTGTCTAGTCAAAATGTCGCCGGCAAACCGGGTATGTTCAACCCTTATGTGAAAAGTCTGTGACGGTGGATGGAGGCGGAGGAATCAAGAATGATCAACGGCCCAGAAAGCGAAAACAGCAAAGTGTGTGGTACACAAGAGGCATGTTCAGAACACGAAAGACGAACATGGCTGACCACCGTGAAAGAGATTGGAGCCTCATCACGTACCAGTCCAGAGGAAGCCATGGAGAGTCGGAGAAATTCGAACTTATGTCGGAGGAAAGATCTTAAAATAAGTACTTGGAATGTTAGGACTCTATATCAAGAAGGGAAATTGGAAAATCTGATTCAAGAAGCAGAACGAATAAATATAGATATTTTAGGCATATCAGAGACTAGATGGAAAGAATGTGGGTACATTGAAGACGAAAAATATACATTTATATACTCAGGAAACACAACAGAACATCAAAGGGGGGTAGGAATACTGATAAAAAGAGAGCTACAAAAATATATAAGTACCCACTGGACATACAGTGATAGGATTATACTAATCAAATTGAAAGCAAAACCATTCGACATAGCAATAATACAGACATATGCACCTACTCAAGACTACACAGATGAACAAATAGAGGCATACTATGAAGACCTAAATAAAGTTATGAAGCAAGTGAAATCTTCAGACATCTTGATTGTAATGGGTGACATGAACGCTAAAGTAGGAAAAGGTAGATATAAGACCATTTTAGGAAATCATGGGTTAGGAAAAAGAAATGACAGAGGAGAAAGATTAATACAATTCTGTGAAGAAAACAGGCTGATAATATGTAACACCTACTTTGAGCAAGAGAAAAGGAAACTATACACATGGAAAAGCCCTGGAGATAGGAAGAGGAATCAAATAGATTACATAATGATAAAAGAAAGGTTCCGTAACAGCGTAAAGAAAGCCAAAACCTACCCAGGAGCAGACATTAATTCTGATCACAATCCTGTAATGATTAAAATGAAAATCAAACTAAAGAGAAACAAGCAAAAATCTAATTCATCAACAAATCCACTCGATATAACAGCTTTAAATCAAAAAGATATTAAAGATACCTATACAATACAAGTAAAGAACACATACCAGAAGCTGCTAGAGGAAGGAATTGAACAATACAGAAGAGAAAATCCTGATGAAAAAGTAACAACCAAATGGCAATGCATAAAGAAAAGCATACAAGAAGCCTGCGACACCTTACCCAAAAGAGAAGAGAACAAAAAACAAAAATGGATAACTAACACCATCTTAGAAAAAATGGAAGAAAGGAGACAAGCGAAGAACACTGCCCAATACAATAAAATAGATAATGAGATACGCAAAATGTGCAAAAAGGCAAAAGAAGACTGGCTCAGCCAAACATGTATAGAAATAGACACTATGGAAAGCAAAGAAGACTTAAGAGGAATGCACACAGAAATAAAGAGAATGACTAATAAAAATAAAAAAGCCACAGAAGGTGGATGCATTGCAGACAAAAAAGGAAAAATGCTAACAGACAATAAGGATATTATAGATAGATGGCAGGAATATATAACAGAACTATTTCATGATCAAAGGGACAAGAAACCAGTTATAAAATGTACATCAGGCTATAAAATCGTAAAATCTGAGGTGGAAAAAGCTATAAAAACAATGAAAAGGGGAAAAGCAGCAGGACCTGATAGCATACAGATAGAGCTGATACAGGCACTTGAAGATTTTGGCATTGAAGTGATTACAGACATACGCAACGACATATACCACACAGGATACATACCAAATGAACTAAAAACATCAACTTTCATTGCATTGTTAAAAGGAATGGTGCAGTTGAATGCAGTGACTTTAGAACAATAAGCCTAATGAGCCATGTTACAAAAATCTTGCTAAAAGTTATACAAGGAAGGATTCAGAATAAAATCAATACTGAAATAGATGAGCAGCAATTTGGATTTAGGAAAAATAGCGGGGCAAAAGAAGCCATATTCTGCATGAGAACATTAATCGCAAAATACACAGAAGTAAACAAACCAATATATGCCTGCTTCATAGACTACACCAAAGCTTTTGATAGAGTACACCACAAACAACTTATAGAATGCCTAAAAGAGATACATCTAGATTACATGGATATACGACTAATATGCAATCTATACTGGGAGCAAACAGCAATAATAAAATATAACAAAGAGTTCTCTACACCCATTGATATAAAAAGAGGAGTAAGACAAGGATGCATCCTATCACCAAGCTTGTTCAATCTATACACTGAGTAAATCTTTAAAAACATCATAGAGATGCCAGGCCTACAAATTAATGGAAAGATAATCAATAACCTAAGATATGCTGACGATACTGTACTACTAGCAGAAAATCCTAAAGACCTACAACAATTACTTAATGAAATAAACACGACAAGTAAAAAATATGGACTAGATATGAACATCAAAAAGACTAAAACTATGATCATAAACAAAGAAAATACCCAAAACCTACAAGTGGATATCAAAATTGAAGGAATAGACCTTGAGACAGTTCAGAACTATAACTACCTTGGACATACTATAACCAGTGATGGAAAATGTACAACTGAAATAAACAAAAGAATAGGAATGGCAAAAAGTAATTTTAATGTTATGAAGGACATACTAACATCAAAACAAATAACACCAAAGCTAAAACTAAGAATAGCAAAATGTTACATCTTCTCAATATTCCTATATGGTGCTGAAACATGGACATTAGACAAGAAAACAGAACAGAGAATTGAAGCCTTCGAAATGTGGATTTATAGAAGAATATGTAGAATTGGATGGAAGGAAAAGAAAACAAACGATGAAGTCTTAAAACAACTAAAAATGAAAAGAGAACTTCTGAACACAATTAGAACAAGACAAATGCGATTCTTGGGCCATGTTAAAAGACACAACAGCCTACTGAAAGTAATCCTGGAGGGGAAAATACAAGGTAAAAGAGGCAGAGGCAGACCAAGATTAACATGGACGAGTAACATCAAAAGATGGACAAATCAACCGATGACAACCTGCACCATCAAAGCAAGAGATAGAGCAGAATGGCGCTCCATGGTAGCCAACCTTCGTTGCGGAGACGGCACTCAATGATGATGATGATTAGTCTTGTATGTGGTCTCTTGCACGCTATTTAGTCTTTTCTCTTGTGTCTTGCCCTGTATTTAGTTTTTTCTACGTCTCCCAGACTCGTCGTTTAGCGAAAAGATTTTGTGAACATCTTCAGAATGTTGAACTGAATATTGGCACTCCATGGCGTCCCATTTCAATTCCTCAGACCACAATGACAAAAACGATATCAGTATTACTAAAATTGTCCTTTACCACTCCGGCAACCATAGCCGCTTCGCTTTGTGAATCGCCTTTATTTTCATTTGGGTTTGCTGACCCCACGAGACATGAATGTATCACACTCTTACACATAGTTTCCCTGTTGTTACTCCTTCCCTATTACATATTCTACTCTTCTGCCCATGTACGAGCACATTAGTATATGCACATGCTATACTATTCACAGCTCTCATCTTCTGGACCACACAATGGTACTTCTGTGTTCTCCTATTTCTCTTTTGTGTCGGTTGCCAACTTTTGTGCAAGGCGTTACCCTTTCCACCTGCACTACACGATGCTTTATCTTCTGCATGTTCTTAGTGAACTCCATTCTGAGACAGCTCATGCATTCCTCCTTTCTTGTACCCTTTATTCTTGTGGTTTATTCTTTATGCTTTGTGTACACACGGATCTAGGTAAGGACACATATGAGTATGTACGATGGATGCGCACATTTTCACATTAAGTGTACTCACATGTATGAGTGTAGCTGCATACATATCTATATGTGTGCATTATGTGTATGTATTATGTGTTTGTATATATATATGTATATATATATATATATGTAAATATATGCATATTTATATATATATATATATGCATATATTTACATATATATATATATATATATATACATATATATATACAAACACATAATACATACACATAATGCACACATATAGATATGTATGCAGCTACACTCATACATGTGAGTACACTTAATGTGAAAATGTGCGCATCCATCGTACATACTCATATGTGTCCTTACCTATATATATATATATATATATATACAAATCTGCGTAGATACGTATAAACATTGCCAGTAGCATTATAGTCAAGGTAACCTTGACAATGTCCCGCCACATTTTTTATAGAACCCTTCTACCTGGGTTTGACCCTCCCATCAGCTCATCTACTACACCGCGTATCCTGCGATATTCGTTCATTTCCCTTCTGGTCACAGCGCGGTATACAGGGAAGACATTTTTATTTTTATCTCTCATACTAGTTCGAAATTATTTTATTTTAGATGCTTTATTATTAGTTAGCTATGTAGGACTAATTTGATCAATTTACATATATGTGTGTTGTTTCTTTGTTCCTGATTAGGCCTATTGAGCCGAAACGCCGATAAAAATTTTGTCGTCCATAATTACGTAAAGCTTTAACCATACATTTTTTATATTTTATTTTCATTTCTACTATTATTTTTAAATATAGACAGCTTCGCATTTTCATGCATTTCGTTCCATTAACCCCTTTATTTTTAAACCCTAAAGTGTAAACGATTTTAATTAGCTCTTTCAGTACGGAAGGTTTTTATCAATTTAGCAGTTGATATTTCAGAGTCAACATTTTTTTCATGTTTTTAAATATTAATCTACATGTTTGTATTTATCTAACACTTAACCTTTTATATATGAATTTTTTTTATATAATTTAACATGGAATTATATTTCACCAATATAAAGATGGTGTAAGACATGTAAAGGGAGTATGGTTTGATGACAGTTTACACAAATCAAATTGAGAGTGACGCACTGTGCGGCTAAACGTACATGACCGAAATTGGCATGACGCATTGTGCGTTGAAACGTACGTAAAGAGTTAACAGCAACTCTTATTTTTATTTTTCCCCGTAGCTTACAAAGCAAAATACCTAATGTATTATGATATAATTATGATAATTTAAGGCAATCATTGAAGGAACTATTTTACACGGCGTAATATTTTCATATTACAAACTATACGCTTAAAGGTCAGTCTTAATGGTCGGTCTCATCCCCTCAAGTTTTGAACTCACCGTCCGGGAGTGACTTACTGCACTCATCCAGTCCATTATACAAGATTACTCTTATGAGCTTTACAAAACTGCCTTTATTTGTTTTCCAAATAAATTATTCCCCTTATTTTCCAATGTTTTTCACCTATATATTCTTGCCATGTTTTCTCTTTCATTGGATATTTCCTATTGTCAAAACATTTTCCTGCACTTTTGTTTTAACCTTATATTACAACAATCTACTATCTACTTTTTAAAAAAAATAATGGAATTTATTTTCCGCTTTCATTTTGTTCAGTTTTTTTCTTGCAACGTCTTTATTATATGTTCTTCGTTTTTTTTTTGTTTTTTTTTAAAGGAGTGATCCTGGCGTGAGTTACATGCATCTCATTAACTGCATACCTCGTATATATATAAAACAGTGGCGTATTCTCTGTGCTACCCCAGCTACGGCCGGTAGCATGAGCATATTAGCAAAATATAAAAGGAAATGATAATTTATTATATTTTTTTCATAATTATATTACAAATTTTCGAATATTCTATTACACATTTCGTAGGCCAATATGATTTATTTGCTTTGATTTGCATTTATTAAAGCAAGGTTTTCCTATGGCCACTATAACGTTTGTGAATGAAGCCGAAACTACTATAAAAAATAGTACATGAAATCGATAATCAGCAGCGGTACATTTCTCTTCTCTTCGACTTAGAATTATTGAAGGGTTAAGGCATAAAAATGCGAAGCTGCAGTAAAGCTGAATGTGAGGAAAAATAAAAAAAAATGGTATGTAAGAAGCTTTACGTGATAAGTGGACGACACAGACTAAACGACGTTTCGGCCCAATAGGCCCTCATCAGGAACAACAAAAAAACACACACAAAACTGATAACGAAACAACCAAAAAAAAACAATCGAAATGTGTTACAGAAAACAAAATTATCTGTCATGTCAAAACAAAAGGAAATAGCAACCAAGTGCGGCTGTCGTGAACGTAGAGAAACGTGCACAAATGTGCGCAAATGCACACAGAACCAGAGGAGTTCACACAGGGGTCAGTGTGCAAACACAAAGGAGAAAGAATCGAATCGTAGACTAACAGGTGTTCAAAAGGCGGTAAGAGTGAGATGTCTGAGAGTGGGGTACAATAAAAACAATGAGGGGTAAGGAGCACAGAAAAAAAAAGGTATAGAGGAGAACACCGAAGTGTCTCATAAGGGACTAGAGGAGAAGAACTATAAATAGCATGGCATAGTAAGTAGACCAAAGAACTCACATATGTGCAGTAGAGAAGGCTATGCAAAAGGGAAGGAGCAACCAAAAGGAAACTATGTGTATGAGTGTGATACATTCATACCTCTTGGGGTCAGCGAACCATACTGGACTATGAGGCGAACCCAAGAGGTATGAATGTATCACACTCATACGCATAGTTTCCTTTTGGTTGCTCCTTCGCATTTGCATAGCCTTCTCTATTACACATATCTGGGTTCTTTGGTCTACTTACTATGCCATGCTTTTTATAGTTCTCCTCTAGTCCCTTATGAGACACTTCGGTTTTCTCCTCTATACCTTTTTTTCTGTGCTCCTTACCCCTCATTGTTTTTATTGTACCCCACTCTCAGACATCTCACTCTTACCGCCTTTTGAACACCTGTTAGTCTACGATTCTATTCTTTCTCCTTTGTGTTAGCACACTGACCCCTGTGTGAACTCCTCTGGTTCTGTGTGCATTTGCGCACATTTGTGCACGTTTCTCTACCTTCACGACAGCCGCACTAGGTTGCTATTTCCTTTTGTTTTGACAGGATAGATAATTTTGTTTTCTTTAACACATTTCGATTTTTTTTGTTTTGGTTGTTTCGTTATTAGTTTTGTGTGTGTGTTTTTTTTTTGTTTGTTCCTGATGAAGGCCTATTGGGCCGAAACGTCGTTTAGTCTGTGTCGTCCACTTATCACGTAAAGCTTCTTACATACCATATTTTTTATTTTTTTTATTTTTCCTTAGAATTAATGACCTCGACATTCAAAAATTCCCGTCAAAATTATACGGGCAAGAGCTACCTATACAAAATGCGGTTTCATGGGTTATTTTTAGCTCTAGCCAATCAGAATCGTCACAAAGTGAAGTGAAACTATGTCTGATTACCCGAACTTCCTAACCTATTCATAACTAGGTTATGCGCATCAGCATCTGTAGAACGAACTTTTTCTGCTCTCAAGAGAATCAAAGCTTATTGTCGCTCAACTCAGACACAAGAGCGCTTATCTGGTTTGGCAATAATGTCCATTGAGAAATCATTCCTTCAGAAACTTAGAAACCAATCTAACAGTACTTTCAATGACAAAGTCATCGAGACATTTTCGTCGCAAACAAGACTGATAGAGTTTACATATAAATAAGTAAGTAATTTAAAATGTAGTGATGTAATTAGCAAGTATTACTTCATGTTAGCCTACTGAATATAATGTATGTCTTTATTTATTATGTCAGCGGTAGCCCAGACCCAAAACAAGTATACGCCACTGATATATATTGTGTGTGTGTGTGTGTGACAAACTTTTTCCTGTACTTTCAGTCCTAAAAATGGTGTACTGTAATAACAGACGAGCTCAGGGCTGTATTTAGTTGATCACAAGACTCGATCATGCATTTTTACGCGCAGCCAATTATTTGTCTGTCAACAAAATATTCTTGTCTAATAGGGATGCTGGCGCTAGATGCTTGAATATCAACATACGTAATGATGGCGTATATTATTAACGCCACATTTATCTAGACAGAAAGGCGGGATATTCTGAGAACATTACTGTCTTATTTAGAATCTGAGATAGTTCATGAATTCTCCTTTAATTTGTCTTTATTTTCTCATGCGGATGTGTAAACGTTGTTATTAATTATCTTTACGTGTGCATGAATTATTTTCATGATATTTTAACAGCCATTTGTCTCGGTTGTTTCCCAATTATGTTCTGTTGCTATTTGTTGTTATTCCCTTATTAGTTCTTGTGTACTTCTCTGTTAATATGTTGTTTCGTAATAGTTTTTACATATTTCTTTACATTGCTGTTTTCTTAGCACATCTAAGAAAATTGATATTAAAAACGTCTGGTTGATGATAATTGTTTCTTTACATTGCGTTATTTTGTTTTTAGTTGTTTTCGTTTGAAAATTACGTGATTACACATTTGAGAACGTAAACCTGTCCTTGATCTTAAATCAATGGGATGAAGGTGAGCTGAGTTCAATCCCTAAAACCTAACTCTTCAAGTGTAGTCAACTGAAAATTGGAACAGGAACCAGACTTTATGAAGGAAAAGGTAACAGAGTTTATGAAGGTAAGGTAGCAGAGTTTATGAAGGTAAGGTAGCAGAGTTTATGAAGGTAAGGTAGCAGAGTTTATGAATGGAAGGTAGCAGAGTTTATGAGGGTAAGGTAGCAGAGTTTATGAAGATAAGGTAGCAGAGTTTATGAAGGTAAGGTAGCAGAGTTTATGAGGGTAAGGTAGCAGAGTTTATGAATGGAAGGTAGCAGAGTTTATGAGGGTAAGGTAGCAGAGTTTATGAGGGTAAGGTAGCAGAGTTTATGAGGGTAAGGTAGCAGAGTTTATGAGGGTAAGGTAGCAGAGTTTATGAAGGTAAGGTAGCAGAGTTTATGAAGGTAAGGTAGCAGAGTTTATGAGGGTAAGGTAGCAGAGTTTATGAGGGTAAGGTAGCAGAGTTTATGAGGGTAAGGTAGCAGAGTTTATGAAGGTAAGGTAGCAGAGTTTATGAGGGTAAGGTAGCAGAGTTTATGAGGGTAAGGTAGCAGAGTTTATGAAGGTAGCAGAGTTTATAAAGGTAATGTAGCAGAGTTTATGAAGGTAATGTAGCAGAGTTTATGAAGGTAAGGTAGCAGAGTTTATGAAGGTAAGGTAGCAGAGTTTATGAAGGTAATGTAGCAGAGTTTATGAAGGTAAGGTAGCAGAGTTTATAAAGGTAAGGTAGCAGAGTTTATGAAGGTAAGGTAGCAGAGTTTATAAAGGTAAGGTAGCAGAGTTTATGAAGGTAAGGTAGCAGAGTTTATAAAGGTAAGGTAGCAGAGTTTATGAAGGTAAGGTAGCAGAGTTTATAAAGGTAAGGTAGCAGAGTTTATGAAGGTAAGGTAGCAGAGTTTATGAAGGTAAGGTAGCACAGTTTATGAAGGGAAGGTACCAGAGTTTATGAAGATAAGGTAGCAGTCTATGAAGGTAAGGTAGCAGAGTTGTGAAGGTAGGATAGCAGAGGTTATGAAGGTAAGGTAGCAGATTTTATGAAGGTAAGGTAGCAGAGTTTATGAAGGTAAGGTACCAGAGTTTATGAAGGTAATGTACCAGAGATTATGAAGGTAAGGTGCCAGAGTTTATGAAGGTAGGGTACCAGAGTTTATGAAGGTAAGGTACCAGAGTTTATGAAGGTAAGGTACCAGAGATTATGAAGGTAAGGTGCCAGAGTTTATGAAGGTAGGGTACCAGAGTTTATGAAGGTAAGGTAGCAGAGTTTATGAAGGTAAGGTACCAGAGTTTATGAAGGTAAGGTAGCAGAGTTTATGAAGGTAAGGTACCAGAGTTTATGAAGGTAAGGTACCAGAGTTTATGAAGGTAAGGTACCAGAGTTTATGAAGGTAAGGTACCAGAGTTTATGAAGGTAAGGTAGCAGAGTTTATGAGGGTAAGGTACCAGAGTTTATGAAGGTAAGGTAGCAGAGTTTATGAAGGTAAGGTACCAGAGTTTATGAAGGTAAGGTACCAGAGTTTATGAAGGTAAGGTACCAGAGTTTATGAAGGTAAGGTACCAGAGTTTATGAAGGTAAGGTACCAGAGTTTATGAAGGTAAGGTAGCAGAGTTTATTAAGGTAACCTGCCGGAGTGGCGCTCCATGGTAGCCAACCAACGATGCGGAGACGGCACTAAATGGTGATGCTGATGAGTATCTCTGAGGGAATTCTGAATGCCATTGCGGTCCATTGCCCTTCGACCTTCAACCACAATAAACTGGCAAGTTTGTGAGCACGTTCATTAATCTCTTACACCGGCATACCCTGGCTCCAAAATGAAGCAGACTCTAATCAGACTACACCTCCCCAGAATATGGAAGTCCAAGGAAATTAAGTTAAATACAAAAATAAAAATTGTCAACTCCAATGTTAAGTCAGTCCTGTTATATGGATGTGAAACAAGTAGAACAACAAGATTGACAATCATGAAGATACAGACTTTCATTAATGGATGTTTACGCAGAATAAAAGGATGGAAATGACAGGACATAATCACTAACATAGAATTATGGAAATGTACCAGTCAGATATCAGTGGATAAAGAGATACAGCGAAGACAATGGCGCTGGATAGGATACATACTGCGGAAGCCAACTAAGAGTATTACACATCAGGCCCTTTTTTGGAATCCCCAGTGGAAAAGACGAAGCGGAAGACCATGGAATTGTTGGAGAAGACAGATAGAAGCAGAGATGAAGATGATGGGGAAGACATGAAATAATCTTAAGAGAATGACAAGAAACATGACGACTTGGAAAGTGTTTGTTTAAGACCTATGCTCCACAGGGAGCTGAAAGGTAGAAGAAAGAAGAAGACCTCCCCAGAGACTACAACAACTGTCGTCGATCACTGTCAGTAGTGATCTTTCTGAGTACAATCATTGAATCACCAAGGAAACACACATGTGTATAAGGCTGTTTTGCAAGCCATGCTAATGCTTTACGGGCAGCCATGATATCTATGGTTAAACTACTTGCAGTCATCGTGAAAGCTCCACTGTTTTCCTTCACAGTTCTATCTCCAAAATGAGCCGTAATAAAACACGTGCTCCAAATGTGAGGAATGACAGACCAATCAGTGTAAAGGACTACGTCACTGTCATCTAATCTATCTATCAATGCAATCAATCTATCAGCATCATTATCATCATCATCACCATCATACCAGTCGGGGTATTCCCATATCCGCCCTCCCGCCGTTCCAACAACAATGGATATCTTCATCACCAACTGATTGTTCCTGTCCTACATCGATTGGGACGTGTTGCGCTCTTTTCCGCCAAGGATTCTTTTCCTTCGCCCCTCGTGGCCACCACTCCTTTAACACGCGAGTTAACCTCAGCTTCGTTGTCACCTTCATGCTAAGACGTGTTTCCCCAAAGCTCTCACAATGTCATCTATGTCCATCTTTAAGTTTCTTTCTACAAAAGCAGACCCTACCAACCTACTTCATTATGTAACAAGTTAATTGTTTAGTAAAGTTCCAAACTGTGTCCCCTTATTTTCTAATGAAAAAAAAAACGCAAAGTGGGTGTGGTATGGTAACAGATTTACGTGGGTGTGGTAAGTGGTATGGTAACAGATTTACGTGGGTGTGGTAACAGATTTACGTGGATGAGAAACATAACAAAATTTGAACGACGTTTCGGCCAAGTAGACTTTCAGCTGGAACAGTCAACAACAACACAAAAATAGATAAGGTTATACACATAACTCTAACTAAATGGCGAGTAATATGCTAGAATCTCAAAAAAAAGGTAAAGTTACAGCTGAACGCCTACTTGGCTTAAACGTCGTTCTAATTTTGTTTTGGTTCTCACCCACGTAAAGTTTTTACAATACCACTTTTTCTTTTTTTAATTTTTTTCTTATTACCATCAGCTTCATAGCAGCTTAGAATGTATAAGCATCTTGATGCATCCTGGTGTCTTTATTCTCCACCCCCCCCCCAAACTATTTTCTATTAATTCCTGCCTTACTTATTATCCGTTTTGTGTTTTTCGTTCACCGTTTGTTTTCTTGCAATTCTTGATTTTATTTTAAACTTCTCCATGACCAAGCAGCAAAAATTGATTTTTAGATTCAGTCTACCGTTGTTATTTCCTACCTGTATGTCTGTCGCTTGTATCTCGTGTGCCGGAAACACGTATTCCGATATTGATGGCAACCTTGCACTACATTCATACATAGACGTTGTTATTTCTTACGTCATCAATTGAAAACTAAATGTTCGTGGCAATGAAGTTATGGTTATTGAAGGCACCAGTATCACTGCAAACGAATTCAAATCCATAACTGCTCAACCGACCGTGCTAGTGGAATCATCCAAATTAATATCTCATCTCCCAAACAAAGATAGCTGCAGTCCCCATCACAGCAGTCTCAGCACACGCTAAAAGACATAAGGCGAGACCACACAGAAAGTGAACACATCCATTTGTTCAAAGTCGTACGATATCATCATTCATCGTAAGCAATCGGAATATCGAAACACGATCAAAACGGATGAAACGCACAGCTCACGGTGTTCACAGAGCACTTAACTCAGTAGATCCCGCAATAAGCCGGATTTTGAATATGACGAAACTGCAACAAGGAAGACGTTTCAGACACAGCCATTAAAAGTTCCTGCCGCCTGTCCGCAATATTAATCGGTATTCCAATGATGTCGTATACTGCAATCAACAGAGAACACACTTTGCGCCAACTGTTGATGATTTCAGATCACATTCACGTAATCCGCTTTACCGGCGATGCTCCCAAAAGTGGAATTTCTTATCTATACACTTATCTGCATTGGAAAGATTGAATTAATCATCTTTCCGGCAAAAAAAAAAAAACGTAACACTGAACGTTGACGCAAACATGGCCGCGCCATTTTGAAACCGGAAGTCCAATCTTGTGTCAATGAAGTGTCGATTAAAACTAACACGTTTTTTGGGGTTGTGAGTATGCACATTGAGATCAGATTAGGAAAGTCGTAGGTCTGCCGTTTTTCTTGCAGAATACCAGCCCTCAAATTGCATGCCCCAGTCGAGAAAATTGAAAAATAAATGATACCTGACTGGGGGACTGGTTGGTCTCTAGGCAAGACGCCGGTCTCGAGACAGTGAGGTTGTGAGTTCAAATCCCGGCTGCACCAGTTGGAATTTTTATTTGTGATTTGTATTTCTGCGTTAACCACCCCTGGTTTCAGCAGCGAGGCCAGGTTTGAAACGTCAATTATTCATCAACGGAAAAAAATATGAGTACCTCCGAAGCCAGAGTTATCTGCTTGTGCGGCGAAGGACCCCTGTTCACACGGCTGCAAGGGTACAACAGATCAACATGCAAAATTCAGCTCCTTGTCTCTAGGGACTTCGCCAGACGTGAAAGCCTGCTATGAAGTGTTAGATGGATTTTTGCAAAACCAGGACTTCCGTTCAATATGGCGGATAGGTGGCAGGAACCATTGAGGCTCAGTCTGAATAGTGTTCCTTGTTGCAGTTTCCTTATATTCCAAGTCCGGCTTGCTACTGGAGATACTGAGTTAAGTGCTCTGTGCACACCATGAACTGTGTTTTTCATCCGATCGTGTTTCGTTATTTCGATTGCTTACGATGAATGATGATATCGTACATTGAAGGACAGTTTAGTTACGTTCTTTTTCGGTGCCGTTTTGACGTGTTCTGTAGCTGCTATGATGGGGACTGCATCTGTCTTTCTTTGGATCCTTCAATGAGATGAATTTAAATTCGGATGATTCCACTGGCACGGACAGATGAATAATTATGGATTTTAATTCGTTTGCAGTGATACTGTGGCCTTCGACTAACCATAACCATAACTGTAACCATGTACAACCAGCGAATTACTAGAACCATTTGAGTCTACAAACTTTGACATCAGTTGACAGCAACGTTTGGTTTGGTCTGGAATGTTGTGAAGTTAATTCTCTCTCTCCCTCTCTCTCTCTCTCTCTCTCTCTCTCTCTCTCTCTCTCTGCGATCTAGTCTCAATCAGAGTGTGATTCCAGACTCTCTCATGAAGTCAGCGGTCTGTTTAAGCGAATCGATTGCCCCATATAGTTTCTCTTCCAGGGAGGTGGGTGTGGACCACATTGCTCTTCTCAGGTCTGTGTACTGGGGACAATCCTGCGCAGCGGCATTGGCTGGTTGTACCTATTTTGAATGTGGTGAACATGTGATTTCTCATTCTATTGTGGCCAGTGCGTAGGCGAAGTATGATGACTTGATCCCTCATTGATATTTGGTGGTATCCGTCACTCTCTTTTTGCTTTGGGTGTTCTCGTTTCCATTTTTCACGATACTGACCTATGATGATGGATTATTTGGCTTCATCATAACTGAGCGGATGGTTCTCTTGTGGTAATTTCCCTCCCTCTTTTGCTAATTTGTCTGCGCGTTCATTTCCGTGTAAATTACAGTTAATTCTAGCAGCAATAAACACTTTCTTCTTTCTTTGTTTTGTCCGTCTATCTGCAATTGCATTGAAGCGTTGCAGAAGAAAAAAGGATTGTATAATATAATGATGTCTGTTGATGACAGTATTGTTTGTTATTTTGGTCGCCTTGTAATGTCATTCTTTTGCGTTTTTAGACGCTGTTAGAATAGACAAAATGTGGTTCTTGCATATGCCTTTTATCCGTCTGTCAATTTTTTTTTTTAGTTGTCTCCCTCTTGCTCTCTGTCGTGCTGTTTTAAAACAAAGCTTTTTTTTTTTATATTTGGTCTGGTTTGATTAACACCAAACCAAATTTCCGAACCATTTCATTTGTTGATTGTAAATATTATTCAGACACGGTTTAATCCTTTCACATAGTGTTATTTGGTTATTTGGTTATGGAAGGCCCCGGTATCACTGCAAACGAATTAAAATTCATAATTGCTCAACCGCCCGTGCCAGTGTAATCATCCGAATTAATATCTCATCTCCCAAACAAAGAAAGGTAACTGTAGTTCCCATCGTAGCAGTCTCAGCACACACCAAAAGACATAAGGCGAAATCGCGCAGAAAAAGAACACAGCCAACTGTTGCCTGTCATACACTATCATCATTCATCGTAAACAATTTGAATATCGAAACATGATCAAAACGGATGAGACACACAGCTCACGGTGAGCACAGAGCACTTAACTCAGTAGCTCCTGCAACAAGCCGGACTTGGAATATGAGGAAACTGCAACAAGGAACACTTTTCATGCGTAGCCTTCACTTGTTCCCGCCGCCTATCCACAATATACCGGAAGTTCACGTCCTCTTGAAAATGATGATCGTCGTATTTAAAAAAAAATGTATAGCGCTTGATGATGTTAGACCATCGTTGTTGACTCCAATTCCGAACATATAGACACACAGTTTATCGTCAGATTATCCACGCCGCACATCAAACAACAGACCGTAAGATTATCGTACGGCCGGTCTAGGGATGTATGATGAGCCATTACGATGACGTAGCACACACAAATGTCGTACACACAATTTCGCTCTCTTTAGATTCCTAATTACTCAAGTGAATGCAGCTTATGACGAACAAAACACTGTGCAAATTTCCTAAAGAGATAAAACTGCGGCTGACGAAGTAGTTTACATTGATAAGTAACATGGAAATAACTTGTGTCAAGGAATTCCAACAACAGTCATGAACAGCCCCAATGTGACGTAAAGCGCAGATCAAGTCTAAACGTTGGAAGGTCGCAGTCACAACACTTGATTTGTCAAAAATGGAATGTTGCCGGCGTACAACTTCGCTTTAGCGGCACAGATTTAATAAGTAGATCATCATTTATACTTTAACGCAGAAAAGTACAACGGAGAACTGAAATTAATCAAATCCTGAATGCACATTCTGCAGCGGTCGGCTAAACGTGACCTAGATCCACAATCTTTGCAAAGGAAGTGATCACATTGTGTATTCGATCTATCCTTGTGTTATCTGTTATCTTTCTCAAGCATCTCATTTCATCATCATTATCATCCTCATCACCATCATCATCATCATCATCAAGTACCATGCTTGATGGAGTAGGTGATATTGTCTCTACACAAATTCGATCTCGACAGCTATTTATCATTTCTGTTGTTGATCTTCTGTCAAGCCATTTTCTTAAGCTGTTTGGTATCTTTTCTCTTTACTTCCCTCTATCTCCTCGTCCCTCAATTTTCCCAGTTGTCACAATATACTCCAGCTGTTCCCTTCTCATTGCATGACCAAAAAATTATTGTTTCTTCCAAATTTTGGAAATTAGCTCTCTTTTTGCTTTGGCCTCTTTCAAAACGTTTTTATTACTCTTCTTACCTGTCCATGGTATTCTCAACATTCTGCAGTAAAACCACATTTCTACAGCCTCCATTGATTTTCTTGTCTGTTGACATATTGTCCATGATTTACATCCATATGTTACGACATCATTATATAATAAACACTATAATATTTATTTTACGAAAACAACTACAATATTTATTATATTTTTTTACAGATGCCATTTTAGCAAAAGAAGCCAAAATATATTTAAATTGGTCAGAGGATTTAGTAAATAAGAAGCTGAAAAAATTGATATGGAAACCAACATTAGCTTCTTCAGCTAGAAGGAGAGGGACGGTAATTTCCGGTTAGTGGAGTTGTCATGACAACATTGGCTTGTACAAGTACGGAGATTCTGCCCATTACAGAAGCCATTCAGAGAACTATTGAGAACAAGATAATTATTGTTTTGAATACAGGTTGGATATTTTCAAAGTTTGAGAGTAACTATCATGATTTTCATCATCATCATCATCATCATCATCATCATCATCATCATCATCATCATCATCATCATCATCATCATCATCATCATCATCATCATCATCATCATCATCATCATCATCATCATCATCATCATCATCATCATCATCATCATCGTCGTCGTTGTCATTGTCATTGTCATTAACATCAACATCATCGTTGTCGTCATTAACATCATCATCGTCGTTGTCGTCATTAACATCATCATCGTCGTTGTCGTCATTAACATCATCATCGTCGTTGTCGTCATTAACATCATCATCGTCGTTGTCGGCATTAACATCAATATCATCTTCATTAACATCATCGTCGTCATCAACTTCATCATCATCAATGCCGTCATTAACATCATCACCGACATTAACATCATCATATTCATCACCATCATCACCACTATCATTATCATCATCATTAACACCATCATCATCATTGTGATCAGCGTCATAATCATAATCATTAGCATCATTATCACCATCATTAACACCAGCATCAGCATTAACATTATCATCATTAACACTATCACCATCATTAACACAATAATCATCTTACCATCAACATTATCATCATCACCATTAACATCATCATAATTATCAACATCGTCATTAACATCATCATCATCATCGTCATTAATATCACCACTAGCATCACCATCATCATTGACACTCTCATCATTAACATCATCACCATTAATATCATCATCATTGCATCGTTTTCATCACCACCATCAACATTATTATTAATATAATCATCATTTTCATAATTTACATCATTATCCTAATCCTTATCATCAATGACATCATCAATTTTATCATCACCATTAACATCAAATATCGTGCCTACTAAACATATCTCCCCACAACTTTCTATCCACATAGTTGTTATTGAATCCTATTGTTGACTTTCTATCCACAGATTTGTTATTGAATCCTATTGTTGACTTTCTATCCACAGAGTTGTTATTGAATCCTATTGTTGACTTTCTATCCACAGATTTGTTATTGAATCCTATTGTTGACTTTCTATCCACAGAGTTGTTATTGAATCCTATTGTTAACTTTCTATCCACAGAGTTGTTATTGAATTCTATTGTTGACTTTCTATCCACAGAGTTGTTATTGAATTTTATTGTTGACTTTCTATCCACAGATTTGTTATTGAATCCTATTGTTGACTTTCTATCCACAAAGTTGTATTTGAATCCTATTGTTGACTTTCTATCCACAGAGTTGTTATTGAATCCTATTGTTGACTTTCTATCCACAGAGTTGTTATTGAATCCTATTGTTGACTTTCTATCCACAGAGTTGTTATTGAATCCTATTGTTGACTTTCTATCCACAGAGTTGTTATTGAATCCTATTGTTGACTTTCTATCCACAGATTTGTTATTGAATCCTATTGTTGACTTTCTATCCACAGAGTTGTTATTGAATCCTATTGTTGACTTTCTATCCACAGAGTTGTTATTGAATTCTATTCTTGACTTTCTACCAAACCATTTTTGTAAATAATCTGGCAATCCTTTCTCTCTGTTTCCCTCTCTCTTCTTCCCTCAATATTTCCTGTTGTCACAATATATTCCACTTGTTTCCTTCTTTTGATAAATTAAAATCGTGATTATTGTTTCGCTTCTCTGATGCTGGGTAGAAACTTTATTTTTCCTTTGGCCTCTCTTGAAACATCATCACTGATATTTTTTTAATCTCCCCTTGGTTATCTTCTAAAAGGACCAACCGGGAAGCTCTCAAAGAGGCCAACACAAAAAGGCAGCTTCTAAAAAACTTCAGAAAGAAACAATCAACATTTTTCGGGCACATCGTGAGAAGAGGAAAGTTGGAATACTTGGTTACAACTGGCAAAATAGAAGGAAAGAGAGATCGCAGACGACAAAGAGAGAAAATACTGGACGGCTTGGTGTCATGGCGTGGAAAGCAGTCAACAACAGAACTGATACGATGCACTGTAGATAGAAGATTGTGGAAGGACATGATCGCCTACGCCAACCGGTATGGCACATGATGATGATGGTTTTCTTAGTAATCTACTGTAAAGCCACATGTCTGTGGCCTCTAACAAATTTCTTTGTCTGTGTCTTTTGTTTGATCGCCCTTGGCTAAATGTCAAGACTGGCTCCACATTATATAAAATAAACTATTTTTGTAGCCTCTAATGTCAAGTATATATGAATATAAGCACTTATATAAAATGTATAAAATATTAAGTACTATGAGTGGCGATTAATGGCTTTGTATGAAAAGTGATCCTTGTTGCAGTTTCCTCATATTCCAAGCCCGGCTTGCTGCAGGAGCTACTGAGTTAAGTGCTCTGTACACACCGTGATCTGTGCATTTCATCCGTTTTGATCGTGTTTCGATATTCCGATTGCTTATGATCAATGATGATATCGTATGACATGGAACAGATGGCTGTGTCCACTTTATGTGCGGTTTCGCCTTATGTCTTTTGACGTGTGTTGAAACTGCTATGATGGGGACTGCAGCTACCTTTCTTTGGTCGGAAGATGAGATATTAATTCGGATGATTCCATTGCTCTGACGGTTGAGCAATTATGAATTTTAATTCGTTTGCAGTGAAACCGGGCCTTCCATAACCATAACCATAACCATAACCATGAAGAGAACATCTGATAACTAACCACATTTTTCAAAACCAAAATCTTTTACAATTTACTCGCGGAAGTGACACACATTCAACCACAATTAACAAAATAAACAAAAGCTGTTTTCCAATTTATATGTAAACAAACATAATTACCCATATATATATATATGTATCGATGTCAATTTCTTGCAGTGTTAGCACATTCTGAAATGACAGTAGCGGACATCTCTTCATATTTTTGTATATTTCTATCTATTCCGCCCTGTTGCATTAATGACAATATCAGGAAATGCTGAGTTTTGCATATTTCTTTTAACTTATCTACAGTGCTGTTTTATTTATTTATCCATCGCCATCGTCTTCGCTGTATCTCTTTATCCACTGGTATTTTACCGGTACATTTCCATAATTCCACGTTAGTGACTTTGTCCTGCCATTTCCGTCCCTTTATTCTGCGTAAGCATCCATTAATGAAAGTCTGTACCTTCGTGATTGTCAATTTTATTATTCTTCATGTTTCACAGCCATATAATAGGAACAGACTTAACATTTGAGCTGAAAATTTTTATTTAACAAAAAGAAGCAAATAGTGGAAAGTAAACAAATAAATCCCAAATTTCCCTCTCCCAAATTTTATCTAACAGATTATGTAGCATCTACTAGTGGATAAAGAGATACAGCGAAGACGATGGCGCTGGATAGGACACACACTGCGGAAGCCAACTGAGAGTATTACACAACAAGCCCTTTTTTGGAATCCCCAGGAGAAAGACAAAGCGGAAGACCGAGGAATTCTTGGAGAAGACAGATAGAAGCAGAGATGAAGATGATGGGGGAGACATGGAATAATCTTAAAAGAATGGCAAAAAACAGAACAACTTGGAAAGTGTTTGTTGAAGACCTATGCTCCACTGGGAGCTAAAAAGGTAGAAGAAGAAGAAGAAACAAATAAATGAAAAGACGATTAGAGACCTCAGAGTATGGATTTCTCAGAAGAATGCTGAAAATTCCCGGGACAGCTAAAAAGACCAGCAAAAACATTTTTTTTTTAAAACTAGGCCGACATAAAAAGGGAGCTCTTATAAACAACAGTAAGAAACAATCGACAATTTTCAGGCACATTATGAGAAGCTGAATCTTGGAAACTTAGTTCCGACTGGTAAATTACATGCAAAAAGAGAGAAGATAATAGCTAGATTTATATATATCTGCATGTATTTGTATGTCTTTACACCCTCCACCCCAAATCAACAAATCCTCCCCCCCCCCTCGCACCCTCAAGATAATAAATAGTTTAGTGTCGTTAAAAGGTAGATAATTGACAATACAATTGGTACTGCGGACAGTAGACAGACAGATGTGGAACAATATGCTTGCATACGGTATCACATATAATATGATGATTAGAACCAATGTTCTTATGATGATTGTGATTAGAACCAATGTTCTTCTTCTGATGATTGTGATTAGAACCAATGTTCTTCTGATGATTGTGATTAGAACCAATGTTCTTCTGATGATTGTGATTAGAACCAGTGTTCTTCTGATGATTGTGATTAGAACCAATGTTCTTATGATGATTGTGATTAGAACCAATGTTCTTCTTCTGATGATTGTGATTAGAACCAGTGTTCTTCTGATGATTGTGATTAGAACCAGTGTTCTTCTGATGATTGTGATTAGAACCAGTGTTCTTCTGATGATTGTGATTAGAACCAATGTTCTTCTTCTGATGATTGTGATTAGAACCAGCGTTCTTCTGATGATTGTGATTAGAACCAGTGTTCTTCTAATGATTTTGTTTAGAACCAGTGTTCTTCTGATGATTGTGATTAGAACCAGTGTTCTTCTAATGATTTTGTTTAGAACCAATGTTCTTCTGATGATTGTGATTAGAACCAGTGTTCTTCTATTGATGATTGTGATTAAAACCAGTGTTCTTATGATGATTTTAATTAGAACCAGTGTTCTTCTTCTGGTGATTATTATTAGAACCAGTATTCTTCTGATGATGATTGTAATTAGAACCAATCTTCTTCTAATGATTGTGGTTAGAACCAGTGCTCTTCTAATGATTTTGATTAGAACCAGTGTTCTTCTGATGACTGTGATCTGAAGCAATGTTCAACATCTGATGATTTTGATTAGAACCAGTGTTCTTCTGATGACTGTGATCTGAAGCAATGTTCAACATCTGATGATTTTGATTATAACCAGTGTTCTTCTACTGATGACTTTAATTATAACCAGTGCCCTTCTTCTGATGACTGTAATTAGAACCTGTGCCCTTCTTCTGATGACTGTAATTAGAACCAGTGATTTTATTGTGATGACTTTAATTAGAACCAGTGCCCTTCTTCTGATGACTATAATTAGAACCTGTGCCCTTCTTCTGATGACTGTAATTAGAACCTGTGCCCTTCTTCTGATGACTGTAATTAGAACCTGTGCCCTTCTTCTGATGACTGTAATTAGAACCTGTGCCCTTCTTCTGATGACTGTAATTAGAACCTGTGCCCTTCTTCTGATGACTGTAATTAGAACCTGTGCCCTTCTTCTGATGACTGTAATTAGAACCTGTGCCCTTCTTCTGATGACTGTAATTAGAACCTGTGATTTTATTGTGATGACTTTAATTAGAACCAGTGCCCTTCTTCTGATGACTGTAATTAGAACCTGTGCCCTTCTTCTGATGACTGTAATTAGAACCAGTGATTTTATTGTGATGACTTTAATTAGAACCAGTGCCCTTCTTCTGATGACTGTAATTAGAACCAGTGTTTTTCTTCTGATGACTGTAATTAGAACCAGTATTTTTCTTCTGATGACTGTAATTAGAACCAATGTTTTTCTTGTGATGACTGTAATTAGAACCAGTGTTTTTATTGTGATGACTTTAATTAGAACCAGTGTCCTTCTTCTGATGACTGTAATTAGAAACAGTGTTCTTCTTATGACTGTAATTATAACCAGTGTTCTTCTTCTGATGACTGTGATTAGAAACAGTGTTCTTCTTGCGATGACTGTAATTAGAACCAGAGCCCTTCTTCTGATGACTGTAATTAGAACCAGTGATCTTATTGTGATGACTTTAATTAGAACCAACCTTCTTCTAGTTATTGTGATTAGAACCAGTGCTCTTCTAATGATTTTGATTAGAACCAGTCAGTGCTCTTCTAATGATTTTGATTAGAACCAGTTTTCTTCTGATGATGATTGTGATTAGAACCAGTGTTCTTCTGATGATTGTGATTAGAACCAGTTTTCTTCTAATGATGACTGTGATTAGAACCAGTGTTCTTCGTCTGATGATTGTGATTAGAACCAGTTTTCTTCTAATGATGACTGTGATTAGAACCAGTGTTCTCCGTCTGATGACTGTGATTAGAACCAGTGTTCTTCTATTGATGATTGTGCTTAGAACCAGTTTTCTTCTAATGATGACTGTGATTAGAACCAGTGTTCTTCGCCTGATGACTGTGATTAGAACCAGTGTTCTTCGTCTGATGATTGTGATTAGAACCAGTGTTCTTCTGATGATTTTGATTAGAACCAGTGTTCTTCGTCTGATGATTGTGATTAGAACCAATGTTCTTCTGATGATTTTGATTAGAACCAGTGTTCTTCTATTGATGATTGTGATTAGAACCAGTGTTCTTCTGATGATTGTGCTTAGAACTAGTGTTCTTCTAATGATTTTAATTAGAAGCAGTGTTCTTTTTCTGGTGATTTTGATTAGAACCAGTGTTCCTCTAATGATTTTGATTAGAACCAGTGCTCTTCTTCTGATGATTTTGATTAGAACCAGTGCTCTTCTTCTGATGTCTGTAATTAGAACCAGTGTTCTTATGATGATTTTAATTAGAACCAGTGTTCTTCTTCTGGTGATTATTATTAGAACCAGTATTCTTCTGATGATGATTGTAATTAGAACCAATCTTCTTCTAATGATTGTGGTTAGAACCAGTGTTCTTCTGATGACTGTGATCTGAAGCAATGTTCAACATCTGATGATTTTGATTATAACCAGTGTTCTTCTACTGATGACTTTAATTATAACCAGTGTTCTTCTTCTGATGACTGTGATTATAACCAGTGTTCTTCTACTGATGACTTTAATTATAACCAGTGCCCTTCTTCTGATGACTGTAATTAGAACCTGTGCCCTTCTTCTGATGACTGTAATTAGAACCAGTGATTTTATTGTGATGACTTTAATTAGAACCAGTGCCCTTCTTCTGATGACTATAATTAGAACCTGTGCCCTTCTTCTGATGACTGTAATTAGAACCTGTGCCCTTCTTCTGATGACTGTAATTAGAACCTGTGCCCTTCTTCTGATGACTGTAATTAGAACCTGTGCCCTTCTTCTGATGACTGTAATTAGAACCTGTGCCCTTCTTCTGATGACTGTAATTAGAACCTGTGCCCTTCTTCTGATGACTGTAATTAGAACCTGTGATTTTATTGTGATGACTTTAATTAGAACCAGTGCCCTTCTTCTGATGACTGTAATTAGAACCTGTGCCCTTCTTCTGATGACTGTAATTAGAACCAGTGATTTTATTGTGATGACTTTAATTAGAACCAGTGCCCTTCTTCTGATGACTGTAATTAGAACCAGTATTTTTCTTCTGATGACTGTAATTAGAACCAATGTTTTTCTTGTGATGACTGTAATTAGAACCAGTGTTTTTATTGTGATGACTTTAATTAGAACCAGTGTCCTTCTTCTGATGACTGTAATTAGAAACAGTGTTCTTCTTATGACTGTAATTATAACCAGTGTTCTTCTTCTGATGACTGTGATTAGAAACAGTGTTCTTCTTGCGATGACTGTAATTAGAACCAGAGCCCTTCTTCTGATGACTGTAATTAGAACCAGTGATCTTATTGTGATGACTTTAATTAGAACCAACCTTCTTCTAGTTATTGTGATTAGAACCAGTGCTCTTCTAATGATTTTGATTAGAACCAGTCAGTGTTCTTCTGATGATGATTGTGATTAGAACCAGTGTTCTTCTGATGATTGTGATTAGAACCAGTTTTCTTCTAATGATTGTGATTAGAACCAGTGTTCTTCTGATGATTGTGATTAGAACCAGTGTTCTTCTAATGATTTTGATTAGAACCAGTCAGTTTTCTTCTGATGATGATTGTGATTAGAACCAGTGTTCTTCTGATGATTGTGATTAGAACCAGTGTTCTTCTAATGATGACTGTGATTAGAACCAGTGTTCTTCGTCTGATGATTGTGATTAGAACCAGTTTTCTTCTAATGATGACTGTGATTAGAACCAGTGTTCTCCGTCTGATGATTGTGATTAGAACCAGTTTTCTTCTAATGATGACTGTGATTAGAACCAGTGTTCTCCGTCTGATGATTGTGATTAGAACCAGTGTTCTTCTATTGATGATTGTGCTTAGAACCAGTTTTCTTCTAATGATGACTGTGATTAGAACCAGTGTTCTTCGCCTGATGACTGTGATTAGAACCAGTGTTCTTCGCCTGATGACTGTGATTAGAACCAATGTTCTTCGTCTGATGATTGTGATTAGAACCAGTGTTCTTCGCCTGATGACTGTGATTAGAACCAGTGTTCTTCGTCTGATGATTGTGATTAGAACCAATGTTCTTCTGATGATTTTGTTTAGAACCAGTGTTCTTCGTCTGATGATTGTGATTAGAACCAATGTTCTTCTGATGATTTTGATTAGAACCAGTGTTCTTCTATTGATGATTGTGATTAGAACCAGTGTTCTTCTATTGATGATTGTGATTAGAACCAGTGTTCTTCTGATGATTGTGCTTAGAACTAGTGTTCTTCTAATGATTTCAATTAGAAGCAGTGTTCTTTTTCTGGTGATTTTGATTAGAACCAGTGTTCCTCTAATGATTTTGATTAGAACCAGTGCTCTTCTTCTGATGATTTTGATTAGAACCAGTGCTCTTCTTCTGATGATTTTGATTAGAACCAGTGCTCTTCTTCTGATGTCTGTAATTAGAACCAGTGTTTTTTCTTCTGATGACTGTAATTAGAATCAGTGTTTTTCTTCTGATGACTGTAATTAGAACCAGTGTTTTTAATTGTGATGACTTTAATTAGAACCAATTTTCTTCTTCTGATGACTGTAATTAGAACCAGTGCTCTTCTTCTGATGACTGTAATTAGAACCAGTGCTCTTCTTCTGATGACTGTAATTAGAACCAGTGTTTTTCTTCTGATGACTGTAATTAGAACCAGTGTTTTTCTTCTGATGACTGTAATTAGAACCAGTGCTCTTCTTCTGATGACTGTAATTAGAACCAGTGTTCTTCTTCTGATGACTGTAATTGAAACCAGTGTTCTTCTGATGATGATAATGATTAGAACCAGGATAACCGTGAATAGCAAGTTATTAAGACACAGGGACAACAAAAAGGTCAGGGCCGTGCGTTGGCGTGAAAATATAATTTAAAATTTAAGTTAGGAGTGGCCACTCTGCGCAAGAAGCAGACATAAAGAAAGAAAGAAATATTCGGGAGTTGTACCGATTTTTCTCTCATAATCACTGAATGTTGTTGCCAGTTTGAACAGATTTCTCATGAAAAATTGTGAATCTCAATACCATGAAATAGGAAACTTTTGTATTAAGTGTAATTATTATTAAAACGGGAGCCGAGATAGCTCAGTGGTTAGCGAACTGGACTACAAAGGGCAAAAGGTTGGGTTCAATCCCAACCGACGTCTTCCAGGTTCACCGAGCTTTAATTAGTACCGGATTTTTTTCTGGGGAAGTAAAGCGGCACGGGCGTAATACCGACCACATTACCCCAAAAATCATGTGCTGAAGGTCGGTAAAAAGTATGGTCACTAACACCATATTCCCTATACGCCACTTGGTGTGGGGGCACTTTACTTTCTTCACTATTATTAAAACTTTTCGAAGTATGAATCAAATGTAAGTTAGAATCCTACAGTGTGTGGAAACACTCAGAAATGTTGGTGGGCTTGTTGGTCTAGTAGAGATACGACGACGGCATATGGACTGGAAGGATCCGGGTTTAAACATCAAGCAGTGGTCATATTTTAAAAAAAATAGGAAAAATAAATCCGTGTTTTCTTCGTGAAGTTACGAGCCCGTGATCTTTTGGGTAGTGAGATCAGATGCCTAGTCCTCTCGAATAACAGCAATAATTAGGAGGCCCCGTGTGCACTTGCGCACGTTAAAGAATCCTTAGCAGTTAAATAAGAAAGGAGTAGGCCATAAATGAGCCGAACTCCGGGCAAAATTCTACTCTCACATGGATCCCAGGCCGTGCGACGGAGTTCGTGCAAGTGGGTCAGGGTTCTCAGATTTTCTCGAGTTTACCTGAGGAGATAACAGAGCATTTATGGATTTGTTCGGTGGGCAAAGATGATGATGATGATTGTGATGATGATGATGAAAGATGATGATGATGGTGATAATGATGATGATGATGGTGATGATGGTGATAATGATGATGGTGATGATGATGATGATAATGATGATAATGATGATGATGGTGACGATAATGATAATGATGATAATAATGATGATGAATGATGAATGATGATAATGATGATGGTGATGATGATGATGGTGATGATGATGATAATGATGATGATAATGACGATGATAATGGTGACGATAATGACAATGATGATAATAATGATGATGAATTATGATAATGATGGTGATAATGATGATAATAATGATGATAATGATGATGATAATGGTGATGATAATATTAATAATGATGATAATGATGATATTGATGATGATGATGATAATGATGATGATGATGATGATGATGATAATGATAATGATGATGATGATAATCGTGATGATGATGATAATGATGATGATAATGATGATGATGATGATGATGATGATGATGATGATGATGATGATGATGATGATGATGATGATGATGATGATGATGATGATGATGATGATGATGATGATGATGATGATGATGATGATAATGAGAATGATGATGATAATGATGATGATAATGATGATTATAATGATGATGATAGTGATGATAGTGATGATGATGATGATAATGATAATGATGATAATGATGATGATGATGATGCCAAAGAAAACAGCTATCTTAAAAGCTCAATACAACTCGGACATAATAATTTTGAAACTTCAGGTGCGATTGCCCCGAATTAAGAGACTGCTTCTGTCCGAAAAAAAAGTCTCACTTTTAGGAATTGAACAGGGTCCGTTTGATTCACCGCTGTCTGTAGAGGTAGGCATGAGCCATGAAAGAGAAAGCCCAGGAAACCTAAAACGATTGTGAGGTTTTCAGTTTTGCATAGTTTTGATTCTCCGACCATCATGGTATTATAGCGCACACTCACGACTCTCTCTTTTTCATTCCGGCCACGGTCCACGACACAGGGAAGACATTAATCTTTTCTTAAACCAGTTTCATTTATTTTGTTTTGGATGTTTCATTACTAGTTAGCTATGTAGGATTAGTTTTATTTACTTACATATATGTGTGTGTGTGTTGTTTGTTTGTTCCTGCCGAAGGCCTATTGAGTCGAAACGTCGTTCAAATTTGTGTCTTATATCAATCACGTTAAGCTTTTACCATACCATTTTTTTATAATTTATTTTTCAATTCTCCCTCACATTTAGCTTTACTGCAGCTTCGCATTTTTATGCATTCATTTGCATTTTTTTGCCTTAACCCCCCCCCCCCCCCGGTTCTGTTGTTGACTGTTTTCCATGCCATGACACCAAACTATCCAGTATTTTCTCTCTTTGTCGTCTGCGATCGCTCTTTCCTTGTATTTTGCTTGTTGTAACCAAGTATTTCAACTTTCCTCTTCTCATGATGTGCCCTAAAAATGTTGATTGTTTCTTTCTGATGTTTTTTTGTAGAGCTGCCTTTTTGTGTTGGCCAATATAATGTATAAAATGATACCAAAATAAGGATATCAAAAGCAAGAGGAGCTTTCATTGCACTGGGAAACATATGGAAATCCAAAGAAATTAGTTAAATACAAAAGTAAAAATTGTCAACTCAAATGTTAAGTCGATTCTATTATATGGCTGTGAAATATGGAGAACAACAAAATTGACAATCACCAAGATACAGATTTTCATTAATGGATGCTTACACAGAATAAAAGGATGGAAATGGCAGGACAAAATCACTAACATAGAATTATGGAAATGTACCAGTCAAATACTAGTGGATATAAAGGAATACAGTGAAGACGATAGCGCTGGATAGGACACACACTACGGAAGCCAACTGAGAGTATTATACAACAGGCCCTTTTTGGAATCCCCAGGGGAAAAGACAAAGAGGAAGACCAAGGAATTATTGGAGAAGACAGATAGAAGCAGAGATGAAGATGATGGGGAAGACATGGACTGATCTTAAAAGAATGGCAACAAACAGAACGACTTGGAAAGTGTTTGTTGAGACTTATGCTCCACTGGGATCTAAAAAAATGTAGAAGAAGAAGAAAAATATAATGTATAATTTAATATAATTTTTGGCCGTGTAATGAGAAGGGAACCAGCTGGACTGTATTGTGGTAACTGGCAAAATTGAGGGAAGGGAAGAGAAAAGATACCAAACAGCTTAAAACAATAGCTTGTCAAAGTGTTAATAAAAGAAATGATAAATAACTGTCAAGATTAAAAGTTGTGGAGAGTTATGATCATCTACGCCGGGAGGCACGGTACTATCTACTGATCTACTCAACCCATACTTTAATATTTTCCGTTGATATGAAATAGCTTTATTTGTTTGTATTTCATCCCATGAAACATTTCCGAGGTCGTCTGTAGATAATACCATTTTTGTAAATCTTCCGAGATGAAAACAATTTTAATATGAATGGTTGGAACTTAGTTGACAAGCGGAAGTCAGAGCTAGAAATGGAAAATGTATGTCAATAGACAGACAAATAACAGCCTGTCTGGGCGTATTATCAAGGCCAGAGGCAGTGAACGTTAGAGATCTTTTACAGACTGTCTTCGATTTCGTCTAGATTGCGATGTGTGGGATATAATTTTGATTTGAGAGGCGGAGATGCACGTTAAATTGGTGTAGATCTTCATGTGGATGAGAGTTAAATGTCATGGAGATGAAATGTCTTTGAAATTGAAGATGACAGTGGGGATGTTGTGCAGCAATTTTGGTGAATGGATATTAATAAAAAATAATAATATATTTTGAAGCAGTTTGAAAAATAGATGTCACTGAACTGGCTCTGTGACAATTGTTGTGACTGGATGTTTCTGTAACTCTCTCTCTCTCTCTCTCTCTCTTCTTAGCGTTCATTCTTTAAGTGGACGTGGTTGCGTCGTGTCACTAGTTCACGTCTGTATCGCTACATACGCCCCTTTCGGCCCGACACCATCCGTCTTCGACAGCATGGCTAGATTTGTTTAACAATTGTTGTGACCGGACTTTATTTCCCCCCCCCCCCATTTTTGGCATATTCTTTTCAAATTTAAACTGCCTAGTGTTCTTTAACGTGCGCGAGTGCACACGGGAACTCACGTTTCTCGTCGTTTGCCGAGAGGGCTGGACATCGGATCTCAATATCCGAAGAACTGGGGAGCCACGAAAAAAACACGAGTTCGATTAAAGAAAAAAAAACCCAACCGCCTGTGGTGGAAATCAAACCCGGGACCTTTCTGTACGAAGTCTTACATCTAGACCACCCAGTACCCCTGTTTCTGTAACAATTTTGATGAATGGATGTTAGAAAAATGTTTCTGTAACAATTTTGATGAATGGATGTTAGAACAATGTTTCTGTAACAATTTTGATGAATAGATGTTAGAACAATGTTTCTGTAACAATTTTGATGAATAGATGTTAGAACAATATTTCTGTAACAATTTTGTTGAAAAGATGTTAGAACAATGTTTCTGTAACAATTTTGATGAATGAATGTTAGAACAATGTTTCTGTAACAATTTTGATGAATGGATGTTACAACAATGTTTCTGTTACACTCTTCATAACTGGATGTCAGTAAAAAGGTATCTGTAACAATTTTGATGAAAAGATATCAGCAAAATGTATCTATTACAGTTTTGACGCCTGGATCTCAGCGAATTTGATTGTGAAACAATCTTGATGATTGTCTATCGGGTCTCTCCGAATTTAGCAAGTGTCCGTTCTCTTTGTTGGCATTTCCGCCACAGATTATCATGTTCCTACTGCAGAGATTTTATTTTACTGGGTCTCCCGCAGAAACCGTCTGTACCTTTCCGAGTGTGCTTTACCTGTTTAGTCATCGTGTGATACCTGATCTTCTAATATTCGTTGATAATGTTCTTGAAGTCAAAAGAGTTGATATTTAAAATAGCGCATTATCTTAAAGAGATTATCTCAAACAACAAATGATAAATAGCATCTTCATACCAACTTTGTGCTATGAAAGTCAAACATGGACCCATTCTAAATCACATTTAAGAAAGATCAATACATGTGAATTGCGATGCTTGGAAAAAGTAACAAACAACACAAAAAGAGATAGAATACCAAATGAAACCATAATAAAAATGGTAGGAACAAAACCCTGCCAAGAATATATAGAAAAACAACTTAAATGGTTTGGCCACCTGGTCAGAATGAATCCTCACCAATCACCATCAAGGGCGTACTTCTGGAGAATGCATGAAAATATACCTATAGGAAGATCCAGAAGAAGATGTATAGATGCAGTGACAGAGACATGTAACAACAAAGGAAATTCATTAATTCAGACAATTCGAGCAGCTCAAGAACGACAAATGATATAAACCACGACACCTTTTTGGTATAGTGAAAAGAGCAAAGAAAGAAGAAGATCTTAAAGAGAGAAAGATGTCATTTAAGGGGGAGCAGAGAAATTGGTTCAGGACAGATAACAATGATAACATTATGTGCCGAAGGAATGAATATTGGCTGTATCGTTGGTTGATTGATTGAAGATAGGCATAATATATGATATATATGAGCTGTAATGCTGGATGAAACTTAGAAACATACATTTAACATTGTATATAGGAGGATTGACTATAAATATAAAAGGAGACAGTACTAAATTATCAACGTCTCGGTAATATGCCTTCGTCATTATGCTAAGACATCACATACATGCTAGATGATTACACAGATAAATTTCTACTCTTCAGCATGAACCTTTTGAGACATCGTCATAAAGGTCCATCAAGGAAGTGATTGATTGTTTGATTGATTATTCAATCACGGATTTTTATACACAAGAATTCACATTCCATCTCTGTTTTGTGTTATTGTTATTAAAGATGACTTAAAACATAATGCATATCCTTTTGTTTATGTATGTTGACGTGTACTGATGTATATGTGAATCAAGTACAATAGGATCGCTGGAGGCTGTAGAAATGTGGTTTTACAGAAGAATGTTGAGAATAACATGGACAGCTAAGAAGAGTAATGAAAACGTTCTGAAAGAGGCCAAAGCAAAAAGAGAGCTAAATTCCAATATTAGGAAGAAACAATCATAATTTTTTGGCCATGTAATGAGAAGAGAACTGCTGGAATATATTGTAACCACTGGAAAAATTAAGGAACTAATAGATAGAGGGAAGCAAAGAGAAAACATAACAGACAGCTTAAGAGAATGGCTTGGCAGCAGGTCAATAAGAAAAATGATAAATAACTGTCGAGATCGAAAGTTGTGGAGAGACATGATCACCTACGCCAGCATGCACGGTACTTGATAATGATGATATGGAGACCTTCATAATGTTTCCGACAGATGCGAATTCATGATCTTGGATCTGCGTTAGTTTTCAAAGGAGCTTTGTAAGAGTGAGTAAAGAGCCCCCCTGTCACGCCAAGTGGCGTATAGGGAAATATGGTGTTAGTGATCATACATTTCATAGTAAAGTAAAGTACCCCCGTCACGCCAAGTGGCGTATAGGGAAATATGGTGTTAGTGATCATACATTTTATAGTAAAGTAAAGTACCCCCGTCACGCCAAGTGGCGTATAGGGAAATATGGTGTTAGTGACTCTATATTTTACAGACCTTCAGCACATGATTTTTGGGGTAATGTGGTCGGTATTACTTCCGTGCTGCATTGCTTTCCCAGATAAAAATCCGATACCCATTTAAGGCTGGATGAACCCGGAAGTCGTCGGATGGGATCGAACCCTACCTAATGACCTTTGTAGCCCAGTTAACTAACCACTGAGCTATCGCGGCTCCCAAAGGAGCTATGTAATGATTGCTATTTGATGAAGCTCGCCATCTGTTTGTTTTTATTTTCTCCAATCTTGTAACAAAGTCCAGGTTTCTATGCTATTCAGACGTTATATTTGTCCTTTCTAAAATTGCCGATGGCGTTTACGAAGTTATATACATATATATGGAGGTTTTCTACTTTTTTTAAAAACATAAATGACATTTTCTGAGAATTCTGACGTTCTTGGCAATCATATTCTCCGATTGAATTTGTTTGATCACTTTCTTTGATTGTTTTTATGTCTGTGGAACTTGTTATCAGGAGTAAGTTAGAATATCTTGAAGTCATTTGATCATATCTCTCTACTGCCCACTTTCTCGCCAGTTATATTCCGGGCAGCAGTTCAAAGACTGGCCTGCGGGTAATCTTTTTTCAGGTTTCGTCATTGTTCCATATTTTACATAGCTCTTCTATTCATTGTTCAATGTTTTACATAGCCATATTCATTGTTCCATGTTTTATATAGCTCATTTCTTTGTTCTGCGTCTTCTGAAGCTATTTTCCGACAGCACAATAATAAATGGAATCATGATTTTTGTAAATAATGTAAATAGCTCCTTCAGAACTAGCAGAAAACAATATATAAAAAGAATCGTTATACATTTACAACTTGTGTACATATATGGCCTATAGCGTCTTGACAAACGATTGGAAGCAATAATTGTGTGGTGTCAGTAGTATACAAGGGTCCATTTGGATATTATTTAGGCGTAAATTAACAAAGATATATAGCAGGCGCATTTCGCGCGAAATGTACACGAGAGACAAGGGGAGTTAACCATGACTGCTCGTGTCGGGATGTTGACCTCTAGTCCCGGTGACCCCGGAAGTGACCTGTTTATGTCTGTTTTGTGCTGACTTTGGCGTTCTTCATGTACTTGCTCGATAGTGATAGGTTAGTAGATTATACAAGTATACACGCAGGTGCGTTTTGTTAAGTGCCCTGTGTTATTGTCTATATAGAAAGTATACACGCAGCAAGACGGATCGACCAAGACAGCGATGGCTGAAATGCCCCCCATTTCTGCGTTTTTCTGCGTTAAATACCCTGTTTTTGTCTATATAAAAAGTATACACGCAGGTGCGTTTTGTTAAGTGCCCTGTGTTTTTGTCTATATAGAAAGTATACACGCAGCAAGACGGATCAACCAAGACAGCGAGACCTTGGTGAGCATAGGTGACCTCGTGATGCGCACTGCCTCACGATATGTGTGTGCTTGTAAATAAATAGTGTTGTGATGATTTGAAAAGGGAGGAAGGCAGGTGCTAGCTCTAGCTTGCTCATCAGTAATACTGGTTCGCTATCTCTCTCTCTCTCTCTCTCTCTCTCTCTCTATCTCTCTCCCTCTCCATCGCTATCTCTTTCACTCTCGATCATTCTCTCTCCAATTCCGTCTCTGTCTCTCGCGTTATCTCTCTCCCTCTCCGTCTCTCTCGTTATCTCTCCCCCTCTCCATCGCTCTCTCCCTCTCTCAATCTCTTGTCTCTTTCGTTATCTCTCTCTCCTCTCTCTCTCTCTCCTAACATTCCACCCTCCATCGTACATTTAGCTTCCGTCATAGACTTCCCTCCATTGTAACACTTACTCATTCTCGCCATTTAAACCCATTAGCTCTACTTAGCTCCCCTAAATTTCTCTCTCTCTCTCTCTCTCTCTCTACTATTCCAGCCTAGATTTCCGTCCATTTAAACACTTACTCATTCTCACCATTTATCCCTATCATCTCGCCTTCCTTCTCTCTCTCTCTCTCTCTCTCTCTTTCTCCCCTATCCTCTCTTAGACTTCTAACCTATCAGTCCACCCTCCGCCTCTCCCTTTACCTCCCCCGCCCTCCCTCATATTTTTAGCGTCCCTCCTATTGTAACACTTGATTATTCTCACCATTTATACCTAGCATCTCGCCTTCTTTCTCATAGGCTTCTCTCTCTAGCTCTCTCTCTTCTAACCCCCTACTAGACTTCTCTCCTACCATTCCACCTTTCTTCCTCTCTCTCTCTCTTTCTCTCTCTTTACCTCGCCTAGCGTTCCGCCTTCATTCGTATTTTTTACCTTAACGTCAGTGTAACACATTAATAACATTGAATATCAATTACAAAAAGACTTGAAATATCTACTTTTTAAAGAACCAATAAGATAAACATATGAAAAACGAAGGAATAATACACTCGACAAGGCTTAACATACGTACTTTATACACATCACCATTAATACAACTGAAATTCCTTTAATGATAACCTATCACATCGTTATGAGCTAAGAGAAAAACAGAAAAAAAAATTCAACTTACACCGTAAAATATTCCACTACAACACAGACCGCTAGACTGAACAGTACTATGAAAATAAACGTCCGTGAATCAAGCGCGCTTATAACACGAAGTCTCACATCCGACTAGTTTAAATATAATCTGGTAAATAAAAGTTAGGAGACAAGGGCAGAAACCTAGAAGGCAAGGTCAGAAACCTAGGAGGCAAGGTCAGAAACCTAGGAGGCAAGGTCAGAAACCTAGGAGGCAAGGTCAGAAACCTAGGAGGCAAGGACAGAAACCTAGGAGGCAAGGTCAGAAACCTAGGAGGCAAGGTCAGAAACCAAGGAGGCAAGGGTAGAAACCTAAGAGGCAAGGGCAGAAACCAAGGAGGGAAGGTCAGAAACCTAGGAGGCAAGGTCAGAAACCTAGGAGGCAAGGTCAGAAACCTAAGAGGCAAGGGCAGAAACCTAAGAGGCAAAGACAGAAACCTTGGAGGCAAGGTCAGAAACCTAGGAGGCAAGGGCAGAAACCTAGGAGGCAAGGGCAGAAACCTAAGAGGCAAGGGCAGAAACCTAAGAGGCAAAGACAGAAACCTAGGAGGCAAGGTCAAAAACCTAGGAGACAAGGGCAGAAACCTAGGAGGCAAGGGCAGAAACCTAGGAAGCAAAGGCTGAAAACAAGGAGGGAAGGTCAAAAATCTAGGAAGCTGTGTTAGAAAACAAGGAGGGAAGGTCAGAAAGGACACACCATTAATACAACTGAAATTCCTTTAATGATAACCTATCACATCGTTATGAGATAAGAGAAAAACAGAAGAAAAAAATTCAACTTACACCGTAAAATATTCCACTACAACACAGATCCCTAGACTGAACAGTACTATGAAAATAAACTTCCGTGAATCAAGCGCGCTTATAACACGAAGTCTCACATCCGACTAGTTTAAATATAATCTGGTAAATAAAGTTGGATGACACTATTCCACCCTCGACTAACATCTAGGTTAACCAATCAGAGAGAGGATTTCTATCGGACACCCACCAACGAAATGACTGACCTCTGGATTAACTAATCAGAGAAAAAGATTACTGTTATCGTGATAACTGACCTCATTTTCAACTTGGAGTGCTGTCGAGTCTGACGCGTGGGTTACTTTAAATCGAGTCGGCCCTGATACAATCCACCTAGCGGGTCAATGGTGGGAGGAAATAATACAAGTGACGGGTTACTTGAACGCGTTTTGACCCCTGATGCAATACCAGGAGTTCCATGACAGTCATATATAGTTGGATACAACGAGCAGGAAGTTATATTCAAGGTCCAAAAAGAGTGGCCAAATCACTAACATTTTACCTCCAGAACACAACAATTTAGGCTCATACTAAAAAAGTCGACCTAAAAATCCCAAAAAAGCTACTCACATAGTCATAATAGGCACAACGAGTAGAAATTTATATTCAAGGTCCAAAAAACGTTACTTTAGACATCCCCATAGCAAAAAGGTACTTATAACTCACTTTCGAAATTGTTACCCCCTTACTATTTTTAGGGGTACGCCCATAAAATCGGTAAAAATCGTAAATTTTCACTCTAGGCATACCCCAAACTTTATTTTAGACATCCCCATTGCAAAAATTTACATAAAAAACCACTTTGAGGATTTTACCCCCTTAGCATTTTTTAGGGTTACGCCCATAAAATCGGTAAAAATCGTAAATTTTCACGCTAGGCATACCCCCAAACTTTATTTTAGACATCCCCATTGCAAAAATGTACATAAAAAACCACTTTTAGGATTTTACCCTCTTAGCATTTTTGAGGGTTACGCCCCTGAAATCGATAAAAATCGTAAATTTAGCACGTAGGCTTACTTAAAACTTTATTTTAGACATCCCCATACCAAAAATTAACTTAAAAATCACTTTTGAAATTGTTACCACCCTTACCATTTTTGAGGGTTACGCCCATGGAATCGATAAAAATCGTAAATTTTCACTCTAGGCATACCCCAAACTTTATTTTAGACATCCCCACACCAAAAATTAACTTAAAAATCACTTTAGAAATTGTTACCCCGCTTACCATTTTTGAGGGTTACGCCCATGGAATCGATAAAAATCGTAATTTTAGCATGTAGGCTTACCTAAAACTTTATTTTAGACATCCCCATACCAAAAATGGACTTAAAAATCACTTTTGAAATTGTTACACCCCTTAACATTTTTGAGGGTTACGCCCCTGAAATCGATAAAAAATTGAAATTTAACCTCAAGGCATACCTCCCACATAATATTTGACACCCCTCCATATCAAATTCCAACAAAAAAAACAACAACAAAAAGCTAGTAGTGATAGTGGCTGTGAACCCATACTAAAAGTGCATGTGCATGCACCGAAATACAATAGATTTGGCACCAAAAACGCACGAGAAGTAGTATATTCGGGTATGTGTTTTTTTCTGTTTTTCTCTTAGCTCATAACGATGTGATAGGTTATCATTAAAGGAATTTCAGTTGTATTAATGGTGATGTGTATAAAGTACGTATGTTAAGCCTTGTCGAGTGTATTATTCCTTCGTTTTTCATATGTTTATCTTATTGGTTCTTTAAAAAGTAGATATTTCAAGTCTTTTTGTAATTGATATTCAATGTTATTAATGTGTTACACTGGCGTTAAGGTAAAAAATACGAATGAAGGCGGAACGCTAGGCGAGGTAAAGAGAGAGAAAGAGAGAGAGGAAGAAAGGTGGAATGGTAGGAGAGAAGTCTAGTAGGGGGTTAGAAGAGAGAGAGCGAGAGAGAGAAGCCTATGAGAAAGAAGGCGAGATGCTAGGTATAAATGGTGAGAATAATCAAGTGTTACAATAGGAGGGACGCTAAAAATATGAGGGAGGGCGGGGGAGGTAAAGGGAGAGGCGGAGGGTGGACTGATAGGTTAGAAGTCTAAGAGAGGATAGGGGAGAAAGAGAGAGAGAGAGAGAGAGAGAGAGGAAGGCGAGATGATAGGGATAAATGGTGAGAATGAGTAAGTGTTTAAATGGACGGAAATCTAGGCTGGAATAGTAGAGAGAGAGAGAAAGAGAGAGAGAGAGAAATTTAGGGGAGCTAAGTAGAGCTAATGGGTTTAAATGGCGAGAATGAGTAAGTGTTACAATGGAGGGAAGTCTATGACGGAAGCTAAATGTACGATGGAGGGTGGAATGTTAGGAGAGAGAGAGAGAGGAGAGAGAGATAACGAAAGAGACAAGAGATTGAGAGAGGGAGAGAGCGATGGAGAGGGGGAGAGATAACGAGAGAGACGGAGAGGGAGAGAGATAACGCGAGAGACAGAGACGGAATTGGAGAGAGAATGATCGAGAGTGAAAGAGATAGCGATGGAGAGGGAGAGAGATAGAGAGAGAGAGAGAGAGAGAGAGAGAGAGATAGCGAACCAGTATTACTGATGAGCAAGCTAGAGCTAGCACCTGCCTTCCTCCCTTTTCAAATCATCACAACACTATTTATTTACAAGCACACACATATCGTGAGGCAGTGCGCATCACGAGGTCACCTATGCTCACCAAGGTCTCGCTGTCTTGGTTGATCCGTCTTGCTGCGTGTATACTTTCTATATAGACAAAAACACAGGGCACTTAACAAAACGCACCTGCGTGTATACTTTTTATATAGACAAAAACAGGGTATTTAACGCAGAAAAACGCAGAAATGGGGGGCATTTCAGCCATCGCTGTCTTGGTCGATCCGTCTTGCTGCGTGTATACTTTCTATATAGACAATAACACAGGGCACTTAACAAAACGCACCTGCGTGTATACTTGTATAATCTACTAACCTATCACTATCGAGCAAGTACATGAAGAACGCCAAAGTCAGCACAAAACAGACATAAACAGGTCACTTCCGGGGTCACCGGGACTAGAGGTCAACATCCCGACACGAGCAGTCATGGTTAACTCCCCTTGTCTCTCGTGTACATTTCGCGCGAAATGCGCCTGCTATATATCTTTGTTAATTTACGCCTAAATAATATCCAAATGGACCCTTGTATACTACTGGTGTCTGGGCACGTCTCCTTTTTCCGGTGCCTTTTTCTTCTGAATTTCTCAAGACGCCGATCTCGAGACAGAGAGGTTGTGTGTTCAAATCCCGGCTGCACCAGTTGGGATTCTTATTTATAATTTCTCTCTGCGACAACCACCCCTGGTCTCAGCAGCAAGGCCCGGCTTGAAACGTCAATTACTCATGGACGGGAAAATATGAGTAGATGACGGAGTTATCTGCCTGTGCGGCGAGGGACCCCTGTGCACACGGCTGTAATGGAAAAATGGATTAACACGCAAAATTCAGTTTCTAGTCTCTGGGGACTTCGTCAGAGGTAAAAGCTGGCGAACAAAAAAAAAATATCAACCTTGCCTCGAATGATGCTGTGCCATATTCTTTTTTTTTTTTTTTTTTTGACTTTTGTTCTCCATTATCTACTATCTGCAGCCAGATTTTCTCAGTTTCTTTCACTGACAGAGCATTCACTCACGGAAGCCCTGCAAACATCGTTCTATTTCACCACAGGTCTGTCCTAGACATACAAAACCAATATCATCATAATTAGTATTGCAATATTGGGGAACTTATAGAGACAACATGGGATTGAAGTCGGATAGACCGTGCGATATAAACGTGTGGTACAGAAGTAATTGAAAGCCTTGAAGGGCGAATATTTGACCTTAATCCTCTTGAGGGAAAATAGACTAAGTCAAGTGTACGGTTATATTGTTCATTTAATCAAACTGAAGAGGTACTCATTATCCTAGTCAAGTACTTTGATCCATTGTCGCTTGGTCTATCTTGAAGAGATACTCACTATCCTAGGCAAGTACTTTGATTCATTGTCCCTTGATCCATCTTGAAGAGGTACTCACTATCCTAGTCAAGTACTTTGATCCATTGTCCCTTGATCCATCTTGAAGAGATACTCACTATCCTAGTCAAGTACTTTGATTCACTGTCCCTTGATCCATCTTGAAGAGATACTCACTATCCTAGCCAAGTACTTTGATTCATTGTCCCTTGATCCATCTTGAAGAGGTACTCACTATCCTAATCAAGTACTTTGATTCATTGTCCCTTGATCCATCTTGACGAGGTACTCACTATCCTAATCAAGTATTTTGATCCACAGTAATACCGATCCTGTCTGAAGGGGTGTACGTTACGTCTACTAGTCAATATATGACTCCTTCCACAGCTATTTGTTAATGATATTTTAGTAATTCTGTGACATTTTCTCAGTTCTGAAACATGCCTTGAGTATAATTTTGCTATAGAACTTACAAAGATCATACGAGGCACATTATGTCAAATTGTTGGAACATGTGTGGTTAAATTCTGGTTATTTTACATCATCATCATTAAGTACCATGCCTGCTGGCGTAGGTGATCATGTCTCTCCACAACTTTCGATCTCGACAGCGATTTATCATTTCTCATGTTGACCTTCTGCCAAGCCATTCTCTTAAGCTGACTGGTATCTTTCCTCTTTGCTTCCCTCAATCTCAACATTCTTTTGTAAAACTACATTTCTAAAGCCTCTAGTGATTTTCTAGTTTCTTGTTCTATTGGCTATGATTCACATCCATATTTTAAGACTGGCGCTACATAACATTTACGAACTCTTTTTCTTGTTTCTATTGTCAAAAATGGATTGCAAAGCATCTTCCTCATTTTTTGGAAAGCTGCTTTTGCCTGAGCCATTCTGCATCTCATCTCTGTTGTACATCTACCATCTGAGTTTAACAATGTTCCCAGATATTTAAATTCATTTACTTGTTTTCATGTTGTTCCAATTGTCTTTATTGTGCACTGAGGTAAAAGTGTAAAGTAAAGTACCCCCGTCACGCCAAGTGGCGTATAGGGAATATGGTCTTCTATCTATTGACCTTTCGAGCCGTAACCGGCCCATAGGGCGTAGACCAAGATACACCTTCTCCTATATGAATTTTTGTTCTAGCAGTTTTCTTTTAAAGATATTTTATCAAATCTCGCCATCTGTCTCTGTTCTGTGCAAGCAGTTCTATCTCATTGAGGGAGCCGAATCCTGCTGCTCTTGCCTCTCTCATCAATGTTCTTCTCAGTGTCTCCCTGGGTCTTCCTCTTTTTCTTTTACCTGTTGTTTCCCATATGAGGGCTTGCTTTGCTATTCGATTATTATCTCTTCTCATCACATGTCCAACGTATGACCATCGTCTTTTCTTTATTACTGAAGATATTAGTGGTTGATTGGCGATTTCTCTAATTTCCTCGTTTGTTTTGAATTCGTTCCATTCTATACCAAGTATTTTCCTTAGACATTTATTTTCGAATGCGTTCAACTTTGTTTCTATATCTCTTGTTGTTTTCCAGCTTTCACACGCATACGTAAGGGTTGATAGTACATTTGATTTGAATAGCCTAAGTTTTGTGTTTGTGCTAATGAGTTTTGATTTCCACAACTTTTCAAGGCTTCTGAAAGACATTGCTGCTTTAGCCAGTCTGATTCTAATTTCTTTGCTCGTATCCCCTTCTCGATCAATGTGACTTCCAAGATAGATAAAGTGATCGATCTCTTCTACTGGTTTGTTTTCCATGTATATTTTGTCACTTGTTGGAATTAAACTTTTCATGACTTTAGTCTTTTCATGATTGACCTCAAGCCCAATTTTGCTGGCTATTGATGATAGTTCATTTGTGTTTTCCTGCATCGTTTTTATCTGACTGCTGATGAGAACTATGTCATCAGCAAAGTCGAGGTCCTCCAAATGGTCTCCTTGTATCCATTCGATGCCTTTATTACCAGTGCAGCATTTCTTCATTATGAAGTCCATAACAATTCCAAATAACAAGGGCGATAAAATACATCCTTGTTTAACCCCAGTTTCTATTGGGAAACATTCGCTCAGTCCTTATGGTCTTAGTGACCATAAATTTAACAGACCTTCGGCACATGATTTTTGGGGCAATGTGGTCGGTATTACGCCCGTGTGGACTGAGGTGATGTCTATTTATTTTTTATTTACACCAGAAAGAGTGAAATTTGTCACATTTTCAAATATTTATTCTCATAAACATTTTAGGACTGAAATATCAGCAGCATAATAATTACATATTCTAGAATATTTATATTTTTGTTCAATGTCCCAAATGTGAACCACTCCAGTAAAATAACAATGTCAATAATGAGAGGAATGTAGTTTCCTCAGGACATCTTCACTGATACATGTAGCAACATTTTTATGATTATAATTAAAATACCACTTTCAGATTAATGCAAACAGTTGTGCCCTTCGTAGCTCAGCCAAACTACTAAAAAAAAAAAAAGTAAGTAAAGTACCCCCGTCACGCCAAGTGGCGTATAGGGAATATGGTCTTAGTGACCATAAATTTTACAGACCTTCAGCACATGATTTTTGGGGTAATGTGGTTGATATTACGCCCGTGCCACTTCACTTTCCCTGAAAAAAAATCAGGTACCCATTAAAGGCTGGATGAAACCCGGAAGCCGTCGGTTGGGATCGAACCCTACCTCTTGTCCTTTGTAGTCCAGTTCACTAACCACTGAGCTATCGCGGCTCCATACAACCAAACTATTAGAAGAGTAAAATACATGAAAGCCAGTTTACGCACAAGCTGTTTGATTATATTGATTGTTTGGTTATTGATTATTTGGTTATTGATTGTTTCATTATTGATTATGTGGTTATTGATTATTTGGTTATTGATTATTTGGTTATTGATTATTTGGTTATTGATTACTTGGTTATTGATTATTTGGTTATTGATTACTTGGTTATTGAATACTTGGTTATTGATTGTTTGGTTATTGATTGTTTGGTTATTGATTATTTGGTTATTGATTGTTTGGTTATTGATTATTTGGTTATTGATTGTTTGGTTATTGATTATTTGGTTATTGATTATTTGGTTATTGTTTATTTGGTTATTGATTACTTGGTTATTGATTACTTGGTTATTGATTATTTGGTTATTGATTACTTAGTAAGTAAAGTAAAGAGCCCAGTCACGCCAAGTGGCGTGTAGGGAATATGGTGTTAGTGACCATACATTTTATAGACCTTCAGCACATGATTTTTGGGGTAATGTGGTCGGTATTACGCCCGCGCCGCTTTACTTTCCCATAAAAAATCTGGTACCCATTTAAGGCTGGGTGAACCCGGAAGCCGTCAGTTGGGATAGAACCCTACACTTTGTCCTTTGTAGTCCAGTTCACTAACCATTGAGCTATTGCGGCTCCCTATTGATTACTTGGTTATTGATTATTCGGTTATTGATTATTCGGTTATTGATTCTTTATGTGTTCGTGATTGTCCAGAGCGTTTCATGCCAAGCTATGATGTACGCTTTTTTTCACGTTATAAAACACGTTGTACAGGTTTTTCTGATGTTAAGAGCTCTCTCAACAACTAAAAAAGACCAAGGAGGACATTCTCAAAGAGGCCAACACAAGAAGGGAACTTCTAAGAAATATCACAAAGAAACAACCAGATAAATGAAGTTGAAGTATTCAGTTACAAGTGGCAAAATACAAGGAACAAGAGATCGTGGACGACAAAGGGAGAAGATACTGAATATAGGAGGAAATATGTTATACATCATTCAGACAAAAATGACAAATAAACAATAACTGAAAAAAAGAACAATATATGGTCTGCAGCAAGATCGAACCCGTTCTCCTTATCACTGTGCCTTGTCACAGGAAGCCGAACGCTAGGGAACATTGTCACTCAGCTAACTAAAGAATTTTCCGTCTATAATAATATTCATTTATTATTATATTTTTAAAGAAATATGACGATCATCACTTTCGGGAGGACGTTAACTTCTGGTATATGGTGGATAGGCGGCAGGAACCATTGCAGACTATGCATGAAAAGTGTTTCTTTTTGCAGTTTCCTCATATTCCCAGTCCATGGGGGACTGGTTGGTCTCGAGGCAAGATGCCGGCCTCGGGACAGAGAGGTTTTATGGGTTCGAATCTCGGCTACACCGGTTGGGGTTTTTATTTATGATTTTTCTCTGCGACAACCACCAATGGTCTCAGCAGCGAGCCCGGCTTGAAACGTCAGTTACTCATCGAAGGAAAAAAATATGAGTACCTCCGAAGTCGGAATTATCTGCCTGTGCGGCGAGGGACCCCTGTGCACACGGCTGCCAGGGAAAAATGAATTAGCACGCAAAATTCAGTTCCCAGTCTCTAGGGACTTTGTCAGAGTTGAAAGCTGGCGAACGCAACAACAACAACAACAACATTTATTATTATTTGTCTCCAAGATACTAAATAGCTTGGTATCGTGGCATGGAAAACAGTCAACATCATTTTATTTTTCTTCTGTAACACACTGTTCGCGAGGTGCGCGTGGCCGTGCGGCTAAAACCACTGTTCCCCTGGATGAAAAGCCAGCGTACGGTGTTCGAAGCCCGCGGTAGACAGAAAGGATTTTTTCTATCGGGGGTGAAATAAAAATCCTGAGTCTCACACGTCGTGGCGACTGCTTCACCAAGCGGCCTTTATCCCTCTGGTTCTATCGTTGCCCCCCCCCCCCCCCCGACATACACCAGAAATGGTACTATGTGTCGTAAAAAAGGATAGTTTTCACACACTGTTCTTCATTTGTTTTTGTTAAGACAGCATAACTCGCAATAAAACTTACCGGTCCACAAACAAATGTCACTGCCCATTTTGTTTACACATCAAGCAAACATAGGAGTAGCTTCAGTTAGTTATAGCTGACTATGGATTTTGCAGCCCCCCATAGAAATTTTATTTGTTCTTTTCTTTCGCTGTGTATTCTTTTTCTTTTTTTTTTCTATGATTCTGTCTGCTTCTTGTTTGAGTTGATGATTTAGAGTATGTTTTCAAAGATTGCTGTCTGCTGCTATGTCTTCCCAGACTGCAGGGTTTATGTTCAGTCTTCCTGTCACGTTTACACACGTCTACAAATCGAAGTTTTGGGCGTCCCCTAGTCCTTTTACCATTTACCATCTGCCAATTGTCCGTAGAGTATATCTTTTGGTATGTGGTTAAGCAAACTAAATATACTATTTAAAAAACATAAATGGAATAACTAAGAAACATTCAGTTTAAAAAAAAAGTGTAAATCATATTTAAAAAAAACAATATGAAAGGTTTCACTGTTTTTATTTTCATTAAATTATTTTGGCGAAATACAAAAAGTTGTGTTTCAAGAGTTGGTTTCTCCAGCTGTTATGAATCCCGGTGTTTCTGATGAATCAAAAACACCCTCTGATGAATCAAAAACACCCACTTGATTGAAATGAGCAGGTGTTGTTTACAGTGAAGATTCCGATGGTTAAATCTAATCATGATCGTTTTAATTTTGTATTTATTGGGTTACCAGCATTGTTTGCTTAAGAAGGGGGACCTCATGATTAGGCCTGAGATACCAAGAAGGCCGAAGATTCCTGTTCGTAACATTGCAGAAGTATCTGATAACCTGGAAATATGAAAAACGTAAAAATATTCATTATATAAACGTTATGTCATTCGTGTTTGAGGGAGTAAGAGTTGAAAATACAAATTAATCAAATTGTATAAATTGCAGTGGGGAGAGGATGTCATCATATCGGAACTTGGTCACTAGTTTAGCCAGCTAGTTGGAAGGATTGTCCGGGGTGTGACTGTCTTCTTGTTACAGCAACATTTCGTTGCAGGTAAGAACTCATTTAACCTCTATATTAACCTCAGATGGTAGATGTACAACAAAGGTGAGATGGTAGATGTACAACAGAGGTGAGATGGTAGATGTACAACAGAGGTGAGATGTTAGATGTACAACAGAGGTGAGATGCAGAATAGCTCAGGCAAAAGCAGTTTTCCAAAAAAGAAATAGGAAAATACCGTGGAAAAAGATAGGATGTCCTATTTTGACAATAGAAACAAGAAAAGGAGTTCTTAAATGTTATGTAGAGCCAGTCTGAACATATGGATGTGAATCATAGACAGGAGGACAATATACAAGAAAATCACTGAGGCTTTAGAAATGTGTTTTTACAGAAGAATGTTGAGAATACCATAGACAGCTAAGAAAAGCAATGAAAACGTTCTGAAAGAGGCCAAAGCAAAAAGAGAGCTAATATCCAATATTAGGAAGAAACAATCATCATTTTTAGCCATGTAAGGAAATGGTAACAGCTGGAATATATTGTAAGAACTGGGAAAATTTAGGAATGAAGAGATAGAGATAAGCAAAGAGAAAAGATACCAGACAAATTAAGAGAATGGCTTGGCAGAAGGTTTATACATTAAATTTTGACTGATTGCGATGAAGCTAATGGTTTACATGTATCAAGATCATAATCTACTGTTGGCTTTTTTCTCCAAATACGTTAGATCAACTGAGTAGGGATCGACAGAGTAAAGGCAATCTGGTACTCAAAATGATTTGCTGATGACGGATGTACTGGGTCGAAATGCGCCAATATTGCAACATGTAACGTACTTTTAAAGGTGAGTTATTAAAAGGATTAGAAGTGAGAAAGAGAGTTCATCGGTGCTATATGGAGTCAATTCTGACCTATTGAGGCGCATCATGGACAAGGGACAAACAAATGAAAAGATAATTAGAGGCCACAGAGGTGGGATTTCTCAGAATGTTGAAAGTTCCCTGGACAGCTAAAAAGACCAATGAGGACATTCTCAAAGAAGCCAACACGAAAAGGAAGCTCCTAAAAAAACATCAGAAAGAAAAAATAAACATTTTTGTTAAGTACATCATGAGACGAGGAAAGTTGGAATACTTAGTTACAACTGGCAAAATACAGGGAAAGAGAGATCACGGACGACAGAGAGAGCAGCTACTAGATGGCTTGGTGTCTTGGCATGGAAAACGGTCAACAGTAGAATAGATACGATGCATTGTGGATAGAAGATTGTGGAAGAACGTGATCGCCTACGCCAACCGCTATGGCACATGATGATGATGATTTAAAGGAGAGATCGTTTCGTGATGGGAAATAAGGAATGAAAAAAAGATAAAAATGAATCGTCGTCAATGGGAGAAGCGGATTATGAACTCAGCGTCCATTTTTCTTAATATAACAGTCTAAACATTGCCTGTGTGACGTTGTCAGCACCACGCTGGGCGGCATACAAACACCAGAGAAAATCTATGCTATCAAGTCTTTGTGGCAAAAACTATAGGTTTCATCAGTTAAAAAAAAAAAAAAAAAAAAAAGTAAAGTACCCCTGTCACGCCAAGTGGCGTATAGGGAATATGGTGTTAGTGACTATAATCTTTATAGACGTTCGGCACGTGATTTTTGGGGTAATGTGGTCGGTATTACGCCCGTGCTGATTTACTTTCCCAGAACAAAAATTCGGTACCCATTTAAGGCTGGGTGAACCTGGAAGCCGTCGATCAGGATCGAACCCGACCTCTTGTCCTTAGTAGCCCAGTTCGCTAACCACTGAGCTATCGCTGCTCCCGGTTTAATCAGTACTTCTTTCTAAAAGAAATCTAACAGAACCTTTACAACTCCATTCCATGAAGCGAGATATACCTGGCCTCTGGTGCTCTCATTTACTTCATGTGATTTGTTATTATTAACAAACTTACCATGAGAACGTGAAGGCGACAAGTCTAATTTTATATTACTTACTATTTTTTGATGTTTCAATAAAATATACTCTTCGTTGTCCTATTTCCATCCTTATTTAAATTTTAGTGTCGAAGGGAGGTATAATTTGCGGTCTTCAGCTCTTCTGTTGGTTTCTCCAGCTGTTATGAATCCCAGTGTTTCTAAAAGTCCATCACTTCTTTTTTTATGATCGGCATGCGTAGATGATTTCATTAAAAGAAAATTTACGGTATTTTTCAAACACTGGGTTCTGCGTGGGGACTTGTAGAAGAGAAGAATAGAGGCCATATGTTCTATGCTGTCGCCACGAGGTATTTGGGTCTATGTTTTTTTTTTTTAATAATTGAATATTGTTTCTCCCGAAAAGCTCAGATCTGTCAAACACTAATTTTTTTTAGTTACTACGAACATTAACTACTTAAACAAAATTTATGCATAAATGTTGACTTTAATGTAACAACCAGAAGAAGATGGATAGATGCAGTGACAGAGACATGTAACAACAAAGGGAAATCACTAATTCAGACAATTCGAGCATCACAAGAACGACAAATGGTATAAACCACGACACCTTTTAGGCATCAGTGAAAAGAGAAAAGAAGAAGAATGTAACAACTTCTTTGCAAATGGTGTCAAAATTTGAATCCACAATCCTAAAAATATTAATTTTAACGATGTATGGAAGAAGAATAAAACTATGATCATAAGGAAAAAACAATTGGTAAGACCTACAAATAAACATCAAAGTTGAAGGAATACAACTAGAGGCAGTTCAGAGCTACAACTACCTGGGACATACTATAACCAGTGATGGAAAATGTAAAATTGAAATAAATTAAAGAAGAGGTATGGCAAAAAAAAGTAATTCTAATGCCATGAAAAGTATACTAACATGAAATCAAATAACATCATCATCAAGTACCGGGCCTATTGGCGTAGGTGATCATGTCTCTCCACAACTTTCGATCTCGACAGTGCTTTATCATTTCTGTTGTTGACCTTCTGCCAAGCCATTCTCTTAAGGTGTCAGGTATTTTCTCTCTTTGCTTCCCTCTATCTCTTCGTCCCTCAATTTTTCCAGTTGTTACAATATATTTCAGTTGTTCTCTTTTCATTACATGGCCAAAAAATGATGATTGTTTCTTCCTAATATTGGAAATTAGCTCTCTTTTTGCTTTGACCTCTTTATGAACATTTTCATTACTCTTCTTAGCTGTTCATGGTATTGCAACATTCTTCTAAACAAATAACACCAGGAATAAATTAAGAATAGCAAAATGTTACATCTTCTCAATATTCCTGTATGGTGCAGAAACATGGGCATTAGACAGGAAAACAGAACAGAAAATTGAAGCCTTTGAAATGTGGATTATAGAAGAATAGGTGGAATTGGATGGAAGGAGACAAAAACAAACGATGAAGTTTTAAAACAACTAAAAATAAAAAGAGAACACAATTAGAACAAGACTAATAACATTTTTGGGACATGTTAAAAGACACAACAGCCTACTAAAAGTAATATTGGAGGGGAAAATACAAGGTAAAAGAGGCAGAGGCAGACCAAGACTAACATGGACGAGTAACATCAAAAGATGGACAAGTCAGCCTATGACAACCTGCACCATCAAAACAAGAGATAGAGTGGAATGGCGCTCCATGGTAGCCAACCTTTGATGCGGTGACGGCACTCAATGATGATGATGGAATGCACTTGCCTTAGAACTTCTTCATCCATAAATTAAGAAAAATTTTCAAGACTATAACTAAAATGCCACTTTGAGATAAAAACAAACAGCCGTGAGATATTGCTTTCTTTGACTCTTTTACATGAACGCCGAAGCACTTTTCATTTTTATTTTATTTTTTTTTTTAATTTTACAAATGTAAAAGGGACGTAATTTTAATTCTAAATTGACAAACTTTTCTTTCCTCACTTATCTACCTTGTGCATTAAAATAAATATTCATGAGGGAATATCTAGTTTCTGTGTCATCCTAGAAAATATGACTTCAATTAGTATCAAATATAACAAAATACCTAAAACAAGCATTATAAAATACAAACATGTGACGATGTATACACAAAAATTAATATACAGCATAGTATTTCTGCTAGTGTTGAGCTACTGGGCGACGCATCACGGGCGGACCAATATGAAGGTTGTTTCAAGACGTCGAGGGGACATTGAACATGACAACAGAAAAAATAACGGGAGATCTGACTAGTGACAGATATTCTTTCAGACGGGCTGTGGTGAATGTAACGTTCTGTGGGAGATCTGGCTAAAGACAGAGATTCTTTCAGACGGGCTGTGGTGAATGTAACGTTCTATGGGAGATCTGGCTAGAGATAGAGGTTCTTTCAGACGGGCTGTGGTGAATGCAACGTTCTGTGGGAGATCTGGCTAAAGACAGATATTCTTTCAGACGGGATGTGGTGAATGCAACGATCTGTGGGAGATCTGGCTAGAGACAGAGATTCTTTCAGACGGGCTGTGGTGAATGCAACGATCTGTGGGAGATCTGGCTAAAGACAGATATTCTTTCAGACGGGCTGTGGTGAATGTAACGTTCTGTGGGAGAACTGGCTAGAGATAGAGGTTCGTTCAGACGGGCTGTGGTGAATGCAACGTTCTGTGGGAGATGTGGCTAAAGACAGATATTCTTTCAGACGGGCTGTGATGAATGCAACGTTCTGTGGGAGATCTGGCTAGAGACAGAGATTCTTTCAGACGGGCTGTGATGAATGCAACGTTCTGTGGGAGATCTGGCTAGAGACATATTCTTTCAGACGGGCTGTAGTGAATGCAATGTTCTGTGGGAGATCTGGCTAGAGACATATTCTTTCAGACGGGCTGTGGTGAATGCAACGTTCTGCAAAGAACATGCGACCTGATAAGAATGTTGTGCTACTAGAGCCAAGCATGGACAACAGCAGATAAGAGGTAAGGAAAGATCACAAAAACTAAAAAGGAATGTCTTCGTAGAGTACTTAATGTTAGAGTAAAAGTCAAAATGAGAAATGAAAAACATGAAAATAGGAGTAACACTATTCCAAAGATATACTCAGAGGCAAGAAGTGAAATGGTTTAAGCATACACCACGGTCATCAGCAACATCATTCCACATTGAACATTAATAACCAGATGCAACAACAAAAAGAGCAGATTAGGATACACCCATCCTTCCCAGAAGTCTATGTCAATGGAAGTGAGAAAATGAGTTCATCTGTGCTTTATAGAGCCAATTATAATGTATGGAATTGAATTATGGATAGTAGACAAATGACAAGATGATAAGAAACCACAGAGATGGGACTTCTCAGAAGAATGTTGAGAGTTCCCCTGACAGCTAAAACAATCAGAGGAAATTCTCAAAAAGCCCAACACAAAAAGGGAGCCTCTAAAAGACAATAGAAAGAAACAATCAATATTTCTCTGGTACATCGTGAGAAAAAGAAATTTTGAATATTTGATTACAACAGGCAAAATACAGGGAAAGAGTAATCGTGGATGAAAAAGAGAGAAGATACTGGATAGCTTGGTGTCATGGCATGGAAAACAGTCAAGAACAGAATTGATACGATGCACTGTAGATAGAGAATTGTGGAAAGCATGGTCGCCTACGCCAACCGGTCTGGCACATGATGATGACCCTCCCCAGAGACGCACGAGAGACACAATCTAAAGTCAGAGAAATGGCCGAATCGACAAACCGTCGGACTCAAAACCATGAGAAAGTGGGTTCAAAACCCCGCTGTCTCATTTTCTTTTACTGGTGTTGGATTTTAAAAAACTCAGAATCTAATCCTTCATATCAGGACACGCGGCTTTTATTCTCCGGTCTTATATGCCCCCCCCCCCCCCCCCACTGCCAGACCCCAGTAACGGGATAATGCCGTAAAGATTGCTTTTTTTTTTTTTTTAAATATTAACGCCGAAAGGCAAAAGATGAATCAGAACAAAACAAGACAAGAGAAAACCAGAAATTAAAAGAAGAAATTACAAGAAGAAATTACATGAAGAAATTACTCACCAATGATCGTGCCTTTGTGCAGCTTTTTCCAGAACCTTCGTGCCAGCCAAATCAAGACTCTGTGCCTGAAATTTGGCTCCACTCTGATATTGTTTACTTCCGTACATTAATACATTATCAGACTGGTGATTGATATCAAGACTTAGTTGGGAAGAAACTAAATTATCGTTCCAATTATTAAATCTAAGGCCATTGTGGTTGCTGTCTTTGTTCTCAGCTTGTTGTTTTATTACAATGACATGATCATAATTCGAAACTACTTTTTCAAACTGTCTAGCAGTCGTGTCCCACCATATTTTATCGTTAAATTGTCTATTGTGCAGTTCACCGTTGTTCAAAACATGTTCTATACTCCCGTTGAAAATAATATTCAGGTTTATTTTACTACCATTATGAATATTATTAAAGTTATTTATATCGCGTGCTGCAATTTGAGAAGTTATCATAACTTTGTTACTGAGATCACGTGACGCAATATTTTTATCTCGATTTCTCTGCGTGCTAATCTCTTGTCTTGTCTTTCTGTTTAGACTGCTGATGTTTCTACACAGACTCGTAACACTTACATCACGTTTATTTACTGCAGAAGTTTCAGTAATGCCCGGTCTGTTCAGACTCACCAGAGATCTCATTTCGAGTTTGTTCAGTCTGCTTACGTTATCTACTTCTCGTCTATTAGATATACGGTTGTTATCAACTGGCAGTCTATTAAGTCTGTTCATGTCACCAATTTCCAATTGATTGTCATTCGATTCCCGTCTATTGAGTCTACTCATGTCATTCATATCTAGTCTATTCAATCTGCTCATGTCATCCATTTCCCGTCTATTGAGTCTACTCATGTCATTCATATCTAGTCTATTCAATCTACTCATGTCATCCATTTCTCGTCTATTGAGTCTACTCATGTCATTCATATCTAGTCTATTCAATCTGCTCATGTCATTCGTTTCTCGTCTATTGAGTCTACTCATGTCATTCATATCTAGTCTATTCAATCTGCTCATGTCATCCATTTCTCGTCTATTGAGTCTACTCATGTCATTCATATCTAGTCTATTCAATCTGCTCATGTCATTCGTTTCTCGTCTATTGAGTCTACTCATGTCATTCATATCTAGTCTATTCAATCTGCTCATGTCATCCATTTCTCGTCTATTGAGTCTACTCATGTCATTCATATCTAGTCTATTCAATCTGCTCATGTCATTCGTTTCTCGTCTATTGAGTCTACTCATGTCATTCATATCTAGTCTATTCAATCTGCTCATGTCATTCGTTTCCCGTCTATTGAGTCTACTCATGTCATTCATATCTAGTCTATTCAATCTGCTCATGTCATCCATTTCTCGTCTATTGAGTCTACTCATGTCATTCATATCTAGTCTATTCAATCTGCTCATGTCATTCGTTTCTCGTCTATTGCGCCTGCTCATGACTTTCGATTCCTGTCTATTGCGCCTGCTTATGTCATTCATACCTAGTCTATTCAATCTGCTCATGTCATTCGTTTCTCGTCTATTGCGCCTGCTCATGACTTTTGTTTCCTGTCTATCGAGTCTACTGAAGTCATTCATTTCTTGTCTATTTAGTCTGCTCGCGCTGTTCGTTTCCCGTCTATCCAATGTACTGATGTCATTCATTTTTCTTGTGTTAATACGGCCCATGTCATTAATTTCTTGTCTATTGAACCTAGTGATGTTATCCATTTCTCGTCTACTGCCCCTGTGGTTGTCATTCACTTCTCGTCTATTGAGTCTACTCTTCTCATTCATTTCACGTCTATTGAGTCTATTCGTGTCATCTATTTCTCGTCTATTGAGTCTATTTGTGTCATCCATTTCTCGTCTATTGAGTCTATTCGTGTCATCCATTTCTCGTCTATTGAGTCTATTCGTGTCATCCATTTCTCGTCTATTGAGTCTATTCGTGTCATCCATTTCTCGTCGATTGAGTCTACTCATGTCAGTCATTTCTCGTCTATTTAACCTGCTCATGTCATCCATTTCTTGTCTATTGTCTCTTTGATTATTATTCATTTCTCGTCTATTGAGTCTACTTCTGTCATCCATTTCACGTCTATTCAGCTTGCTCATGTCGTCCATTTCTTGTCGGTTGAATCTGCTCATGTTATTTATTACTCGATTATTTAGTCTACTAATGTTATCTATTTCTCGTCTATTGAGCCTTTTCATGTCATTCATTTCCTGTCTCCGGTCCCTTTGGTTGTTATTCATTTCTCGTCTATTAAGTCGGTTCATGTCATCCATTTCTCGTCTATTGAGTCTGCTAACGTCATTATTTTTTCCACTACTGTCCCTTTGTTGTTACCCATTTCTCGTCTATTAAGTCTGCTCATGTCATCCATTTCTCGTCTATTGAGTCTGCTCATGTCATCCATTTCTCGTCTATTGAGTCTGCTCATGTCATCCATTTCTCGTCTATTGAGTCTGTTCATGTCATCCATTTCTCGTCTATTGAGTCTGCTAATGTCATCGGTTTTTCCTCTACTGTCCCTTTGGTTGTTATCCATTTCTAGTCTATTGAGTCTGCTCATGTTATCTATTTCTCGTCTATTGAGTCTGCTAATGTCATTGGTTTTTCCTCTACTGTCCCTTTGGTAGTTATCCATTTCTCGTCTATTGAATCTGCTCAAGTCATTCATTTCTCGTCTATTGAGTCTGCTCATGTCATCCATTTCTCGTCTATTGAGTCTGCTAATGTCATTGGTTTTCCCTCTACTGTCACTTTGGTAATTATCCATTTCTCGTCTATTGAATCTGCTCAAGTCATCAATTTCTCGTCTATTGTGTCTGCTCATGTCATCCATTTCTCGTCTATTGAGTCTGCTCATGTCATCCATTTTTCGTCTATTGAGTCTGCTAATGTCATTGGTTTTTCCTCTACTGTCCCTTTGATTGTTATCCATTTCTCGTCTATTGAGTCTGCTCATGTTATCTATTTCTCGTCTATTGAGTCTGCTAACGTCATTGATTTTTCCTCTACTGTCCCTTTGGTTGTTACCCATATCTCGTCTATTGAGTCTGCTCATGTCATCCATATTTCGTCTATTGAGTCTGCCCATGTCATCCATTTTTCGTCTATTGAGTCTGCTCATGTCATCCATTTTTCGTCTATTGAGTCTGCTAATGTCATTGGTTTTTCCTCTACTGTCCCTTTGATTGTTATCCATTTCTCGTCTATTGAGTCTGCTCATGTTATCTATTTCTCGTCTATTGAGTCTGCTAACGTCATTGGTTTTTCCTCTACTGTCCCTTTGGTTGTTACCCATATCTCGTCTATTGAATCTGCTCAAATCATCCATTTCTCGTCTATTGTGTCTGCTCATGGCATCCATTTCTCGTCTATTGAGTCTGCTCATGTCATCCATTTTTCGTCTATTGAGTCTGCTAATGTCATTGGCTTTTCCTCTACTGTCCCTTTGATTGGTATACATTTCTCGTCTATTGAGTCTGCTCATGTTAGCTATTTCTCGTCTATTGAGTCTGCTAATGTCATTGGTTTTTCCTATACTGTCCCTTTGGTAGTTATCCATTTCTCGTCTATTGAATCTGCTCAAGTCATCCATTTCTCGTCTATTGTGTCTGCTCATGTCATCCATTTCTCGTCTATTGAGTCTGCTAATGTCATTAGTTTTTTCTCTACTGTCCCTTTGGTTATTATTCATTTCTCGTCTATTGAATCTTCTCATGTCATCCATTTCTCGTCTTTTGAGTCTGCTCATGCCATCCATTTCTCGTCTATTGAGTCTGCTGATGTCAGTCATTTCTCGTCTATTGAGTCTGCTGATGTCAGTCATTTCTCGTCTATTGAGTCTGCTGATGTCAGTCATTTCTCGTCTATTGAGTCTGCTGATGTCAGTCATTTCTCGTCTATTGAGTCTGCTCATGTCAGTCATTTCTCGTCTATTGAGTCTGCTGATGTCAGTCATTTCTCGTCTATTGAGTCTGCTGATGTCAGTCATTTCTCGTCTATTGAGTCTGCTGATGTCAGTCATTTCTCGTCTATTGAGTCTGCTGATGTCAGTCATTTCTCGTCTATTGAGTCTGCTGATGTCAGTCATTTCTCGTCTATTGAGTCTGCTGATGTCAGTCATTTCTCGTCTATTGAGTCTGCTGATGTCAGTCATTTCTCGTCTATTGAGTCTGCTCATGTCAGTCATTTCTCGTCTATTGAACCTGCCCATGCCATCCATTTCTCGGCTAATGTCATTGGTTTTACCTCTACTGTCCCTTTGGTTGTTATCCATTTCTCGTCTATTGAGTCTGCTCATGTTATCTATTTCTCGTCTATTGAGTCTGTTCATGTTATTTATTTCTCGTCTACTGAGTCTACTCATGCTATCCATTTCTAGTCTACTATCTCTTTCTTTGTTATCCATTTCCTGCCTATTGAGTCTGCTCATGCCATCCATTTCTTGTCTATTGAGACTGCTCATGCCATCCATTTCTCGTCTATTGAGTCTTTTAATCTCATTGGTTTTTCCTCTATTGTCCCTTTGGTTGTTCTTAATTTCTCGTCTATTGAGTCTTATCGTGTTGTCCATTTCTCGTCTATTGAGTCTACTCTTGTCATCAATTTCTCGTCTTTTGAGTCTGCTCATGTCATCTATTTCGATTCTACTGCTCCTTTGCTTGTTGTTCATTTCTAGTCTATTGAGTCTACGCATGTCATTCATTTCTCGTCTATTTAGTCTACACATGTCATTCATTTCTCGTGTATTGAATCTGCGGATGTCATCTAACTCTCGTATACTGTCCATTTGGTTATTTTTCGTTTCTCGTCTATTGAGTCTTCTTATACCATCTATCACACGTCTACTATCCATTTCATTGTTATTTATTTCTCGTCTATTGAGTCTGCTCATGTCATTCATTTCTCGTCTATTGAGTCTGCTAATGTCATCCATTTCGCGTCTACTGTCCCTTTGGTTGTCTTTCATTTCTCGTTTATTGAGTGGGCTCATGTCATCCATTTCCCGTCTACTGTCCCCATGTTTTCCATTCATTTCTCGTCTACTCAGTCTGCTCATGTCATCCATTTCTCGTCTACTATCCCTTTGGTTTACTTTTATTTCTCGTCTATTGAGTCTGCTCAAGTCATCCATTTCACGTCTATTGAGTCTGCTCATGTCATCCATTTCGCGTCTGCTGTCCCTTTGGTTGACTTTCATTTCTCGTTTATTGAGTCTGCTCATGTCATCCATTTCGCGTCTGCTGTCCCTTTGGTTGACTTTCATTTCTCGTTTATTGAGTCTGCTCATAACATGCATTTCTCGTCTATTGAGTCTGCTCAAGTCCTCCATTTCACGTCTATTGAGTCTGCTCATGTCATCCATTTCGCGTCTACTGTCCCGTTGGTTTACTTTCATTTCTCGTCTATTGAGTCTGCTCAAGTCATCCATTTCACGTCTATTGAGTCTGCTCATGTCATCAATTTCGCGTCTGCTGTCCCTTTGGTTTACTTTCATTTCTCGTCTATTGAGTCTGCTCATGTCATCCATTTCTCGTCTATTGAGTTTGCTCATGTCATCCATTTGGCGTCTGCTGTCCCTTTGGTTTACTTTCATTTCTCGTTTATTGAGTCTGCTCAAGTCATTAATTTCTCGTCTATTGAGTCTGCTCATGTCATCAATTTCCTGTCTATTGAGTCTGCTCATGTCATCCATTTCGCGTCTACTGTCCCGTTGGTTTCCATTCATTTCTCGTCTATTGAGTCTGCTCATGTCATCAATTTCTCGTCTATTGAGTCTGCTCATGTCATCCATTTCGCGTCTACTGTCCCGTTGGTTTCCATTCATTTCTCGCCTATTGAGTCTGCTCATGTCATCCATTTCGCGTCTACTGTCCCGTTGATTTCCATTCATTTCTCGTCTATTGAGTCTGCTCATGTTATCAATTTCTCGTCTATTGAGTCTGCTCATGTCATCAATTTCGCGTCTGCTGTCCCGTTGGTTTACTTTCATTTCTCGTTTATTAAGTCTGCTAATGTCATTCATTTCTCGTCTATTGAGTCTGCTCATGTCATCCATTTCGCGTCTGCTGTCCCGTTGGTTTACTTTCATTTCTCGTCTATTGAGTCTGCTAATGTCATTCATTTCTCGTCTATTGAGTCTGCTCATATAATTCATTTCGCGTCTACTGTCCCTTTGGTTGTCTTTCATTTCTCGTATATTGAGTCTGCTAATGGCATTTATTTCTCTTCTATTGAGACTACTCCTGTCATCCATTTTTCGTCTATTGAATCTGCTCATGTCGCCGATATCCCTTCTACTGTCTATTTGCTTGTTATCCATTTCTCGCATAACAGAAATCTCTGATCCAGCATCGCCTCGCCTACTGTTGGGTTTAAAAACATTTACCTCTCGCTTATTGGTTCCTTTTAAGTTAGCACCGCCCATCTTACTGCTTCTATTAATGTCACTAATCAGACTACCAGCTTTCTTTCTGGAACATGTGAGTGTTGTGGTGTCAGTAACGAGTGATATGTATTTTTCAAGATTGTTTAAAGTTGGGGCCCACTGGTCCTGTTTGGCTGAATCAGTCGAATTACTCAAGCCGTCCTTGGACTTTGTAAATTCTGGTTGTGTTTTACATATCAGGGGTGATTGTTTCTGAAAAAAGAAACAGAAATTGAAATATTTTTTTAGTTTTCTTTTATGAAATATATATATATATATAACCAGTGTTTTGATTTGTTTACTTCCGGTCAATATGGCTGATAGGCAGCAGGAAGCATTGAGGATCGGCCTGAAGAGTGTTCCTTGTTGCTGTTTTCTTATATTTCAAGTCCAGTTTGCTGCCGGAACTACTGAGTTAAGTGCTCTGTGCACACCGTGAGCTGCGTTTTTCATCCGGATCGTATTTCGATATTCCAATTACTTACAATGAATGATGAGTACCCCCGAAGATGGAGTTATCTACCTGTGCGGCGAGGGACCCCAGTGCACACGGCTGCCAGGGGAAAAAAACGGATTAACACGCAAAATTCAGTTCCTAGTCTCTAGATATTTCGCCTGAAGTGTAAGCTGGCGAACGAATAATAAAAAAAAAAAAACTCGTGACCTCAAATTGTATCTAATAACTCCTTCTCTCCCTCAAGGGATTGTCATAAATTGTTGCTTGTGGCCTTAGATTTTCTATGACAATATGATTTTATCATTTACACGTGCACAGCTACTGCAGTGTTCTTTTCCGTACGTTTCCTCTCACTGTGCGCCATGCCCATTTCAGCAACGTACGTTCCGCCGCATAGTGCGTCACGCTCAATTTGATTAGTGTGAACGCCATCAAACCATATTCTTTTTACATGTCTTCTATCATCTTGGTATTGGTGAAATCTAATACCTTGTTCAGTTATCTAAAAATTCATATATAATATGTTATATGTTAGATAAATATAAATATGTAGATTGATTCTTAAAAACATGAACAATTTTGTCTCTGAAATCTCTTCCGTTGCGTCGATAAAAAGTTTCCTTATGGAATTAAAGCGGCAACTTTCTTTTTATCTTTACCCACCTAACCATTATTTCCCCATAAATTATTCTTCAAATTGAACAAATCGCTCACTTGTGATGAGTCATAGGGGTATCTTAAATTCTGAGAACACTTCAACATTTAATAATTGTTATTGAAAGCGGAGAAGCCAAAAGATAAATGGCTGCGTTCGTCTGAACTATCCATAAACCATCCTTTTCAAATATTCTTCTCTCTCACGTAAGGTATGATCTTCACATTTTGCCAAGTAATCGTTGTCTATCTTTGGAAGGTTAGATTTCTAAGTGCCTTAATCTATCATAATTTGAAGGTTTTATTTTCAGTCGCCACTTGACCTATGACTGTAGTCCGAATTAGTTCTATTGGGTTTAAGAATGAATTTATAGAAATTAAAAAAATACTCCCTATACGCAACCACGTGATGGAGCATAAGGACTTTCTTTCTTTCTTTCTTTTCTTCTTTCTTTCTTATTTTCTTACTTTCTCTTTTTCTTTCATTTCTTCTTTCTTTATTACTTTCCATTTGTTTCATTTTTCTTTCATTCATTCCTTCGTTCTTACTTTCCCTTTCTTTCATTTCGTCTTTCTTTCTTTCTTTTTTTTTCTAACATTTAACTTTAACGTGGCATCTTCTCTCTAACCTGAAACCTTAGTGTTCTAATATTTATTCTAGATTCTACTCTTAACAAATCTAATGTCTAGAAAGAACCTGACGCTCCCTTCCTGTCCTACGTACCTCGACTTCCCGTAGATGAGCTGCATGTGCCTCAGTCACGGCTGGGACAAGCTGGGAGGCCGTGAGGAGATGTTGTGATCGAGCCCCATGGGTCAGGACTAGAACAGAAGACACCAAGAGGAAGAACGACGCCGTCTTCCTCATCTTTAAATTGCCTCCTGTTCATATAAAGATCACAATAGAGATTATTAAGATAAAGATCACAATAGAGATTATTAAGATAAAGATAACAACATAGATACTAAAGATAAAGATCACAATTGAAATACTTAAGATAAAGATCACGATAGAGATACTTAAGATAACGATCATGATAGAGGTACATAAGATAGGATCACGACAGTGATACTTAAGATAAAGATCGTGATAGAGCTACATAAGATAAGATCACGATAGAGATACTTAAGATAAAGATCATGATAGAGCTACATAAGATAAGATCACGACAGCGATACTTAAAATAAAGATCACGACAGAGATACTTAAGATAGAGATCACGACAAAGATACTTAAGATAAATATCGCAACATAGATGCTAAAGATAAAGATCACGACAGAGATATTTAATATAAATATCGCAACAGAGATACTTAAGATAAAGATCACGACATAGATACTTAAGATAAAGATCACGACATAGATACTTAAGATAAAGATCACAATAGAGATACTGAAGATAAAGATCACAACAGAGATATTTAAGATAAAGATCACGACATAGATACTTAAGATAAAGATCACGACAGCGATACTTAAGATAAAGATAACGACAGCGATACTTAAGATAAAGATCACGACAGAGATACTTAAGATAAAGATCACGACAGTGATACTTAAGATAAAGGCCACGATAGAGATACTTAAGATAGAGAACACGACATAGATACTTAAGATAAATATCGCAACATAGATGCTAAAGATAAAGATCACGACAGAGATATTTAATATAAATATCGCAACATAGATGCTAAAGATAAAGATCACGACAGAGATATTTAAGATAAATATCGCAACATAGATGCTAAAGCTAAAGATCACGACAGAAAATATTTAATATAAATATCGCAACATAGATACTTAAGATAAAGATCACGACAGAGATACTTAATATAAAGATCATGACAGAGATACTAAGATGAAGATCACGACAGCGATGCTTAAGATAAAGAGCACGACAGAGATGCCAAAGATACAAGAACTCAAATCTAATGAGAGAATTAATTCACGACCCTATTTTACAAAAACAAAGTCGGCTACATTTGTCAAAATATCCTTGTCATTAAGATTAGTTTCCATGAAGAGTCCCTCCCATCACACCCCTTGCCTTATTTACCTTGGAGATCCCATCGGAACCCCAAAGCTGGGGTCATCGTTGGCACGGGTAGTTTAAAAACAAGAAGAGGAATAAAGAATAATGGCGATTCAGTCTTGTACAGCTGTGAGTTAAGGTTACAAAAAGACAGGTATTTAAGGAACAATTTTATTTTAATAATTGAAGGAACCATATTAATAATTTAAGGAACAATTATAATAATTTAAGGAACAATGTTAACAATTTAAGAAACAAGTTTATTAATTTAAGGAACAAATACCGAAAGCAAAAAGACAACAAAGAGTAAATATCTCACGAGTCATCAACAAAAGACTTTATAATCATGAAGATACAGACCTTCATTAATGGATGCTTTCGCAGAATAAAAGGATGGAAATAGCAGAACAAAATCACTAACATAGAATTTTTAGGAAAAGTACCAGCCAAATACCTGTGGATAAAGAGATATAGCGAAGACGACTGCGCTGAATAGGACACACAATATAGAAGCCAAATGAGAGTATTGCACAACATGCCCTTTTTTGGAATCCCCAAGGAAAAAAATAAAGAGAAAGACCAAACTATTCTTGCAGAAGACAGGTGGAAGCAGACGATGAAGAAGACATGGAATGATTTTAAAAGAATGGCAAGAAACAGAACGGCTTGGAAAGTGTTTGTTGAAGACCCTATGCTCCACAGGGAGTTGAAAGGTAGAAGAGGAAGAAGTAACAATTGTAATAATTTAGGGTACAATCTTAATAATTTAACTCTTTCCGTACATTTCGACGCACCCTGCCAGTTTCGGCCACGTACGTAGCGCCGCACTGTGCGTCACTTTCAATTTGATTAGTGTAAATTGTCATCAAAATGTTTTGTATCATCTTGGTGGTATTGCTGAAATCTAATTCCTTGTTTAATTATCTAAAAATTAATATATAATATGTTAAGTGTTAGTTAAATATAAACATGTAGATTGATATTTAAAGTCATCAAATATTTTGTTTCTAAAATATCTGCCGCTGAATTGATAAAAACCTTCCGTACTGAAAGAGTTAAGGAACAATTTTAATAATTTAAGGAACAAAAAGAGAAAGCAGAAAAGGCAAAAATAAATAAATATCACACAACGAGTCATTAACAAAAGGCTGCGAAAACACTAGATCAAAGAGCTAACCACGGTTTAATGAAACTTTAAGAGTCACAAGGAAAATTAACTGCAGGAGAATAACAAAAATTAATAGGCCACAAAACTCTACTTCTCCTCGACGCTGAAAGGTAATATATGAACTATAGATGAAGTGTGTAGCCGTAAATAAAAGAAATAACCTTTCATTATCCGTGTGCCGCCTCCCGCAGCTAGTAGTTGATAATAATAGAGATATCAATGGAACAATGAAAAAATGGAACAATGAAAGTTGCATAAAGTAAAACTAAAAACCAGCTCTTAAAAAAAAAAAACATCAGAAAGAAACAATCAACATTTTTCGGGCACATCATGAGAAGAGGAAAATTGGAATAATTGGTTACAACTGGCAAAATAAAAGGAAAGAGAGATCGCGGACGACAAAGAGAAAAAATACTACATAGCTTGGTGTCATGGCATGGAAAACAGTCAACAACAGAACTGATACAATGCACTGTAGATAGAAGATTGTGGAAGGACATGATCGCCTATGCCAACTGGTATGGCACAAGATGATGAAAGTAAAACTATTAAGCCGCATCTTTGACCTGTACTCTACGTGGCGGAAGCATTAGGGATTGAGCCCTTTATCAAATAACTTATCACAAAGCAAACATCTCCAATCAGACAACAGAAATTCTCTTTGTTTCGACATTCTAATTACACCTATGCTTTCTGGCGCCCTGGGCTAGCTGAACTTCAGCGCCCCTCTTAAGTACAATTGTTAAATTTGTTTTCAGAAGGTAAAAACTAAAAATTATGGGATAGCCTTGATGGCGCCTTTAAACACATGACGTGCCCTGCGCAGTGGCCCGAGTTTCCGGTACCTTGAGCTGGCTTGATTACTGTACACCATCCCTTTTTCATCCTTTTTTTCATCGAGGGCCTCGGTAATCTAGTTGGGAAAACCACCCAGTGTAAATTGTACTCGTTGGAAAAAAATTGCCCCCGTGGTCGACCCAGCCGGTGGCAGAAATGGGTACCAGGGTAGTACTCTGGGAAGGTGAGGAATGCCGATTCGCATCGTGAGTTTCGATGCTTGAAGCGACACTATCCAGAAGTCTCTGAACATTTCTAGAAAGGCGCCGAGTGAAAACTCGCGAGCGGAGACGCCGATTCAAGTCTCGTACTTTACCTTTACCTTTATTGCCTTTTATTATTCTAACTACAGTACAGCAGAAATACATTTTGTGCCGTTATTGCTGTAGAAATTACTTGTTTCTACTGTAGCTACAAAGCCTCACTTTTTTTATCATTATAATTACAAGATAGCTGAGATTCACTTTAATCCATTATTCTAACTACAAGATAGCTGATATTCACTCTAAACCATCAATTAACTACAAGACAGAATACGTGCGTTGTATTTGGTCGCTCAGAATATAAAAAAAAAAGAAGCATAACTTCACTTCGTCACTCTATATTACAGAACCAGAAACAATTGACATTTTGTAATTCTGAATAGGGACACTTTATATTCACTTTCTTTAGCTATTTTTAATACATACAGCGCCATTTAGTTTTTTAGCGGTCATTCTAATTACAAGATGGCTGAAATTCATCTTATTTGGGAGCCATTATTAACCATTCATTCATTCATTTTCCTCACGGTTCGAAGACGACATATACGGTGGAAGTCATAGTTCTCCACGACTGACAATTTACTGCAGGTTCTTGTAGGTTTTGTCTGTTTCTTAGTCTCTTGGTCTAACCTTCGCTAGTAATTATTCTGCGATATTCTACGATAGGACGAATTGTACCTACAAGTTAAGTCTCACTTGTATATATTATTATTTATATACAAAGATACTTCAGATAAATAGCGCATCAGAGATACTAAAGATAAATATCACGACAGACAGAGATATTATATATATATACACACTTATTGCTTTCATATTTCCACATTTCAGCTATCCTCCAACATGTAGCAGATATCTCTCTCATTTCATTTCTCATTTCTTTCATCTCTTACCCCTCCGTCCATTTCTCCTTAACTTACGTGTCTCAATCTTCCTAGATGTAGTAATATTTATCTGTGCCTCATCGGGTGTTGTCGTTGTTCTTGTTTTATGTAGAAGACCGCATGCAGGTCGAAGGCAGGCAGCAGTTGTGTTCCTTTTTTGCAAAGCTGTCACCAAGCCTTATAGGAGTGTACATCACACCCCACTACACACTCCTTGCTACCAGCTGTACCGCAGCACTGCATTTAAATTGCCCGTTCCCTAATTATTCTGAGATTCACTTTCATTCATCATTTATGCACATCAAATGGCAGGACAAAATAACCAACTTAACTGTCCTGCAACGTGCTAAGACCCTAACAATCATGTCGATGCTCAGAAGTCGAAGGCTAAGATGGCTGGGGCATGTCCAACGGATGGAAGAAAAACGCATTCCTAGGCAAATACTATATGGCGAGCTAAAACACGGAAAACGACAAATCGGCAGATCTAAACTACGATATAGAGATATCTGCAAATCATCTCTGAAAGACTTCTCCATCTGTGAAAACGACTGGCAACATCTGGCAAGTGATCGCACATCATGGAGAGCACGTATAAGGAATGGTATAACAACATTTGAGACTGTTCTAAGACAGGACTTAGAAGAGAAGAGACTCATGAAAAAGGATGGTAAACCCTGTGGACCAGCGAGCCTGACCTGTTCATTATGTGACCGCGTGTGTTTGTCAAACATTGGTAGAATTAGCCACTGTTCGGCAAAAACAATACCTCAAAAAAATACGCAATAGCCTCCACTAGACCGTCTGACAAGACGAAAAGGGCCATATACTGTATATATATATATATACATATATTGACCTTTCGAGCCCTGGCTGACCCTTACAGCATAGACCCAGATACTCATCTCTTTTTGTAAATTGTCTTTCTAGCAGTCTCAATCCTTGCAGCGATCTATTATCAAATTTCGCCATTTGTCTCTGTTCTGTGGAAACATCTCGGTCTTATTAAATTAGCTGATTCCTGCCGCCTTTGCCTCTCTGACCAATGTTCTTCTCAGTGTTTCTCTAGGTCGGCCTCTTTTCCTCCTACCTATTGTTTCCTACTTGAGGGATTGCTTTGTTATTCGATTATTATCTCATCTCATCATATGTCCAACATATGTCCAACGTCCTTTTTGACTACTGATGATCGTAGTGGTTGATTGGTGATTTATCTAAGTTCCTCGTTTGTTTTTAATTCGTTTCACGCTACATCAAGTATTTTCTTTAGAGATTTATTGTCAAATGCGTCATTCTTACGCCATATATATATACACACACACCCACACGAGCTTATGCGGTGTATTCTTTCCTAAGAAAAAAAGATTTACCAGAACTCTATCGTTCCGTCACATACAACGAGAAAACTGGCAGAAATCCTAAATTTTAATTAATTAAATAAATTAAGATATTTTGGAACCTTTTAAACCATAAACATCTACAAGAAACTCCTTAAAAAAAAAAAATTAAAAAAACATTACAGTCACCATAACTACCCGTTATTTATCTTAGTTGAAATGTTTCGACATTCCAGTCACAAAAACTATAAGTAATAATTAAATAAATAGAATATCTTATGATATTTACTTACCTTTTAACAATTCACGTGGTACACTAAGTTTGAAAAGTCCTAAACTTGATGGTCGGATGCTGGAGGTCTAGCTGAGAGCTCTCCAGGGACACTTTTATACTATTCATGAGGTAGGATGATGTGATTCCGTCTTGTCTGTTAATGTAATGGGTCGCTGAGCATGTCTAATAGAAGGCCCAATGTGGACGGAGATTGAAACCGCTAAATGTGGAAAGCTTGTCAATCAAGATTGCTAATCAAACAAGGGACAAAACTGGTCACTGTCACAGACAAAAGCGAGTTATGTTTCTTGAGGAGAAAATCTAGAAGAAACGATACTTGAGTCTATTTGGCTAAAATCATCCAAGTTTTGTAAAAGATATCATTTAGTGGTTCTATATTGTAGATCCAGGTTACAATAGTTTGTACTGCAAATTCCATTTCGTATATATACTTTACTTTCCTATTTGCATGTTGCGCAACATTATAATCACCGCTCCTGTTTCATAAAATTGTAACGTAGTTAAACTTCCTCCTCACAAACTTTGCTAAAAAAACTTCTTCCTCACAAACTTTGCTACATAAACTTCCTCCTCACAAACTTTGTTACATAAACTTCCTCCTCACAAACTTTGTTACATAAACTTCCTCCTCACAAACTTTGTTACATACATTTCTTCCTCACAAACTCTACTACATAAACTTCTTCCTCACAAACTCTACTACATAAACTTCTTCAGCACAAATTTTGTTACATAAACTTCTTCCTCACAAACTTTGTTACATAAACTTCTTCCTCACAAACTTTGTTACATAAACTTCTTCATCACAAACTTTGTTACATAAACTACCTCCTCACAAACTTTGTTACATAAAATTCTTCCTCACAAATTTTGCTACATAAACTTCCTCCTCACAAACTTTGTTACATAAAATTCTTCCTCACAAACTTTGTTACATAAATTTCCTCCTCACAAACTTTGTTACATAAACTTCCTCCTCACAAACTTTGTTACATAAACTTCTTCCTCACAAACTTTGCTACATAAACTCCTTCCTCACAAACTTTGTTACATAAACTTCTTCCTCACAAACTTTGTTACATAAACTTCTTCATCACAAACTTTGTTACATAAACTACCTCCTCACAAACTTTGTTACATAAACTACCTCCTCACAAACTTTGCTACATAAACTTCTTCCTCACAAACTTTGCTACATAAACTTCCTCCTCACACACTTTGTTACATAAACTTCCTCCTGACAAACTTTGTTACATAAACTTCCTCCTGACAAACTTTGCTACATAAACTTCCTCCTCACACACTTTGTTACATAAACTTCTTCCTCACAAACTTTGTTACATAAACTTCCTCCTCACAAACTTTGTTACATAAACTTCCTCCTCACAAACTTTGCTACATAAACTTCCTCCTCACAAACTTTGTTACATAAACTTCCTCCTCACAAACTTTGCTACATAAACTTCCTCCTCACAAACTTTGTTACATGAACCTCCTGCCCTACTACCTTTGTTACATGAACCTCCTTGCCCTACTACCTTTGTTACATGAATCTCCTGCCCTACTACCTTTGTTACATGAACCTCCTGCCCTGCTACCTTTGTTACATGAACCTCCTGCCCTACTACTTTTGTTACATGAACCTCCTTGCCCTACTGCCTTTGTTACATGAACCTCCTTGCCCTACTACCTTTGTTACATGAACCTCCTACCCTACTACCTTTGTTACATGAACCTCCTTGCCCTACTGCCTTTGTTACATGAACCTCCTGCCCTACTACCTTTGTTACATGAACCTCCTTGCCCTACTGCCTTTGTGACATGAACCTCCTGAGTCTACTGCCTTTGTTACATGAATCTCCTGCCCTACTGCCTTTGTTACATGAATCTCCTGCCCTACTACCTTTGTTACATGAACCTCCTACCCTACTGCCTTTGTTACATGAATCTCCTGCCCTACTGCCTTTGTTACATGAATCTCCTGCCCTACTGCCTTTGTTACATGAACCTCCTTGCCCTCCTACTTTTGTTACATGAATCTCCTGCCCTACTACCTTTGTTACATGAACCTCCTTGCTCTACTGCCTTTGTTACATGAACCTCCTTGCCCTACTGCCTTTGTTACATGAACCTCCTTGCCCTACTACCTTTGTTACATGAATCTCCTGTCCTACTACCTTTGTTAAATGAACCTCCTTGCCATACTGCATTTGTTACATGAACCTCCTTGCCCTACTACCTTTGTTACATGAATCTCCTGCCCTACTACCTTTGTTACATGAACCTCCTGCCCTACTACCTTTGTTACATGAACCTCCTGCCCTACTACCTTTGTTACATGAACCTCCTGCCCTACTACCTTTGTTACACGAACCTCCTACCCTACTACCTTTGTTACATGAACCTCCTACCCTACTACCTTTGTTACATGAACCTCCTGCCCTACTACCTTTGTTACATGAATCTCCTGCCCTACTGCCTTTGTTACATGAACCTCTTTGCCCTACTACCTGTGTTACACGAACTTCCTGCCCTACTGCCTTTGTTTCATAAACTTCCTCCACACCACATTTGTTACATAAACTTTATCATTACGAAATCATTTTCACAAACTTCCTTAATACCACTTCTGTTCCATAAATTTCTTCAAGTTATCCTTTGATCCATAAACTTCAGCATTACCACATCCGTTTCTTTGTAAAACTCTTGAATGTCACCTTTGCCTTCTTACCATAGCACGATCCGTTCAAGCTGAGACAATGTTTCTATATGGTTATGGCAGGCCCTGGTATCACTGCAAACGAATTAAAATCCATAATTGTTCAACCGCCCGTACCAGTGGAATCATCCGGATCACTAACTCATCTTCCAAACAAAGAAAGGTAGCTGTAGTCCCCATCACAGTAGCCTCAGCACACGCCAATAGACATACGGCGAAACCGCACAGAAAGTGAACACAGCCATCTGTTCCCCGTCATACGATATCATCATTCATTGTAAACAATCGGAATATCGAAACAGGATCAAAACAGAAGAAACTCACAGCTCACAGTGTGCACAGAGTACTTAACTCAGTAGCTTCTTCAACAAGCCGGACTTGGAATATGAGGAAACTGTAACAAAGAACACTTTTCAGACATAGCCTTTAATGGTTCCTGCCGCCTATCTACCATATTGACCGGAAGTTCACGTCCTCCTGAAAATGATGATCGTCATATCTTTTTTTATGTGTCCTCATCATGATGTTAGGACATCATTTTGACTCCAAATCCGAACATATGAGACACAGTTAGTCGTCGGATAATCCCCATCGCACATCAAACACAGACTGTAATATCTCCCTGCAATGTGAATTTGTGAAATTATAAATCACTCCTGACTCACATGAACCACCGGGAGTCACTCCGGAGCTGCAAAGTCATGAACGAAACTCCATTTCTCCTTTCACTATTAGCGTACTGCCGTTATATGTATATACAATCAGCCATTATGATGATGTAGCACACACAACAATGGCTGCGCCCATAAAATCCCAATTACTCTAATAAATGCAGCCAACAACGTACGAAAAGATGACGCACAATCTCTAAAGTGAAAACTTTGGTTGATTTGGCAGAGCAGTCCATATTAATTAGTTGTACCATGTAAATAATTGGCGTCAAACAATTTCAAAGATGGTCTTGAAACAACACTCAATGTGTTTGCGTAATCCGCATATCAACTCTAGACAGCAGAAGGTCAAATTCACAAAATCTGACTTGACAAAGAGGAACATTGAGGTGTGTACGACTCAGCATCATCGGCGAAAATTTGTCAAGTGGATCATCAGATTGACATTAACGCTGAAAATTGCATTGAAGAGCTGAAATTAATCAGACCGTTGAACATAATTCAAACAAAATAAATGAAAATCTTTTTTTTATCTTTTGAAACAAAAACTTAATGAAAATTATCATAGAAGGGAAGAAAACTAAATAAATGATGTATAGATAGACAAAGACTAAAGTGGGTTGATTAGATGGTTATGGTTGGTCGAAGGCACCGGTATCAGTCAAAAACGAATTAAAATCCATAATTGCTCAACCGCCTGTGCCAGTGGAATCATCCGAATTAACATCTCATTGAGGATCCAAACAAAGAAAAGCAGCTGAAATCTCCATCACAGCAGCTACAACACACGCCAAAAGACATAAGACCAAGCGGCACCTAATGTGAACGCAGTTAAACTGTTCTTCGTCAGTCGATGTCATCATTCGTCGTAAGCAATCGGAAAATCGAAACGCGATCCGGATGAAAAACACAGCTCACGGTGTGTACAGAACACTAAAGTCAGTAGCTCCGACAGCAAGCCGGATCAAGTGGGTCGATAACATCAAGAAGTGGATCTATGACAGCGTGTGACATGACAAGAGTAATAGGGACATTTGGCCAAAGTTTGATACAAAGACGGCGCTAGATGATAATTGAAAACTATGTATATAGCCGTTTATCTTGTGATTACTTCCGAGTTCAAATTAGTGCTGAACAGCACCGAGTAGTGAATAGGCCTCCCCAAAAGTGTTAAATGGAAAGCTAGCTCTTTAACTCCGAATTAGCGTTACTGATGATATGAAAGTATGTGTTCTATGTTCAGTTATAATTACGGCACATTTGTTTCCTTGTTCGCCAACTTTTACCTCAGGCGAATTCCCTCGAGACTATTAACTGAATGTTGCGTGTTAATCCGTTTTTTTCCTGGCAGCCGCGTGCACAGGGTACCTCGCCGTACAAGCAGATAAGTTCGTCTTCGGAGGTACTCATATTTTTTCCCGTCGATGAGTAATAGACGTTTCACGCCAGGTTTGGCCGCTGAGACCAGGGGTGGTTGCCGCAAAGAGAGATCATAAATAAAAATAAGAAGAGTAATGCAAACGTTATGAAAGAGGCCATAGCAAGGGGAGAGCTAATTTCCAAAATTAGGAAGAAACAATTATTATTTTTTGGCCATGTAATGAGAAGAGAACAGCTGGAATATACTGTGGCAACTGGGAAAATTGAGGGACGAAGAGATGGAGGGAAGCAAAGAGAAAAGATACCAGACAGCTTAAGAGAATGTCTTGGTAGAAGGTCAACAACAGAATGTAATTGAGGGACGAAGAGATAGAGGGAATGAAAGAGAAAAGATACCAAACAGCTTAAGAGAATGTCTTGGCAGAAAGTGAACAACAGAAATGATAAATAACTGTCGAGTTCGAAAGTCGTGGAGAGACAAGATCACCTACGCCAGCAGGCATGGTACTTGATGATGATGAATTCTGACTATACCCACCATATGATTCCGGAGTTTATGAGTTAGGCCATTGCTACTGTCCATTATTTTGTGACGTGAGTTTATGGTAATTAGTTAGTTCAGTCGACAGATCATCTTCATTCCACAACGTACATCTTCATGGTGCTCAGATGATATCATCATCAGTAAGTTCCCCAGTATGAAGCACGCCTGGCACACACTGGCGAACGTACTAAAAAATGCTTCAGCTCACAAGCACGGACTCGGTAGCACCGGCGGAATCTGACCCCGACATTTTTAGTAGTCTCTTACGGCATGCGTGACAATTGACGGTGGTTCAATTCATTTCTCTTTTTACCGTTGTTAGGGTCCCGGTAGCCTCTTACGGCATGCGTGACAATTGACGGTGGTTCAATTCCTTTCTCTTCTTACCGTTGCTAGGGCACCGGTAGTCTCTTACGGCATGCGTGACAATTGATAGTGGTTCAATTCCTTTCTCTTCTTACCGTTGTTAGGGTCCGGGTAGCCTCTTACGGCATGCGTGACAATTGATAGTGGTTCAATTCCTTTCTCTTCTTACCGTTGTTAGGGTCCGGGTAGCCTCTTACGGCATGCGTGACAATTGATAGTGGTTCAATTCCTTTCTCTTCTTACCGTTGTTAGGGTCCGGGTAGCCTCTTACGGCATGCGTGACAATTGATAGTGGTTCATTTCCTTTATCCTCTTACCGTTGTTAGGGTCCGGGTAGCCTCTTACGGCATGCGTGACAATTGATAGTGGTTCATTTCCTTTATCCTCTTACCGTTGTTAGGGTCCCGGTAGCCTCTTACGACATGCGTGACAATTGATAGTGGTTCAATTCATTTCTCCTCTTACCGTGGTTAGGGCCCAGGTAGCCCTACGGATGTAACAGGTGACAATGGCTCTACACTTTTCTCCTCTTAATGTGGTTAGGTTCCAAACAAGCGGCTAGATACGTAGAGTACCGAACATCCAACTTCCCTGGGGTCCAAATACAAATAACATCCGCTAACGAACAGATTCACACATACCACCTGCTAACGAACAGATTCACACATACCACCTGCTAACGAACAGATTCACACATACCACCTGCTAACGAATAGACTCAAAGACCAAAAGTCATTCAGTGGATATGCTGAATGTTGGAAAAGGAGAAAGGGATGATGATGGTGATGGTGACGGTGAAGAAGAAGAAGATGATGTTGATGATGAAGATGATGATGATGGTGGTGGTGAAGAAGAAAACGGAGGAGATGATGATAATTGTGATGAAGAAGATGATGACGATGGTGATGGTGAAGAAGAAGAAGAAGATGATGTTGATGATGAAGATGATGATGATGGTGGTGGTGAAGAAGAAAACGGAGGAGATGATGATAATTGTGATGAAGAAGATGATGACGATGGTGATGGTGAAGGAGAAGTAGAAGATGAAGATGATGGTAGTGGAGAAAAAGAAGATTATGATGATGATGGCGGTGAAGAAGATGAAGATGAAGAAGAGGAAGATGATGATGGTGGTGGTGAAGAAGAAGAAAAGAAGATGATGATGTTGATAATGATGCTTAGTTGTGGAAAAAGACGATGAAGAAGAAGAAGAGATGAAGAAGAAGAAGATGATGATCATGATGATGGTGAAGAAGAAGAAGATGACGATGATGATGATGATGATGATGACGATGGTGGGAATGAAGAAGATGATGATGATGGTGTTGGTGAAAAAGTAGAAGATTTTTATGATGGTGATGAAGAAGAAAACGGTAAGGAAGATGATTGATGACGATGATGATCAGATGGTGGTAGTGCTGGTGAAGAAGGAGAAGAAGATTATGATGACGCTGCTTCTGATGATGATGATGATGATGATGACGATGATGATGATGATGGTGATACTGATGGTGAAGATGCTGATGGTGATGATAATGATGATGATGATAGTGAAGAAGAAGATGATGAAGAAGATTATAGATGATGATGTTGATGGTGATGATGACAATGGTGATGATGGTGGTGAAGAAGCAGAAAGGGAAGAGAAAGAGGAAGAAGAAGACGAAGAAGAAGAAGACGAAGAAGACGAAGAAGAAACGTATATGTATTATCACGAATACCAATTTTGAAAATCTTACACCCATTGAAGAACTGCCTTATTTATATTTTAATACAAACTTTCTTCAAAATCAATTAAATTATGAAGCTTAAAAGTACAATACATATGTTAAAGTCGACTTTAATAGCACTTTAACGTTCTTTTTTGAGACCACAAAAGACAACACTCTAGTCACTTGTAAACCTTCTGTACATTCGAGAATACAGAAATATTACATAATCATATCATTGGTTGATATACAGACAGACAGACAAATAGACAGACAGAATGACAAACAGACAGACAGACAGGCAGAATGGCAGACCAGACAGACAGACAGACCAGATAGACAGACAACATGACAGATAGATTAGACAGAATGACAGACAGACCAGAGAGACAGACTAGACAGACAGAATGACAGACTAGACAGACAGATAGATAGAATGACAGACAGACCAGACAGACAGACAGACAGATAGAATGACAGACAAACAGAAAGACAGATAGATTGACTGATTGATTGATTGATTCATTCATTCATTGGTTAATATAGAAAACATAATTTGTGCTATTAAACCGGGAAGTCGTGTTAGAGTTGTGGTTAATGAACTGGTTTACTGACGTGAAGAGGTTGAGTTCGATTCCGAACGATGGTTTCTACTTTTGCCCAGCCTTAAATGGGCATAAACGATTTTATTTTGGAATGAAATACAGCACTGGCGTTGTGCAGACCAAGCTACTCGAAGATATTTCGACGGTTGAAAAATATGGTAGAGACTAACACACTATACTCCCTATACTACGAGTATATGAGGGTTTTTTATAGAATGTAAAATTACGTATTCAACAGATAGCAATTGCTAATTAGCTGCAACAGGGGACTTTTCACATACACAAGACAAGGTCTTATACTGCCAGAGATGTCAATTGAAGGTCACAAATCTTACACCGAGGATATGACAAGGTCTTATACTGCCAGAGATGTTAATATTAAGGTCACAAATCTCACACCGAGGACATGACAAGATTTTATACTGCCAGAGATGTCAATTGAAGGTCACAAATCTCACACCGAGGACATGACAAGGTTTTATACTGCCAGAGATGTCAATTGAAGGTCACAAATCTCACACCGAGGACATGACAAGGTTTTATACTGCCAGAGATGTCAATTGAAGGTCACAAATCTCACACCGAGGACATGACAAGGTTTTATACTGCCAGAGATGTCAATTTAAGGTCACAAATCTCACACCGAGGACACGGCAAGGTCTTATACTGCCAGAGATGACAACTAAAGGTCACAAATCTCACACCGAGGATATAACAAGGTCTTATACTGCTAGAGATGTCAATTTAAGGTCACAAATCTTACACCGAGGACATGACAAGGTTTTATACTGCCAGAGATATCAATTGAAGGTCACAAATCTCACACCGAGGACATGACAAGGTTTTATACTGCCAGAGATGTCAATTTAAGGTCACAAATCTCACACCGAGGACACGACAAGGTCTTATATTGCCAGAGATGACAACTAAAGGTCACAAATCTCAAACCGAGGATATGACAAGGTCTTATACTGCCAGAGATGTCAATTTAAGGTCACAAATCTCACACCGAGGACACGACAAGGTCTTATATTGCCAGAGATGACAACTAAAGGCCACAAATCTCACACCGAGGATATGACAAGGTCTTATACTACCAGAGATGTCAAGTGAAGGTCACAAATCTCACACCGAGGGCATGACAAGGTCTTGTAATGCCAAAGATGTCAGTGGAAGGTAATAAATTTCACACCGAGAACATAACAAGCCAAGGGTACAAATACTCGGAAAACAAAAGCCGCGAAACGAAATCAAGCCAAAAAAACAATACTGATGGAACATTATAACTGTGAAGTATCGTCTTTCTTGTTCTTTCTCCTCTTTTTCTTCTTCGTCTTCTTCTCTTATTTTTTCTTGTGAGTTCATTTATCGACTACTTTACGCCGTCAGATCGTAAAAAGCCGTTAAGCAATCTGCGATATCTGCACTATTTATCCCAACACAGCAGACTTCAGCAAGACATTTTTAGATACTGGATTGCCTGCCCTCTTCAATTCTAAATGGTTTGATAGATTGAGTGGTCTTTTTCAGACTCACAACCTTAAGATGAAATATGATCTTTATCAATTCTAGTTCACCTCTCCTGACGAATGCAGTGATTTATAAGCCACTGTCTTCTTTTCAATGATCTAGTTGTGCATCTGCCGCTCGGGGTCGCGACCCATAGGTTGAGAACCGTTATTTTATATTTTAATGCAGAATAAAATTACTTGTAGCACGAACACCTGTCACATACAAATCTACTTTTCAATTGATTGTCAATATTATATGTTTATTTATATGTTGACTTGCACTTATACTATATTGTTTAAGAGTGATCTTATTTCAACAATGTGATATGTTTATGTGAATGTTCAATGTGATTTGCGCGTAGTTGTGTAGTCCTGGATCTTATCAGGTATTAATACAGAGCATTTCACTCACTACCGAACTTGGCATTTCATGAAAGGGTAAAGGTAAAGGTAAAGGTAAAGATAAAGATAAAGCTAAAGCTAAAGGTAAAGGTAAAGGTAAAGGTAAAGGTAAAGGTAAAGGTAAAGGTAAAGGTAAAGGTAAAGGTAAAGGTAAAGGTAAAGGTAAAGGTAAAGGTAAAGGTAAAGGTAAAGATAAAGTACGAGACTTGAATCGGCGTCTTAGCACGAGAGTTTTCACTCAAATGTGCCGGCCGCCTATCTAGAAGTGTTCGGAAACTTCTGGATAGTGTCGCTTCAAGCATCGAAACTCACGATGCGAGGTGGCATTTATCACATTCCCAAAGTACTACACTGGAACCATTTCTGCCAGCGGCTGGGTCGAAAGCGGGTTTTTTTTTTTCCAACCACGAGTACAACTCACGCTACGAACGTCGGTATCACGAATCGAACACGGGTTGTCCGAACGTCGGTAGCCCAGTCGGGTGGTTTTCCCAACTAGGCTACCGAGGCTCCCAAAAAGGGTTTTACCAATAAACAATCGCTTCTCAAGCGTAAACCAATGAATTTCCAGCTATTCTGTGTGAACTCGCGTGTGACGCACACTGTCACGAACAACAACCGTATAGTATAGGCACTCAGCGAAATAACAGAGATCGGAAGAAAGGCGCGTTAGGCAGGCTGCGCTTTACAGTTGCGCAACAAAAATGACACACACACACACACTACAGACACACACATACACTATCAATACACACGCACCCACTACAGATACACACACACTACAGACACACACACTACAGACACACACACACTACAGACACACACAATACAGACACATATACACTACACACACACACACACACTACATACACACATACACTATAGACAGCCACACACTACAAACACACTCTACTACAAAAACACTACTACAGACACACACACATCACGAACACGCTACACACACTACACATACATTACTACAGACGCATTCCTGTTCACATTTCTCACATAATGAACACACCCCTGTTTACATTTCTCACACAACAAAAACACCCATGTTCATATTTCTGATACAACAAAAACACCCTTGTTCACATTTCTCACACAACAAAAACACGTATGTTCACATTTCTCACACAACAAAAATAACCTTGTTCACATTTCTCACACAGCAAAAACACCCCTGTTCACATTTCTCACACAAAGAATACACCCCTGTTCACATTTCTCACACAACGAACACACCCCTGTTCACATTTCTCACACAACGAACACACCCCTGTTAAATTTTCTCACACAACGAACACACCCCTGTTCACATTTCTCACGCAACGAATACACCCCTGTTCAAATTTATCACACAACGAACATACCCCTGTTCACATTTCTCACACAACGAACACACCCCTGTTCACATTTCTCACACAACGAACACACCCCTGTTCAAATTTCTCACACAACGAACACACCCCTGTTCAAATTTCTCACACAACGAACATACCCCTGTTCACATTTCTCACACAACGAACACACACCTGTTCACATTTCTCACACACCCCTGTTCACATTTCTCACACAAAGAACATACCTCCGTTCACATTTCTCACACCACGAACACACCCCTGTTCACATTTCTCACACAGCGAACACACCCCTGTTCAAATTTCTCACACAACGAACACACCTCTGTTCAAATTTCCCACACAACGAACATACCCCTGTTCACATTTCTCACACAACGAACACACCCCTGTTCACATTTCTCACACAACGAACATACCCCTGTTCACATTTCTCACACAACGAACACACACCTGTTCACATTTCTCACACAACGAACATACCCTGTTCACATTTCTCACACAACGAACACACCCATGTTCACATTTCTCACACAACGAACATAACCCTGTTTACATTTCTCACACAACGAACACACCTCTGTTCAAATTTCTCACACAACGAACACACCCCTGTTCAAATTTCTCACACAACGAACATACCCCTGTTCACATTTCTCACACAACGAACACACCCGTTTTCACATTTCTCACACAACGAACACACCCCTGTTCACATTTCTCACACAACGAACACACTCCTGTTCACATTTCTCACACAACGAACATACCCCATTTCACATTTCTCACACAACGAACACACCCCTGTTCACATTTCTCACACAACGAACATACCCCTGTTCACATTTCTCACACAACGAACATACCCCTGTTCACATTTCTCACACATCGAACATACCCATGTTCACATTTCGCACACAACGAACACACTCTTGTTCACATTTCTCACACAACGAACACACTCCTGTTCACATATATCACACAACGAACACATCCCATGTTCACATTTCTCACACAACGAACACACCCCTGTTCACATTTCTCACACAACGAACACACCCCTATTCACACTTCTCACACAACGAACACACCCCTGTTCACATTTCTCATACAACGAACACACACCTGTTCACATATCGCACACAAAGAACACACTTCTGTTCACATTTCTCACACAACGAACACACCCTGTTTACATTTCTCACACAACGAACACACCCCTGTTCACATTTCTCACACAACGAACATACCACTGTTCACATTTCTCACACAACGAACACACACCTGTTCACATTTCTCACACAACGAACATACCCTGTTCACATTTCTCACACAACGAACACACCCATGTTCACATTTCTCACACAACAAACATACCCCTGTTTACATTTCTCACACAACGAACACACCTCTGTTCAAATTTCTCACACAACGAACACACCCCTGTTCAAATTTCTAACACAACGAACAAACCCTGTTCACATTTCTCACACAACGAACATACCCATGTTCACATTTCGCACACAACGAACACACTCCTGTTCACATTTCTCACACAACGAACACACTCTTGTTCACATATCTCACACAACGAACACATCCCATGTTCACATTTCTCACACAACGAACACACCCCTGTTCACATTTCTCATACAACGAACACACCCCTATTCACACTTCTCACACAATGAAAACACCCCTGTTCACATTTCTCATACAACGAACACACACCTGTTCACATATCGCACACAAAGAACACACTTCTGTTCACATTTCTCACACAACGAACACACCCCTGTTTAAATTTCTCACACAACGAACACACACCTGTTCACATTTCTCAGACAACGAACATACCCGTTTTCACATTTCTGACACAACGAACATACCCTGTTCACATTTCTCACACAACGAACATACCCGTTTTCACATTTCTGACACAACGAACATACCCTGTTCACATTTCTCACACAACGAACACATTTCTGTTCACATTTCTCACACAACGAACACACTCCTGTTCACATATCTCACACAACGAACACATCCCATGTTCACATTTCTCACACAACGAACACACCCCTGTTCACATTTCTCACACAACGAACACACCACAAAATTCACACTTCTCACACAACGAACACACCCTGTTCACATTTCTCACACAACGAACACACACCTGTTCACATATCTCACACAAAGAACACACTTCTGTTCACATTTCTCACACAACGAACACACCTGTTCACATTTGTCACACAACGAACACACACCTGTTCACATTTCTCACACAACGAACACACCCATGTTTACATTTCTCACACAACGAACACACACCTGTTCACATTTCTCAGACAACGAACACACTTCTGTTCACATTTCTCACACAACGAACACACTTCTGTTCACATTTCTCACACAACGAACACGCTTGTGTTCACATTTCTCACACATCGAACACACCCTTTTCACATTTCTCACACAACGAACATACCCCTGTTCACATTACTCACACAACGAACACACTCCTGTTCACATTTCTCACACAACGAACACTCCCCTGTTCAAATTTCTCACACAACGAACATACCCCTGTTCACATTTCTCACACAACGAACATACCCGTTTTCACATTTCTGACACAACGAACATACCCTGTTCACATTTCTCACACAACGAACACACTTCTGTTCACATTTCTCACACAACGAACACACTCCTGTTCACATATCTCACACAACGAACACATCCCATGTTCACATTTCTCACACAACGACCACACCCCTGTTCACATTTCTCACACAACGAACACACACCTGTTCACATATCTCACACAAAGAACACACTTCTGTTCACATTTCTCACACAACGAACACACCTGTTCACATTTCTCACACAACGAACACACCTGTTCACATTTGTCACACAACGAACACACACCTGTTCACATTTCTCACACAACGAACACACCCCTTTTCACATTTCTCACACAACAAAAACACCCCTGTTCACATTTCTCACACAACAAAAACACTCCTGTTCACATTTCTCACACAACGAACATACCCCTGTTCACATTTCTCACACAACGAACACACCCCTGTTCACATTTCTCACACAACGAACATACCCCTGTTCACATTTCTCACACAACGAACATACCACTGTTCACATTTCTCACACAACGAACATACCCATGTTCACATTTCGCACACAACGAACACACTCTTGTTCACATTTCTCACACAACGAACACACTCCTGTTCACATATCTCACACAACGAACACATCCCATGTTCACATTTCTCACACAACGAACACACCCCTGTTCACATTTCTCATACAACGAACACACACCTGTTCACAGATCGCACACAAAGAACACACTTCTGTTCACATTTCTCACACAACGAACACACCCCTGTTTACATTTCTCACACAACGAACATACCCCTGTTCACATTTCTCACACAACGAACATACCACTGTTCACATTTCTCACACAACGAACATACCCTGTTCACATTTCTCACACAACGAACATACCCCTGTTCACATTTCTCACACAACGAACACACTCCTTTTCACATTTCTCACACAACGAACATACCCTGTTAACATTTCTCACACAACGAACACACCCATGTTCACATTTCTCACACAACGAACATACTCCTGTTTACATTTCTCACACAACGAACACACCCCTGTTCAAATTTCTCACACAACGAACACACCCCTGCTCAAATTTCTCACACAACGAACATACTCCTGTTCACATTTCTCACACAACGAACACACCCGTTTTCACATTTCTCACACAACGAACATACCCCTGTTCACATTTCTCACACAACGAACACACTCCTGTTCACATTTCTCACACAACGAACATACCCCATTTCACATTTCTCACACAACGAACACACCTCTGTTCACATTTCTCACACAACGAACATACCCCTGTTCACATTTCTCACACAACGAACATACCCATGTTCACATTTCGGACACAACGAGCACACTCCTGTTCACATTTCTCACACAACGAACACACTCCTGTTCACATATCTCACACAACGAACACATCCCTTGTTCACATTTCTCACACAACGAACACACCCCTGTTCACATTTCTCATACAACGAACACACCCCTATTCACACTTCTCACACAACGAACACACCCCTGTTCACATTTCTCATACAACGAACACACACCTGTTCACATATCGCACACAAAGAACACACTTCTGTTCACATTTCTCACACAACGAACACACCCCTGTTTACATTTCTCACACAACGAACACACACCTGTTCACATTTCTCACACAACGAACACACTTGTGTTCACATTTCTCACACATCGAACACACCCTTTTCACATTTCTCACACAACGAACATACCCCTGTTCACATTTCTCACACAACGAACACACTCCTGTTCACATTTCTCACACAACGAACATACCCTGTTCACATTTCTCACACAACGAACACACCCATGTTCACATTTCTCACACAACGAACATACCCCTGTTTACATTTCTCACACAACGAACACATCCCTATTCAAATTTCTCACACAACGAACACACCACTGTTCAAATTCTCACACAACGAACACACCCCTGTTCACATTTCTCGCACAACGAACACACCTCAAAATTCACACTTCTCACACAACGAACACACCCCTATTCACATTTCTCACACAACGAACACACACCTGTTCACATATCTCACACAAAGAACACACTTCTGTTCACATTTCTCACACAACGAACACACCTGTTCACATTTGTCACACAACGAACACACACCTGTTCACATTTCTCACACAACGAACACACCCATGTTTACATTTCTCACACAACGAACACACACCTGTTCACATTTCTCAGACAACGAACACACTTCTGTTCACATTTCTCACACAACGAACACACTTCTGTTCACATTTCTCACACAACGAACACGCTTGTGTTCACATTTCTCACACATCGAACACACCCTTTTCACATTTCTCACACAACGAACATACCCCTGTTCACATTACTCACACAACGAACACACTCCTGTTCACATTTCTCACACAACGAACACTCCCCTGTTCAAATTTCTCACACAACGAACATACCCCTGTTCACATTTCTCACACAACGAACATACCCGTTTTCACATTTCTGACACAACGAACATACCCTGTTCACATTTCTCACACAACGAACACACTTCTGTTCACATTTCTCACACAACGAACACACTCCTGTTCACATATCTCACACAACGAACACATCCCATGTTCACATTTCTCACACAACGACCACACCCCTGTTCACATTTCTCACACAACGAACACACACCTGTTCACATATCTCACACAAAGAACACACTTCTGTTCACATTTCTCACACAACGAACATACCCGTTTTCACATTTCTGACACAACGAACACACACCTGTTCACATTTCTCACACAACGAAAACATCCCTTTTCACATTTCTCACACAACAAAAACACCCCTGTTCACATTTCTCACACAACAAAAACACTCCTGTTCACATTTCTCACACAACTAACATACCCCTGTTCACATTTCTCACACAACGAACATACCCCTGTTCACATTTCTCACACAACGAACATACCACTGTTCACATTTCTCACACAACGAACATACCGATGTTCACATTTCGCACACAACGAACACACTCCTGTTCACATTTCTCACACAACGAACACACTCCTGTTCACATATCTCACACAACGAACACATCCCATGTTCACATTTCTCACACAACGAACACACCCCTGTTCACATTTCTCATACAACGAACACACACCTGTTCACAGATCGCACACAAAGAACACACTTCTGTTCACATTTCTCACACAACGAACACACCCCTGTTTACATTTCTCACACAACGAACACACACCTGTTCACATTTCTCAGATAACGAACACACTTCTGTTCACATTTCTCACACAACGAACACACTTCTGTTCAAATTTCTCACATAACGAACGCACTTGTGTTCACATTTCTCACACATCGAACACACCCTTTTCACATTTCTCACAAAACGAACACACTTCTGTTCACATTTGTCACACAACGAACACACTCCTGTTCACATATCTCACACAACGAACACACACATATTCACATTTCTCACACAACGAACACACCCCTGTTCACATTTCTCACACAACGAACACACCCCTGTTCACATTTCTCAGACAACGAACACACACCTGTTCACATATCTCACACAACGAACACACTATTGTTCACATTTCTCACCCAACGAACACACACCTGCTCACATTTCTCACACACCCCTTTTCACATTTCTCACACAAAGAACATACCTCCGTTCACATTTCTCACACCACGAACACACCCCTGTTCACATTTCTCACACAACGAACACACCCCTGTTCAAATTTCTCACACAACGAGCACACCTCTGTTCAAATTTCTCACACAACGAACATACCCCTGTTCACATTTCTCACACAACGAACACACGCCTGTTCACATTTCTCACACAACGAACATAACCCTGTTCACATTTCTCACACAACGAACACACTCCTTTTCACATTTCTCACACAACGAACATCCCCTGTTCACATTTCTCACACAACGAACACACCCATGTTCACATTTCTCACACAACGAACATACCCCTGTTTACATTTCTCACACAACGAACACACCCCTGTTCAAATTTCTCACACAACGAACACACCCCTGTTCAAATTTCTCACACAACGAACATACTCCTGTTCACATTTCTCACACAACGAACACACCCGTTTTCACATTTCTCACACAACGAACATACCCCTGTTCACATTTCTCACACAACGAACAGACTCCTGTTCACATTTCTCACACAACGAACATACCCCATTTCACATTTCTCACACAACGAACACACCTCTGTTCACATTTCTCACACAACGAACATACCCCTGTTCACATTTCTCACACAACGAACATACCCCTGTTCACATTTCTCACACAACGAACATACCCATGTTCACATTTCGCACACAACGAACACACTCCTGTTCACATTTCTCACACAACGAACACACTCCTGTTCACATATCTCACAGAACGAACACATCCCTTGTTCACATTTCACACACAACGAACACACCCCTGTTCACATTTCTCATACAACGAACACACCCCTATTCACACTTCTCACACAACGAACACACCCCTGTTCACATTTCTCATACAACGAACACACACCTGTTCACATATCGCACACAAAGAACACACTTCTGTTCACATTTCTCACACAACGAACACACCCCTGTTTACATTTCTCACACAACGAACACACACCTGTTCACATTTCTCAGACAACGAACACACTTCTGTTCACATTTCTCACACAACGAACACACTTGTGTTCACATTTCTCACACATCGAACACACCCTTTTCACATTTCTCACACAACGAACATACCCCTGTTCACATTTCTCACACAACAAAAAACACCCCTGTTCACATTTCTCACACAACAAAAACACTCCTTTTCACATTTCTCACACAACAAAAAAACTCCTGTTCACATTTAGCTGCGATACCTTCTTGTGTGTAAAAATCATCGCGGAAATCTCGAGTTTGGTGTAGAGTGATGTCCCCCTGTATGTGTAGTGTTACTGTAGCTCGCGCATGCTGTAGGGATCTCCATACTCGATCATGCAAAAGCTATAGGAGCCTAAATTGTTATTATTTTCTTCTCACTGGCGTTCACCTGTTGACTGCTAAATAAATTGTCTTCTTTGTCATCCGTCTTTAGAAGGACGTTAAATTGGCGCCGTAGATGCGTTGTGTTGTGGTTTCCAGTCATCATCAAGTACCGGGCCTGCTGGCGTAGGTGATAAAGTCTCTCCACAACTTTCGGACACGACAGTTATTTATCATTTCTGTTGTGACCTTCTGCCAAGCCATTCTCTTAAGCTGTCTGGTATCTTTTCTCTTTGCTTCCCTCTATCTTTTCGTCCCTCAATTTTCCCAGTTGTTACAATATATTCCAGTTGTTCTCTTCTCATTACATGGCCAAACAATGATGGTTGTTTCTTCCTAATATTGGATATTAGCTCTTTTTTTTGCTTTGCCCTTTTTCAGAACGTTTTCATTACTCTTCTTAGCTGTCCATGCTAATTTCAACATTCTTCTGTAAAACCACATTTCTACAGACCCCAGTGATTTTCTTGTCTGTTGTCCTATTGTCCATGATTCACATCCATATGCTAAGATGGTTACAGAACGTTACCCGTGTTTACTGGTCATGAGGCTACTGGGACACTACTGCAATGAGGGAAGATAGAAAAGAGTAGGGAACAGACAAATAAATGCATTGCTACGGTAAGGCTGGTAGCAAGGAGCCAGTAGTGGGGTGTAACGCCAGAATTGGTTCTATATAGCACCGATGTTCTCTCTTTCTCACTTCTATTGACATAGATTTGTTGCATAAGATATTTTTCATTTTCTGAAATGCTATTTTGGCCTGAGCTGTTTTGCTTTTTATAGAGTATTTAGAGTATTACGGTTCGCAATGACTTTCTTGACATTTCCGGCTTTTACTTGAGAAGTTAGAGGTCGTCTAGTTCCAGGATATGGGCGGAAAACTGTGTAGCTTGTCCTGCCCAGAGGTATTGCAATACTCATCATCATCATCATTGGGTGCCTTCTCCGCATCGAAGGTTGGCTACCATGGAGCGCCATTCCACTCTGTCTCTTGCTTAGATGGTGCAGATTGTCATAGGCTGACTTGTCCATCTTTTGATGTTACTCGTCCATGTTAGTCTTGGTCTGCCTCTGCCTCTTTTACCTTGTATCTTCCCCTCTAATATTACTTTATTAGACTGTTGTGTCTTTTAACATGACCAAAAAATTGCATTTGTCTTGCTCTAATTGTGTTTAGTAGTTCTTTTTTCACCATTAGTCGTCCTAAAACATCCTCGTTTGATTTCTTTTCTTTCCATCCAATTCTACCTATTCTTCTGTAAATCCACATTTCAAAGGCCTCAATTTTCTGTTCTGTTTTCTGGTCTAATGTCAATGTTTCTGCACCATACAGGAATATTGAGAAGATGTAACATTTGCTATTCTTAGTTTTAGCCCTGTTGTTATTTGTTTTGATGTTAGTATATTTTTCATGGCATTGAAATACTTTTTGCCTTACCTATTCTTTTATTATTTCAGTTGTACATTTTCCATCACTGGTTATAGTATGTCCCAGGTAGTTGTAGCTCTGAACTGTCTCTAGATGTATTCCTTCAACTTTGATATTTAATTGTAGGTCTTGAGAATTTCCTTTATTTATGATCATAGTTTTAGTCTTTTATTTGCAACACTAGGTCTTCTATATCAGTAAGAGCCACAACTACAGGGAACACAGCGATCCTAGCTTCTGTTAGTCAGCCTGTTTTGACGCAGGCTGTTACGGGGTGGGCAGACTAGAAGGTCGAGGCTATGTCTTGGACAGCTGATGGGTCGCCGACCATTCCGTTACGGCCGCAAGTCGCAGACGCTTTAGCTCCCCCCTCCTCTTTCCAAAATCTAGACAGAAAGACATATCGTATTATTTGTGCATCAAAATTAGGCTAGTCCCTATTTTCAACTTGCTGTAAATGTTGTATCTATGTATAGCTTTCATACAATTTGCTGTGGAAATTTCATTTGTAATAAGACCTATTTCTAGAGATCTACTTTTGTAGAGTTCGTTAAGACGGTAAATAGTAAACACGAACACAACTGAAATGCGCTGTAAAGCAAGGGACGCAATTTATCTGCACATTCACGTCTACAAATCTGTTTTACTGCGGTTAACTATTACCCAGTTATCTGCAAGCTGAATTCAGAATCAATCTCACGGACGGCCGGTATTATACAAACAATCGGTCGATATCATGCAATCCTATCCATCGCCTCTTTGATTAACTTTATTAGTGGCCATGGGAGATAACTGCCGGAGTGCTCAACGAACTGGACCTGCCAAAACGAGACAAAGCAGACATGTTTAGCAACGAGAAGAACGTTATTCATTTAAGAAACGTTACTCCGACAAGATGGCGTGAAATTATACAATCGACTTCTCTAAGTTACTACTGATTTCGTTCAGTGGGTTTCCGGTTTAGCTGCGTGGAATGAAGATGGGATTTTGTTAAGAGGCATCTGGCGGGCATGCTACAACCATGGGCTGGGGGGGGGGGGGGAGATTGAATTTTTAAACTGATCGTAAAATGGCATGGGTGGTTTTCTCGCCTGATAGATGGACAGACAGATTGATATGAGTGGGTGGGTGGGTGGGGGGTGGGTAGATGGATGGATGGATGGATGGATGGATGGATGGATGGATGGGTGGATGGATGGAATGATGGACGGATATATGGTGGATAGATAGATAGTTGGATGGAAGGCTAGATTGATGTATGGAGGGATTGATGGATAGATGGTGGATGTATGAAAGGAAGAATAGATGAATCTCTCTCTCTCTCTCTCTCTCTCTCTCTCTCTCTCTCTGCGATCAGGACTCAATCAGAGTAAGGATTCCAGACTCTCACGTGAAGTCAGCTGTCAAGCTAAGTGTGTGATCGTCCCCACAGACAGAACATCACAAGTAGAGTTCGCCAGATCCACTCTGATTGAAAACCCGTTAAAACGTTGCACTGTGTTCTGCGCCAGTGGCCCAGTGCATCCGATTTCAGCCAGCATTTTATTCGGGTTGCTTTCCCTAGCCTTTGAAGGCCGGCCTTCCCAGGTTTACGAGCACCATCTGCCCGAGTCACCAGAGGTGACTAACACAGACATGCACACACAAAGATGTGAGATGTGACTAACACAGACACGCACGCACAAAGATATGAGATGTGACTAACACAGACAGGCACACACAAAGATGTGAGATGTGACTAACACAGACATGCACACATCGATACGAGGCATGACTAACACTGACACACATCAAGATATATGAAACATGACTAACATAAACATGCACATAAAGATATGAGATATAACTGACATTGACATGCACACACACAGATATGACACATGCCTAACATAGAAATGCACACAAAGATAAGAGATATGACTAACATAGATATGTACACACAAGGATATGAGATGTGACAAACACATACATGCACACACAAAGATATGAGATATCACTAACCCAGACATGCACACACAAAGATATGACATATGACTAACACTGGTACACGCTAAGATATGAGATATGACTAAACACAGACACACATAAAGATATGAGACATGATTAACACGGACACACCGAGATGTGAGATATGACTAACATGACACACACCAAGATATGAGCCATGGCCATCACACACAAGCTAAGATATGAGCCATGGCTAGGACAGAAACACAACAAAATATGAGCCATGGCTAGGACAGAAACACAACAAGATATGAGCTTTGGCTTCACTAAAAAACACCAAGAAATGAACCATGTCTAGCACAGAAACACATTAAAGTGCCCATATGCTTGGGCTTGTTGTAGTCGGCAGACTCTTCTGAACGTGGGAATCACAGGTTCCGTTAAACAATTGTCCGGAGATTTGAGAGTGCAGTCTGACCCATAGAACGTTCTCTTGCATGTACAGATTCCCGATCAGCTGTTCACAGGTGTCGTTGAAACAGTTGTCCGGACATTTGAGAGTACACATGATGTCACAGCCATCAGAACACATCTGTTCGCACTGTAGCCCAAAATTACCATCGGGACAAGTGTCATTACAGGTATAGCCAAGATGTTTACATTGTAATCATTTCCGGATTTTTCCTCAAATAAAGGACAGACACTGAGACAAGACCCGGAACAGTCATGTCCATAGATCCCATGTGAACAGTTGCCGTGACAAGTACCGATGATGACATTGCAGCCTTTACTACACCCACTACACATTGCACAAAACGACCAAGAATCCTCTTCCAGACAATAGGTGTCTGTAAATATTTGCACCTCACATACCGTCAGTGCAATGTCGGCCTGCGAAATTGTCGGTGAGAACTCAATCTTAATGTGTGCCATTGACGTTTGTGTTTTGACTACAATAGTGTTCACAGATAAATTAGGGTATGATATATCATTATACTGGAACACTACTCCGCCACTGTCAGAGAAAGCCTTTAGAGTGGCATTCTTTACACGAATCATAGTGTTAGCTCGATGATAGATTCGAATGGTGTGAGTCTTCTGGGGCGTTGCAAAGTTCAGATACCAGTAAACAGAATTGGTTCCACTTCTCCATTGTGTGTGTGTGTGTGTGTGCATTCATTGTCATAGAGATTGGTCTTTGTTTTGCTATTAACTGCGGTCTCTGGTCCACATCCTGTATAACAAGCATCAAATGTGTCGGTCTGGTTTGTGATCTGTTTGACAGCCACTTTCCGACCCCCGCCAATGTGGATGGAGCAGATATTTGCAACTATCGCCCTTTCAATCCGTAACTTGTTGATCAGACCAGCCACAGAGCAGAAGACATCAATCTCGTGCGGACTAACTACAAACCTTGATACAGTGTTACATGAGGCAGAACCATTCAGTTTTACCGTGAAACTGTACGGATATTTTAAGTCATTCGCATAAATCCTAAACCAGGAGCACGGCAAAGATTGATTGAGAGTTGCCTCAACTGATGTAGAATCTGTGTCCGGATTACATGAGGTGTCGTTGTTATCAAACAGGAAAGTAGGTTCAGATTTTTGGGCATATTTGTAAATAAAATCCAAGTACTGACACTGGGGTCCGAAAATTTCGTGCTGACAACTGTCATTGTTAGATTGAATAGATGAATGAATTAAAGGAAGGATAAATGCATGAAAGGATGGATAGATGGATGGAAGGAAGGATAGATGCATGAAAGGATATATATAAATGGATGAAAGGAAGTATAGATGGATGAAAGGAAGTATAGATGCATGAAATGAAGTATAGATGGATGAATGAATAGATTGATAGTGGGTAGACAGATGTATGGATGAATGTATAGATAGATAGATGGATGATTGGAATGGTTGGGTGAATGGATGGATGGATTCACGGAATCACATATACTGATAGATAAATAGATAGATGAACGCAAGTACAGTCAGACAAAGAGACAGACATGCAGACAGATAGAATGATTCCAAAGTGTATTAACCATTCTTATTTTATCTGTATTTCCTGCTGTATAAAAATACTAGAGGGAAAGTTTTAATGAAATTTGCTGTCGTTATTTGATCTCTTATCCCCGCTAATGATATATTTATTTACATAAAGTTATGGTGGGTGACTAAGATTCAGATCAAGTGGAACAAAAAAAAAAAAAAGAATACCTTCACTGTAGAAAACTAACAGAAGCGTCCAAGCACTCTTACTCCCAACTTTCTCGTCTATACTTTTTATTCTTCAATTTTTTTTAAAATTTCCAGTTCCACATTATTTCTCTTTACTTACGATTTTATATCTCTACATTTCTCCTATCCTCCAACATGTGACACATCTCTGTCTCCTCTCACTATACCATCTCTCATCACTCTGTCGACGTCTCCCTAACCTCATCATCCGATATGTAGCTATAGGTATCTGTGCCTCACCGCTTGTTGTCGTTGTCCCCGTCTACTGAAGACGGCCACAGGCTAAAACGTCAGTATTTTGTTGTGTTCCATTTTTAAACCTGTCACCATACCTTGAATGCGTGTACACCACACCTCCCCACTGTCTCATTGCTACCAGCTTTACCGCAGCACTACAATTAGTTGCCTGTCCCCCCTCCCCTCTCTCTTCCACAGTTGTTTGTTTACATCTAAAAGTGACATTTTAGTTCCAATCTTACAAATTTTGCAGCATTTATGGATGCCTGATTCTAGTACATTCCACTCATTCTTAAAATTGATAAATTGCGGAAGTGGTTTCAATTTGTAACACCCGAGACAAAACGTTAAATTCGTAGCTAAACTAAATATTTGTGTATAAATGATATTTTAGTAGTAAACACTTTCCGTAAGTTTCGACGCACTGTACGTCATGTAGACTTCGGTCTGGTACATTTAGCCGCAGAGTGCATCACTCTCAATTTGATTCGTGTAAACCATCATCAAACCGCATTCTTTTTATATATCCTGTGTTATCTTGGTATTGGTGAAATCTAATTCTTTGTTTAATCTTCTAAAAATTCATATATATTATGTTATGTATTAGATAAACATAAACATGTACATCGATATTTAAAACGATGAAATATTGTGTCTCTGAGATCTCTTCCGTTGCATTGATAACAACCTTCCGTACTGAAATAAGTAAATGAAGTTAATGCTCCGCGTAATAAACTGATAAAAGATTGGTAAATGTGAGAGCTTTAAGGGGTATCATATTCCATTTTTAAAACCTGACATTTTTTATTTTTTTATATTTTAAAAACCACCTTCTTACAATCACTTTTAATCTAAAATAGAAGTAGCTTCATCATATTTTAGGAATGATTAGATGG
>JAVIAB010000107.1:21887145-22032145 GCA_032433765.1 Megaustenia siamemsis
TTATTACATTCAAATTTAATATTAGAAAAGTTGTAGTTTAAATTTAAATATCTTGATTTGAATGTAATTTACTAGTTTAGTGTCCCAAATTATTTCTACTTGGAGTAATGTCCCCATGCACTTTATTTGGTCTCTCTCAAATCTGTTATTAGAAGACACCTGGGTTAGGTTTAGGGTTTGGCATAGCCTTACAACTAAACCTAACCCTAAACCCAGTTGAAAAAATACAATTAAATTAATACAATCTAAAAACAGTTGATAATTCAAGTATGTCCAGTCAGTGAGTGGAGATCACTCGTTTAGGACAAATAATTTGGGACACTAAACTCGTAAATGACAGATTTAATATAATGAAATTTTTGGTGGAAAATAACAAAATTGATTATTAATTTGTTTATTTATTATAACTTATTTAAATTAATTATTTTACACCAGAAAGTTTTGAATATAAAATTTGTCAGTTTAATTAAAAAAACTATTTCTTATTGTCATGATAAACTTTGACTTAATAATTAACACAAGTTTCTTTAGTGAAGTGTTAAAATGTATATATCCTGCAATCACATAATTTAACAATTTATTTTTTAAATAGGGAAATATTGTCGATTTAGAATGATGAGGTAAGACGAATATGGCAGACCACCGTGAAAGAGATTAGAGACTCATCACGTAACACTCCAAAGAAAGCCATGGAGAGAAATTCTCCTAAACATTAATGGAAAGATAATCAATAACCTAAGATATGCTGATGATACTGTTCTACTAGCAGAAAATCCTAAAGACCTACAACAATTGCTTAATGTGATAAACATAACAAGCAAAAAATATGGACTAGAAATGAATATCAAAAAGACTAAAACTATGATCATAAACAAAGAAAATTCTCAAGACCTACAATGAAATATCACAGTTGAGGGAATACATCTGGAGACAGTCCAGAGTTACAAATATCTGGGACATACTATAACCAATGATGGAAAATGCAAAACTGAAATAAACAAAAGAATAGGTATGGCAAAAAGTAATTTTAATGCCATGAAAAATATACTAACAACAAAACAAATATCAGCAGGACTGAAACTAAGAATGGCAAAATGTTACGTCTTCTCAATATTCCTGTATGGTGCAGAAACATGGACATTAAATAAGAAAACAGAACAGAAAATTGAAGCCTTTGAAATGTGGATTTATAGAAGAATAGGTAGAATTGGATGGAAACAAAAGATAACAAACGAGGAAGTTTTAAAACAACTGAAAATAAAAAGAGAACTACTAAATACAATTAAGAAAAGACAAATGAAATTTTTGGGGCATGTTAAAAGACACAACAGCCTACTAAAAGTAATATTGGAAGGAAAAATACAAGGTAAAAGAGGCAGAGGCAGACCAAGACTAACATGGATGAGTAACATCAAAAGATGGACAAGTCAATCTATGTCAGCCTGCACCATCAAAGCAAGAAACACAGTAGAATGGCGATCCATGGTAGCCAACCTTCATTGCGGAGAAAGCACACGATGATGATGATGAATATTTATATTATTAATGTCCTGAAAATTAAGCCATATATCATTTGTTGTAGTTATTTGAAAGCCCCAGTACCACTGTATATGAATTAAAATCCATAATTAATCAACCGCTCGTGCCAGTGGAATTATCCGAGTTAACATCTCATCGAATTGAAAGATACAAACAAAGAAAGCCAACTGCAGTCCCCGTCATAGCATCATAATTATTTATGATATATCATTATATCACGTTGAGGTTGATAACAAATGGATGTAGTTTTTTTTTAAATTTGTAAATTAAAATTATCTATATATTATATGAGCCGCGATAGCTCAGTGGTTAGTGAACTGGACTACCACGGACAAGGGGTAGGGTTCGATCTCAACCGACGGCTCCGGGTTCACCCAGCCTTAAATGGGTACCGGATTTTTTTCTGGGAAAGTAAAGCAGCACGGGCGTAATACTGACCACATTACCCCAAAAATCATGTGTTGAAGGTCTGTAAAATATAGGGTCACTAACATCATATTCCTATACGCCACTTGGCGTGACGGGGGTACTTTACTTTTTATATATTATATTAATGTCTAAAAAAAAAATAATCACTTTTTTTTGACTCAGTAATTTAATTAAAGAAGCTGTAAATAAAATTAGAAAGCATATTCATGTGTTTTGTCTAAAAGAGTAAACCAACTTTTGTTTTTGCAATGATACAAATGGGCTAGCAGGTAATGTTTTAGAGTTTGAGGACTAATTTAAGTGCCTAGATAAGACATCAAGAGCATACAGAATGAAAATCAATGCTGATAAATCCAAACTAATGACAAGCAAAACTCGGGGCATTGAAAGAATAATCACAATAAATTGAGAGGCACTTGAAACAATCAACCCGTTCAAATATCAAACATTCAGAACTAGACATATTAGCTAGAAATACACAGGCAGTGAGAGATCTGACAAGACTACTAAATATATGGAAAAACTAAAACATCTGCCTAACAAACAAAAAATCAGATTATTACTAACAGCAGTAGTATCTGTATATCTGTAAGCATGCAAAATATGGACACTCACTGTTGATCCTTAAAAAAAAATGAATACAGTTTCTGGAAATGAGAGGGTATTGATAGGTTTTGCTAATATTTTGTATTGACTATATCACCAATAATAAACCTTGGATGGCAGATGTACAACAGAGGTGAGATGCAGAACGGCTCAGGCAAAAGCAACTTTCTAAAAAATGAGGAAGATACTGTGCAATCCATTTTTGACAATAGAAACAAGAAAAATAGTTCTTAAATGTTATGTTGAGCCAGTCTTAACATATGGATGTGTATCATGTACAATAGGACAACACACAAGAAAATCACTAGAGGCTGTAGAAATATGGTTTTACAGAAGAAATAGACAGAAATAGAACAGAAGAATTTTTTGAGAATACCATGGACAGTTAAGAAGAGTAATGAAGACATTCTGAAAGAGGCCAAAGCTTCCCATTGGAAGCAGTGTGAATTGTACTCATGTGTGGAAAAAAAAAAAAAGATACCCCTGTGATCAACCTGGCTGCTAGCAGAAATGGGCACCATTGTTCATAATCTGGAAAAGTGAGGAATTGCACAGCACTCATGAGTTACGATGCTTGAGGTGACACTAGACAGGAGTCTCCGAACACTTCTGGATAGGCAGCTGAGCACATATGAGCATAAAAACATTTTAAAAATATAAAAACATATAGTAGTAATATTAGTAGCCTCCATCAGTCATAGTTGACTATGGATTTTTCAGCGCCCCTAGAAATGTTATTTTTTCTTTTCTTTCCTTTCACAGTGTATTCTCTTTTTCTATGAATCTGTCTGCTTCTTGTTTGAGGTGAACCTTTAGAGATTTTTAAACATAAAATGTCTTTAAAAACATATAAAACCCATATGCTAAGACTCCAATTCAAGTCTTGTTCCTTTATCTTTTAAATATGTAATATGGCAGACCACCGTGAAAGAGATTGGAGCCTCATCACGTAACACTCCAAAGAAAGCCATGGAGAGAAAATTCTAACTAAGAATAGCAAAATGTTACATTTTCTCAATATTCCTGTATAGTGCAGAAGCCTTTGAAATGTTAAATTTATAGAAGAATAGGTAGAATTGGATGGACAGAAAAGAAAACAAACGATGAAGTTTTAAAACAACTAAAAATAAAAAGAACTACTAAATACAATTAAGGCAAGACAAATGAAATTTTTGGGCACGTTAAAAGACACAACAGCCTACTAAAAGTAATATTGGAAGGGAAAATACAAGGTAAAAGAGGCAGAGGCAGACCAAGATTAACATGGACGAGTAACATCAAAAGATGGACAAGTCAATCTATGACAACCTGCACCATCAAAGCAAGAAACAGAGTGGCATGGCGATCCATGGTAGCCAACCTTCGTTGCGGAGACAGCACTCGATGATGATGATGATGTGTTGGTGGTACCATTTTAAAACACAGAATGTCACTTTGTGGTAAAACATTTACTAAACTTTACTATTGCACATTGTAAGGTTAGATTGGTTATAAGAGAGATTTTTAGTGCTGGCTTATGCCAGGTTATATATTAATACATTTTTTTAACACTTTAAAAAATATTCTAGCTTTTTTTTTTTACTGAGGAGCTTCAGTAGCTGAGTGGTTAGTGCACTCACTTCCCGATAAGAAGGGTCCTAGATAAATTTATGGAATCTGCAGACTTTTATTTGATCAACAAATTATCTCTGAGGTTCACCCAGCCTCTGAAAATGGGGACCAGAGATTTTTCTGGGAAGTAAAGGTGACCTGGGATGATACTGATGACATAACTCAAGTTGTATCTTTCTATCTATTGTCCTTTTGAGCCAAAGATGGCACATAGGGCAGAACCACAATCTCAAAAACAGAAACCTTGCATGCCAAAAATGGCACATATTGCAGAGATCACTGCTTCTAAAATCTATGGCTGTTTCCATAACAATACTTTTTACAATGACATCTTGTCAAGCCATCGATCAATCTCCTTAGTCGCCTTTTACGACATGCCTGAAAGGTCACAGTGTCACTATTCTTTACTTTCCTCATAATGAGGACCCGGTAACACACAGGAGATTGTATCTTTGTTCATGGGAAAATATAATCACTAACAACATATTCCCAACATGATTAGCAAGACTGTGGAGGGAACCTTTGGTTGACTTTTACTGCACTTTCCTTTTAATGCTCTTCTCTGACTAGCATAACAAAAATTTGGATTGAACTAAATTCAGAAAAAATCCAAGAAAGCAATGGCTAACAACTCACAGTTAGCAGCTGATGCCAAAAAGTCATGGCAGTCACACATAGACAACAAAGGATCTTTCATTCGGAAGGATTCACAATTTCGTAACTGGATCACAGGTAGGTAAAGATGGTTATGTGTGTATATATATATATATATATATATAGTATATAAGGAAATTAGGATGTAACATGGGATAACCATATGATATAAACCTTACAAGCTTTTTACATGAGAAGGACAAGTCTCTTCCTCATTTTCATTGCATTTAGATCTTGAATGACCAAGAAGGAGATTAATTATCAATAGACACTGTCCAAGTGCATTGCTCTTCATCATCATCATCATCATTGTGTCTTCAAATGTTACATTGGACTCATAATTTACCTCACCGTAAGTCCCTGTTCTGGGTGAACTTTTTAACCTCATTTAGAAAATGTATACGCCTGTGGTCCTTGCCTCTCTTGTCAGCATTCTTCTTTGTATTTAGAGACAGATCTCTTTTTCTTTTTCTTGTTGTTTCCCATTTGAGAGCTGGCCTTGTGATTCTCTGGTTATGTCTTCTCATTATGTGATGACATAAACCACTTTTTTTTCATGACTAGAAGTGAGATTGTTGATTCATGTCATGACTAGAAGTGAGATTGTTGATTCATGTCATGACTAGAAGTGAGATTGTTGATTCATGTCATGACTAGAAGTGAGATTGTTGATTCATGTCATGACTAGAAGTGAGATTGTTGATTCATGTCATGACTAGAAGTGAGATTGTTGATTCATGTCATGACTCTTATACCTGCACTGGTGTTGAATTTATTCCTTGAATAGAATGTATTTTCCTTAGGTGTTTGTTTTTTTTAATGTGTACAGTGATGATGGTTCCATATTCGAGAGCAGGAACTCGACAAGATCTGTTCATATGCTACACATACACAGCCACAATTCACTCTTATGTTATTGGGTATATACATGCTCCACCATGCATATCCTGTTCAACTGCTAGTCTGTTCCACTGCAGGATTTCTGTAATATTGTGCTGGGCTACGTAACAACAATTTTTAAGTGAAATCTGTTATCCACCCATTACTTATGAGAGGTGGAAAACAACTAAAGAAATAGAAAATAAATAAGATGTATTTGTTTTCAAATGCTTCAGTAAAATCTTTTGTATACCATGGCATGAATTCACATCAAGTGAATCAAGAAAAATGCTAAAGCATTCAATAATATCTTCAATAATCAAGAAAAATGCTAAAGCATTCAATAATATCTTCAATAATCAAGAAAAGAAGGTGGTCATATGTTAGCTATGTTTTGAGAAGAGGCAATAAGAGAGTCTCAAAGCAGGCTCTCAAATGGGAATCTGAGGGTAAAAAAAAAGAGTGACCAACCTGGAGAAACACTGAAAAGAACACTGAGATAAGAAGCCAAAATAGCAGGTCTCAGCTCCTTTTTCATAGATTGGGAGACTTGCCTAGAATAGTGATGTGTGGTGAATACAATTCTTTCCTGTGCAAAATCTGACACTTTTTTCAAAAATGGTCACACCATTCTTGGAGATTCTAGAATTTCTGCCTCATTTGCTGTCTTTAGGTTGGAAAGGACTATAGTCTATAGGAGTATAGATTTATCACAAGAAATAGAAGAGCATCATTTTCATTATGAAAATATTTTATAAATTATTCATAAGTGATAATGTCCTTTCATAAGTGTTTTTTTTTTTAATTTAAAAATAGCTGATGGTTCATCAGGATTTAAGGCAGAGGCTGACAGATATCATCTTTATGTGTCCCTGGCTTGTCCATGGGCTCACCGAACACTCATTGTGCGAAAGTTTAAAGGGTTAGAGGATGTTGTGTCAGTCACAGTTGTGGATTGGTTCCTGGATGCCAAAGGATGGGTCTTTACAGATAAGGTAAATTATAATTTGAAATAAAAATATGTATAATTGATAACTTAACTAATGTAAACATTTATGAATGTGTTATATTTTAGTACAATAATGCTCATATAATAAAAAAGATTAAATATTTGGCAAATATGCTTATTTTGGGGGGATCTTATATTCAATTTTTAACCACAAATGTTCCTTAAATTTTAAGATAAAAGCTTATTTTAATCACTTTGAATGCATAATAGTAGAAAGTTATGCATTAAATCTTTGTGGGAAGATACCAGTAAGCAAATGAACTAAATTGTCAGTGACAAAGAGCTGTGCTGTAACTCTATCATCCTGTCCCACAAAATGAGAAAATATAACATATCAGGCCTCTAAAGTCTGGTGTCCTTATAATTGTCAAATGGATATTATATTTATCAAATTATGTTATAATTATGAAATTGAAATTAAAAACAGGCAATGAGTTATGAAGTTCATTGACTGTCTTAAAAGTGTACAGGAACAAGTACAAATTATTCTGGCTGTGAATAAAAAGGATTGATTGTATATTATAGCCATGAGACTATTTTAAAAGCATGCAGGGCATAAATATTAAATGAAACACAAATCTGACAAATTAAAGAAAAACAATGATAGGAGTTGATAAATTAAAAAGTTTTGAAAAATAGATGCTGACCAAGCATATCTCAAACTCATGGTACAAAGACAGACAATTTCCTGAAATTGTTACTTTAAAAAAAAATTAATTTAATTACATTTTAAAAAATTTATTAGTTATGGTTATGGAAGACCCCGCTATCACTGCAAACGAATTAAAATCCATAATCGCTCAACTGCCCGTGCCAGTGGAATCATCCGAATTACTAACTCATCTCCCAAGCAAAGAAGTATCTTCATAGTGGCATATATCTTGTATAAATGGTTTCACCTCATGCTTTTGATAATTATGGACCAGCATTGCAGGTCAGTGGGAGCCATGATAGCTCAGTGGTTAGTGAACTGTAATACAAAGGACAAGAGGTAGGGTTCGATCCCAACTGACGGCTTCCGGTTTACCCAGCCTTTAAAGGATACAATTTTTTTTATGGGAAAGTAAAGCGGCACGGGTGTAATACCAACCACATTACCCCAAAAATAATGTGCAGAGGGTCTGTAAAATTTATGGTCACTAACACCATTCCCATTATGCCACTTGGCATGACAGGGGTACTTTACTTTTTTTTTAAATTGTAGGTCAGTAATGATAACTTAAGAACCTCTACTCCAAATAAGAAAATGTTTCTTTTTGATTCATCATCTGCCTGCTGAACATAAGAATAGATATTTAGCTGGCACCTTCCACATGGCTTCTAAAGATATCTTATTTAGAAATATCAGAAAGTGGAAAAAAATGCCATTCAATTTTTTACTTGGCATCAAATAAAACATTGTTACCAGAAAAATAAAAAATAATAATTTTCAGCCACAATAACGATTATGAAGATTTGTAGTCCAAGGAAAAATGTTTTTATTTTTGCTAAATCGTTCAAACACAGTAGAAACATTGTAAAGATTTACAGTGCCAAAGGAAAAGATTATTACAAGTCACAGCAACAAAATAAAGATTGTTACAATTCACAGCTTCATTTTAAAAAAATAAGGACAATGTGAAATATTAATCCCAGGCAAAATGAAGAAATAAAGAAGAATGGATAAGCAAGAATTAATTCTTATAGTTCAAGGATAAATTATGAAACAAGTCATGCCAAAGGGAGTCAGTAAACAGGAAAAGTTAATTCTACATTTTATAACTACAAGTATGGAAAATTTGTACATATATCTGCCTTTGACAACACAGTCAACATTAATTGATGGTTCTCACTTTCTGATGTACAATTTCTGAATCGATGTCATATATAAATTAATGTAACAGGCCATTTTATTGTTTCATAAAATTATACTATGCACCAGAAACCTAAGTGTGATCTAGACAGAGTTAATGGATGCAACTACTTGAGGGATGTCTATGAAAAAAGTGACAAAGGTTAGTAAACAAAAAAATCTTATTTCTTATTGTTCTTCTATTTTTATGTCTAAATACCTGTATTGTTTTAATTCTGGACTCTTTTGACTCCAATATCTTTTGTTTGTCGAAGAATGGCTTAAATACTATCAAACACGCATGTGTGCATACCTTGACTGACCATCAGATTGATTTCCAGATGTGATGACTGCTCTTGCTGGCTGCAACTTTGGAACCTTCTTCTTTTTCTTTCTATCCTCATTTGTCTTTCAGCGTCGAGGGGAGATATAATTTGTGATCTTTTGCTTTTCTGTTCGCCTCTGATTCTGTTATGTTTGCTAGAGTTTCTAATATTCTATCAATCTATCTTTTTCGTGGTCGGCCCTTGGGTTTGGTCACAACGTTTATTGAAGGCTCATTGTGTTGTGTTTTGATCCCTCTGCCTTGTCACGTGGCCATACCATTTTATCTGTTGTTTCTTTATATATTCTATGGGGGGGGGGGGTTATTCCCAGCTTTTTTCCAGTTCTTCATTTCTGATCTTTTCTCTCAGGCTGTTTCCTGTCATTTGTCTAACACATTTCATCTCAGTAGAGGCTATTTTTCTTATTGTTCTTGCATCTAGGGTCCAGGTCAGGCATTGGTAGCACAACGTTGAGATGAAGATTGTATTTTAGAGTGCTTGTTGTGCCTTTAGATTTATTTCCTTGTTTGACAATAGTAATGACAGTTGTCCAATGATTTGACAAGCTTTGTTGCATCTTGAGTTTATCTCTGCTGTTTGTGAATTATCGTTTGTCACTAGACTTCCTAGGTATTCAAATTCCTCTACTTGTTTTAGTTGTCTGCCGTCTATAGTTATGTTGATTGTCGGGTCCTTCCTCTTTCAAATAAAAGAGAGAGTGACATCAATGTCTTTGTTATTTAATTGTGCACAAAATGAAACCTGATAGTGTCTTCAGGTAAGCTTGCATTATGAACACAGCTACACATCTAATGGAAGAAACTTGTTCACACTGAAGCTCATCCAGAAAAACACACACATAAACAAAACAAAACTGGAACAATTGTCCCACATGGTAAACACACACCCACTATCCACCATTAACGAACAGGAAGTTCTCCTTTTGTAGGAGATGAGTGGTTTTCTCAGATAATTATTAATACCCCGGATGGAGGCAAAGGCCCGCCTACCAGCACCAGAGCTGGAAGTTGTCAACGACTCACAGCTGATGGCTTGTGCCAGGATCGGTGAACCAAAACCATCCAGACCCTGCTCCACCTCTCCATGGTGCCTCAGTGACAGACGAACCTGTCTAGTCTGGCCAAGCATGCAGGGATCGAAGAGGGAAGACAACCCGGTACTCAAAAATGTCGTGCTGAAGTCGGATGTGTTTTCAAATATAACAGTTATACTGCAAACCACAACACAACTCAGACACGTCCACTTAACGTCCTTTTAAGGACGAATGACGAAGAGGAATTCTACAGTTTACGAGTACTCTAGAATACTTTAGTCATCGGGCAACGCAAGCAAGCAACCCCTGATAGAATAGATGCTGTGACGCTAAATCATGTCTTATGCTTTTTTTTTTTTTTTTAAATCTTTGAGCATTTTTTAACTTGTGGGATAAGGTTTTATGAAACAATTTCTCTAGAATACTTTGGAAATATCACCGTGCCAGTTTTGTGGGACAAGCACACTAACAAGATTGTGAACAATGAGTCAAGTGAGATCATTCGGATGCTGAACCGTGAGTTTCAGGCCTTCTGCAAAACTCAGGAGCAATGTGATCTTGACTTGTATCCTGAGGCACTGAGATCAGAAATTGACTCCGTCAATGCTTGGATTTATCCGTGAGTTAGTTTTTTATCTTCTTTATTTTCATGAAGGTTGGCTACCATGGAGCGCCATTTCAACTCTGTTTCTTGCTTTGATGGTGCAGATTGTCATAAGTTGACTTGTCCATCTTTTGATGTTACTCGTCCATGTTAGTCTTGGTCTGCCTCTGCTTCTTTTACCTTGTATTTTCCCTTCCAATATGACTTTTATTAAGCTGTTGTGTCTTTCAACATGTCCCAAAAATGTCATTTGTCTTGTTCTAATTATGTTCAGCAGTTCTCTTTTAATTTTAGTTGCTTTAAAACTTCATCGTTTGTTTTCTTTTCCTTCCATCCAATTCCACCTATTCTTCTATAAATCCACATTTCAAAGCTCCATGGTAGACAACCTTCGATGTGGAGACGGCACTCAATGATGATGATTATTTTCATGATGAAGTTGCCTTGTGATACAGTTTATACTAGGAGTGCCTTTAATTCACATTGCAACATAAATATTTGATCCTACCAAATATTTTTGTCTTCTCTATTTTAAAAATAATTGTTGCTATCTTACCTGCAAAACTTCATCATTTTGGGGGCCTCGGTAGCCGAGTTGGGAAAACCACCCGACTGGACTACCGACGTTCGGACAACCCGTGTTCGATTCCCGCTGGGAGCAGTGTGAATTGTACTCGTGGTTAGAAAAAAAAAATACCCCCATGGTCGACCCAGCCGTTGGCAGAAATGGGTACCAGGGTATTACCCTGGGAAGGTGAGGAATGTTGCTTCGCATCTGAGTTTCGATGCTTGAGGAGACACTATACAGAAATCTCCTAACATTTCTGGATAGGCGGCCGAGCACATATGGGTGTAAACTCGCGTGCTAAGATGCAGGTTCAAGTTTCATACTTTACCTTTACCTTTACTTCATCATTATGGGCCATACCGGTTGGCATAGGCAATCATGTCCTTCTACATTCTTCTAACCACAGCACATCATATCCATTCTGTTGTTGACTGATTTCCGTGCCATAACAGCAGGCTATCTAGTATATTCTCTCTTTGTCATCCACAATCTCTCTGTCCCTGTATTTTGCCAGTTGTAACCAAGTATTCTAACTTTCACCTTATTATGATGTGACCAAAAAATGCTGATTGATTCTTTGATGCAATGCATCAGATAGTTTAAATTCTGTTTTTTTTTTAATAATAAAAATACGCAGACTTTTAAGGTTAATGAGTTTCATCAGCCCAGACATTTCAGCCAAAATTGTCTCAGAGAGCCTTTGATGATTTCATATGTTTCTTTATAATCAAGTTTGTCCCTGTTAGTATTTCATTGCCATGACTAATACTTTGGGTCTTCTATATCAGCAATAGCCACCGCTACAGGGAACACAGCAATCCTAGCTTCTGTTAGCCAGCCTGTTTTGACGCAGACTGTTACCGGGGGAGAGACCACGAGGAGATAGAACTGCCTGGTCTAGGTCAGCTGATGGTGTGCCAACCTTGCTATTGTGACCACAGGTCACAGGCACTTATGCTCCCTCAAATCGTACATGACAATTATACATATCATTCCAGACTACTCCTAAAGGCAGCTTGTCTCTATTAATAATTGTTAACACTTGAACATTTGTAAGCAGATAGGTCTATTGGTCTTAATGTTCGGCCTGTGTGGCTTGGGAATTCTTCTGGTAGCACATCTGTCGCTGTAACAATTTCTTAACCCATTAAATCGGGTGTCTTATTTTATTTGCATATGCATCGTGAATAATTAGAAACACAATGGAGAGTATGTAACTAAATGTTCTGAACAACAGTTATTTTGGACACTTCAAGTGAAGACTCAAGATGTCGTCTTTATCTCGTACAAAAGTGTATTTCCACAAGGGACTTCCAGTCAATATGGCGGATAGGCCATATAGGAATCATTGAGGCTCTGTCTGAAAAGTGTTACTTGTTGCAGTTTCCTCATATTCCACGTTTAGCTTGTTGCCAGAGCTATTGAGTTTAGTGCTCTGTGCGCACCGTGAGCTGTATTTTTCATCCGGATTGTGTTTTGATATTCTGATTGCTTAAGATGAAAGATGATATCATATGAAGAAGGACAGTTCAGTTGCATTCACTTTTGGTGTGGCTACTCCTTATGCCTTTTGGCGTGCGCTGTAGCTGCTATTCTGGGGACTGCAGCTGCCTTTCTTTGTTTGGATCTTTCAATGAGATAAGATGTTAATTTGCATCATTCCACTGGCACGAGAGGTTGAGCAATTAACTACAACAATTTCTTCCTCTCTCATGTTCACCCAACAAATACTAAAAGAATGAATACTCCTCTTTTCCTCCTCTCTCCTAAAAGAATGAATACTCCTCTTTTCCTCCTCTCTCCTAAAAGAATGAATAGCCTCTTTTCCTCCTCTCTCCTAAAAGAATGAATAGCCTCTTTTCCTCCTCTCTTATAAAAGAATGAATAGCCTCTTTTCCTCCTCTCTTATAAAAGAATAGCCTCTTTTCCTCCTCTCTTATAAAAGAATGAATAGCCTCTTTTCCTCCTCTCTCCTAAAAGAATGAATAGCCTCTTTTCCTCCTCTCTTATAAAAGAATGAATAGCCTCTTTTCCTCCTCTCTTATAAAAGAATGAATAGCCTCTTTTCCTCCTCTCTTATAAAAGAATGAATAGTCTCTTTTCCTCCTCTCTCCTAAAAGAATGAATAGCCTCTTTTCCTCCTCTCTTATAAAAGAATGAATAGCCTCTTTTCCTCCTCTCTTATAAAAGAATGAATAGCCTCTTTTCCTCCTCTCTTATAAAAGAATAGCCTCTTTTCCTCCTCTCTTATAAAAGAATGAATAGTCTCTTTTCCTCCTCTCTCCTAAAAGAATGAATAGCCTCTTTTCCTCCTCTCTTATAAAAGAATGAATAGCCTCTTTTCCTCCTCTCTTATAAAAGAATGAATAGCCTCTTTTCCTCCTCTCTTATAAAAGAATGAATAGCCTCTTTTCCTCCTCTCTTATAAAAGAATGAACAGCCTCTTTTCCGCCTCTCTCCTAAAAGGATGTTAAGTGGGCTTAGATGTGTTGTGCTTCACATAAAAACTATGATATTTGCTCTCTTGGCTCACCATATCTGACTTGAACATAGTATTGGCTTCCCTTTTACTCCCTATGCATTTAACCAAACTAGTTAATCTGTTTCTATGGACATTGCAAAGAATGTGGGAGCAGGAGTTGGATAGCTCTAGTTCACTGATTCTGGTTCAAGCAGAAAGCTATGAGTTTACTGACCTACTTTCAGCTCAGCCAGGTAGAGCAATTTAACATTATTGAACACACAAACATGTCAACTAGAGTAACATGTTTAAGATGCCAAAATGTGTCACTTTAACTTGTTTATCAGATTCACTAACCCATATTTTCAAAAATTTTAAGAAATTAAAATTTGTGTGCCTTTTCAGGATGTTTAAATGGTTATGGTAGGCCTCGGTATCACTGCAAACGAATTAAAATCCATAATTGCTCAACCATCCATGACAGTGGAATCATCCGAATTAACAACTCATCTCCCAAACAAAGAAAGGTAGCTGTAGTCCCCATCACAGCAGTCTCAGCACACACCAAAAGACATAAGGCGAACCTGCACAGAAAGTGAACACAGCCATCTGTTCTCCATCATACGATATCATCATTCATCATAAACAATCGGAATATCAAAACACGATCAAAACAAGTGAAATGCACAGCTCACTGTGTGCACAGAGCACTTAATTCAGTAGCTCCTGCAACAAGCAATGTTTAAATATTTCTCTGTAGCATTTAATCTCCAAAGAGAAAATTTTCCTTACAGCTGCCTTTTCTTAACATCTGGGTTTTGCATAAATACATTTTGTTGTGGTTGGAAATGAAAGAAGGTGGTATGATTGCAGCTTTACGTAGGTGAGAAACAAAACAAAAGTCGAATGACGTTTCAACCAAGTAGGCCTTCAGCTGGAACAAAAAACAACATAAGCTTTGCATAAATACATTTGTTATGGTTGGATATAGACATGTCCTGAGTAGCAGCAGTTTGATAAAACAACTGGTGCGTTCCCATAGAAGTTTTATGTTCATTAATTTTTCTAAGATAGGATAGGAAAGAATACAATTGTTTTATGCTGTTAGCTTGTTGCTATCATTCTTCTTCTGTTTGATTTTGTTTCTAACAGCCAAATTAACAATGGTGTATATCGGTGTGGGTTTGCCAATTCTCAAGAAGCTTATAATGAGGCAGTTGTTGGCCTTTTTCAAGGTTTGGATAAGGTAAGAGGTAGAATAAAGAGATGAAAGTTATGAGAAATTAAAAAAATAAAAAAAATTGTATTGTTAAAGCTGTATGTAATTAATGCATGGGACACATTTGAACACAGAGCCGCAATAGCTCAATGGTTAGTGAACTGGACTACAAAGGACAAAAGGTAGGGTTTGAGCCCAACCAATGGCTTCCGGGTTCACCCAGCCTTAAATGGGTACCAGATTTTTTCTGGGAAAGTAAAGCGGCACGGGCGTAATACCGACCACATTACCCCAAAAATCATGTGCTGAAGGTCTGTAAAATTTATGGTCACTAACACCATATTCTCTATGTCTTTCTATCAAGACAACCAAAAGTATTTTTGGACATCAGTTTGCCATGTCTCTTCAGCCTCTATTCACATGGCCAGAGAACTAATATTTCCAGGGTCAAAATGGGAAGGTGACATAAAATATTACTTACTCCAGTACCAGATCCTGACACCAGCAGTCAGCTGTGAGTCACTGATTATTTTCAGTCTTTTCAGTGTCTTGACTATAGAAAAATAGAATAAACTCTTGTTTTGGCCAAAACTTGATTGATATATCCCATGTTTCTTCAACTACTTTTATTTCATCGGACATTTGTTATGAAGGTGAAGCCCTATATAACAAATGCACAAGAATTTTGATCACTCATTTGTAGCAGGTCTTCCATTTTTCTGTCTTTTAGATCAAGAAGCTTGAAACAAACTCATTTATTCAAATTGTGGATTCAATGTTTAGCACCTTATCACCAAGAACCTTGGTGGCTGAGGGGTAGGCAGGCTCGCTTCCTGATCAGAAGGGTCCGGGTTTATTTCCCAAAAATGGCTGATTTTTTTTTTTTTTCAGACTGCTGAGACTTGAGGTTTCATCTAGTCTCTGAAAATGGGTACCAAAGATTTTTCTTGGAAGTGGAAGCGGCCTCGCATGAGACCGGCCACATCACCCAAAAATGTTCCGGCATGGACAAATATTATCACTAACGCTATACTTCTCATAAACCTAGCAAGGCAGGGGAGGTAACCTTAACTTACCACCACAGTTACCCTCAGATAGAAATAATCATAGGGTAAATGCCAACAAGCAGAGATTCGTTAGCAGAACTGACAAAATAACACTCCAGGTAGTCCAAAAAGTGTTAAAAACTCAACCAATTATGAAGGATTAGCATTATAAGGTTTTGTACTTTTACGTCTTTTCTAATTTGACAGGTTGAACAGATTCTGTCTACCAGTCGATACTTGACAGGAAAAAGAATAACTGAAGCTGATGTTCGTCTGTTTACCACACTTATCCGATTTGACACTGTATACCATACACACTTCAAGGTAACTTTATACTTGCAGAATTTAGTATTTAAAATTATCAGGAAAAAATCAACACAGTTTTATCTTGATCCATCCAGTGCCACTAGACTTCACATAGGACTCACATTGCTTGTCGCTACCCATCTCTATTCTTGGTGATATGTTCAATCTTATCCATTGAATCTATGCCTATCAACTTTGCTTCTCTTATCAGTGTTCTTTTCAATGTTTTTCTCTATGTTTTCCTCTTTTTCTGTATCCAATTTCCATAGAAGAACCTATTTTTAAACTCTTTTGTTGTCTCTTCTCAACATATACCTGCTATATGTCCATTTTCACTTCATAATTGTAGATGAGACTGTCTGTTCCATTTCACTTATCTCAATATTAGTCTATACAGGTTTATGCCACATACAATTTTTTTTTATTTTTGCGTTCGCCTTGTTTCACCTCCGATGAAGTTCTCTAGAGACTAGGAACATAATTTTGCGTAGGAATCCATTTTTCGTTGGCAGCAGTGTGCACAGGAATCCCTCGCCATACAGGCAGATAATTTTGTCTTTGGATGTTCTTATATTTTTTAATTCGATGAGTAATGGACATTTCAAGTCAGTTTCACTGCTGACATCTTGCTCAATTCTGGCTTTCTTACTTAGTTGTCCATGTACTTGTACACTGGCCATTCTGTCTTGCAGGTATTGAGATATCCAATTTAATAAATGGCCTTGGATGCCAAGTCTGAGAAGCTTGTTCTTTTAATCCTTCTCTCCATACCCTATCAAAAGCCTTCTCCATGTCGACCCACACTGGTCTGGTCTGGTCATGGTCCTGGGTCTGGGTCTGGGTCTTTCGAGCCGAAGACGGCACATAGGGCAGAACCAAAATCTCAAAAACAGAAACTCTGCATGCCAAAATGGCGCATATTGCAGAGATCACTGCTTCTGTTTCCATAACAATACTTTTCACAATGACAGCTTGTCAAGCCATCAATCAACCTCCTCAATCACCTCTTACGACATGCCTGGAAGGTCACAGTGTAACTATTCTTTACTTTCCTCATAATGAAGTCCCGGTAACACAGGGGAAGTTATTTTTTTTTACTTATTTTTACTACAGCATCATAATTTAGAGTTATTAGAGAGAGCCCTAAGGACCGCCAAGTTTACAGAACTAATGATTGCTGACATATAATGCATTTATATATGTCATTTTCCAACCACTTAGTCTGTATTTGTTAATATGAACAGTTTTTTCTTCTACTCCTTTAAGACAAATAAGAAACGTGTTATTGACTACCCTAACATATGGGGTTATGTCAGAGACTTCTATCAGCTACCTGGTGTCTCTGAGACAGTTGATCAAGAACATATTATGAGACATTATTATGTAAGTATCTCTTTGTGGTTCTAAAACTAGATAGTAGTGATATTTTGCAACATATATATCATCATCATCATCAAGTACCGGGCCTGCTGGCGTAGGTGATCATGTCTCTCCACAACTTTCAATCTCGGCAGCTATTTATGATTTCTGTTGTTGACCTTCTGCCAAGCCATTCTCTTAAGCTGTCTGTTATTTTTTTTCTCTTTGCTTCCCTCTATCTCTTCGTCCCTCAATTTTTCCAGTTGTTCTCTTCTCATTACATGGCCAAAAAATGATGATTGTTTCTTCCTAATATTGGAAATTAGATATCTTTTTGCTTTGGCCTCTCTCAGAACATTTTCATTACTCTTCTTAGCTGTCCATGGTACTCTCAACATTCTTCTGTAAAACCACATTTCTATAGACTCCAGTGATTTTCTTGTCTGTTGTCCTATTGTCCATGATTCGCATCCATATGTTAAGACTGGCTCTACATAACATTTAAGAACTCTTTTTCTTGTTTCTATTGTCAAAAATGGATTGCATAGTATCTTCCTCATTTTTTGGAAAGCTGCTTTTGCATGAGCCATTCTGCATCTGACCTCTTTTGTACATCTTCCGTCTGTGGTTAACAAAGTTCCCAAGTATTTAAATTCATTTACCTGTTTTAATATTGTTCCACTTGTCTTTATTTTGCACTGAGGTGATGTCTTTTTCTTTGTTGTTACCATTACCTCTGTCTTTTTGCTATTAAGGCTGAGTCCTTTATTTTTGCTTTCTTTCACTATAATGTCCAACATTTCTTGTAACTCATTTTCACTCTTAGCGATTAAGACTGTATCATCAGCATACCTTAGATTATTTATATTATGACCTCCAATTGTTATTCCAGGCATGCCCCTTATGGATCTTAAAATAATCTCACTATAAATATTAAACAAATCTGGTGACAGCACACAACCTTGTCTAACACCCTATTTTATTTGTTGAAACATTTCCAATTGGTTTCCAGTTCTTATGGCCGCTGTTTGTTGCCAGTACATATTCTTTATTATTCTTAGATCTTTCCTGTCTACGTTTATGCTTTCTAAAATTTTGATTATTTCTTGGTGCTTTATTTTGTCAAATGCCTTGGTGCAATCTATGAAACATAGGTATAGATCTGTTTTCACCTCTATGGCTCTTTCTACTAAAGATCTTACGATATAAATGGCATTGCTTGTTCCTTTATCTCTAACAAAACCACACCGTTTATCGCTAACATATATAAAGCAGCACTGAAATTTGTCAATTTTCATTTCAGAGTGGTTGTAAAATTAGATAATTTATATAGTTATGGTTAGTTGAAGGCCCTGATATCACTGCAAACAAATTAAAATCATCCAAAATTGCTCAACTACCCATGCCAGTGGAATTATTCAAATGAAAATTCATCTCTTTGAAGGATCCAAACAAAGAAAGGCAGTTGTAGTCTCCATCATAGCACATGCCAAAAGACATAAGGCCAAGAGGCACCGAAAGTGAATGCAGCTGAATTGTCCTTCATCATACGATATCATTCATTGTAAGCAATTAGAATATCAGAACAACATCTGGATGGAAAACACAGCTCACTGATTGCACAGAGCACTAAACTAATGAGGAAACGGCAACAAGGAACACTTTTCAGACTTAGCCTCAATAGTTCATGCCACCAATTCACCATAGTTAAGAAAAAAAAAAAAAAGTGAAGTATCCCTGTCACGCCAAGTGGCGTATAGGGAATATGGTGTTAGTGACCCTATATTTTACAGACCTTCAGCACATGATTTTTGGGGTAATGTGGTCGGTATTACGCCCGTGCCGCTTTACTTTCCCAGAAAAAAATCCGGTACCCATTTAAGGCTGGGTGAACCGGAAGCCGTCGGTTGGGATCGAACCCTACCTCTTGTCCTTTGTAGCCCAGTTCACTAACCACTGAGCTATCATGGCTCCCACCAATCCACCATATTGACTGGTATTCATCAATTTTTTCCTTTTTTTTTCTTACATCACAATCGCAGAATTTATATTTTTTCAGTATGTCTAAAGAAATAAAAAATAAAATGGATGCTTTTGATAGCAAATGCCTCAGGAAAATACTTTGTATACCATGGAATAAGTTCAAGACTAATGTAGAAATAAGAGAAATGACAAAGCATAAAAAAATATCAACTATAATCAAGAGAAGAAGGTGGTTATATATGTTGGCCATGTGGTAAGGGACAACGAAAGAATCTCTAAGCAGGCCCTCAAATGGGAACCAGAGGGTAAAAGAAAAAGAGGTTGACCTAGAGAAACACTAAAAGGAACATTAAAGTGAGAGGCAACAACAACAGTCATCTGCTTCCTCGCTGAGATTGAGCAGCTTGTTCAGAACAGAGCCATCTGGCAAGACACAATGCAGGACCTGTGCAAGGTCTGACAGTTGAAAAATCGTCAGATACAAAAGTCTAGAATTTCTACCCTATGTGCCATCTTCGGCTCAAAAGGACAATAGATAGAAGTCTAAACCATATACTTTCTATATCTTCCAGTGCTTTTAAAACTGGATAGACTCTATATCTTTCAGTGGATAAAAATTGGATATTTGATATGTATTCCGCTGGAAAGAGCCATAATGGAAGGCATGGTTTCTGGACAACGCATCAGCGGCAGACCAAGAAGAAGGTAGTTTCAAGACATGAAGGATACCTTGAACATGACAACAGAAGAAGTGGGAGATCTGGCTCAAAACAGTTTCTTTCAGACAGACTGTGGTGTATGCATAGTTCTGCAAAGGGTATCCAACCTGATGGTGATGATGATTCCACTGATTCTAAAATTATATAAAAACTGTATTTTTTCTTCTATCTATCTATTGACCTTTCGAGCCATAGCCAGCCCATAGGGAGTAGACCAAGATATGCCTTCTCTTATCTGAATTTTTGTTCTAGCAGATTTTAATTCTTTTAAAGATATTTTATCAAAGGTCACACAACACTGCTCCTGGTCCAGATGGTGTTCTGTATGATAACAGGCGATTTAGCTGATGACGACTTGACAACACTGGCCAATGAGTGTTTAATGCCAGTATTCGGAGTGGCCAGATTAAGGAGGAGTGGCTACACAGCTACTTACTACCGCTACCGAAGCCAAACAAGGACCATTCTCAGATCAGTGCCTACAGAATCATCACAATGCAGAACACTGCGGGCAAGCTGCTGGAGAAAATAGTTGCCCGTGTCCTCACCTGTCGCCTTGAACAGAAACGCGTATTCCCTTCCACACTCGGAGGTTATAGATATAACAAAGAGACATGGCTCAATGCGGCAGTATTTGCCTATGATGTCTTCGAAGGCTTCCACAGACGAGAGGAGACATGTGCTGCTGCTATAGATCTGGAGGATGCATACAACAGGGTACCATTTGAATATCTCATGCATATGCTTCTCAAACTGGCGGTGAACCCCTTCCTCATTAGATGGATCGCCGCGGCACTGTTTCAGAGGAAGGTGATACTCAGATGTGGAAGTTGGTCTTCCGAGCCAACATCCATTTGTCCTGGGCTGCCACAAGGCTCACCATTGTCACCAGTTCGATTTAACGTGTACACAATAACGATCACGGCCCAACAGCTGGATGGGAGGGGAAGAACTATGACTTTTGCTGATGATATTCTGGTATATCGACAGGGAAGAGACAGACGGGGAATCGCCTCCACAATGCAAGACGAACTGGATCGCATTTCTTCCTGGTGTGGGGTTTCAGGTGCCTTGGTTAATCCTAATAAAGCATCAGTTTCATGGTTCTCCCTTAACAATCATATCGTTAATACAACCACACCGGTAGTACGAATGGGAGCTGATGAGGTGACCAGGGACAAGTTGATGACATACCTCGGAGTTAAGTTTGATCGCAGCCTGTGTTTTCGGGACCACGTCGACCATGTGATAACAAAATCCCGCAAAGGATTAGCCGCCTTGAAGGTCATGGCAGCTGCCAACATCGAGCAGAGGCTACTTATTCTTCTGTTCCAGGGATTAGTCCTCGCACCAATCGAGTATGCCCTGGCCATTCTTACTGTCAGTACGACTCAAATTGATAGGCTGGAGAAAATACAAAATGAAGCCATGCGCATTATCCTAGGATGTACGAGGGACACTCCCTGTGTAGCAATGAGGTATCTTCTTGACTTTCCAACCATGGATGACAGAATTAAGATCTGGAGAGCACGAGCATACCTGAAGATTAGTACAGATACAGAGCATCCATTGCACCACGTGCTCAACACAGAGAAAGGTACCAGGCTAAAAAGAGGCAAATCATGGGTGGGCCGGGCAGAAGATGTCATCAAACAGGTCTGTGGGCTTACCAATATCAGCGTTGGTGAGGAGTGGATACCGGTGCCTACGTCATTCAAGGGAACTTTCTCATGTATTGTCACACTCGACAGGAAAAGTAGGGAACAGAACCCGGTCGTGGTTAATGCTGAGGTCAACGGTCTCATCTGCGATAATACCGATGAGAAAGATGCAGTCATCTATACAGACGGATCTGTAAGACGACACGAAAGAAGTGCATGGGCATTTACAGCACGCTCAGCAGGCAGAATAGCCAAGGAAGACAGTGGTGCATACGCCATGACCACGAGTAGCATGACAATGGAGGTGATGGCAGTGACCAAGGCATTCAAATGGTTAGAGTCACAAGACTACATCCATGCATGTATACTGAGTGATTCGATGAGCATGATAAAAAAAGTGGAGGCGGGCTATGTACGCATGCAATGGGTAGAGTCATTGCAGAAATCCAAAATACGTAAGGTCACCTTTGTCTATGTCCCTGGACATGCGGGAGTACGGGGAAATGAGAGAGCGGACAGGTTGGCTAGCTGTGCTGTCATTGAGGACGGGCAACCGATGGATCGGGCGGACATCATCAATGCCCTTCGAGATGTTGGAAGAGCACAGGACTTCGACAAACACAGATCAACGTCACTTCTTCGGATGATGGAAATGGGAGTTAAGATGGGCACGGCCAGAAATGAGAAACTTGGTGGCCTTGTAAGAAGACTTATCAACCAACATAGAACTGGAGTCGTCAGTCGCTGGACACTGAGGGAATTGCTGAGGAGGGGATCTGAGCACCTATGGACATGTTCGGAGTGCAATGATGATGACCCGCAAATAACTCAATAACAATATCAAATCTCGCCATTTGTCTCTGTTCTGTGCAAGCAGCTCTATCTCATTGAGGGAGCCGATTCCTGCTGCTCTTGCCTCTCTCATCAATGTTCTTCTCAGTGTCTCTCTGGGTCTTCCTCTTTTCCTCTTACCTGTTGTTTCCCACATGAGGGCTTGCTTTGCTATTTGGTTATTATCTCTTCTCATCCAATGTCCAACATATGACCATTGTCTTTTCTTTATTACTGAAGATATTAGTGGTTGATTGGCGATTTCTCTAATTTCCTCGTTTGTTTTGAATTCGTTCCATGCTATACCAAGTATTTCCTTTAGACGTTTATTTTCAAATGCGTTCAACTTTGTTTCTATGTCTCTTGTTGTTTTCCAGCTTTCACACGGATACATAAGGGCTGATAGTACATTTGATTTGAATAGCCTAACATATACTAATTACATTGATAAAATTAAAGAAGCTATGTTGTATGGGCATATCAAATATTAATAAAGGTCTGGTCAACACCATCTTACAGGGAACAGAAATACTGAATGAAATAAACTGAGTAATGGCTATATCTTCAAGTGGTTCTAAGATTAACTTGTCTGTATCTTTCAGTGATTCTATTATTAGTTTGTTTACTGGTTCAAAACTAGATAATTGCTGCATCTTCTGGTGACTCCAAGACTAGTTTATATCCCTCAGCAGTTCTATTATTAGTTTGTTTACATCTTCACTGGTAAAGTAAAGGTAAAGTACAAGACAAATCGGCATCTTAGCACACAAGTTTTTACCTATATGTGCTCGGCCGCCTATCCAGAAGTGTTCAGAGACTTCTGGATAGTGTCGCTTCAAGCATCGGAACTCATGATGCAAGGTGATACTATCCAGACACTATCCTCACCTTCCCAGAGTACTAGCATGGTATCCATTTCTGCCAATAATATGGAGATAGAGCTTGGCTAAAAATGCACTACCCCGCCTCATGGCTCCTCTTTGAAGCGTTCTGAAGGAGAGACGAGGTCCCTATGTTCAGAACCAAAGTTGAGTCCATCACAATTAGTTCTTGATATCTCACCATCACAATTTGTTCTTGATATCTCACCACCACAATTAGTTTTTTGCTATCTCATAATCACAGTTATTTGATATCTCACAATCACATTTAGTCTTTGATATCTCGCAATCACAATTTGTTCTTGATATCTCACCACCACAATTAGTTTTTTGCTATCTCATAATCACAGTTATTTGATATCTCACTATCACAATTAGTTTTTTGCTATCTCATCACAGTTATTTGATATCTCATCATCACAATTTGTTTTTTGCTATCTCATCATCACAGTTATTTGATATCTCACCATCACAATTAGTTTTTTGTTATCTCATCATCACAGTTATTTGATATCTCACCATCACAATTTGTTTTTTGTTATCTTATCATCACAGTTATTTGATATCTCACCACCACAATTAGTTTTTTGTTATCTTATCATCACAGTTATTTGATATCTCACCACCACAATTAGTTTTTTGCTATCTCATCATCACAGTTATTTGATATCTCACCATCACAATTAGTTTTTTGTTATCTCATCATCACAGTTATTTGATATCTCACCACCACAATTAGTTTTTTGCTATCTCATCATCACAGTTATTTGATATCTCACCGTCACATTAGTTTTTGATATCTCACAATCAGAATTAGCTTTTGAAATCTCACTATCACAATTAGTTTTTGATGTCTCACCATCACAAGAAAAAAAAATCAGGAATCAAGAACTGCTCAACAAATACAATAAGAGGAATGCATTGAGTGATATAAATGGCAGATGCTGGAATGTCCACACTTGTGCGTACCATAGAAGAATGATTTAAAATTCTTCTTCTTTCCTTCCTCATTTTCATTTCAGCATCAGATATGCAGATTATATTTTTTTTTAAAGAGACAACTAAAATATCATTAACAAACAAATGCGGCCACAAAATAGTCTGCACCGTTATTCTGAGACAAGAAGAATAAGAAGAAAGTTATTTTAAATTTGCAGTTGTAAATTGTAACTTAAATTTTTTAACCAGTTAACCATTTGACACATAAAATCATCCATTCACTTTCAGTCAAAATAGATTTGTTTTATATCCATTTGTTTTATATCCATTTGTTTTATATCCATTTCCTTTATAGGAAAGCCACAGACATATTAACCCAACAGGCGTTGTTCCAGTAGGTCCCGAACTTGACCTTCTTTCAAAACATGGAAGGGATCATTTGTAAACCAAACTCACGTTTTACTGAGTAAGATTCAGTACTTAATTATTAGTGTTAGATCAATATCAAGTTTATATTCTCAATAAGAAACATAATCATTAAACTCTTTTGCATTTGTAAAGAATAATCATCAAGTTTGCATTAATAAATATTGATTTCTAATAGAATAATTATTTTCTTCATTCTTTTTTTTTCTTCTGAATTTGCCTTTCAGCGTCGAGGATATAACTTGCTGTCCTTTGCTCTTCTGTTCATCTCCGCTGCTGTTATGTTTCCTAGTGTTTCTAATATCCCATCAATCCAATTTTTTTGTGGTCGACCCTTGGGTCTGGGAGTTCTCTCATCATTCATTGAGGGCTCGATGTGTTGCGTTTTGATCACTCTGCCTTGTCATTGGCTAAACCATTTTATCTGTTGTTTCTTTATATATTTTATGGCGGAGGTTATTCCTAACTTTTTTTTCCAGTTCTTCATTTCTGATCTTGTCTCTCAGGCTGTTTCCTGTCATTCATCTAGCATATTTAATCTCAGTAAAGATTATTTTTTTCTTGTCCTTGCATCTACGGTCCAGGACAGGGACTGGTAGCACAACGTTGGGATTAAGATTGTATTTTAAGAGTGCTCGTTTTGCCTTTAGAGTTATTTCCTTGTTGGACAATAGTGGTGATAGTTGTCCAATGATTTGACAAGCTTTGTTGCATCTTGAGTTTAATTCTGCTGTTTGTGAATTATTGTTTGTCACTAGGCTTTCTTTTCTTCATTGGTGAATCCTATTTTCACCCTAGAGTTAAGTCTGTATTTGATCTATTTTCCATTGTTTTTTGTATGTAATATTTTTCTTTATCCAACCTATCACCAAAATGTTCCAGAAAGTTTAAAGATTAGATTCTACATTGGTAATAACAAGTTCCAGAAAGTTTAAAGATTAGATTCTACATTGGTAATAACAAGTTCCAGAAAACTTAAAGATTAGATTCTACATTGGTAATAGCAAGTTCCAGAAAGTTTAAAGATTAGATTCTACATTGGTAATAGCAAGTTCCAGAAAGTTTAAAGATTAGATTCTATATTGGTAATAGCAAGTTCCAGAAAGTTTAAAGATTAGATTCTATATTGGTAATAGCAAGTTCCAGAAAGCTCAATATTACATTCTGCACTGGTAATAACAGAAAATCAGAAAAAGAGATAAATAATTTACACTTTATTATTAATAATAGAAGTCTTAGGAAAAATAAGTTTAGTTATTATATGCTGATCATGATGTGAGCCTTCAAGTTCAACGCAGTAGGAGGTCAACATCTGGGAGTTATGACCCAAGAAGTGCTTGGCCCACAAATAGTGTCATGAAGCTAAATGCCAAAAAAACTTGCTTGATGGATCCCTTTCTGATGATCAGATTGCCTCCTGGTGTGTGGTTCTATATAAAGATTCCTTACACTGTAACTTATAAGCCAGGTACATTCATGGTAACAGTAGATGTTTGTTTATTGTGAAATAATAATTTGTGGCCATCTAATGAGAGCAGTAAAGCTGGAATATATTGACTGCTGGAAAAGTTGAGGAAACATAAGATAGAGGGAAATACACAGACAAAATATCAGAGAAAACTTTTGTAGGAAGTCAACAGGAGATATAATAATAAGCAGCTATAGAGATAGAAAGTTGTGGAGGAACATGTTCACCACTGCCAGCAGGCATTATACCTAATGTATTGCTGAATTTATAAAATAAAAAGTAAAACAGGAAAGCTTAAAATAGGAGTGGCAAAAATAGAACAATTGAAGGTCACAAAAGTCTTCTCTGATAATCAATAACCTAAGATATGCTGAGTAAGACAGGGATGCATCCTATCACCAAGCTTGTTCAATTTATACACTGAGCAAATCTTTAAAAACATCATAGAGATGCCAGGCCTACAAATTAATTGAAAGATAATCAATAACTTAAGATATGCTGATGATACTGTACTGCTAGCAGAAAATCCTAAAGGTCTACAACAATTATTTAATGTAATAAACATGACAAGCAAAAAATATGGACTAGATATGAATATCAAAAGACTTAAACTATGATCATAAACAAAGAATATTCTCAAGACCTACTACTATAACCAGTGATGGAAAATGTATAACTGAAATAAACAAAAGTATAGGTATGGCAAAAAGTAATTTTAATGCCATGAAAAATATACTAGCATCAAAACAAATAACACCAGGACTAAAACTAAGAATAGCAAAATGTTACATCTTCTCAATGTTCCTGTATGGTGCAGAAACATGGACATTTGACAAGGAAATAGAACAGAAAATTGAAGCCTTTGAAATGTGGATTTTTAGAAGAATAGGTAGAATTGGATGGACAAAAAGAAAACAAACGATGAAGTTTTAAAACAACTAAAAATAAAAAGAGAACTACTAAACACAATTCAAACAAGACAAATGAAATTTTTGGGGCATGTTAAAAGACACAACAGCCTAATAAAAGTAATATTGGAAGGGAAGACACAAGGTAAATGAGGCAGACCAAGACTAACATAGACGAGTAACATCAAAAGATGGACAAATCAAACTATGACAATCTGCACCATCAAAGCAAGAGACAGAGTGGAATGGCACTCCATGATAGCCAACCTTCGTTGCGGAGACGACACTCAATGATAGTGATGATAATGAAGATCACACTGACCAAAAAAAAAAACAAATAAAACAAGGTTAATTTCAATAAGAATGACAGTCAATCATTCACTATTACATGTCTTATAATTTGTGATGAATGAGATAGCTTTCAAAAATAGGAATAATAAAGAAAAGAGAAATATGTGAGTAAAAAAATCATGCTTTATTTGTCCCTTCGGGCATATAGCAACAATGACAATTGCCACCATGTCAGACAAATACAAAATGTATATTTTTTAATGATGAATAAAATATTCTCAGGTGATCAATAAATACAGTTGTGATAAAACTCCTTTATTGAGATGCATCTCCAGGCAAATTCACAAGTGATTTTTAAAATTCCACTACAAGCCATCAAATCTACCATTAAAAAAAAAGTACAGAAGTAGATGAGATGAAATATCACAAAAATGAATGAATGTATGACTTAAATATGAAACAAATGGCTTCATCATTATCTTTATTTTATTTCCTCTTTTTTTTCTTTTATAACAAAAACTTAAAAATTTGTTAATTTTTAAAATAAATAATCATTTGTTAGTTGGTTCATTTGTTTAATTAACAATCAACAGTTTATTCATCTTCTCAAAAGATTATAATTCTTGAAGTTAATTGTTTGTGTAAGAAAGTTAATCTTTTCTTCATAAAAAAAAATCCATTTTGGAAGTGTTTTCTTACCCTTTTCATGTTATTTAAACCCTAGATTACAATTCCTATCTGTGGGTGATATTTTCATGATTCTGTCGTAAAAATTACTATGACTTAAATTTAACATTTGGATTCCAAAAATACTATTTTCTTTGAAATGTTTGCCACACAACTGTGTGTTTACCCAAATGGAAATTTGGTGCTGTAATAATTTCCTGGACTATATTAAACTTGTGGCCTGAAATTCAAATGCATTCTGCCGTGGCTACCGAAAGTGTTACATTGTCTATTCACACGGCCACTGTAAGTCCGTCAATCCGGCCGTATGTTCGGCTCCCTCAAAGTGAAATTTGCTGGCTATCAAGTGTTATAAAGATTTGTTTGATATCTCACCGATGGCTGAGGAGATTTCCTCTGTTATGAAAAAAAAAAAAGGGGGGGGGGAAACAAACGAATTTCTTGAAAATTCTGCAAAATTTATAAAAAAACAGCCCACTTTCTGTGATACCATCATCATTTTTTCAACACATTTGAAAAAAACAAAAAACAAATCCAGCACTCAGGGGTCACCGGAAGTAATAATTAGGAAGGTATAGGGAAGGTGGGGGATGTTTGCCCCCACAAACTGTCGAATTTCAAGAATTTGTATTTTGGGGCATTCATTTTTATGATGGAATCATAAATGTAGGGTTAATAATAGTACAGTTATTTAGCACCTTCTTTTATAACAGCTAAGTATGTGCAGCTACCTCAGATATTTAGCCAAGTAACTTGTGGTCCCCATTTATAAAAGTCAAGTAACTTGCAATCCCCTTGTAGCCCTTTTATATAACAGCCAATCAGAATTTTTTAATGTTTAGGAAACAATCGTGTGAAATTTTCTGTATAATAATTTTAATTAAAAATAAACTCAGCAACCCCCTTGGTAGTTCAAGCCCTGGGGTTGAAAACCCTGGTGTTACAACATTATCCAAATTTTAGGGTTTTTTTGTTTGAGAGTTCACAAAGAAGTTTGGAATAAAGGCCACAGGCCCATTATGGTCACCGTAAAGAATAGAAGTCACGATTCTTATTTCAAACTCGCTCATGTATCCAATATCTACCCTTTTAACCAAAAATTTAAAATCAATAAATGATCAATGTCACCTTTCAGTTTTTATTACTTTAGTAAATCAATTGTTAAGATAATAGTTCAAAAAGTAATATAAGAAAAAAAATACAAATAACAGATCTTCAGCTTATTATAATCTACATCATGTACTATCCAATGTTGAGGGAAAATAGTTTGCAGTGTATTTTTGTTTCTCTTTAGTTAAAGACATGTATAAATTTTGACTGTCAAGTACCCCTGAATATGATGTCTTTGTATGTGGAACTGCAGAATTGTGCCATATGTGGGCAGAGCTGAGAGTGAATTCATTAGTTCAAAGATCCAACTAATACGTGGAAAAAAGATAGAAGACCTACAAGAACACTTAAATAGACACAACACGACAAGCAAAAAATACATGAAAATCAATATCAAGAAATCAGAAGTCATGAATAGCGCAAAAGAGAAACAGAACATCAACATAACTATAGATGGCAGACAACTAAAACAAGTAGAGGAATTTAAATACTTAGAAAGTCTAGTGACAAACGACAATTCACAAACAGCAGAAATAGACTCGAGATGCAACAAAACTTGTCAAATCATTAGACAGCTATCACCACTATTGTCTAATAAGGAAATAACTCTAGAGGCAAAATAGGCCCTCTACAATACAATCTTCATCCCAACATGATGCCACCAATGCCAGTCCTGGACCTTAGATACAAGAACAATAAGAAAAATAATCTCTACTGAGATGAAATGTGTTAGACGAATGACAGGAAACAGTCTGAGAGTAAAGATGATAAATGAAGAACTGAGAAAAAAGTTAGGAATAACCTCCATCATAGAATATATAAAGAAACAACAGGTACAATGATTTGGCCATGTGACAAGGCAGAAAGATCAAAATACAACACAACAAGCCTTCAGTAAACATTGCGAGAACATCAAACCCAAGGGTTGACCACGAAAAAGATGGATTGATGGAATATTAGAAACACTAGGTAACATAACAGCAGCAGAGGTGAACAGAAAAGCAAAAGACCACAAAATATATCTCCTCTCAATGAATGCTGAAATACAAATGAGAAAGGAAAGAAGAAGAAAGATTCAATATTTCAATCAAAATTATGTGGTGCTATAGAGAATCTCATGAAAACAGTTAAATTTATCACAAATGCTTGTCTAACAGATTGAACATTGAGAAACAAAAGGAAGAACATTTTGCATCTATGGTGTGCTCATGTTTTGCAAATAGTAGATTGCTCATCTTTTGCTTACACTATGATATTAATGACAGACATCAATGCTGCACAGATGTAAGCTACTGGACATCATCATCATCAAGTACCATGCCTGCTTGCATAGGTGTTCATGTCACTCCACAACTTTCGATCTAGATAGATATTTATTATTTCTGTTGTTGATCTTCTGCTAAGACATTCTCTTAAGCTGTCTAGTATCTTTTTTCTTTGCTTTCCTCTATCTCTTCATCCCTTAATTTTTCCACTTCTCACAATATATTCCAGCTGTTCCCTTCTCATGACATGGCCAAAAAATGATGATTGTTTCTTCCTAATATTGGATATTAACTCTCTTTTTGCTTTGGTCTCTTTCAGAACGTTTTCATTACTCTTTTTAGCTGTCCTTGGTATTCTCAACATTCTTCTGTGAAACCACATTTCTACAGCGCTTCAGTGATTTTCTCATCTGTTGTTCTATTGTCCATGATTCACATCCATAAGCTATGTCTGGCTCTGCATAACATTTAAGAACTCTTTTTCCTTGTTTTTATTGTCAAAAAATGGATTGCACAATATCTTCCTCTTTTTTTGAAAAGCTGCTTTTGCCTGAGCCATTCTGCATCTCGGGAGCCGCGATAGCTCAGTGGTTAATGAACTGGACTACAAAGCACAAGAGGTCGGGTTTGATATGGCTTCCGGTTAACCCAGCCCTAAATGGGTACCGGATTTTTTTTTCTGTGAAAGTAAAGCGGGCATAATACCGACCACATTACCCCAAAAATCATAATGATATTATGCTTTATGCTGAAGGTCTGTAAAAATTATGGTCACTAACACCATATTCCCTATGCACCACTTGGTGTGACAGGGGCTCTTTACTTCTACTTTTTTAATTCTGCATCTCACCTCTGTTGTACATCTATCATCTGAGGTTAACATTGTTCCCAGATATTTAAATTCATTTACCTACTGAATATACTTTATTATTTAACATACAATGTTTGTTGGAATTTTTTCCAGAAACTCCTTACCCAGCTGAATAGAAATGTGTAATAATTAAATCAGACAAATGTTTACAATCCAACTCTACACGCAAGGTCTATAGATTCACATCTTCTGAGACACATCAAAACCAACATCTTATCAATTCTAAATTATATTTCAGTAATTTCAATCGATTAAAAGACGATGGTCATATGTTGGACATGTGATGAGAAGAGATAATAACCGAATAGCAAAGCGAGCCCTCATGTGGGAAACAACAGGTAAGAGGAAAAGAGGAAGACCCAGAGAGACACCGAGAAGAACATTGATGAGAGAGGCAAGAGCAGCAGGAATCGGCTCCCTCAGTGAGATAGAGCTGCTTGCACAGAACAGAGACAAATGGCGAGATTTGAAAAAAATATCTTTAAAAGAATTGAAAACTGCTAGAATAAAAATTTAGATAACAAAAGTAGTGTCTTGGTCTACACCCTATGGGCCGGCTAAGGCTCGAAAGGTCAATAGATAGATAGAACTTCAATTGTTAGAGTATTGTAATACATTTGTATACTTTTGTGTCTATGGACTCACTAAATTGAACTTCTAAGTATAGTTATTATTTAATAGGTCATGATTATTTGTTTTTCTTTTCGGGACTTTGCACATCTTTGCTGATTTCCACAATATGTGATTGTCCTCATCTCTGTCTAATAATTGCAGAGCTTGTCATTTACTACCATCTCAAAAGAGCAGAGTTTGTTTTGCCTTGAATCTTCTTCTACCTTTCAACTCCTCCCTGTGGAGCATATTTCTTCAACAAACACTTTCAATTCCCTGTGGATGGTTGGGTCTCCAAGATGGTGGATTTAGTCCACGTCCTCTCGATCGCTGCAGAAAGTGCATCCAGGGTCTGATTAATTTCGGTTCTCCATTGCATTTTTCTCTGTGTTAAAGTCAAAATGATGATATACTTGATACATCTGTGCCGCTAAAGCAAAGCCGTAGGCCGACAACAGTCCGTTTTTTTGACAAATCAAGTGTTGTGAATGAGACCTTCCACTGTCTAGACTTGATCTGTGCTTTATGTCACATTGGTGCTGTTCATGACCGAAGTTGGAATTCCTTGACGCAAGTTATTTCCATGATACTCATTAATGTAAACTACTTCGTCAGCCTCAGTTTTGTCTCTTAGGGGAATTTGCTTCATGTTTTGTTCGTCGTAGGCTGCTTACACTAGAGTAATCAGAAGTCTAAAGGGAGCGAGATTGTGTTCAGCTTTATTGTGTGCTACGTCATCGTAATGGTTCCCTAGACTGGCTGTGCGCTAATCTTACGGTCTGCTGTTAGATATGCATGGGGGATAATTTGATGACTAACTGTGTGACTATATGTTCGGAATTGGAGTCAACAATGATGGTCTAACATCATCAAGTGCTATGACGATCATAATTTTCAAGAGTACGTGAATTACCGGTATATGGGGATAGGCGGCGGGAACAATTGAAGGCTATGCATGAAAAGTGTTCCTTGTTGCAGTTTCCTCATATTCCAAGTCGCGTGTCTGTGTTAGTCACCTCTAGTGACTCAGGCAGATGGTGCTCGTAAACCTGGGAGGGCCGACCATCTAAGGGCAGAATCCCCCTACAGAAAAGATCATCTGCTGCCTTGAGGGAAGATTGGGGACAATCAAAGGCTAATGAAAGCAAACCTGAACAAAATGCTGGCTGGTGTCAGATGCACTGAGCCACTGGCGCAGAACACAGTGCAACGTTTTAACAGGTATTCAAGCGGAGTGGATCTTACAGGCTTAAACAGACAGCTGTCTTCTTGTGAGAGTCCGGAGTCCTACTCTGATTGAGTCCTGATCACAGAGAGTGAGATAATTCCCTGTGGAGCATAGGTCTTCAACAAACACTTTCAACTCCCTGGGTGCATAGGTCTTCAACAAACACTTTTAACTTCCTGTGGAGCATAGGTCTTCAACAAACACTTTTCAAGCCATTATGTTTCTTGCCATTCTTTAAGATCATTCAATGTTTTCCCCATCATATTCATCTCTGCCTCCGTCTGTCTTTTCCAAGAATATTTTGGTCTTCCTGTTTGTCTTTGTCCCTGGTGATTCCAAAAAAGGCCCTCTTTTGTAATACTCTCAGTTGGCTTCTGCAATGTGTATTCTATCCAGCACTGTCATCTTTTCTGTATCTCTTTGTCCACTGATATTTAACTGGTACTTTTCCATAATTCTGTGTTAGTGATTTTGTCCTGACATTTCCATAATTTTATTCTGTGTAAACATTCATTAATGAAGGTCTGCATCTTTGTGATTGTCATTTTGTTGTTCTCCATGTTTCACAACAGTATAATAGGACTGTCTTAATTTTGCATTTAACCCATTATCTTTGGATTTCCATTTGTTTCCTATTGCAACAAATGCTTCTCCTGCTTTTGATGTCCTTATTTTGGTGCCATTCTTTGTTCCTCCCTCTTTGTCTATTTTACTGCCCAGATATATGTAAGTTTGTACGTCTATTTCAGGTATTTCTCCTATTGTTATTGCCAACTGCATTAATTCTCATAATTTTGGTCTCCATTTTTTGTCCCAGCTGCTGTGATCTTTCGTCAAGTGTGCTCACTTTATCTTGCATCTTTTGATGGTTGTGTGATAGAAGAGCTATGTCATCAGCAAAGTCTAAGTCATCAAGTTGCTTGGTCAATGACCACTGGATTCCATTTCTGTTGTTCTGAGTTATTTTCATAATCCAATCTATGGCCAGTAGAAAGAGAGATGGAGATAGAAGGCATCCCTACCTTACTCCTGTTCTTATTTCAAATGAAAGTTTCTGTAAGCTGAAAGCTTCTGCCTCCCATGCACAACACTACCCTTCATACATTGTTCTTATCAGGTTAATAAACTTTATGGGGATTCCGTAATTACTCAGTATTGCTCTGAATAGCCCATTATAAAGGACTGGGGAATATGGAGAAGCTTGGTCTTAAGGGATATAGATCACTATCTCCAAATTTGAATTTCTGAAACACGTCTTTGTTCTAAGACTTATTCCCAGACCTCAGTCTGAATATAATGTTTTTATCGCTGTAAAAATTTTAACAAATTTTATTTTTAACTAGAGACTATGATATTTATCTGTGGCTGACATGTTTATGATACCATAGTAGAAGTTATTACAACTTAATTTTAAAATTAGGTGCTTTAAAATTGGTGTTTTCTTTGAACTTCTTGACTGCTGTGTGTTCACACTATGACAGATAATGGAAACACAAGATTTCCTGTCTGATTTGATTTATTACCTGAATTTTATTTTAGGGTCAGATGTGTTGTAATGTCTATCGGTACGGATGTCATAAGTCCATCAGTATGTTCAGCTATCTCATAGTGTTTTTCGCTGTGTTCCCAAGTTAAAAAAAGGGTTGTTTGGTATTGGTCAACGACTGAGAAAATGTTTTTTAAATCGACCAATTTCTTGAAAATTGGCACATTATTTGAGATCATATCTCATGAAAATAGAAGAAAAAAATATCCAACAACTATGGAAACAAAAGGAAGCCGCGATAGCTCAGTGGTTAGTGAACTGGACTACAAAGGACAAGAGGTAGGGTTCGATCCCAACCGATGGCTTCCGGGTTCACCCAGCCTTTAATAGGTACCAGATTTTTTCTGGGAAAGTAAAGCGGCACGGGCGTAATACTGACCTCATTACCCCAAAAATCATGTGCAGAAAGCCTGTAAAATTTATGTTCACTAACACCATATTACCTATACACCACTTGGCGTGACATTGGTACTTTACTTTTTTTTCTTTTATGGAAACAAAGCAAACACTCAGGGGTCATCAGAAGTGGTAATTAGGACATACACAAAGGGGGAGTATGTTTGAATATGGTAAAATGTTGAAGAATTTGTGTTTTGGTGCTGTAATGTTTACTGTTGTATCATAATCTAGGGTTAATATATATATATATATATTTTGGAAGATTGGGGAGAGGGTAGTGCTAACAATAACAAACCTGGCACTATACTCATAAACAATAAGAAAAATAAATACTACATATATACAGCTACAGTAATGAAATGTGTTAGATGCATGAAAGGAAACAGCCTGAGAGATAAGATCAGAAATAAGGAACTGAGAAAAAAAAACTTGGAATAATTACTACCTGTGAGTACATAAAGAAAAGTGGTCATACAGAAAAAAGAAACAAAATAAAACATAATGAGCCTTCAATAAACACTATAAGAATACCAGACCAAAGGATTAATTGTTAAAAAGATGGATTGATGGAATATTGGAAACAGAGCAGGAGAAACCAACAGAAGAGCAAACGACCACAAACTAAATCTCCACTTCAACACTAAAAAGCGAAAGAGGAATGGGGAAGAGGGAATTTGTAGATTGGTGTTATTAAGTCTGTGATAATAAGTTGAATGAGAGACCAAATTCTCACCAAAACTTTTCCTAGTGGTGGACTTAACCTCTTTAGAGGGTATTGAATCCTCCATTTGTTGTTTGTTTAACAAACTTGAATCTGAACTTTGCAAGTTGTAAGATTTTTAGTTTTTTAGGACTTTGAATGAACTAACATATTCATTGAAGAACTACTCCATTAGCATTTATGTTTAATTATGTCCAAGCTTGTTTTAAGAAGTATAATTGTCTTTTTTGTTTAATACTGGCTTGCAGAATTGCTCGTGTGTTAAGTATCATGTAGTGTGATGATTGCTGATATTTTTATGTCTGATTTGTCCCTCTTTTATTTTTTTTTTTATGACAGAAAAAATAGACAAGATCCCCTTTGAAATAAATAAATAAAAAACAATGTTACAGGTTTATGCGGTTAAACATTCTGGAGGTAGTTTTTGACTGCAGATATAATTTAATTACTGGACTGGGTAAAATGCTGTAAATGAGAATGGGAAGCAATAGATATGTTACCTAATAAAAAAAATTGATGCATACAAATAAAAAAAATAAAGTATATAAAAATAAAATCCATATGCGAATATATGTGAAAGAATCACGCAGCACGGTAAATAAATTATTTTAAAACAATTTTTGCAAAATAAATTTGCATCACACTAAATAAATTACACATAAGAAGATATACACCAAACTAAATAAATGTCATTTCATGGTAACAGATGGGCTATCATTTAACAAATTCCTCATGAGAATATTCACACTACACTAAAATTTCATTTGATAATAAGTATGCTCATGTCTAATAAATAAATTCTATTTGTGGACAAATACACTCACTCTTGACAAATTATATTTGTGAATAAATACACACTCCTGATAAAATTCTATTTATAGATAAGTACACTCACGCTTCATAAATTCTATTTATAGATAAGGACAGTCACTCTTCATAAATTCTATTTTAGATAAGTACAGTCACTCTTAATAATTTTATTTATAGATCAGTACATTCACTCTTCATAAGCTATATCTGTAGATAAGTACACTCACTTTTCATAAATTCTGTTTATAGATAAGTACACTCACTCTTCATAAATGCTGTTTATAGATAAGTATACTCACTCTTCATAAATTCTGTTTATAGATAAGTACACTCACTCTTCATAAATTCTGTTTATAGATAAGTACACTCACTCTTCATAAATTCTGTTTATAGATAAGTGCACTCACTCTTCATAAATTCTGTTTATAGATAAGTACACTCATTCTTCATAAATTCTGTTTATAGATATGTACACTCACTCTTCATAAATTCTGTTTATAGATCAGTACACTCTCTCTTCAAAAATTATATTTTTCAACAAATACACGCACACTTGACATATTGTATTTGTGAACAAAGACTATCTGTTTAAAAATTCCATTTGAAAACAAATTCATGCCTACCCACCTGATCCCTTAGTTCAGTTACCTTCAAAGCATTTTCCCTATTGTGTATAATTTTTGTTTGAATGTTTTCCCTGTTCAGTCTTTTATGCTGTTAACCCATTTTCTCTTTTATCAACTTTTTCCTTGCCCAGTATTTTATATAATTAACCCATTTTCTGTATTATCCATATATCAATCCAGTATTTTATATCACTAACCCATTTTCTCTATTATTCACTTTTCCTCATCGAGTCATAAAGGTAAAGTGCAACCCGTGTTTGATTCCCGCTGGCAGCAGTGTGAATTGTACTCATGGTTGGAAAAATATATATTCCAGCAGTTGACCTAGCTACTGGCAGCAATGGGTAAATGGGTAGTACTCTGGGAAGGTGAGAAATGCCACCTTGCATCATGAGTTTTGATGCTTGAAACGACACTAGCCAGAAGTCTCAGAACACTTCTGGATAGGTGGCCGAGCACATATGGATGAAAACTCATGTTCTAAGATGCCGATTTAATCGCTTGAAGATGCTTTGATTCAACTGGCATCTTAGCACACAAGTTTTTACCCATATGTGCTCAGCCACCTCTTCTGGCTAGTGTCATTTCAAACATCAAAACTCACAATGTGAGGTGGCATTTCTCACCTTCTCTGAGTACTACCCTGGTACCCATTTCTGTCATCAGCTAGGCCGACTGCTGGAACACTTTTTTCAACCAGAAGTACAATTCATACTGCTTCCAGAAGAAATCGAAGACAGGTTGTCCGAACGTTGGTAGCCCAGTTGGGTTTATTTTCCCAACTAGGCAACCGAGGTCCCCATCTAGTCTTTTACAACATTAACCCATTTTCTTCGGTATCACCCTCTCCTTATCCAGTCTTTTATATCTTTAACTCATTTTCTTTCTTATCAACCTCTCCTTATCCAGTCTTTTATATCTTTAACTCATTTTCTTTGTTATCAACCTCTCCTTATCCAGTCTTTTATATCTTTAACTCTTTCTTCGTTATCAACCTCTCCTTATCCAGCCTTTTATATCTTTAACTCATTTTCTTTGTTATCAACCTCTCCTTATCCAGTCTTTTATATCTTTAACTCATTTTCTTCATTATCAAACTCTCCTTATCCAGTCTTTTATATCTTTAACTCATTTTCTTTGTTATCAACCTCTCCTTATCCAGTCTTTTATATCTTTAACTCATTTTCTTTGTTATCAACCTCTCCTTATCCAGTCTTTTATATCTTTAACTCATTTTCTTTGTTATCAACCTCTCCTTATCCAGTCTTTTATATCTTTAACTCATTTTCTTTGTTATCAACCTCTCCTTATCCAGTCTTTTATATCTTTAACTCATTTTCTTCATTATCAACCTCTCCTTATCCAGTCTTTTATATCTTTAACTCATTTTCTTTCTTATCAACCTCTCCTTATCCAGTCTTTTATATCTTTAACTCATTTTCTTTGTTATCAACCTCTCCTTATCCAGTCTTTTATATCTTTAACACATTTTCTTCGTTATCAACCTCTCCTTATCCACCCTTTTATATCTTTAACTCATTTTCTTTGTTTTCAACCTCTCCTTATCCAGTCTTTTATATCTTTAACTCATTTTCTTCATTATCAACCTCTCCTTATCCAGTCTTTTATATCTTTAACACATTTTCTTCATTATCAACCTCTCCTTATCCAGTCTTTTATATCTTTAACTCATTTTCTTCATTATCAACCTCTCCTTATCCAGTCTTTTACATCATTAACTCATTTTCTTTGTTATCAACCTCTCCTTATCCAGTCTTTTATATCTTTAACTCATTTTCTTTGTTATCAACCTCTCCTTATCCAGTCTTTTATATCTTTAACACATTTTCTTCGTTATCAACCTCTCCTTATCCACCCTTTTATATCTTTAACTCATTTTCTTTGTTTTCAACCTCTCCTTATCCAGTCTTTTATATCTTTAACTCATTTTCTTCATTATCAACCTCTCCTTATCCAGTCTTTTATATCTTTAACTCATTTTCTTCATTATCAACCTCTCCTTATCCAGCCTTTTATATCTTTAACTCATTTTCTTTGTTATCAACCTCTCCATTATCCAGTATTTTATATCTTTAACTCATTTTCTTTGTTATCAACCTCTCCTTATCCAGTCTTTTATATCTTTAACTCATTTTCTTTATTATCCACTTTTTCCTTACCCAGGTATTTTATTTTTTTTATCCATTTTAATATCCACATTCAGTATTTCTGTTCCCTGTATGATGGTGTTGACCAGATCTTTATTAATATTTGATATGCCCATACAACATAGCTTCTTTAATTTTATCGATGTAATTAATATATGGCCCTTTTCATCTTCTCAGACGGTCTAGTGGAGGCTATTGTGTATTTTTTTGTTTTTGAGGTTTTTTTATTTTGTCGAACAGCTTTTCTCGTGGCTAATTCTACCAATGTTTGACAAACACACACGGCCACAGAATGAACATGTCAGGCCCACTGATCCACAGGGTTCAAAGATTCCATCCTTTTTCATGAGTCTTTTCTCTTCTAAGTGTTGCCTTAGCACAGTCTCAAAAGATGTTATACCATTCCTTACACATGCTCTCCATGATGTGCGATCACTTGCCAGATGTTCCCAGTCATTTTCACAGATGAAGAAGTCATTCAGAGATGATTTTCAGATATCTCTATATCATAGTTTAGATCTGCCAATTTGTCTTTTTTTGCGTGTTAGTTCACCATATAGTATTTGCCTGAGGATGCGTTTAAATGTAATTAGTGGCTCCTGAAACTATCTTATTTGTGATAATTTTAGAAATCTTTTTGTTTGTAATTTGGTTTTTTATGATATAATGAGAAAGTTACAGTATGTCATACGTATGCTTATATTTTAAATAAATTCACATTAATAATTTAATTCTGGGAACAAACACATTCACACTTAATTATTTTCCATTTGAGAACATATAAGCTATACACTCAATACTACATATCACCTATTTAATGTGTTGACATCATGGATAAAATACGGACTTTAAAAATATTTTCCATCCACCACATGGATGATGTATTCCTCTTATTTAACTTTATTCATTTAATAATTCCCATGTATAAAATATAACAAATGCATCACACATTAAATACATTAGCAATAACAGGACAGATAGCCACTATTTTTAGATATTTCAGTGAACAAAATGTATGGTTTCTAACAAATCATGTTAGTTGCAATTTGTTAATTTTCTAGTCTGTCTTGGTTGTTTTGAATTCTCTCTTTGTTAATTTTAACTTCTTTATAGTGGAAAACAATTTTAATAATTCCATCGTTTCCCTAGTTAAGGGAGATTACAATAAAACCTCTCCATATATATAAAATGAATGTAGGAAATTTTAATTTAAACTTGTTTTGTATACCTATTGGAAACTATAAACATAATGATTTATAATTTTGTGCATTTCTTTCTGTATTATTTTATGGATACAGCTGATTTACATAAAAATTTTTTTCTGTGAAACATTCTATAAATGTGTCTCTTTTTTGCCCCTTGATCTAAACAAAAGAATTGCTAGACATTTAGAGTTACATCCCTGATGTTGTCAGAGAAACTAACCAATTGCTACTTTGTACTCATAAACTCTGTTTTATATGACACATTTTACCCTTGGAGTCAATTACTTTGTTTATTAGTAGCTGATGTATTGTTTTAGACACTTCAAATCTGAATGTGACCTACTTTCATTCAGTCAGTAAACAATTCACACATTGTTGAGAAGTCTAATAATATGTCAGACTCCCCATTATGTAAGTAACAGTTATAATAAGTTATAATAAGTCATTTCATGTACATTAACAGGCAACTTGACTTAAACCAGGCTCCACTGGTGGTCATTACAAAATAAGGACAATAACTCCATATTCCTTATATGCCTCATCACATTTGCTTCCAAGTGGTTTAACAAGCTGTGGCTACGCCACTTTTCTGATTTAAATAAATATATAACAGCAAGTAAATAAATGAAAATTGGTCTAAAACACACAGATTGTTTAGACAATTTTATAAGGAAGTCAGTAAAGTAGTTTAACTAAGAGAATTACAGGGCTTTAGCAAAAAAATAATCACAGAAACGTCAATAAATTAAAAGCCACAAAATGCGACTCCTGGGTTTCTTGTGGAGCTACCTGATCCGCATATTGCAGTTTTGGGTACGGAATGTGCATAGGCATGAAAGAAACCCCATTACTTTTGACCATTTGATAATAATCTTGAATTCACTAATCTATTTATAGGCTCCACTATAAAGACATTGATTACCATTTTAAAAATAGTATCCAGATAAATATATCCTTACATGCATACATTTAGCCTTCATATACAAATGAACCAAAATTATAAAGTTTGATGAAATCAGGCATTTTTTTTTTTTACAATTATGTATACATTAACAGTATCATATTTATAATTAATTAACATATTTTTATTATTTTCAACAAACTTAAAATACAATAACGAATATGACAGTACAAATGACAATGTGCATTATAGCTTATATTTGATTATTATTATATTTTTATTTTAACATAATTACATACATCAGTAAAGCAGGCAAGCTTAATGCCCTGATAACTTGTGTCTCTGTAGTAGCAAGTTTTCAAGCACAATAAATTGTGTGGGAGAGAAGTATGTACAGAAGAGATGAATTGATAATTCATCCAAAAATATACATCTAATGTTGTTATCTCACTTTTAGGGCTGCCAAATTGTGATGTTTGTATAATATACAACAAATATTTTTTTTGTGGAAGTGAGAACTCAATTTTTACTTTTGCATTAATCTAATCTTAACATCTTCTTCTTCTACCTTTCGGTTCCCTGTGGAGCATAGGTCCTCAATAAAAACTTTCCAAGTTGTTCTGTTTTTTGCCATTCTTTTAAGATAATTTCATGTCTTCCCTATCATCTTCATCTCTGCTTCTATCCATCTTCTCCAAGAATTCTTTGGTCTACCTGTTTGTTTTTTCCTCTGTGGATTCCAAAAAGGACCTTTTGTGTAATACTCTCAGTTGGCTTCTGCACTGTGTGTCCTATCCAGTGCCATCTTAACATACTCATTATAAATTTTCTTATTTTTTTTTTTTTATACAAGATTTTCCATGATTCACAACCATATGTTGCTACCAAGAAGATACATGCCCGGAGTAATTTTAATTTCACTGCCTTGTTGGTATTGTGCCACATGTTCTTCACGGCATTTAATTTTTGTGTTGCTATTTCTAATTTCTAATTCACTCTATACACCTGGAAATCTGGCTCATACATAATCATATTTGACAAAAATATATTTAGCTGACTATTTTTTTTTTTTTTTTTGGTTCACCAACTTTCACCTCTGGCGAAGTCCCTAAAGATTAGGAACTGAATCCATAGTTAATCCATTTTTTCCTTGGCAGCCATGTGCACAAGAGTCTGCCGCCACACAGGCAGACAATTCTGACTTCGGGAATACTTATATTTTTTTCTGTCGATGAGTAATTGATGTTTCAAGCCAGGCCTCGCTGCTGAGACCAGATGTGGTTGCCAGAGAGAGAAATCACAAATAAAAATGCCAACTGCAGCAGCCAGGATTTGAACTCACAACCTCTTTGTCTCAAGGCTGGCGTCTTGCTTCGAGACCAATAATAAAATAAAATGGAAGTCTTTTTATACTAATTTGCTAACAGATATTTATTTATAGATCATACGGTTCATCTTTTAAAATAGATTTATTTAAAACAGTATGGAATAAATGGATTGCTTTTTAGTAGTTATATATACACAAATCATGTTATATCAGAATGGTTAAACTTATGTACCTTTTGTAAAATATGAATATGATGATATATTATTTTATCTAATTCAATGACTCTTAGAGAACATCCTTAAAACATTTATTATTTTTATTAACTTCTATCTTGTTGGAAGATAGATGCTGAAAACTCCCAGATGGTGAAATTAAACAAAATACTTCTAAACTTTGTGCCTTATGCTGTCGACTAAGGCATGGCATGAGCTATTTTCACTCATACACTGAGCAGTTACATATGACCTAAAATCCCTATAAATTTTCAAAATGATCTAAAGTCTCTATAAATTCTCATAAATTCCTATACATTTTTAACATTACCTAAAAAATTCCTATAAATTTTAACATTACATACAAAATTCCTATATATTTCAATATTACCTAAAATCCCTATACATTTCTAACATTACCTAAAATCCCTATACATTTTTAACATTACCTAAAATCCCTATACATTTTTAACATTACCTAAAAAAAATTCCTATAAATTTTAACATTACGTAAAAAATTCCTATAAATTTCAACATTACCTAAAATCTCTATAAATTACAGACCCCAAAGAATTGCAATATAAATATGTAATTTCAGCAATAAAATGACGTTAGGTATGTGTGTGTGTATATATATATTTAGATAATCCTTGTCATCCAAGGCTCCATTGTTTGGTAATTACTTCTAATGTTCAATCTGTCAATGGCCTCACCCATAGGGCAGTTAAAAACAAGTTACTATTAAGAATGAATGGGGAGAAAAAATATTTTTAAATTTGTAGCATGTAAATAAATGAGTGAAACTTTAATAACCGCCTTAATCTCACAAAAGTTATTCAACTTGAAAATACAATTTTATTTTACTATAACAAAAGTTATGTTACTAAAGTTAACATAGCCGTTTGATGTTAGTTATAGATAATTTTTAAAAATTTGTCACTGGCACCAGTCCATTCTGGAAAGGAGTAAAGGCATCAAAATGCACCAGGATGCGAAAAGATGGGAAGCTGCTGTAAAGCTGATGATATTGACAATTTTAAAAAAAAAATGGAGAAAGAAGTGGTATATGGTAACAGCTTTACATAGGTTAGTAACAAAACAAAGTTTCGGCCAAGTAGGTCTTCAGCTAGAACAACAAACAACAACACAATTATATCTATTTCTGTGTTCTTGTTTGTTGTACCAGCTGAAGGCCTCTTGGCTTATATGTCGACTTTTGTTTTGTTACTCACCTACGTAAGGCTGTTACCATACACCACTTCTTTCTCTATTTATTAAAAAGTTGTCATCCATTCCTGAAATGTAGGTGTGTTATTTCATTTTCAGAAGTAAAGAAAAATAGATTTGATGCACTTTGTGTTGATTTTAGTAGTTTCACAATGAAAATGAGTTACTTTACAAAATCTCTCAGATGAGAGAGCAAACTTGATTTATGAGGTTATAAACGGGGGAGAGGGGGGATGCCTAAAATTTAATTTACTGATTTACATCATCATTATGTGTCATACTGGTTGGCATAGGCGATCATGTCCTTCCAGAATTCTGTGGCCACAGTTCTGTTTACTGTGCCACGACAACAAAGCAATCTAGAATCTTCTCTATTTGTCATCCTTGATCTCTCTTTCCCTGTGTTTTGACAGTTGTAACCAAGTATTCTTTCTTTGCTCATGATGTCCTTGAAAATTCTTAGTGTTTCTTTATGATGTTTATACGAGCTCTCCTTTTATGTTGGCCTCTTTTATTTTGAATTTAATTGTTGGATCATTTAAGCTGTCCAGGGAACTAACTCTCTACAATCTTCTGAGAAATCATTTCTCTGTGGCCTCTAAATGATCTATATTAGAACATTAAAAATCCCATACAAAAATGTCAGAAATAATTCAAATCATAAAAGATGTATTACTGCACATATAAAGTTTATATTAGCTTTTTTTGGAGTGATTGAGCTCTTAATCACAATAAAAGTGCTTCATATAGTGACTTTGAAATCAAGTGAATTGAAACATAGAGCATCATTTGTCATCCTTGGATTATCCCACATTTTTTGTTTAACATTTTTAAAGTCTTCATTAATTTGAAATATATAATGTGATATTCAGAGATATGACGGTCTTACGAAGGTTGTCAATTTGATGAAATAAATTTTAATGCCAATATTTGTGAGAATGATAATTATGTCTATAATAATAACAATTTTTTTTTCACTGATTTGAACAACATACCATAACGAGCCTTTACTAAATATTGCGAGAGCACCAGATTGGGCTGATCATGAAAAAGATGGATTGATGAAATATTAGAAACACTAGGAAACATGACAGCAGCAGAGGACAGCTGAAGAACAAAAGATAGATTGATGAAATATTAGAAACACTAGGAAACATGACAGCAGCAGAGGACAGCTGAAGAACAAAAGATAGATTGATGAAATATTAGAAACACTAGGAAACATGACAGCAGCAGAGGACAACTGAAGAACAAAAGATAGATTGATGAAATATTAGAAACACTAGGAAACATGACAGCAGCAGAGGACAACAGAAGAGCAAAAGATGGATTGATGAAATATTAGAAACACTAGGAAACATGACAGCAGCAGAGGACAACAGAAGAGCAAAAGATGGATTGATGAAATATCAGAAACACTAGGAAACATGACAGCAGCAGAGGCCAACAGAAGAGCAAAAGATGGATTGATGAAATATTAGAAACACCAGGAAACATGACAGCAGCAGAGGACAACAGAAGAGCAAATGCGGAATTGATGAAATATTAGAAACACTAGGAAACATGACAGCTGCAGAGGCCAACAGAAGAGCAAAAGATGGATTGATGAAATATTAGAAACACTAGGAAACATGACAGCAGCAGAGGACAACTGAAGAACAAAAGATAGATTGATGAAATATTAGAAACACTAGGAAACATGACAGCTGCAGAGACCATCAGAAGAGCAAAAGATGGATTGTTGAAATATTAGAAACACTAGGAAACATGACAGCAGCAGAGGACAACAGAAGAGCAAAAGATGGATTGTTGAAATATTAAAAACACTAGGAAACATGACAGCTGCAGAGACCATCAGAAGAGCAAAAGATGGATTGTTGAAATATTAGAAACACTAGGAAACATGACAGCAGCAGAGGCCAACAGAAGAGCAAACGATGGATTGATGAAATATTAGAAACACTAGGAAACATGACAGCAGCAGAGGCCAACAGAAGAGCAAAAGATGGATTGTTGAAATATTAGAAACACTAGGAAACATGACAGCAGCAGAGGCCAACAGAATAGCAAACGATGGATTGATGAAATATTAGAAACACTAGGAAACATGACAGCAGCAGAGGCCAACAGAAGAGCAAAAGTCTACAAATTATCTCCCCTTGATGCTGGAAGGCAAATGAGGAAGAAAAGAAGAAGAATAAGACTAATAAAAAAAAATTAGAAATGAAACCAAGGGAAAATATGGACATTAATTAAATTACTTGAGAAAATAAGCTGTAGATACTCACAAAACAAACAACAACAACAAAAGTTAACAAAATAGTTATATCACATGAGACATTATGGGCACTAACAATTATGTACTTTAACAGCATTTAAGAAGGCAAAAAACACATAAAGTAAGATGACCATATTTTTGAAACCCTAATCCGGGACGGATTAATTTGACTTAAATTTTCCATCAATAAAATGACATTTCTTCCGTTTTTTTTTGGAGTGAATAATACATATATTTTAAAACTAATTAAAACACCTAACAATATAGGCTTACATGACTTTATCAGGAATTATTGAATTAAACGTTATTGAGTTTCAGATTCAGTATCTGTATATTGACCTTTTGAGCCGTTGTAGCCGGCCCATAAGGCGTAGACCCAGATACTCCTTCTCTAATCTAAATTTTTTATTCTAGCATTTTTCAATCCTTGTAAAGATCTTTTATCAAATCCTGCTATTTGTCTCTGTTCTGTGCAAGCAGCTATATCTGATTGAGGGAGCCGATTCCTGTTGCTCTTGCCTCTCTGATCAATATTCTTATCAGTGTCTGGTTCAGTATACGAGATTTAAAACTTGAAGCGCATTTTACTGTTACTGTTTCGCCAAATGAACAGCCAGTTCAACTTTTTAAACATTTTCTACACAACAACGGAATAATGTCTATTTTTATAATGTTTATTTTTAAGTCGAAAAGACGTTTAACATATTGGCAAAATTGGTAAACGTTTATGTTCTTAATGTGTTTTAACAAATTCGGGACGAAAGCTAAAAAAATCGGGACAAATTCGGGACAGTAACAAATCCGGGACAAAGGTTGAAAAAAAAAAAAAGCAGTAAAAAATCAGGACGTCTGGTCACCTTACATAATTTTGTGTGAAAAACACAAAAATCATTAAATGTAGCCTGTTTGTCACATGATGATGATAATCAAATGAATATATATTTGTGATTTTTTAAAAATATGTATATTAACATATAATCCTTTTCAACTGTATCTATATGGGAATAGATGTGTAGTTTGGATGTATTTATGTGCATGAAAGCATACATTTATTATATTAAATGTTTATTTATGGAGAAAAAGACATGATATCAAATATCAGATGAGCGTAATAAACAGATGCTTTTTAATTGGTTATTTATGACCAAACATTTATGATTTTTAAATATATTTTAGGGCCATTTGTGATACACTTAAAATAAAATGTATGTGGCATCCGGGTATGGCTGATGGTGACATATGTGGCATTCAGATATGACTAATAGTTACATAAGTGGCATTCAGGTATGACTGATGGTGACGTGTATGTCTATGAACATATAATTGCAGATTGAAATCGAAATATACGAGCATAGATTTTTACTTAATGCGCAATAATTTATGGGCATAACAGTTTTACGTGTATGTTATTGTTTATGAACATATGTTTCCAATCTGGCTATGAAAATTTGGGCGGAAAAAGAAATAGTATGACGGTGCAACAAACAACTATTAATATAGGATTCAAAGGGATGTAAACAATTTCCAACCTCCTGTTCATTTGAAAATAATGACTATTTCCTGAATTTCTCTTCTGACCTTGTATCTCGTAAGTTCCGGAACCAGGTTCACCTGCATGGTGGTCATTTGCTTCCTCGTTGTTGTTGTTGTTGTTATTGTTATCTTCATCAGAACCTGTGTTGTAAATAAAAATATGAAATAAAAGGCTTTCATAGTATCTGGAAAAGGAAATTTCATGGCAAACGTCAGTTATGATAAGGGGATGCCTATAATAGAATTATGGTTATGGTTAGTCGAAGGCCCCGGTATCACTGCAAAGGAATTAAAATCCAGAACTGCTTAAACACTCCCCCCCCCCCCCTCTCCGTGCCAGTGGAATCATCCGAATTAAAACTCATCTCATTGAAGGATCCAAACAAAGAAAGGCAGCTGCAGTCCTCATCATAGCAGCTACAGCATAAACAAAAGATATAAGGCCAAGCGGCATTGAAAGTGAACACAGCTGAACAGTCCATCATCATACGATGTCATAATTCATCGTAAGCAATCGGGATATCGAAACAATGCGGATGAAAAAAACATAACTTCTGTTATGTCTTTCTGTTAGTTTAGCAACTGAACATTATTTTATGTTTTATTTTCCATGACTTTTTTAGGTTAGGCCAAATATTTGTTCAGCTTGAAAATATATCTTTTAGAATACATTAGACTAACAATTTTAATGCTCCAGAGTGATATATATATATATCATCAGTAAGCATGTCGTAAGATGCGACTAAGGAGGTTGATCGATGGCTTGACAAGCTGTCATTGTAAAAACTATTGTTATGGAAACAGAACCATATATTTTAGAGGCAGTGATCTCAGCAATATGTGCCGTTTTGGCATACAAGGTTTCTGTTTTAGAGATTGTGGTGCTGCCCTATGTGCCGTCTTCGGCTCGAAAGGACGATAGATAGATATCATCAGACACTGGAAAGAGTAGATCACCATTTATGTTTTTGTAGTAATATAGATCAAGAAGGTGAAACAAAGAAATAGATCAGAAGAAGGATAGTAAAGGCAGCAGCACATTTTAAAAACGTAGACAAAATATGGACATAAAAAATAATAAGCAAGAAAACAAGACTTAGAATATTTAACTCAAATGAAGTATCAAGCCTTACCTTGACATGTGACAGCTGGAAAACAACACAATGGATTGAGAGAAAACTAAACGTTTTTGAAGACAAATGTCTAAGAAGAATACTCTGTGTACAATGGAATAAATTCAAAACTAATGTAGAGATAGAGAAATAACCAAGCAACCAATGATGTCTTCATCTAGGGAGACAAGATGAACATATATTGGACATGTGTTGATAAGAGACAACAAAAGAATTTAAATACTGGCTCTTCTATGGGAAACATCAAGATACAGGAAAAGAAGACACGAAATAACCCTAAAAATTACACTTATAAGAGAAGCAAAGTTGGCAGGCATAGACTCATTAAATAAGACCAAATATCTCACCAAAAATAGAGATGCATGACAAAAAACAATACAAGCTCTATGCAACACCTAGCGGCACTGGAAGGATCACGATCAAAAGACTACATTTGCCTTGAGGAATTGTAGTGAAGATTACATTTGTGTGCAGCTGTTCATGTAGAAAGGGACAGATCATGATTGGAGCTTAGAAACACCATTAACCTTGAGGAGAGCTCCCATCATGTTAATTGTAAAATAGTCTAATAATTGAAAGTAGTGAAATTACATACTTACTTACATTACATGGGGAGCCACGATAGCTCATTGGTTAGTGAACTGGACTATAAAGGACAAGAGGTAGGGTCGATCCTTACCGACGGTTTCCGGGTTCACCCAGCCATAAATGGGTCATCATCATCATCATCATCGAGTGCAGCCTCCGCAACGAAGGTTGGCTACCATGGATCGCCATTCTACTCTGTTTCTTGCCTTGATGGTGCAGGTTGTCATATGTTGACTTGTCCATCTTATGATGTTACTCGTCCATGTTAGTCTTGGTCTGCCTCTACCTCTTTTACCTTGTATTTTCCCTTCCAATATTACTTTTAGTAGGCTGTTGTGTCTTTTAACGTACCCCATAAATTTAATTTGTCTTGTCTTAATTGTATTTAGTAGTTCCCTTTTTGTTTTTAGTTGTTTTAAAACTCCATCATTTGTTTTTTCTTTCCATTCAATTCTACCTATTCTTCTATAAATCCACATTTCAAAGGCTTCAATTTTCTGTTCTGTTTTCTTGTCTAATGTCCATGTTTCTGCACCATACAGGAATATTGAGAATATGTAACATTTTGCTACTCTTAGTTTCAGCCCTGCTGTTATTTGTTTTGTTGTTAGTATATTTACCTTAAATGGATAGCGGATTGTGTTCTGGGAAAGTAAAGCGGCACTGGCGTAATACCGACCACATTACTTCAAAAATCATGTGCTGAAGGTCTGTAAAATTTATGGTCACTAACACCATTTTCCCTATACGTGGGTACTTTACCAATCAGAATTTACCAGACTGGCAAGGATGAAGGTTTTTTTCTGATCCCCCAGAGGTTGTCATGCAGGCTTGCTTTGATGAGACAGACTTTAATTTCTCATATCGTTATCACCTGTTTTCAGTTATCGACTCACCACACCATATAGAGTTACTCCATGAAAAGAAGCAGGCAAGAGAGTATAAAACGATGTCATGCAGAGTAACAAGCCATTTTAGACTGCTGCCACCATGAAGAGGACATCTATGAGCTGTGTTAAAGCTAAGACAAATATTTGTGACTGAGTTTGGATGGTGCATTCCATCGGAACTGTTGTGCAATAAGTTTAGTTATTATATGCCGAATACAGTGTGAGTAGAGGTAGGGTTCGATCCCAACCGACGGCTTCCGGATTCACCTAGCCTTAAATGGGTACCGGATTTTTTTCTGGGAAAGTTTATGGTCATTAACACCATATTCCCCATACCCCACTTGGCGTGAGGGGGCACTTTACTTTACATTTTTTTTTTTACTATAGTGTGAGTGCAATCCTTTTTTGACAATAGAAACAAGAAAAAGAGTTCTTAAGTGTTAAGTATAACCAGTTTTAACATATGGATGTGAATCATGGACAATTGGACAACAGACAAGCAAATCACTGGAAGCTGTAGAGATGTTATTTTACAAAAGAATGTTGAGAATACCATGGACAGCTAAGAAGAGTAATGAAAACGTTCTGAAAGAGGCCAAAGCAAAAAGAGAGCTAATTTCCAATATTAGGAAGAAACAATCATCATTTTTTGGTCATGTAATGAGAAAAGAACAGCTGGAATATATTGTAACAACTGGGAAAAAACTGGGACAAAGAGATAGAGGGAAACAAAGAGAAAAGATACCAGACAACTTAAGAGAATGGCTTTGACAGAAGGTCAATAACAGAAATGATAAATAACTGTCGTGATCGAAAGTTGTGAAGAGACATGATCACCTACACCAGCAGACTTGGTACTTGATGACGATAATAGTGTGAGTCTTCAAGTTGAATGCAATAGAAGGTCAACACCTGGGAATAATGACCAATGTTGGTCTTCCTCTCCTAAAGTGTCAAGAAGCCAAAGGGACAAAACACTTCCTCAATAAGATCTATTTCTGATGATGAGATTGCCTCCCTCTGCGAAGCTGTATATAAGAAGTATCCTATTATTGCAGGCTTGCTTCAGTAGAACAAACTTTAATTTTCTGGCCGTTGAGGCATGCGGTACATGCTTTGGTGCTCCACAGTTGCGGGTTACAGAGTCTCTGAGATCCATTATGTGATGGTGTACTCTAAGGTCATCTTGTTGCTAATTGTAACAAAAAAATTTTTAAAGCAAAATTACATTTTTTTAAATGTAGATCTGATGATATCATTGTCTCACAGCCTTATATTGCTATTAGAAAATACAGACTTTTTAAGAAATCTAAATTTTGTTGAGAGTTTATGGGTGCTGCATAGAACTAATTCTGACGTATGGAAGTGAATCATGGACAGTAAGCAAAGAAATGAAAAGACGATAAGATACCACAGAGATTGGATTTCTCAGAAGAATGTTGAAAGTTCCCTGGACAGCTAAAAAAGACCAACGAGGAAATTCTCAAAGAGGCCCAACACAAAAAAGGGAGCTCCTAAGAAACATCAGAAAGAAACAATCAACATTTTCCGGGCACATTATGAGAATAAAAAAGTTGTAATACTTGGTTACAACAGGCGAAATACAAGGAGAGAGAGTTCATGGACGACAAAGAGAGAAAATACTAGATAGCTTGGTGTCATGGCATGGCAAAGAACAACAGTATTGATACGATGCACGGTGGATAGAAGATTGTGGAAGGACATGATCGCTAGTGCCAACCGGTATGGCACATGATGATGATGATGAAATTTTGTTGTCATAAATGCAATTCAAAAACATCGTTAATAATATATGGTCGTCAATTGCTCACACAAAAGTTGATCTGTCTCAAAGCTGACTGCAGATAGTGCGACTAGGATCTTGATCAGTTGTGGGTCCCTTGATTCTTGTGCAAGCCTTCATCTATATGTGGCTGTAGCAGTAACATCCTTAGATATTGCTTAGGTAAGAGTCATTTGAGACCAGGTGCACTTGTACGACTTATTTGGTATTGTCATCTACACTTGCATCACATGAAATGTTGGGGACAAGTATTGTTATGAACATTTGGAGTTTCGATTTCTCTCCCTTGTGTTCAGTATTCACATTGTGTTCAATATTCACGTTGTGTTCAATATTCACGTTTGTGTTCAATATTCCCGTTGTGTTCAATATTCACGTTTGTGTTCAATATTCCCGTTGTGTTCAATATTCACGTTGTGTTCAATATTCACGTTGTGTTCAATATTCACGTTGTGTTCAACATTCCCGTTGTGTTCAATATTCACGTTGTGTTCAACATTCCCGTTGTGTTCAATATTCCCGTTGTGCTCAATATTCACGTTGTGTTCAATATTCACGTTGTGTTCAACATTCACGTTGTGTTCAATAATCACGTTGTGTTCAATATTCACGTTTGTGTTCAATATTCACGTTGTGTTCAATATTCACGTTGTGTTCAACATTCACGTTGTGTTCAATAATCACGTTGTGTTCAATATTCCCGTTTGTGTTCAATATTCACGTTTGTGTTCAATATTCACGTTGTGTTCAATATTCACGTTGTGTTAAATATTCACGTTGTGTTCAATATTCACGTTGTGTTCAATATTCACTTTGTGTTCAATATTCACGTTGTGTTCAATATTCACGTTGTGTTCAATATTCACGTTGTGTTCGATATTCACTTTCTTTTTAAATATTCACTTCGTGCTCAATATTCACGTTGTGTTTAATATTCACGCTGTGCTCAATATTCACTTTCTTTTAAATATTCACGTTGTGCTCAATATTCACTTTCTTTTAAATATTCACGTTGTGCTCAATATTCACTTCGTGCTCAATATTCACGTTGTGCTCAATATTCACGTTGTGTTCAATATTCACTTTCTTTTAAATATTCACGTTGTGCTCAATATTCACGTTGTGTTCAATATTCACGTTGTGTTCAACATTCACGTTGTGTTCAATATTCACGTTATGTTCAATATTCACGTTTTGTTCAATATTCACGTTATGTTCAATATTCACGTTTTGTTCAATATTCACTTTGTGTTTTTGTCTGTGGTACACGATCATCATCGCATGTAATGTCTTGGGCCCAAAAGAACAAAAATAGGTAAAACATTAATTCTGGACAAGGGAAACAAACTAAGGACAAACTGGGAGTGGTGCTGACAACATCGCTTATAGAAGATTGTGGGAATATTAATAAACCATATTTCTCCATGCTAAATCTTTTTCTAAATGTGACAAAACTATATTCTCATGCTAAAATGTGACAAAACCATATTCTCTCATACTAAAATGTGACAAAACCATATTCTCTCATACTAAAATGGGACAAAACCATATTCTCTCATGCTAAAATGTGACAAAACAATATTCTCTCATGCTAAAATGTGACAAAACAATATTCCCATATAAAATAAATCTAACCTTTAAACTGATAGGATGCTCTAAACCCCGTGGAATCATAAACATCATTGGATCTGAATGTTACTCTAAAGAATGGACCATCTGACCAGATCTCTTCTCTTTCTAATGGTGAACGCCCACATAATCTGGTCATCTTGCGATCTTCAGTATCAGCAAAGTTTGAAAACGACACATAATCACTTTTCGTTGCTTCTTCACATCTGTAAAATTGTAAGACAAGTTGTATTACATTGGACTATATAAATTGTAAGAATAATATGGGACTATAATAGTTGTAAGACAGGTTTCATTGGAGTTTATTATAATAGTTGTAAGACAGGTTTCATTGGAGTTGACTATAATAGTTGTAAGACAGGTTTCATTGGAGTTGACTATAATAGTTGTAAGACAGGTTTCATGGGAGTTGACTATAATAGTTGTAAGACAGGCTTCATTGTAGTTGACTATAATAGTTGTAAGACAGGTTTCATTGGAGTTGACTATAATAGTTGTAAGACAGGTTTCATTGGAGTTGACTATAATAGTTGTAAGACAGGTTTCATTGGAGTTGACTATAATAGTTGTAAGACAGGTTTCATTGGAGTTGACTATAATAGTTGTAAGACAGGTTTCATTGGAGTTGACTATAATAGTTGTAAGACAGGTTTCATTGGAATTGACTAATAGTTGTAAGACAGGTTTCATTGGAGTTGACTATAATAGTTGTAAGACAGGTTTCATTGGAGTTGACTATAATAGTTGTAAGACAGGTTTCAATGGAGTTGACTATAATAGTTGTAAGACAGGTTTCATTGGAGTTGACTATAATAGTTGTAAGACAGGTTTCATTGGAGTTGACTATAATAGTTGTAAGACAGGTTTCATTGGAATTGACTAATAGTTGTAAGACAGGTTTCATTGGAGTTGACTATAATAGTTGTAAGACAGGTTTCATTGGAGTTGACTATAATAGTTGTAAGACAGGTTTCATTGGAGTTGACTATAATAGTTGTAAGACAGGTTTCATTGGAGTTGACTATAATAGTTGTAAGACAGGTTTCATTGGAGTTGACTATAATAGTTGTAAGACAGGTTTCATTGGAGTTGACTATAATAGTTGTAAGACAGGTTTCATTGGAGTTGACTATAATAGTTGTAAGACAGGTTTCATTGGAGTTGACTAATAGTTGTAAGACAGGTTTCATTGGAGTTGACTATAATAGTTGTAAGACAGGTAAGTAAAGGTTAGAGACTTGAATCGACGCCTTGACACGCGGTTTTTTACCCATTTGTGCTCGGCCGCCTATCCAGAAGTGTTCGGGGATTCCTGTCTATTGTTGCTTCAAGCATCGTAACTCGTGAGCGAGGCACCATTCCCCACCTTCTCATAGTACTACCCTTGTACCCATTTCCACCATCGGCTGGGTCGACCGCTGATGTATTTTTTTCAACACGCGTGCAATTTACAAACTGCGTCCAGCTGGAATCGAACACGGGTTGTCTGAATGGCCCCAGCTTGTGGGGTGGGATTCCCAACTACACTACCTTGTAAGACAGGTTCCACAAGAGTTGAGTGTAATAGTTGTAAGACAGGTTCCACAAGAGTTGAGTGTAATAGTTGTAAGATAAGTTCCACAAGAGTTGAGTGTAATAGTTGTAAGATAAGTTCCACAAGAGTTGAGTGTAATAGTTGTAAGATAAGTTCCACAAGAGTTGAGTGTAATAGTTGTAAGACAGGTTCCACAAGAGTTAAGTGTAATAGTTGTAAGATAAGTTCCACAAGAGTTGAGTGTGATAGTTTTAAGACAGGTTCCACAAGAGTTGAGTGTAATAGTTGTAAGATAAGTTCCACAAGAGTTGAGTGTAATAGTTGTAAGACAGGTTCCACAAGAGTTGAGTGTAATAGTTGTAAGACAGGTTCCACAAGACAGGTTCCACAGGAGTTGAGTGTAATAGTTGTAAGATAAGTTCCACAAGAGTTGAGTGTAATAGTTGTAAGACAGGTTCCACAAGAGTTGAGTGTGATAGTTGTAAGATAAGTTCCACAAGAGTTGAGTGTAATAGTTGTAAGACAGGTTCCACAAGAGTTGAGTGTAATAGTTGTAAGGTAAGTTCCACAAGAGTTGAGTGTAATAGTTGTAAGACAGGTTCCACAAGAGTTGAGTGTAATAGTTGTAAGACAGGTTCCACAAGACAGGTTCCACAGGAGTTGAGTGTAATAGTTGTAAGATAAGTTCCACAAGAGTTGAGTGTAATAGTTGTAAGACAGGTTCCACAAGAGTTGAGTGTGATAGTTGTAAGATAAGTTCCACAAGAGTTGAGTGTAATAGTTGTAAGACAGGTTCCACAAGAGTTGAGTGTAATAGTTGTAAGGTAAGTTCCACAAGAGTTGAGTGTAATAGTTGTAAGACAGGTTCCACAAGAGTTGAGTGTAATAGTTGTAAGACAGGTTCCACAAGACAAGTTCCACAGGAGTTGAGTGTAATAGTTGTAAGATAAGTTCCACAAGAGTTGAGTGTAATAGTTGTAAGATAAGTTCCACAACAGTTGAGTGTAATAGTTGTAAGACAGGTTCCATAAGAGTTGACTGTAATAGTTGTAAGACAGGTTTCACATGAGTTAGACTAATTGCATTGCATGGCTCTGCAACAGTTGAAAACTTGCATACCATTGCAATGTAACATTATATAAGACGAATTGCGTAAGATTGCATTCACCAGGTCACATGTTCTGTGTATAATGTTGCACTATCCACAGCCCATCTGATAAAAATCTCTGTCTCCAGCCAGATCTCCCACTTCTGTTGTCATGATCAATGTCTCGTTGATGTCTTGAAACCACATTCTTTTTGATTTACACTTGATGCTTCACCCAAGAACCACACCTTTCATTATTGATCTTTACAGCCCGCTGTCTCTTCTGACGTGGTCATAGTACTTTTATTTTTCTCTGTAGAATTGTGCTTATAAGCCCTTTATTTTAATATTGAAATCTTTTAAAATGTCTTCATTGCTCTTGTTCATTATCCAATGTATCTTAATGATTTTTTTGTATCATTTTGTTTCGAATGAATTTATTTTCTTTCTTGCTGCCTGCGAGATTGTCCATGATTCACAACTATATGTTGCTGCCGGGAAGATACATGTCCTCACTGATTTTAATTTGACTTCCTTGCTGATATTGTGCCACGTGTTCTTCGAGGCGTCTAATTTTTGGCTATTGCTAATCTTCTTCTGATCTCTTTCTGACAGTCTCCATTGTTAGTTACTACAGATCCCAGATATTCATAGTGTGTTACAATATGAAGATCTTAACAGTTGATAATGATTGTGGGTTGAGTTTGTGTTGTGTCAGTGGACGTTATCTAAGTTTTCTGTATGTTTAGACAGAGCTTTCAGATTGCACTGTGATAGTTCCTCTTCTTTCCTTCCTCATTTGGCTTTCAGCGTCGAGGGGAGATATAATCGGGGGGGGGGGGGGGGGGACCAGTTTGTCCCGAGGCAAAACGCCGGACTCCAGACAGAGAGGTTATGTGTTCAAATCCACCAGTTGGGATTTTGTATCTATGGTTTCTCTCTGCGGCAACCACCCCTGGTCTCAGCAGCGAGGCCCCGCTTGAAACGTCAATTACTCTTCGACGGAAAAAAATATGAGTACCTCCGAAGTCGGAGTTATCTGCCCGTATGGCAAGGGACCCCTGTGCACATGGCTGCCAGGGAAAAATGGATTAACACGCAGAATTCAGTTCCTAGTCTCTAGGGACTTCGTCTGAGGTCAAAGCTGGCGTACGCCAAAAAAAAAAAAAAAAAAAAATGCGCGGTCTTTTGCTCTTCTGTTCGCCTCTGCTGATGTTATGTTTCCTAGTGCTTCTAATATTCCATCCATCCATCGTTTTCATGGTCGACCCTTGGGTCTGGTATTCACACAAAGTTTACTGTAGGCTCGTTGTGTTGTGTTTTGATCTTTCTGCCTTGTCACGTGGCCAAACAATTTTATCTGTTGTTTCCTTGTATATTCTATGGCGGGGGCTATTCCTAGCTTTTTCCCCAGTTCTTCATTTCTGATCTTATCTCTCAGACTGTTTCCTGTCATTCGTCTGACACATTTCATCTCAGTAGAGGTTATTTTACTTATTGTTCTTGCATCTAGGGTCCAGGTCTGGCATTGGTAGTACAACGTTGGGATGAAGATTGTACTGTAATAGTTGATGAAACAAATTCCATAACTTAGCATTGTAATAATTATATACATGTATATATTTTCTTTTTCTTTGACCTTTTCCTCGTGACCTCTGACCCAAGGTATGGAACGATTTGAGGTCAAATGCCTATAATAAATGAGCAAAATAAATTCATAGTTTCTTTTGATAATAATGAAAGTAATGATATAGAAGCACAATCTACAAACCCAGGGTTGAGGCCATCTACATCGAAGTCTAGGAAGGTAATATGGACTCGTTCCTTCCCTCGACCATAGAAGAGGTAGTGACACTCTGTGTTCCGTGGGTACAGGCCGTTGTAATTTGGTGAGGTGATCTTCCCGTAGGGACTCACAGCGCTCTGGTAGTTGAACGCACACGCTGGGGAGAGAACATGTTATTGTACGGTTACCAATCTCTATATAAACAATTTGTATAAAAATATAATTAACGCAATTTGCATATTTCTCTCACAATCGCTGGTTTGTCAGCTCTGACTACATCGGAACCCGCGGGCTGAGATCTCGAAAACATCCAAAGTCTATGACGTGTTCAGCTATGCGTGTACGAGCTATAGACGACTGTTATGATGTCATTGTATCAACAAGAAAGAAAGCAAAAATAAAGGATTCATCCTTACTAGCAAAAAGACAGTAGTAATGATAACAACAAAGAAAAAAGACATCACCTCAGTGCAAAATAAGACAAGTGGAACAATATTAAAACAGGTAAAAGAATTTAAATATTTGTTAACCTCAGATGGTAGATGTACAGAGTTTAGATGCAGAATGGCTCAGGCAAAAGCAGCTTTCTAAAAAAAATAGGAAGATACTATGCAATCCATTTTTGACAATAGAAACAAGAAAAAGAGTTCTTCAATGTTATGTAGAGCCAGTCTTAACATATGGATGTGAATCATGGACAATAAGACAACAGACAAGAAAATCACTGGAGTCTGTAGAAATGTGGTTTTACAGAAGAATGTTGAGAGTACCATGGACAGCTAAGAAAAGTAATGAAAGCGTTCTGAAAGAGGTCAGGGCAAAAAGAGATATCATTTCCAATATTAGGAAGAAACACTCATCATTTTTTGGCCATGTAATGAGAAGAGAACAACTGGAATATATTGTAACAACTGGAATATATTGTAACAACTGGAAAAATTGAGGGGACGTAGAGCTAGACGGAAGCAAAGTGAAAAAAAACAATACCAGACAGCTTACGAGAATGGCTTGGCAGAAGATCAACAACAGAAATGATAAATAGCTGTCGAGATCGAAAGTTGTGGAGAGACATGATCACCTACGCCAGCCGGCATGATACTTGATGATGATGATGATGATGATGATGATGATGATGATGATGAGCTTGTATTGTCCATGTTACGATTCTGAGATATACATCTGATGTACACTCTAAACAAGAATACCACTTACTTCCTCTGTTATCCTGATGGCCTTCAGTGATGCCGAAATCTGGTTCAATGGAGAGAAAGGAAACAACACAAACATCGTTATATGGAAAGTGCAGAAATATGAAGCGAAGTAACGTTCTTAATATAAATGTATAAATATCATGTCACGCAAATTACTCTCTCATAGGTTCCTATTCTGTACAAGCTTCTCAACCTCATTAAATGAGTAGATGCTTGCTATCTTTGCCTCTCATGTCAGTTTTCACAGTGTTTCTCGAGATATATTTTTTCTTCTTTAACCCTCTGTTTCTCTTTAAAGTATTGTTCTTTGATTCTCTCTTGATCACATACAGGACATACCTTCTCTCCCTGATTTCAAATGGCCCTGTTGGTGGCGTGACAATTGCTCTTATTTCCCCTACTGGACCTCAATACAAATGTGTTGTTTTATGGAGGTACCATGCTTCAAATCAACAGGAAAAATATCTTTAAAATATATAGGAAAAAATACACAAGAAAAATATCTTTAAAATATATAGGAAAAAAATACACAAGAAAAATAACTTTAAAATATATAGGAAAAAATACACAAGAAAAATATCTTTAAAATATATAGGAAAAAATACACAAGAAAAATATATTAAAAATATATAGGAAAAAATGCACAAGAAAAATATCTTTAAAATATATAGGAAAAAATACACAGAAAAATATCTTTAAAATATATAGGTAAAAATACACAGGAAAAATATCTTTAAAATATATAGGAAAAAATACACAGGAAAAATATATTAAAAATATATAGGAAAAAATACACAGGAAAAATATCTTTAAAATATATAGGAAAAAATACACAAGAAAAATATCTCTAAAATATATAGGAAAAAATACACAAGAAAAATATCTTTAAAATATATAGGAAAAAATACACAAGAAAAACGTTATGGTTATAGCTTCATGTAACAAGTGGACAAGACAAACTAGAGCGATGTTTCGTCTCAAAAGGTCTTCAACAGGAACAAACATACAACATACATATACATATTTATTTAAAATAAAAAAATAATAAATACATATTTGTATGTGTGTTGTATGTTTGTTCCCATTGAAGGCCTATTGAGCCAAAACGTCGTTCTGGTTTGGGTTGTCCACTTGTTACATGAAGCTTTAACCACACCGTTATTGTTTTCTATTTTGTTCTCTCTCTCTCTCTCTCTCTCTCTCTCTCTCTCTCTCTCTATATATATATATATATATATATATATATATATATATATATTTATATTGTTTCATTTCTTCTCACAGTCAGCTTCACTGCAGCTTCGCATTTTTATACATTTATATGCATTTCTTTATCTTGACCCTTCAAGTCCACAGCATGGCCAAGGAATTATGGGAAGATGGAATCAGAAAGTCGCTAAATAAAATCAAAATAATAACAACACAAGCTACGTAGCTAGGATGCTAAGACAATTTGTCGTGTTTTCCCCCCTCTAGAATGCAAAAAGATTAAAAAATAATAATAATTGTGGACAAAATTAAAGTACGTGTATTTTAACTCTGAGACGAAGTTATTGTCAATATGTATATTAGGATACCGAGTAGAGATTGAGGAAATAGTGATTCATAGATTTCTCTGGCATCACAGTCAGAGAACACGAGTTGGCCAAGATACTAAAACATACATATATGTTGTTCCAAAAAAGGTAATTTAATAGAGATAGGTAAATAGGGGTAGAAGAGATAAGTAATATAGGGGTAGAAGAGATAAGTAAATAGGGGTAGAAGAGATAAGTAATTAAATAGAGGTGGGAGAGAAAAGTAAATTCTTATGACGAAGTCGAATATGTCGGGTCGAAAGGTTCAACTCTCACATAGAATGCCCCTCAGGAATTCATATTTCAGGGTAATTGAGGTCATGTACCTATTTCTAAACGGAGATTAACTACATTACTTTCCATATCCCAGTTGAGCACTTAAAGAATAACCCTGGCAGTTGAAAATCGAAACGAGCGGGCTGCATGCTCTGTCTCCACATCAGTAATGGATCATTAGCTCAATCAATAATGATCTCCAGAGAGATTGAGTAATGATGTCAATTAAATAATCAATATATATCGTCCATTATTTCTATATTAAGGTTCGATCACTCTTATAGAAAAACGGAAATTTAAAAGTGCGGCGTGCGTTTTGTCCCCTTCCAGTGCAATGTATTCAGGTCTAGACCATCACAAGCCTATGCAAATTTGTTACTGTTATATTTGTATCAAAAGAAGTGAAGCGATATTTAACAAAATTGAATTTTCTTGTAACAAATATTGCATTTTTGTGGCATGCTAAATAATACTTATTTAAAGCTAAATTCGTCTTATCTTTAAATGCGTTATTGTATACTTGTTACAAATGTGTACTTATATGTTATTAATACTGAAGGGAGGTCAAAAAGTAATGCACACCAATTTTTTTTCTCGGCTAATAATAAAGATAGGAATATGAAATTTTGCACACTTGGAATATGACATGTTCCAATTATGTGCACCAAATTGCACAGCATTATGATAAATATTACGCAATCTATGAACTGTTAAAATGGAGCTTGTCAACAATGTCCGTTACAAACAGCGAATTGTCATAGAATTTCTGGTTGAGGAAAAAGAAACTGTGGCAAACATTCATAAACGACTGTGTCCAGTGTACAAATGTTCTGCAGTCGATAGGAGCACAGTTAGTCGCTGGGTTCAGAGAATTAAAGCTGCAGAAAGTGTACGAGTGGAGCTGCATGATTTACCGCGTTCTGGACGTGTTGCCTCGGCTACCAGCACAGACATGTTAAACCGGGCTGATGCCATTATTCGTAAGGATAGGCGTATCACTAGTCAGCAATTGGCATTGCAGCTTACAGTCAGCAAGGGAAGTGCAATCGCAATTTTTAAAACTCTCGGATATTCAAAGATTTGCGCTCGATGGGTTCCTCGGTGCCTAACAAATGATCACAGAGTTCAAAGGAAAACATTCTGTTCTGAATTGTTGGAAAATTGGTGTGCATTACTTTTTGACCTCCCTACGTACATGCACTTAGTTGCAGTAATGTGTGACCTTTACTTCTTTTGCTCTTGCATGAGTCCTGAGGTGAAGCAGAGAGGAGGAGACATTAGAAGTTGTGTGAAATTCTTAGTTGTTTGCGTTCACATGTTTTAGTGGGGAACATAAGCGCTTGCGACCTGCATAATAACAGGGTTGGCGCACTATAGCTGCCCAAGACCAAGTAGTTCTACCTCCCCGTGGTCTTCCCCGGTAACAGTCTTATTTTAAATAAATGCTGGCTAACAGAAGCTAGGAAGGATCGCCGCGCTCCATGAAGTGGTGCCTGTGATATAGAAGACCTATAGTTCGTTCAGAAATTCGTGCCCACAGAGTTGATCAATTATCTCTGAATCTGTTTGATGAATTTCTGTAATACTTTTTCATGAAATCTTATTTTTTCACCGACCTTAACATTTTATAACTTTTAAGTACAAACGTAGTCTGAATTTCGTGCATTTCGTTTTTTGTTATATAATTTTAGAAAAATATCAAACCGTGTGCTCTAAATATTAGACTTTACTGTAAATTACGTTAATTTTCTAAAAAAAATGTTAGTCAAAGGCGTACCCGTTCCCATTGAAGAGGGCCACAATTTTTCATTTGATTTTATATCTTCGTGATAAAAATAGGTAATTGCAAAAGTGCCTGTACAATAAGACAGTTAGCTTGCGCATAGTGATGGATTAACACTTTAAACACTTCATGGTTTTAAAAATCAAATAGTCACTTCATAATAGCTTACAAATTATCTCATGTAAAGGAATATACATGAATAGTAAATATTTTGTCAAAATACGCCTCTAAACCTATTTAACAAGAAATCGGAAATGACACAAGTGGCGCGTCTTTCAAAATCACGTTCAGTAAGTGCGAGCAAGTGCTAAGATTGTGTGGATAAACACGTGACATTTTGCCTTTTTAAATGACGATGTTGATTACAACAAATGTGGGTATTGTAAACTCCTAAAAATTAGGACAACCAAGAAAATAATATTTTTTATATAACTTAAAGAAACAAAAAGCTTTCCTAAATGCATGACAGTAGCGAAAAAAATCAGGCCTAAGGTCGGTGAAAAAATATGATTTCACGGAAAAAAATTATTGAAATTCATCAAACAGTTTCCGAGATAATTAATAAATTCTGTGGGCACGAATTTCTGAACGAACTATAGTATTGTAGCACCTCTGAGGTGGACTAGTTTTCCAGCAAAGACTGGGAATAGATGAACTCAAGCTTTTCCAGTAAAAGCCTGGATTATCCAGTAAATCCATTACGACGTGCTACATAAATGAGTAAATGGGTACCCTACACGCATAAACTCGTGGCATTACGTCAACAACATCAACATTTTTCAGTGACTGACTCCGTCTATCCACATTTTCCTAGGTCGTTCTTCCGCCCCATAGCTGGACATTTTCATTGTCTTTGCTCGTGATGCAAGGGGTTGGTTAGTATCATACAGAACATATGCTCAAAATATTTATTCTTTTATGTTCAATATAATCAGTTGCCGGCTTTCTCACATTCTCACTTATAACAACGCTGTGCTCATTAATAATACAGCTGTACTCAATAGTAACAAAGCTGTACTCACCAGTAACAAAGCTGTACTCACTAGTAACAAAGCTGTACTCACTAGTAACAAAGCTGTAGTCACTATTAACAAAGCTGTAGTCACTAGTAACAAAGCTGTACTCACTAGTAACAAAGCTGTACTCACTAGTAACAAAGTTGTACTCACCAGTAACAAAGCTGCACTCACTAGTAACAAAGCTGTAGTCACTAGTAACAAAGCCGTACTCACTAGTAACAAAGGTGCACTCACTAGTAACACAGCTGTATTCGCTAGTAACAAAGCTGTACTCATTAGTAACAAAGCTGTACTCACTAGTAACAAAGGTATGTTGACTAGTAACAAAGCTGTGTTCTTCTTTTCTTCATCAATTATATTTCAGCGTCGAGAAGTTTTGTGCTTTATTGCTCTTCTTTTGGTCTCTGATGTTGTTTCCTAGTTTTATTTATATTACATCAACCACTTTTTTTGCGGTCGGCCTTTGAGTCTGGTGTTCTCGTAACGTTTACTAAATCTCCTTGTGTTGTGAACTTTTTGCCTTACATCCTGGCCAATCCATTTTATCTGTTCTTTTTTCGTTACTTATTCAGTCATCATCATCATCATCAAGTACCGGGCCTGATGGAGTAGGTGATCATGTCTCTCCACAACTTTCGATCTCGACAGTTATTTATCATTTCTGTTGTTGACCTTCTGCCAAAGCCATTCTCTTAAGCTGTCTGGTATCTTTTCTCTTTGCATCCCTCTACCTCTTCGTCCCTCAGTGTTTCCAGTTGTTACAATATATTCCAGTTGTTCTCTTCTCATTACATGACCAAAAAATGATGATTGTTTCTTCCTAATATTGGAAATTAGCTCTCTTTTAGCTTTGGCCTCTTTCAGAACGTTTTCATTACACTTCTTAGCTGTTTATGGTATTCTCAATATTCTTCTGTAAAACGACATTTCTACAGACTCCAGTGATTGTATTGTCTGTTGTCTCTTCTTATTCAGTAGAGATGGTTATTCTTATCCTTATTCTCAGTTTCACATGTGTGATTTTAACAAATGTAGTACTTGTAACAAATGAAGTACTTACTTGTTACAAATGCTGTCCTTGTAACAAAGCTGTACTTACTTGTAACAAATGCTGTCCTTGTAACAAATGATGTACTTGTAACAATTACTGTACTTGTAATAAAGTTGTACTTACTTGTAACAAAGCTGTACTTACTTGTAACAAAGCTGCACTTACTTGTAACAAAGCTGCACTTACTTGTAACAAAGCTGCACTTACTTGTAACAAAGCTGTACTTACTTGTAACAAAGCTGTACTTACTTGTAACAAATCTACACTTACTTGTAACAAAGCTGTACTTACTTGTAACAAAGCTGTACTTACTTGTAACAAAGCTGTACTTACTTGTAACAAAGCTGCACTTACTTGTAACAAATCTACACTTACTTGTAACAAAGCTGTACTTACTTGTAACAAATCTGCACTTACTTGTACCAATGCTGCACTTGTAACAAAGTTGGACTTACTTGTAACAAAGCTGCATTTGTAACAAAGCTGTACTTACTTGTAACAATGTTGCACTTACTTGTAACAAAGCTGTATTTCTAACAAAGCTGTACTTGTAACAAACTGCACTTGTAACAAAGCTGCTCTTACTTGTAACTAAGCTGTAATTACAATAAATCTGTACTTACTTATAACAAAGCTGTACTTACTTGTAACAAAGCTACGCTTACTTGTAACAAAGCTGTACTTACTTGTAACAAAGCTATACTCTGCCATAAATCCAGTGACGGTATCCGAGGAGTGGTAACTCCGGAACTCTACTGTCATCTTGTGCTGGTTTGACATCAACATGGGAGGTAACTTGCGACCGCACCACGTCTTCATTTCTTCCATCCGTCCATTGATAAATATGTACACCGTAACCGAGTCAGAGCCTGCACAGCTGTAAATCAATCAATCAATCAATCAATCAATCAATCAGTGGATCAATAGATCAAACTTTCAATCAATCAGGTTTTCGATAATCCAATAAACCATTTTTTTTATCAACCAGCTTTTCGATACTCCAGTAAATCATTCTTTCAATTAACCAGCTTTTCGTATAACTCAATAAAATAAATCGTTCAATCAAGCAACTTTCGATAATTCAATAAATTGATTGTTAAATCATTCACTAGAACATTCAGTAAATAGAAGAAACATTCAATTTATCGATTAATGAATAAATCAGTTGTTAATTTATCTGTAATTTCATCTCTCTGTGTATCTGTCGAACTATGCTATTCAATCTTTTTTTTTTACATTTTATTATTAAATTAAGAGAAGTAGTAGCAGTAGCGGCGGCAGCAGCACAGCAGCCAGTAGTAGTGGTAGCAGTAATAGCAGTAGTAGTAGTCGTAGTTGTAGTAGTAGTTGTAGTAGTAGTAGTAGTAGTAGCAGTAATAGCAGTAGTAGTAGTCGTTGTTGTAGTAGCAGTTGTTGTAGTTGTAGTAGTAGTAGTATCAGTAATATCAGTAGTAGTAGTCGTAGTTGTAGTAGTAGTTGTTGTAGTAAAAGTTTAGTAGTAGTAGTTGTTGTAGTAGCAGTTGTTGTAGTTGTAGTTGTAGTAGTAGTTGTAGTAGTAGTAGTAGTAGTAGTAGTAGTTGTTGTTGTTGTTGTAATAGTTGTAGTAGTAGTAGTAGTAGTAGTAGTTGTAGTTGTAGTAGTAGTTGTTGTTGTAGTAGTAGTAGTTGTAGTTGTAGTAGTAGTAGTAGTTGTTGTTGTTGTTGTAGTAATAGTTGTAGTTGTAGTAGTAGTTGTAGAAGTAGTAGTTGTAGTAGTAGTAGTTGTTGTTGTAGTAGTAGTAGTAGTAGTAGTTATAGTTGTATTAGTAGTAGTAGTTGTAGTAGTAGTTGTAGTAATAGTAGTAGTAGTAGTAGTACTAGTATTAGTAGTAGTATTAGTAGTAGTAGTAGTAGTTGTTGTTGTTGTTGTAGTAATAGTTGTAGTTGTAGTAGTAGTTGTAGAAGTAGTAGTTGTAGTAGTAGTAGTTGTTGTAGTAGTAGTAGTAGTAGTAGTTATAGTTGTATTAGTAGTAGTAGTTGTAGTAGTAGTTGTAGTAATAGTTGTAGTAGTAGTAGTAGTAGTAGTAGTACTAGTATTAGTAGTAGTATTAATCATCCATAGTGTAGATTTTCAGGACCCCTAGAAATGTTTTTTTCTTGTCTTTCGTCGTGTATTCTCCTTTCCTATGAATAATTTGTTTGCAACTTGTATGAGGTGCAGCTTTAGATTGTGTTTCCAACAAATCTGTACTTGACACCAATTGGCACCAACATGGAAGCTTGTTTGCGTCCGAGCTTTGGTGTAAACAATGATGACTTTGAACATCACGCTATCTGTTATCAGAGCGAGTTGGCAGATTTTTAGAAATGTAAACACGGGTTTGATAATAAATGTTTGTACACAGTTCGTTAACCATCGCTGTAGATCAAGTCTTTATTCTGCTGGCTTCTTTCGCAGCCTTGGAAACTAATGACCTAACTTGTGCAGACGGTTGGTTTGGGACAAATTGTACGTTACAATGTCACTGCTATAAGGACTCAGTTTGTGACAAAACTACAGGGACATGCCCAAACAATGACATTTGTCAGCACGAATATTTCGGACCCCAGTGTCAGTACTTGGATCTCGTGTACAGATACGCCCAAAATCTGAACCTACTTTCCTGTTTGATAAAAACGACACCACATGTAATCCGGACACAAATTCTACATCAATTGAGGCAACTCTTAATCAATCTTTGCCGTTCTCCTGGTTTAGGATTTATGTGAATGACTTAACAAATCCGGGCAGTTTCACGGTAAAACTAAATGGTTCTGCCTCATGCAACAATGAATCAAGGTTTGTAGTTAGTCAGCACGAGATTAATGTCTTTTGCTCTGGGGCTGTTCTGATCAACAAGTTACGGATTGATGGGGCGACAGTTGCAAATATCTGCTTCATCTACATTGGCGGAGGTTGGAATGTGCCTCTCAAACAGAACACAAATCAGACCGACACATTTAATGCTTGTTATACAGGAGTAAGGCTTGTTATATTCAAACTAAAAATAGCAAATGTTGCATCTTCTCAACATTTCTGTATTTCGCAGAAACACGGACATGAGACACGAAAACAGAATAGAAAATTGAAGCATTTGAAGTGCGGATTTATAGAAGAATATAAAGAATTGGATACAATGAAAAGAAAAAAATGATGAAGTTATAAAACAACTAAAATGACACAGTTCAAAATTTGAAAAAAAAATTTATACGTTTAGTACCCACCTCCCTATATTTTTAGAACCCTTCCATTGATTTCTCACTTGACTGCCTGGTCAGAGAGATATATAGGTGGTCAGCCCACCCACCAATTTTAATTCAGCCAGTGGCTGACCCAGCTTCTGGGCCACTGGGAAGTGACTTTCTTTTCTTTTTTGAGTATCTAGCCTATTATCGCTATGTTGTTTGATTTCTGTGTATATCCTTTTAAATATAATTTTTCTGTTGTTTATTGTTCCAATTGAAAGCCTACTTGGCCGAAACGTTGTTTGACTTTTCTTTTCTTTCTCACCAACGTAAAGCTGTTACCATACCACTTTTTTCTCTTTCAAAAATAAGTCATTTTTATCATCAGGTTTACAGCAGCTTCCCATCTCAAAGCATCTTGATGCCTTTACTCCATCTTCAAAAATACTCATTCGTACACTAAATGAAAGAGCCTCCGATTATTTATCTCCTTCCGTACGTTTCTACGCCTCATGGGCCATGCCGATTCCTGTCATGTATGCTTAGCCGCACTGTTCGTCACTCTCAATTTGATTAGTGTAAACTGTCATCAAACCATATTCTTTCTACATGTCTTGTTTCATCATGGTATTGGTGAAATATAATTCCTTGCTTTATTATCTAAAAATTCATACATAATAGGTTAAATGTTAGATAAATATATACATGTAGATTGATATTTAAGAATCATGAAAAATTGTGTCTGAAATCTCTATCGCTAAATGGATAAAGTCTTCCGCAGTGAAAAAGTTAAGACGTTAATGATTACAGAAGATAGAAGGGTCACGAATAAGAATCTAAGACTTACTCCTTGGGCTCCATTGGGTCTCCCGTAGAATAATACAGATCCAGATGTAAAAATCGTAGCTGAATTCTCTCCCTTCCAACGCCTATGAACTCGTATCTACAAGTTACATCCGCTGGGTAAGCACCTGGATGAAATGGACTCATTATTGTCCCGTTATGCCGATTTGGGCTTTCTATTTTCTCGTTGCATTGGAATTCTGCAAATAAAAGAACAAATAAGTATTGGTTTTACTGAGTAACATCATAATGATAAAAAAGAAACAGACAATCTAGGTTCATTGAATATGTGATGCGAAAAGAAGGAATTGATAATATTTTTTAGATAGGTCAGAATGAAAGGAAAGAGGAGCAGAGGAAAACCAAGGGAAAAATGGAAAGAGGAACAGATGAAAACCAAAGGAAAAATGGAAAGAGGAACAGGAGGAAAACCAAGGGAAAAATGGAAAGAGGAACAGAGGAAAACCAAGGAAAAAATGGAAAGAGGAACATAGGAAAACCAAGGGAAAAATGGAAAGAGGAAGAGAGGAAAACCAAGGGAAAAATGGAAAGAGGTACAGAGGAAAACCAAGGGAAAAATGGAAAGAGGAACAGAGGAAAACCAAGGGAAAAATGGAAAGAGGAACAGAGGAAACCCAAGGGAAAAATGGAAAGAGGAACAGGAGGAAAACCAAGGGAAAAATGGAAAGAGGAACAGAGGAAAACCAAGGGAAAAATGGAAAGAGGAACAGAGGAAAACCAAGGGAAAAAAATATTCAACAGTTTATTCAAATGGTATAATAAAAGATCACCGACTGAAATTATGACATGAACGAATGACCGAAGGTTATGAAGAGATACAATCGCCTACGCCAACTGGCATAGTACCTGATGATGATAAACAAATGGAGAACGTAAGTAAGTAAAAAGTAAACTAAAGTACCCCCGTCACGCTAAGTGGCGTATAGGGAATATGGTGTTAGTGACCATATATTTTACAGACCTTCAGCACATGATTTTTGGGGTAATGTGGTCGGTATTACGCCCGTGCTGCTTTACTTTGCCAGAAAAAAATCCGGTACCCATTTAAGGCTTGGTGAACCCAGAAGCCGTCGATTGGGATCGAGCCCTACCCCTTGTCCTTTGTAGTCCAGTTCACTAACCACTGAGCTATCGCGACTCCCTAATGGAGAACGTGATGAAAGAAAATTAAAGGAACAGAATAAATTAACAACTGTTTACTCCTTCACTTCTCTCCTCTCTTGTGTTGTGTTGTTAATCACCTTTACTGCAGCTTCACATATGTAGGTATTTCTTTGCCTTGACCCCTCCCTCGTGTTACCTTCACCGTCTTAATCTCTTTGCCTTACCCGTTCCACTTTTGTTTACGAACCATACAAGGCACACCAAGAAGACGGATTTGTGAAAATAGCAGATTTCAGGAAGAGTACCATGCAGGGGACACACTTACAGAGCATGGGTTCAAACCAAAGCAATCTACAGTTTTTGCTAAGATCTGGGGGCTGAAAGTAAAACCCGGAACCTCCCAAAGCATCTGACGTGTTCAGGTAAACGAACTACCAACAGTTGACGTCATTTTACCCACAACCACCCCTGTTCGCGATGCTGAAAACGTCACAATCTTCTGGTGATTCTTTTCATCCCGTCGGTGTTAGTAATACCAAAGATGGATGTGACCAAATACTTCATTTTCTCTCCGTGCTGAAAAGGCCAAGGTAACAATGGTAAAGGTAACAATGGCAAAGGTAACAATGGCAAAGGGAACAATGGCAAATGTAACAACGGCAAAGGGAACAATGGCAAATGTAACAATGGCAAAGGGAACAATGGCAAATGTAACAACGGCAAAGGGAACAATGGCAAATGTAACAACGGCAAAGGGAACAATGGTAAAGGGAACAATAGCAAAGGGAACAATGACAAAGGGAACAATGGTAAAGGAAACAATGACAAAGGGAACAATGGTAAAGGGAACAATAGCAAAGGGAACAATGGCAAATGTAACAACGGCAAAGGGAACAATGGCAAAGGGAACAATGACAAAGGGAACAATGACAAAGGGAACAATGGTAAAGGGAACAATGACAAAGGGAACAATGACAAAGGGAACAATGGTTATGGTTATTTGAAGGTCCCGGTATCACGACAAACACATTAATATCCACAACTGCTCAACCGCCCCCGCCAGTGGAATCATCCGAATTAAAATTAATCTCAATGAAGGATCCAAACAAAGAAAGACAGCTGCAGTCCCAATCATAGCAGCTACAGCACACGCCAAAAGGCATAAGGCGTAACCGCACCGGAAGTGAAGGCAGCCAAACTGTCCTTCGTCATACGATATCATCATTTATCGTAAGCAATCGGAATATAGAAATACGATCCGCATGAAAAACACAGATCACGGTGTTTACAGAGCACTAAACACAGTAGCTCCAAACCATTTTATCTGTTTTTTTATTTTCGTTTTTTATTCATTCTTCTTCTATCCTTCCTCTGCTGCTGTTGGCTTCAAGGGGAGAAACAATCTGCGATTCTTTGCTCTTCTGTTGGTCTCTTCTGATGTTATTCCCTCCTAGTGACTCTAGTATTCCCTTTATCCATCTCTTTTTCGGTCTCCCTCTTAATCTGGCGTTTTCGTAGCGTTTGTTTATGTCTCTTTGAGTCATTGTTAGTTCTTTTTGTCTTGTTATGTGGCCGAACCAATTTATCTGTTGTTTCTTTATGTATTCGATGGCTGGTTCAATTTCGAGTTTCTTCCTCAGGTCAGTGTTTCTTACTCTGTCCCTTAAGCTGTTTCCTGTCATTCTTCTGACACATTTCATTTCGGTGGTCGTTATCTTTCTTATTGTTCTAGAGTCCAGCGTCCAATTCTGGCACTGATAGCATAGAGTTGGTAGAACAATTTATTTGTATATTGCCCTTTTTGCTTCCGTAGTTATTGCTTTATTTATGATCGCGATTGTGTCTCCATTATTTTGGCTCTGAGCACTGTTGTGTGTTTTTATTCATTAGAGGATATTATTCTTAGCCCTTTTTTCAGTTCTCCATTTATGATCTTATCTCTCAAATTTATTCTTGTCACATGTCCAACATATTTAATCTCGGTAGTGGCAATTATTTTATTGTTCTTGAGTCTAGCATCCGGGTCTGGCATTGATAGCACAAGCGGTACGCAGTAGTAACAAGGCGGAACGCACTAGTAACAAAGCGGTACGCAGTAGTAACAAAGCGGTACGCAGTAGTAACAAAGCGGTACACACTAGTAACAAAGCAGTACGCACTAGTAACAAAGCGGTACGCACTAGTAACAAAGCAGTACGCACTAGTAACAAAGCGGTACGCACGAGTAACAAAGCAGTACGCACTAGTAACAAAGCGGTACGCACTATATTAGTAACAACATTTTACTTATATTTAATAAATTCTGTGCTCAGTTGTAACGAAGCTATAAGCTGTACTCATTAGCTCAATTTTCTGTCTCTCTCTCTCCCGCTCTTCCTCTATCTCTCTCTTTTTTTCTCACTTATTCTCTCGCTCTCTCTCTCTCTTATCCTCCTTCTTTTCCTTCATCCCCTTCTAAAATCCCGCTAAAGCACCACCGATAACTAAAACCAACTTCCTTCGTTAACAGCGTCAAGATCTGTCCACTTCCTGATATTATCTTCCCATGATTTCTACAATTCCCGCCATGCCTTATAAACAAAAAACCGCTTTTCCCTGCAAAATAAACGTCGTCTGGTTCCACGAACAGGTCTTTCATTTACCCAATAAATCATAATCAAACATATAAACTAAACTATATGAATCACTGCACTAATAATATACGTATATTTACCAAGCGTTAAATAAATCTGGTTATTTTCCTGGAATTGAATCTAATTACTAGGAGTAAAGAGAAGCAGTTACAGAACAAATAGACATCATTTAAATTATTGGAGGGTTTTACAGGCACAAAGATCGATGGAGAATTTATGATATTTTCCCTTTTTTTTTTTCTTCTGAAATCGATTGCTAGAATATGTTTATTGTTTTGTGGCTTGATAGTGGTGTGGGTGTGTTCATGTGTAGTGTAAAAGTGTTTAGGAGTGTCCAAATGTGTTTAGGAGTAGTCCAAAAGTGTTTAGGAGTGTCCAAATGTGTTTATGAGTAGTCCAAAAGTGTTTAGGAGTGTCCAAATGTGTTTAGGAGTAGTCCAAAAGTGTTTAGGAGTAGTCCAAATGTATGTAGGAGAAGGCCAAAAGTGTTTAGGAGTAGGCCAAACATGATTAGGGGTAGTCCAAAAGTGTTTAGGAGTAGTCTTAAAGTATTTAGGAGTAGTCTAATGTTTTTAGAAGTATATATAAATAAGAAAAAAGAAAAGAAGTGAGGATTAGAAAAGCAGGGGGGGGGTGAGAAAAGATGGGAGGATGAGAAAAGAAGGGAGAATGAGAAAATAAGGGGGAATGAGAAAAGAAGGGAGGATGAGAATAGAAGGGAAGATGAGAATAGAAGTGAAGATGAGAAAATAAGGGGGAATGAGAAAAGAAGGGAGGATGAGAAAAGAAGGGAGGATGAGAAAATAAGGGGGAATGAGAAAAGAAGGGAGGATGAGAAAAGAAGGGAAGATGAGAAAATAAGGGGGAATGAGAAAAGAAGGGAGGATGAGAAAAGAAGGGAGGATGAGAAAATAAGGGGGAATGAGAAAAGAATGGAGGATGAGAAAAGAAGGGAAGATGAGAAAATAAGGGGGAATGAGAAAAGAAGGGAAGATGAGAAAATAAAAGGGAATGAGCAAAGAGGGGAAGATGAGAAAATAAGGGGGAATGAGAAAAGAGGGGAAGATGAGAAAATAAGGGGGAATGAGAAAAGAAGGGAAGATGAGAAAATAAGGGGGAATGAGAAAAGAGGGGAAGATGAGAAAAGAAGGGAAGATGAGAAAAGAAGGGAAGATGAGAACAGAAGGGGGGATGAGAAAAGAAGGGAAGATGAGAAAAGAAGGGAAGATGAGAAAAGAAGGGAAGATGAGAACAGAAGGGGGGATGAGAAAATAAGGGAGGACGAGAAAATAAGGGGGAATGAGACAAGAGGAGAAGATGAGAAAAAAGGGAAGATGAGAACAGAAGTGAGAATGAGAAAAGAAGTGAGTAAGAGAAAAGAAGTGAGAATGAGAAAATAAGGGAGGATGAGAAAAGAAGGGAGAATGAGAAAAGAAGGGAGGATGAGAAAAGAAAGGAGGATGAGAATAGAAGTGAGGAGGAGAGACATAGGAGGAAGAGACAAAAATGGAAAAGATAATTGAACAAGATTAAACCGAAAATGAAAAACAAGAGCAGTAAGAGGAAAAGGAGGAGGAAGAAAAGAAGCAGTGACTGTACTTCTTTCAAATCTAACAACCTACATCAAGTACCAGAAGGAAGCTAACGACGCATCTCATCTGAATATTTTTACTTTAACAAGGGACATCACTTCCCAAAATTTATAAATCATTTATCCTTCTACGAAATTCGCCCCCACAGCATGCCAGCTCTCATTAAAATGTCCTCATGTAGAAGCTACAGATGTCATTCATGCATCTAACAATTTCATTAAATAGCGGGAGTGTCTCCCCTAAAAAAAAAGCCTTCTCTTCTGAATCAGACATGTCTACAAAGACTCTATTTCTAATGATGTGTATTTGCTCACACTGACGTTAACTTGGGGACATTTTTTCCCCCAATGAGATCACACAAAACAAAGTTATTCGAAATGAAACATGTAGCTATAGGTAAAAAGTGGCAAACGAAATGAAAATAGACGTGTTTGTTTAAGCAAAAACAATAACATCAAGGGAAGAAAATAAAAATTGGACAATAACCACACATCCGTCCATCGATTAAATCATCGACCCACCCATCCATCCATCCACCCATACATCCATCCATCCACCCATTCACCCACCCATCCGTCCATCCATCCACTCACCCACCCATCCGTCCATCCACCCACTCACCCACCCATCCGTCAATCCACCCACTCACCCACCCATCCGTCCATCCAACCACTCACCCACCCACCCATCCATCCATCCACCCACCCACCCACCCACCCACCCATCCATTCATCCATCCACCCACCCACCCACCCACCCACCCATCCATCCATCCGTCCATCCACCCACCCACCCACCCATCCATCCATCCATCCACCCACCCACCCACCCACCCACCCACCCATCCATCCATTCATTCATTCATCCATCCATCCACCCACCCACCCATCCATCCATTCATTCATTCATCCATCTATCCATCCACCCACTCACCCACCCACCCACCCATCCATCCATCCATCCATCCATTCATCCATCCATCCATCCATCCATCCAACCATCCATATCCACTCAAATCCATCCAACCACCCATCCATCCATCCACCCACCCACCCACCCATCCATCCATCCACCCACCCACCCATCCATCCAACCATCCACCCACCCACCCATCCATCCATCCAACCATCCACCCAACCACCCACCCATCCATCCATTCACCCACCCACCCATCCATCCATTCAACCATTCATATCCACTCACCCACCCATCCATCCATCCACCCACCCATTCATCCATCTATCCAATCAGTCATCCACCCATTCATTAACCCATTCATCCAACCAATCAACTATCCATCCGACCTTCCGCTGGCCCGTCCGCTCACTCGCTAATCCACCCATCCACCCATCCATCCATTCACCCACCAACCCATCCGTCCATCCATCCACCTACCCACCCATCCATTCATCCATCATTCTATCCATCCCCACCCATGATCAATCCACTCATCCATCCATCCATTCACCCACCCTTAAACACAATGTTCAATAATTTCGCCATATATTTTTAGCACAACCACTCTATATATATATATATATATTTTTACAACAACTGCTATTATGTCTTTGCTCCCTCTCTCCATCACACATATACGTATATGAATTGCATACCTTTTTATAATACACTTGTTTGTTACAGATTTTGGAAGACGGGTGTGTGTGGGCGGGGGGGGGGGGGGGGGGGGCTGTGGCGAGGAGAGGAGAATAGTCTCTAATTCTATACTAGTCCATATCAGGTGAATTAAAACTTCTATTTCTGAGACTCTTCATTACATGACAAATACACATATTACCACAATAAGTAATTATTAACTATAGAAAACCGTATCTTTGAATTCTACGGAATTATAATTAATTTTGAAATAATTTTCTATAAATTAATTACATAATTTAAATCCGTCTATTAATAACGCTCGAGGTTATGTTCCTTGCATCCCGTTATTTTCTTAATTCCCCGTTATTCTGGTTGGATCTTTTGTTATAGGTTAACTCAAACAATACTGGACCTAATTTAATGTGCCCTATTTAATATGCGAGCCGCGATAGCTCAGTGGTTAGTGAACTCGGCTACAAAGCACAAGAGGTAAGGTTCGTTTCCACCGACGGCTTCCGGTTCACCCAGCCTTTAATGGGTATCTGATTTTTTTTCTGGGAAAGTAAAGCGGTACGGGCGTAATACCGACTACATTACCTCAAAAAATAATGTGCCGAAGATCTGTTAAGTTTATCGTCACTAACACCATATTCCCTAGACGCCACTTGGCGTGACGGGGTCTTTCTTCTTCTTCTACTTTTCTCTTTTCACTGATACCTAAAAGGTGCCGTGGTTTATATCATTTGTCGTTCTTGAGCTGCTCGAACTGTCTGAATTAGTGATTTTCCTTTGTTGTTACATGTCTCTGTCACTGCATCTATCCATCTTCTTCTGGGTCTTCCTCTTGATCTTTTTCCATGCATTCTCGAGAAGAACACCCTTGATGGTGATTGATAAAGATTCATTCTGACCAGGTGGTCAAACCATTTAAGTTGTTGTTGTTCTATATATTCTTGACAGGGTTTTGTTCCTACCATTTTTCTTATGGTTTCATTTGGTATTCTATCTCTTCTTGTGTTGTTTGTTACTTTTCTCAAGCATCGCATCTCACATGTATTGATCTTTCTTGTGACGGGGGTACTTTACTTTTACTACTTAATATGTGCCTAAATAAATGTAGATAAGCTGTAGGCTATATATTCCAATAGGCTCAAAATCAATGGAGAGAAGCTACATTTTTTTAAATATATATATGTCCCTTTATTTCTTCAGTTAATCATGTAGCAATTAAAATGGTTAAAAAAAAAACAACAGTAAAGGTACCCTGCACTCATTGTTAGGTGAATGGGGAATATGGTCTTAGTCATATTTGTTTCTATGACCACGGGACATTTTTTGGGTGATATGGTCGGTATCACGCTAGGCCGCCTTAACTTCCCAGAATATTTCTTGGTACCGATTTTTAGAGGCTGGGTGCACCCCGGAGTCTTTACCGCAAAAAAATGTGCCACTTGTAAGGATCTAAAGAGGACCCTTCTGATTAAGAAGCGAGCACTTTAACAGTGCTTCAGGCAAGATACTATTACATTTATTTATATATTCACGAAAACAATTACTATATATTAATTCTTATTTCTTCTTCATTCATTACTTATTTGCCATCGAGGGGAGATATAATTTGAGTCTTTGGTTCTTCTGCTCGTCTCTGCTGCTATTGTTTCCATGTTTTTTTTTGTAATATTCCATCAATCCATCTTTTTCGTGGTCGGTCTTGGGTCGGGTGTTCTCGAAACGTTTATTGAAGGCTCTTTGTGTTGTATTTTGATCTTTCGACCTTATCACGTGGCCACCTATTTTATCTGTTGTTTCTTTATATATTCTATGGTGGGAGTTTTTCCTAGTTTTTTTCTCAGTTCTTCATTTCTGATCTAATCTCTCTGGCTGTTTCCCGTCATTCGTCTAACACGCTTCATCTTGGTAGTGGTTATTTTCCTTATTGTTCTTGGTAGCACAACGTTGGAATGAAGATTGTATTGTATAGTGCCCGTTTTGCCTCTAGAGTTATTTCCTTGTTGGAAAATTTGATAGATGTCAAATCATTTGACAAGTTTTGTTGCATTCTGAATCTATTTTTGCTGGTTATGAATTGTCGTTTGTCATTAGACTTCCTAGGTATTTAAATTCTGCTACTTGTTTTAGCTATCTGTCATGTATAGTTATGCTGATGTTCTTTTTCTCTTTAGCGACATTCATGACTTCTGTTTTGTTGATGTTGATTTTCATGTTGTATTTGTACCTGTGATGTTGAGTCTATTAAAATGTTCTTGTATGTCTTCTATTTTTGCATGTAAAAGTGTCTGGTCATCTGCATATAGAAGCTCATTGTTCTTCTATGTCTGCAGTGGGTTGGCTGACTTGCATATATAATCCACGTATGTAATGAACAATAGGGAGATAGTACGCACCCATGTCTTACACCTGATCTAACTTCGAAGTGATCTGTGCAGTCAGGTGCTATAATGACTGTGCAGCTGCTGTTGATGTAGAGACTTTTAATTAGGATGGTTAAATGTTGGCTCTCTCTGTATGTTAGTATCTCCCACAGTTGTTCTCTGTTTACTCAGTCGAATTCTTTTTCTTGGTCAATGAAAGCTATGTGAAAATTTTTATTGTCTTCTGTCGTCATTTCTGCCAGCTGTTTTAGGGTGAGTTGAGCGTCAGTACATTTTTTGTTTCGAAACACCATTTGAGAATCGCTTAACTGTAGTTCTGTTATTGGTCTCAACCTTTTTTCCCACAATTTTGACGTATAACTTTCCTATGTGGCTGAAAAGCGATATGACTATATATTGATTGCAGTCTCAGTTGCTACCACTTTTATTCCTTAATGGTACGATGACTGCCTGTTGTCAATCTTATTGGGTGTTTTGTTGGTGCCATGCTCCATTGAATACTCTTTGCAGCCATGTAACTCTTGTTTCTGTTGCTTCTATTAGTTTTACTGGTATGATCTATCCTCCGTGCTTTATTTCTTGGTGCATATTTGATTACTTCTCTGATTTCCTCTTCATGATGATGGGTTCAGTGTTTGTGCATTCTCGTGTGGTTTTTGTTGCGTTATTGGTAGTTGGTGCTATGTTCAATAGGACTTCGAAATATTCTTTCCATCTCTGTTGCATATGTTGGTTATTTGGTATTGGCTGTCCGTCTTTGCCAATCGGTCTATCGATTGTAATGATTATAACAACTGTGATTTTTAATTTTTAAACATGTTATAATTATCGTTTACATGTACCATAAGAAAATTTGGTTTGTAATGTCTAAATTCTAATTGTGCGATTTTAAAATATATATATATATATATATATATATATATATCGTATAGAAATTCATAATCTAATAAAAATACCTTTTGTGTTAAATCTTGAGTGAGATGTGTTTCATTTGCATGTAAGGAATCTTTTTATTGATACATTTATACGAATCATCATTTTGTGTTTAGATTATGTAATTATTCCATACTTTGTAACGCCCATTGTTGAATTTATTGCTTAAATCTTTCAAAACCATGCACAGTAATATATGGAAACATAACATGGTCTATGTGTAGCAATGTGCCTATTATATGGCTTAACATTGTGGTATATTTAATTATTATTGATCTGGCAACAATGTTAATCTCAGATGGTAGATAACAACAGAGGTGAGTTGCAGAATAGCTCTGGCAAAAGCAGCTTTCCAAAAATGAGGAAGATACTAACAATTCATTTTTAACAATAAAACCGTGAAATAGAGTTCTTAAATGTTATGTAGAGCCAGTCTAAACATTTGGATGTGAATTATGAACAATATGACAACAGCCAAGAAAATCACTGGAGTCTGTAGAAATATGGTTTTGCAGAAGAATTTTGAGAATACCATGGACAGCTAAGAAGAGTAATGAAAATGTTCTGAAAGAGGTCAAAGCAAAAATAGAGCTAATTTCCAATATTAGGAAGAAACAATCATCATTTTTTGGCCACGTAATGAGAAGGGATTAGCTGGAATATATTGTTACAACTGGGAAAATTGAGGGATGAAGAAATAGAGAGAAGCAAAGAGAAAAGATACCAGACAGCTTAAGAGAATGGCTTGGCAGAGGGTCAACAACAGAAATGATAAATAACTGTCGAGATCGAAAGTTGTGGAGAGACATGATCACCTACGCCAGCAGGCCCGGTACATGATGATGATGATGAATCGTTAAAAACGTTAATATTCAGCCCTTTTCGTCTTGTCAGACGGTCTGGTGGCGGCTACTGTGTATTTTTTTTTAGGTTTTGTTTTTGTCGAATAGCTTCTCTCGCGGCTAATTCTACCAATGTTTGACAATCACACAGGGTCACAGGATGAACAAGTCAGGTCCACTGATCCACGGGGTTTTCCATTCATTTTCATTAGTTTTTTTCTTTTCTAAGTTTTGCCTTAGCACAGTCTCAAATGATGTTATACCATTCCTTATACATGGTCTCCATACCTCTTGTCCTTTGTAGTCCAGTTCACTAACCACTGAGCTATCGCGTCTCCATCCATTATTGTAAGCTTGTATAAATATAGAAATGACCAATAAAAAATCGTTATACAGAAAATGACCAATAAAAAATCTTTATACAGAAGTCAAGGAATTCAAATAAGCAAGTCTTAGTAATATTGTTATCGGCGTTCAATTCCAGCACTCACCCTTGCCTTTGATCCGTTGCATCCGTTTTCGACTAGTCCCGGAAGCCGAAACACAATACGAAGATATAATTATGAAAGTTATTGCAAATATTGTCAGACACATTTGATACCGGCGGCTGTTCATTTTGATGACTTAGAGAAGGTATATCCAATATAACTGGTTTTTCTAGTTAACTTTAAACAATAGCTTTAGTTAACTTTAAACAATAGCTTTAGTTAACTTTAAACAATAGCTTTAGTTAACTTTAAACAATTGCTTTAGTTAACTTTAAACAATAGCTTTAGTTGACTTTAAACAATAGTTTTAGTTAACTTTAAACAATAGCTTTAGTTAACTTTAAACAATAGCTTTAGTTAACTTCAAACAATAGCTTTAGTTAACTTCAAACAATAGCTTTAGTTAACTTCAAACAATAGCTTTAGTTAACTTCAAACAATAGCTTTAGTTAACTTCAAACAATAGCTTTAGTTAACTTCAAACAATAGCTTTAGTTAACTTCAAACAATAGCTTTAGTTAACCTCAAACAATAGCTTTAGTTAACTTTAAACAATAACTTTAGTTAACTTTAAACAACAGCTTTAGTTAACTTCAAACAATAGCTTTAGTTAACTTTAAACAATAGCTTTAGTTAACTTCAAACAATAGCTTTAGTTAACTTCAAACAATAGCTTTAGTTAACTTTAAACAATAACTTTAGTTAACTTTAAACAATAACTTTAGTTAACTTTAAACAACAGCTTTAGTTAACTTCAAACAATAGCTTTAGTTAACTTTAAACAATAGCTTTAGTTAACTTCAAACAATAGCTTTAGTTAACTTCAAACAATAGCTTTAGTTAACTTTAAACAATAACTTTAGTTAACTTTAAACAACAGCTTTAGTTAACTTTAAACAATAGCTTCAGTTAACTTTAAACAATAACTTTAGTTAACTTTAAACAACAGCTTTAGTTAACTTTAAACAATAGCTTTAGTTAACTTCAAACAATAGCTTTAGTTAACTTTAAGCAATAGCTTTAGTTAACTTTAAACAATAGCTTTAGTTAAATTCAAACAATAGCTTTAGTTAACTTTAAATACTAGCAATAGTTAACTTAAAACAATAGCTTTAATTACGTGCAATAAAATAGAGGAAAAACACTTAAAAAAATATGTCAACTTGTAATAATATCCGAACTAAGGCTACGTAATATTTGTTGTCTTTGTATCTGATGAAGGCCTTGACCGAAACGTCATATTTACTTTTTTTCCTCGCTGTAGATTTAGCATCATCATATCTTGTCTAAGTAACGAGAAGGGAACAGCTGGAATATATTGTGACAACTGGGAACGTTAAGGGACAAAGAGATAGAGGGAAGCAAAGAGAAAAAATACCAGACAGCTTAAGAGAATGACCTCGCAGAAGATCAACAACAGAAATGGTAAATAACTGTCGATATCGAAAGTTGTGGAGACACATGGTCATCTACGCCATGAGACATGGTACTTGATGATGGTAGGTATAGCTGATTAATACCAGTTTTTGCTTATTTGTCAGACCTAAAAGTGAGTCAACAGTGAATCAATATGGGCAGTGACGCCATCTTCCCTATACGCTACACTCACGATGTGAGAGATTTCTTTCTTTTTCTTTCTTTTCTCTTATCGTAAATGAACATAACAACATCAGACAGAAGATGCACCACAATAATAAAAAGCAGAAAAGCACTGGCCATAGTGGCATTTCAGAAAATGAAAAACATCTTGTGCAGCAGATCTACATCGATAGAAATGAGAAAGAGAGTTTATCGGTGTTATATAGACCCTATTCTGACTTTCAGATGCCAATGTTAACAATACAAAAAAAATCAAAAAAGAAATTAGAGGCCAACATGGATGGGGATTTTTCAGAAGATTGCTAAGAATTCAAAGATTGCGAAAAAGACCAACAAGAAAGTTGTCAGAGGCAAAGAAGAAAAGAGAGCTCATAAAACACAAAGAAGAAACAATCGATATTTTTGGAGCACATCACGAGAAGAGGACATTTTAAATACTTGGTTACAACTGGCAAAATATAGGAAAAGAGATATCGCGGACGACAAAGCGTGAAGATACTAGATAACTTGGTGTCATGGCGGTAAATAGCCAACAACAGAGCTGACACGATGACTACAGACATAGACTTGTGGAGGCACATGATCGCCTAAGCCAGCCAGTATGGCAGATACTTCTCGGTATTAATTAACAGATAATTCTATATAGTTCTTGCATTGCTTTGTCTAGTTCGGTGATTCGTGAGAGTGTAAGGGGCCACATCTATTCTAGATTAGTTCTCTCATTTTCTCATTGCAGTTAGTGACACACTATTTTTAAAACTTTAAAGAAACAACTTGGACATTCTATAACCAGTGATGGTAAATGTAAAACTGAAATAAACAAAAGTTTAGGAATGGCAAAACGTAGTTTTAATGCCATGAAAAATAATCTGACATAAAAAAAATAACACCAAAGCTAAATCTAAGAATAGCAAAATGGTATATCTTCTCAACATTCGTGCATGGAGCAGAAACATGGACACTAGACAAGAAAACAGAACAGAAAATTGAAACCTTTCAAATGTGGATTTATAGAAGATTAGGAAGAATTGGATGGAAAGAAAATGAAACAAATGTAAACAAATTAAATCTTAACTAAAATTGAAAAGAGAACTACTAAATACAATTCAAACAAGACAAATGAGATTTCTGGGGCATGTTAAAAGACATAGCAGCCTACTAAACGTAATCTTGGAAGGGAAAATACACGTTAAAAGAGGCAGATGCAGACCTAGATTAACATGGATGAGTAACATCAAAAGATGGACAAATCAGCCTGTGACAACCTGCACCATTAAAGCAATAGACCGAGCGGAATGACGCTCCATGTTAGCCAACCTTCAATGCGGATACAACACTCGATGATGATGAAAGAAACAACGGAACAAAACTGATTTCGAAATCACCAATTATTAAACTAACACAACAATAAATAAATACATCTAGAATAAGAACTTAAAGTATGCCCAGCACACGCTCTCAATGCTCGCACTTAAGTCAATATAACTGTATCAACATTCAATCAACGAACACATGCAACTCCTTTCGCGAACGCGCACAAACTACCAGTTTGCCGCACTTCTGCTTCTCCGTAAATGGGTTGACGTCATGACTAATTCCTGGAATTGCCACAGTAAGATTGGCGGGTGTTTTCAGCTGCATTGGCTTAACCAAATGGAGTTAATTGTGTTTAAGATGGCCTAACAAATCCATAAATGAAAAGAAAAAAAAATTATAGGCGTTAATTACAAAAATCGACCTGCCTAAGGTAAACTACAATAAATATAGTGTTGAATTTGAGATATTTGTATTTTCAAACATTAATTATCTAAACTTAAATATAAATAATTTTAATGTTTAATAATAAATCATGGCATGTAGGAGAATTGGGTATGTAATAAGTCTCGATATGTAAGGATACTTGTGGTATAAGACAACTTGGTATACAAGAACTGTCAATATGTAAAGATACTTGTTGTATAAGACAACTTGGTATACAAGAACTGTCAATATGCCAAGACACTTGTTGTATAAGAAAACTTGATATGTAAGAACGTTCAATGTGTAAGGACACCTGTTTTATAAGAAAACTTTGGTATATAAGAACTTTCAATGTGTAAGGAAACCTGTTTTATAAGAAAACTTTGGTATATAAGAACTTTCAATGTGTAAGGAAACTTGTTTTATAAGAACACTTGATATATAAGAACTATCAATGTGTAAGAACATCTGTTTTATAAGAAAACTTGGTGTGTAAGAAATATATACATTTAACGTTTTACTGAATAGTTAACTCTTATCGCTCTGTCCAAAAAAGTGAGAAAAGATGATTGCATAGTGACGTAGACAACAAGAAGGGATTTTTCTCGTAATTCCAATCTCAAGAAGATCAAAATGGGCACAACTGCTTACTATTTGATATACTTAAAGTAACACAATCGCCGACGCCAGACATAGAAATATTACATTTGGTGCATGTTTGTGTTCATAACATATGCAAACCCCATATATATATATATTATTTATAAATTGATGGTTATTGAAATAAGATAGATAGATCATCATCATCATGTGCCTTATCGGTTGGCGTAGGCGATCATATCCTTCCACAATCTTCTATCTACAGTGCGTCGTATCAGTTCTGTTGTTGACTGTTATCCATGCCATGACACCAAGCTATCCAGTATTTTCTCTCTTTGTCGTCCGCGATCTCTCTGTCCTGTTATTTTGCCAGTTGTAACAAAGTATTCCAACTTTCCTCTTCTCATGATGTGCCCGAAAAATGTTGATTGTTTCTTTCTGATAGTTTTTAAGAGCTCCCTTTTTGTGTTGGCCTCTTTGAGAACTTCCTCATTGGTCTTTTTAGCTGTCCAGGGATAGATAGAGACGTATATTTAAACAAATAAAATAAATCAACCGCGATCCTTATTCATCAGAACACTTCTTCAAATCCTGGCTTCTTAATTTATGTAATACCCAGTATATTATTTACAAAATATTTAAAAGGGACGTATTTCTGGGATTGGCTTGGTTATCATCATCATCAAGTACCATGCCTGCTGTCGTAGGTGTCATGTCTCTCCACAACAAGGGATCTCGGCAATTTTTTATCATTTCTGTTGTTGACCTTCTGCCAAGCCATTCTCTTAAGCTGTCTGTTATCTTTTCTCTTTGTTTCCCTCTACCTCTTCGTCCCTCAATTTTCCCAGTTGTTACAATATATTCCAGCTGTTCTCTTCTCATTACATGGCCAAAAATGATGATTGTTTCTTCCTAATATTGGAAATTAGCTCTATTTTTGCTTTGGCCTCTTTCAGAACGTTGTCATTACTCTACTTAGCTGTCCATGGTATTCTTAACATTCTTCTGTGAAACCACATTTTTACAGACTCCAGTGATTTTCTTGTCTGTTGTCCTATTGTCTATGATTCACATCAATATGTTAAGACTGGCTCTACATAACATTTAAGAACTCTTTTTCTTGTTCCTATTGTTAAAAATGGATTGTTAGTATCTTCCTCATTTTTTGGAAAGCTGCTTTTGCCTCAGCCATTCTGCATCTCACCTCTTTTGTACATCTTCCGTCTGAGGTTAAGAAAATTCCCAAATATTTAAATTCATTTACGTGTTTTAATATTGTTCCACTTGTCTTTATTCTGCACTGAGGTGATGTCTTTTTCTTTGTTGTTACCATTACTTCTGTCTTTTAGCTATTAAGGCTGAGTCCTTTATTTTTGCTTTCTTTCACTGTAATGTCTAACATTTCTTGTAACTCATTTTCACACTTAGGCTTGGTTATACATAACCATTAGAACGAACCACAGGCAACTGTTTTGTTACCATTCCGGTTGGCTGCCAGGAACAAAAATAATGACTAAAACATTTGAAGGTAAAACCATGGATGACGTTTACAAACCTGGAGAATGACTGGCAGAAGACGTGTCGTAATTGACTTCATTATGGTAATTCAAGCAATAAAATGGAGTTTTCGTCATGAAATGAATATTCGGTGCGATCAATAATGCGAAATAATTTATGTCCGGGAAATTGATTATTTGTTGAGTTGAACGTTTCGTTTTTTTTTTATTTTGAAATTGAAAGTTCAGTTCCTGAACGACAGAGAGAGAGAGAGAGAGAGAGAGAGGAAAGGGGGGTGCTCCACAGAGAGTGACACACACACACATAGAGAATTAGAGAGAAACATACAGAGAAAGGGAGAGAGAAAAAGGGAGAGGGGCACAGAGAGTGAGATACACACAGAGAGAAAGAGGGAGATATAGAGAGAGGAAGAGAGAGAGGGACACAGAGAGCGAATCAGATACATACACACACAGAAAGAGAGAGATACAGTGAGTGGAAGAGAGAGAGAGAGAGAGAAGGGCACAGAAAGTGAGACACAGACAGAGGGAAAGAGCGAGAGAGATATAGAAAGAGAGAGAGAGAGGGACACATAGAGTAAGACACACACAGATAGAAAGAGAGATAGTTACACAGAGAGTTACAGAGAAAGATACAGAGAGATGAAGAGAGAGAGACAGGGACACAGAGATAATGGGACACAGAGAGAAAGAGGGAGACAGGGAGACATAGAGAGAGAAAAAGAGAGAGAAATAGGGAGAGAAAGAGAGAGAGAAAGAGAGAGAGAAACAGAGAGAGAAAGAGAGAGAGAGAGAAAGAGAGAGAGAGAGAGAGATGGGGCTCTGGACAAAAGGAAGAATATGATAGGAAAAATTCAAGGGAACTAGGAACAGAAGGAAAAAAGAAGAGATAGAAGAGGGAGAAGGAAGAGATGGTTACAAAAATAGAAATAAAGAAAGAAGATTTAGATGGGAAAAATAGATAGAATGAGAGAGAAATGGATATGATAATGTAAGCAAGAAAGAGAGAGAGAGAGCATGGGAGTAAGTTAAACAAGATACAGGAGACGAGAAACGGAATGAAGAATGAGAGCGAAAGAGAGATAATGAGATGAAAATGTGAATATGAGAATAAAGTAGAGTACGTGGGTTGAAAGAAGAATGAGAAAGAGGACGAAGACTGGAAATGTGAATACGAGAAGTGACAGAAAGTGTAAGGGAGAAATGAAAAGAGACAGAAGACGGGAAGAGTATGAGAGAGAGAGAGATGAAGAGAGAGAGAGAGAGAGATGAAGAGAGAGAGAAGAATAGAGAGATGAAGACAGAGAGAGAGAGAGATGAAGACAGAGAGAGATGAAGACAGAGAGTGAGAGATGAAGACAGAGAGAGAGAGACGAAGACAGAGAGAGAGATGAAGACAGAGAGAGAGATGAATGCAGAGAGAGAGACGAAGACAGACAGAGAGAGACGAAGACAGAGGGAGAGACGAATACAGAGAGAGAGATTAAGACAGAGAGAGAGAGAGACGAAGACAGACAGAGAGAGACGAAGACAGAGAGAGAGACGAAGACAGAGAGAGAGATTAAGACAGAGAGAGAGAGAGACGAAGACAGAGAGAGAGACGAATACAGAGAGAGAGATTAAGACAGAGAGAGAGAGAGAGACGAAGACAGACAGAGAGAGACGAAGACAGAGAGAGATGAAGACAAAGAGTGAGAGAGAGGGAGATGAAGACAGAGAGAGATGAAGACAGAGAGAGATGACGACAGAACGAGAGATGAAGACAGACAGAGAGATGAAGACAGAGAGAGAGACGAAGACAGAGAGAGAGATGAAGACAACGAGAGAGATGAAGACAGAGACAGAGAGATGAAGACAGAGAGAGATGAAGACAGACAGAGAGAGATTACGACAGAGAGAGATGAAGACAGAGAGAGATGAAGACAACGAGAGAGATGAAGACAGAGAGGGACATAAGGACAGAGAGTGAGAGATGAAGACAGAGAGTGAGAGATGAAGACAGAGAGAGATGAATACAGAAAGAGAGATGAAGACAGACAGAGAGAGATGAAGACAGAGAGAGATTAAGACAGAGAGTGAGTGATGAAGACAGAGAGAGATGATGACATACAGAGAGATGAAGACAGAGAGAGAGAGATGAAGACATAGAGTGAGAGATGAAGACAGAGAGTGAGAGATGAAGACAGAGAGAGATGAAGAAAACAGAGAGAGATGAAGACAGACGGAGAGAGATGAAGGCAGAAAGTGAGAGATGAAGACAGAGAGATGAAGACAGAGAGAGATGAAGACAGAGAGAGATGAAGACAGAGAGTGAGAGATGAAGACAGAGAGAGATGAAGACAGAGAGAGATGAAGACAGAGAGAGATGAAGACAGAGAGAGATGAAGACAGAGAGTGAGAGATGAAGACAGAGAGAGATGAAGACAGAGAGAGATGAAGACAGAGAGAGATGAAGACAGAGAGAGAGAGAGATGAAGACAGAGAGAGATGAAGAGAGAGATGAAGACAGAGAGAGATGAAGACAGAGAGTGAGAGATGAAGACAGAGAGAGATGAAGAGAGAGAGAGAGAGATGAAGACAGAGAGAGAATGATGAAGACAGAGAGAGATGAAGACAGAGAGAGATGAAGACAGGGAGAGAGATGAAGACAGAGAGAGATGAAGACAGAGAGAGAGAGAGATGAAGACAGAGAGTGAGAGATGAAGACAGAGAGTGAGAGATGAAGACAGAGAGAGATGAAGACAGAGAGATGAAGACAGAGAGGGAGATGAAGACAGAGAGATGAAGACAGAGAGAGATGAAGACAGACAGAGAGAGATGAAGACAGAGAGAAATGAAGACAGAGAGAGAGATGAAGACAGAGAGAGAGATGAAGACAGAGAGAGATGAAGACAGAGAGAGATTAAGGCAGAGAGAGATGAAGACAGAGAGAGATGAAGACAGACAGAGAGAGATGAAGACAGAGAGAGATGAAGACAGAGAGATATGAAGACAGACAGAGAGAGATGAAGACAGACAGAGAGAGATAAAGACAGAGAGAGATGAAGACAACGAGAAAGATGAAGACAGAGAGGGAGATGAATACAGAGAGAGATGAAGACAGACATAGAGAGATGAAGACAGAGAGAGATGAAGACAGAGAGTGAGTGATGAAGACAGAGAGAGATGAAGACATACAGAGAGATGAAGACAGAGAGAGAGAGATGAAGACAGAGAGAGATGAAGACAGAGAGTGAGTGATGAAGACAGAGAGAGATGAAGACATACAGAGAGATGAAGACAGAGAGAGATGAAGACAGAGAGAGATGAAGACATAGAGTGAGAGATGAAGACAGAGTGTGAGAGATGAAGACAGAGAGAGAGATGAAGACAGAGAGAGATGAAGAAAACAGAGAGAGATGAAGACAGACAGAGAGAGAGATGAAGACAGAGAGTGAGAGATGAAGACAGAGAGAGATGAAGGCAGAGAGAGATGAAGACAGAGAGATGAAGACAGAGAGAGATGAAGACAGAGAGTGAGAGATGAAGACAGAGAGAGAGATGAAGACAGAGAGAGAGATGAATGCAGAGAGAGACGAAGACAAAGAGAGAGAGACGAAGACAGAGAGAGAGACGAATACAGAGAGAGAGATGAAGACAGAGAGAGAGAGACGAAGACAGACAGAGAGAGACGAAGACAGAGAGAGATGAAGACAAAGAGTGAGAGAGAGGGAGATGAAGACAGAGAGAGATGAAGACAGAGAGAGATGAAGACAGAACGAGAGATGAAGACAGACAGAGAGAGATGAAGACAACGAGAGAGATGAAGACAGAGACAGAGAGATGAAGACAGAGAAAGATGAAGACAGAGAGAGATGAAGACAACGAGAGAGATGAAGACAGAGAGGGAGATGAAGACAGAGAGAGATGAAGACAGAGAGTGAGAGATGAAGACAGAGAGTGAGAGATGAAGACAGAGAGTGAGAGATGAAGACAGAGAGAGATGAAGACAGAAAGAGAGATGAAGACAGACAGAGAGAGATGAAGACAGAGAGAGATGAAGACAGAGAGTGAGTGATGAAGACAGAGAGAGATGAAGACATACAGAGAGATGAAGACAGAGAGAGAGATGAAGACATAGAGTGAGAGATGAAGACAGAGAGTGAGAGATGAAGACAGAGAGAGATGAAGAAAACAGAGAGAAATGAAGACAGACAGAGAGAGATGAAGACAGAGAGTGAGAGATGAAGACAGAGAGAGATGAAGACAGAGAGAGATAAAGACAGAGAGAGATGAAGACAGAGAGTGAGAGATGAAGACAGAGAGAGATGAAGACAGAGAGAGATGAAGACAGAGAGAGATGAAGACAGAGAGAGATGAAGACAGAGAGTGAGAGATGAAGACAGAGAGAGATGAAGACAGAGAGAGATGAAGACAGAGAGAGATGAAGACAGAGAGAGATGAAGACAGAGAGAGAGAGAGATGAAGACAGAGAGAGATGAAGACAGAGAGAGATGAAGACAGAGAGTGAGAGATGAAGACAGAGAGAGATGAAGACAGAGAGAGAGAGAGAGAGAGAGATGAAGACAGAGAGAGAATGATGAAGACAGAGAGAGATGAAGACAGAGAGAGATGAAGACAGAGAGAGAGAGATGAAGACAGAGAGAGATGAAGACAGAGAGAGAGAGATGAAGACAGAGAGTGAGAGATGAAGACAGAGAGAGATGAAGACAGAGAGAGATGAAGACAGAGAGGGAGATGAAGACAGAGAGAGATGAAGACAGAGAGAGATGAAGACAGACAGAGAGAGATGAAGACAGAGAGAAATGAAGACAGAGAGAGAGATGAAGACACAGAGAGAGATGAAGACAGAGAGAGATGAAGACAGAGAGAGATGAAGACAGAGAGAGATGAAGACAGACAGAGAGAGATGAAGACAGAGAGAGATGAAGACAGAGAGAGATGAAGACAGACAGACAGAGATAAAGACAGAGAGAGATGAAGACAACGAGAGAGATGAAGACAGAGAGGGAGATGAATACAGAGAGAGATGAAGACAGACATAGAGAGATGAAGACAGAGAGAGATGAAGACAGAGAGTGATGAAGACAGAGAGAGATGAAGACATACAGAGAGATGAAGACAGAGAGAGAGATGAAGACATAGAGAGATGAAGACAGAGAGTGAGTGTTGAAGACAGAGAGAGATGAAGACATACAGAGAGATGAAGACAGAGAGAGATGAAGACATAGAGTGAGAGATGAAGACAGAGTGTGAGAGATGAAGACAGAGAGAGATGAAGAGAGAGAGAGAGAGATGAAGACAGAGAGAGAATGATGAAGACAGAGAGAGATGAAGACATACAGAGAGATGAAGACAGAGAGAGAGAGATGAAGACAGAGAGAGATGAAGACAGAGAGTGAGTGATGAAGACAGAGAGAGATGAAGACATACAGAGAGATGAAGACAGAGAGAGATGAAGACAGAGAGAGATGAAGACATAGAGTGAGAGATGAAGACAGAGTGTGAGAGATGAAGACAGAGAGAGAGATGAAGACAGAGAGAGATGAAGAAAACAGAGAGAGATGAAGACAGACAGAGAGAGAGATGAAGACAGAGAGTGATGAAGACAGAGAGAGATGAAGACAGAGAGTGAGAGATGAAGACAGAGAGAGATGAAGACAGAGAGAGAGAGAGAGAGATGAAGACAGAGAGAGAATGATGAAGACAGAGAGAGATGAAGACAGAGAGAGATGAAGACAGAGAGAGAGATGAAGACAGAGAGAGATGAAGACAGAGAGAGAGATGAAGACAGAGAGTGAGAGATGAAGACAGAGAGAGATGAAGACAGAGAGAGATGAAGACAGAGAGGGAGATGAAGACAGAGAGAGATGAAGACAGAGAGAGATGAAGACAGACAGAGAGAGATGAAGACAGAGAGAAATGAAGACAGAGAGAGAGATGAAGACAGAGAGAGAGATGAAGACAGAGAGAGATGAAGACAGAGAGAGATGAAGACAGAGAGAGATGAAGACAGAGAGAGATGAAGACAGACAGAGAGAGATGAAGACAGAGAGAGATGAAGACAGAGAGAGATGAAGACAGACAGACAAAGATAAAGACAGAGAGAGATGAAGACAACGAGAGAGATGAAGACAGAGAGGGAGATGAATACAGAGAGAGATGAAGACAGACATAGAGAGATGAAGACAGAGAGAGATGAAGACAGAGAGTGATGAAGACAGAGAGAGATGAAGACATACAGAGAGATGAAGACAGAGAGAGAGATGAAGACATAGAGAGATGAAGACAGAGAGTGAGTGTTGAAGACAGAGAGAGATGAAGACATACAGAGAGATGAAGACAGAGAGAGATGAAGACATAGAGTGAGAGATGAAGACAGAGTGTGAGAGATGAAGACAGAGAGAGAGATGAAGACAGAGAGAGATGAAGACAACGAGAGAGATGAAGACAGACAGAGAGAGAGATGAAGACAGAGAGTGAGAGATGAAGACAGAGAGAGATGAAGACAGAGAGAGATGAAGACAGAGAGATGAAGACAGAGAGAGATGAAGACAGAGAGTGAGAGATGAAGACAGAGAGAGATGAAGACAGAGAGTGAGAGATGAAGACAGAGAGAGATGAAGACAGAGAGAGAGATGAAGACAGAGAGTGATAGATGAAGACAGAGAGAGATGAAGACAGAGAGAGATGAAAACAGAAAGTGAGAGATGAAGACAAAGAGAGATGAAGACAGAGAGTGAGAGATGAAGACAGAGAGAGATGAAGACAGAGAGAGATGAAGACAGAGAGAGATGAAGACAGGGAGAGATGAAGACAGAGAGTGAGAGATGAAGACAGCGTGTGAGAGATGAAGACTGAGAGTGAGAGATGAAGACAGCGTGTGAGAGATGAAGACAGAGAGAGATGAAGACAGAGAGAGATGAAGACAGAGAGAGATGAAGACAGAGAGTGAGAGATGAAGACAGAGAGAGATGAAGACAGAGAGAAATGAAGACAGAGAGAGAGATGAAGACAGAGAGAGAGATGAAGACAGAGAGAGATGAAGACAGAGAGAGATGAAGACAGAGAGAGATGAAGACAGAGAGAGATGAAGACAGACAGAGAGAGATGAAGACAGAGAGAGATGAAGACAGAGAGAGATGAAGACAGACAGACAGAGATAAAGACAGAGAGAGATGAAGACAACGAGAGAGATGAAGACAGAGAGGGAGATGAATACAGAGAGAGATGAAGACAGACATAGAGAGATGAAGACAGAGAGAGATGAAGACAGAGAGTGATGAAGACAGAGAGAGATGAAGACATACAGAGAGATGAAGACAGAGAGAGAGATGAAGACATAGAGAGATGAAGACAGAGAGTGAGTGTTGAAGACAGAGAGAGATGAAGACATACAGAGAGATGAAGACAGAGAGAGATGAAGACATAGAGTGAGAGATGAAGACAGAGTGTGAGAGATGAAGACAGAGAGAGATGAAGAGAGAGAGAGAGATGAAGACAGAGAGAGAATGATGAAGACAGAGAGAGATGAAGACATACAGAGAGATGAAGACAGAGAGAGAGAGATGAAGACAGAGAGAGATGAAGACAGAGAGTGAGTGATGAAGACAGAGAGAGATGAAGACATACAGAGAGATGAAGACAGAGAGAGATGAAGACAGAGAGAGATGAAGACATAGAGTGAGAGATGAAGACAGAGTGTGAGAGATGAAGACAGAGAGAGAGATGAAGACAGAGAGAGATGAAGAAAACAGAGAGAGATGAAGACAGACAGAGAGAGAGATGAAGACAGAGAGTGATGAAGACAGAGAGAGATGAAGACAGAGAGTGAGAGATGAAGACAGAGAGAGATGAAGACAGAGAGAGAGAGAGAGAGAGAGAGATGAAGACAGAGAGAGAATGATGAAGACAGAGAGAGATGAAGACAGAGAGAGATGAAGACAGAGAGAGAGATGAAGACAGAGAGAGATGAAGACAGAGAGAGAGAGATGAAGACAGAGAGTGAGAGATGAAGACAGAGAGAGATGAAGACAGAGAGAGATGAAGACAGAGAGGGAGATGAAGACAGAGAGAGATGAAGACAGAGAGAGATGAAGACAGACAGAGAGAGATGAAGACAGAGAGAAATGAAGACAGAGAGAGAGATGAAGACAGAGAGAGAGATGAAGACAGAGAGAGATGAAGACAGAGAGAGATGAAGACAGAGAGAGATGAAGACAGAGAGAGATGAAGACAGACAGAGAGAGATGAAGACAGAGAGAGATGAAGACAGAGAGAGATGAAGACAGACAGACAGAGATAAAGACAGAGAGAGATGAAGACAACGAGAGAGATGAAGACAGAGAGGGAGATGAATACAGAGAGAGATGAAGACAGACATAGAGAGATGAAGACAGAGAGAGATGAAGACAGAGAGTGATGAAGACAGAGAGAGATGAAGACATACAGAGAGATGAAGACAGAGAGAGAGATGAAGACATAGAGAGATGAAGACAGAGAGTGAGTGTTGAAGACAGAGAGAGATGAAGACATACAGAGAGATGAAGACAGAGAGAGATGAAGACATAGAGTGAGAGATGAAGACAGAGTGTGAGAGATGAAGACAGAGAGAGAGATGAAGACAGAGAGAGATGAAGACAACGAGAGAGATGAAGACAGACAGAGAGAGAGATGAAGACAGAGAGTGAGAGATGAAGACAGAGAGAGATGAAGACAGAGAGAGATGAAGACAGAGAGATGAAGACAGAGAGAGATGAAGACAGAGAGTGAGAGATGAAGACAGAGAGAGATGAAGACAGAGAGTGAGAGATGAAGACAGAGAGAGATGAAGACAGAGAGAGAGATGAAGACAGAGAGTGATAGATGAAGACAGAGAGAGTTAAGACAGAGAGAGATGAAAACAGAAAGTGAGAGATGAAGACAAAGAGAGATGAAGACAGAGAGTGAGAGATGAAGACAGAGAGAGATGAAGACAGAGAGAGATGAAGACAGAGAGAGATGAAGACAGGGAGAGATGAAGACAGAGAGTGAGAGATGAAGACAGCGTGTGAGAGATGAAGACTGAGAGTGAGAGATGAAGACAGCGTGTGAGAGATGAAGACAGAGAGAGATGAAGACAGAGAGAGATGAAGACAGAGAGAGATGAAGACAGAGAGTGAGAGATGAAGACAGAGAGAGATGAAGACAGAGAGAGATGAAGACAGAGAGAGATGAAGACAGAGAGAGATGAAGACAGAGAGAGATGAAGACAGAGAGTGAGAGATGAAGACAGAGAGAGATGAAGACAGAGAGAGATGAAGACAGAGAGAGATGAAGACAGAGAGAGAGAGATGAAGACAGAGAGAGATGAAGAGAGAGATGAAGACATAGAGAGATGAAGACAGAGAGTGAGAGATGAAGACAGAGAGAGAGATGAAGACAGAGAGAGAGATGAAGACAGAGAGAGAGAGAGATGAAGACAGAGAGAGATGAAGACAGAGAGAGATGAAGACAGAGAGAGATGAAGACAGAGAGAGAGATGAAGACAGAGAGAGATGAAGACAGAGAGAGAGAGATGAAGACAGAGAGTGAGAGATGAAGACAGAGAGAGATGAAGACAGAGAGAGAGATGAAGACAGAGAGGGAGATGAAGACAGAGAGAGATGAAGACAGAGAGAGATGAAGACAGACAGAGAGAGATGAAGACAGAGAGAAATGAAGACAGAGAGAGAGATGAAGACAGAGAGAGAGATGAAGACAGAGAGAGATGAAGACAGAGAGAGATGAAGACAGAGAGAGATGAAGACAGAGAGGGAGATGAAGACAGAGAGAGATGAAGACAGAGAGAGATGAAGACAGAGAGAGATGAAGACAGACAGAGAGAGATGAAGACAGAGAGAGATGAAGACAGAGAGAGATGAAGACAACGAGAGAGATGAAGACAGAGAGGGAGATGAACACAGAGAGAGAGATGAAGACAGAGAGAGATGAAGACAGAGAGTGAGAGATGAAGACAGAGTGAGAGAGATGAAGACAGAGAGAGAGATGAAGACAGAGAGAGAGATGAAGACAGAGATAGAGATGAAGACAGAGAGAGAGATGAAGACAGACAGAGAGACAGATGAAGACAGAGAGAAAGAGAGAGCAGAGAGGGAAATAAATAGGTGAAGAAACATAGAGGCGATCAAGAGCGGAAGAAAGAGATGATGACATAGCGGGAGAGAGAGAGAAAGAGGAAAGAAAAGGAGCAAGAGATGTAGTGTAAAGTGGAATAATGGGGTAGAAAGTGAGAGAGAGGGATAGTAAGAGGTGCTGAAGGGGGAAAAGTGGTGATGAAGAACAAAGGAGAGAAAGGAAGCAGAGGGGAAAGTTGAGAGAGAACGAGGCTGACGGGATGGGATGAATGATAAGATGAAGATAAGGAGGAGTAGGGAGAAAAGTAAGAAAATAATTAGCAACAGAGGCTGACGATGAAAAGAGACAAGAAGGTATACACTGAAAGAGAGAGAGTGGAAGAGAGAGAGAAAAAGAGAGAGATAGTTAGATAGATATAGAGAGAAAAAGAGAGTGAGAAAATGAGAGAAAAGAGAGAGAAAAAGAGATAGGAAAAGAAAGAATGGAAGAGACAAAGAGAGAGAGAAAAAAAGAGAAAAAAATGAGATAGAGAGAGAGAAAGGGAGAGAGAGAACGATAGAGAGAATAGAGTTCGCTGGGTGGAAAAAAAGGAAGCAGTGAGGGAAGTGAAAAGAATCACATTTAAAATGTATGTTGTTGCTATGCAGGAATAAGACACGTCTGTTTGTCACTGTTATTTTAGTTCATTTGATTATTTGTGCCTTTCCAGACAGATAGACACATACTTGTTTTTTCTATTTTACATTTTACATTATTTTTAAATTTATTAGAAGAGGCTGTAGTTGAAAATATAAAAATAAAGTGTTGTGGTTACACCAACTTGAAATTTGCATCTCACCAACACTTTCATATTTCCAAAACTTTCATGTTTGTGTTATGAGCATGAATTAACACATCATCATGATGATCATCATCATCATTACCATCATCAAGTACCTGCTGGCGTAAGTGATCATGTCTCTCCACAACTTTCGATCTCGACAGTTATTTATAATTTCTGTTGTTGACCTTCTGCCAAGCCATTCTCTTAAGCTGTCTGGTAACTTTTATCTTTGCTTCCCTCTGTCTCTTCGTCCCTCAATTTTCCCAGTTGTCACAATATATTCCAGTTGTTCTCTTCTCATTACATGGCCCAAAAAATGATGACTGTTTCTTCCTAATATTGGCTATCAGCTCTTTTTTTTTGCCCTCTTTCAGAACGTTTTCATTACTCTTCTTAGCTGTCGATGGTATTCTTAACATTATTCTGTAAAACCACATCTCTACAGTCTCCAGGAGCATTAACTACTAAAGTATAATTCATAGATAATTAATGGCTTTATCTAAACAATATGGCTGGGGCACGTCCAGCGAATGGAAGAAAAACGCATTCACAAGCAAATACTCTGTCTGTCTGTCTGTCTGTCTGCCTGCCTGCCTGCCTGCCTGCCTGCCTGTCTGTCTGTCTATCTATCTGTCTGTCTATCTATCTATCTATCGTCCTTTCGAGCCGAAGACGGCACATAGGGCAGAACCACAATCTCAAAAACAGAAACCTTGCGTGCCAAAATGGCACATATCGTACATATATGGCAGAAATCACTGCTTCTAAAATCAATGGCTTGTTTCCATAACAATACTTTTTACAATGACAGCTTGGTAAGCCATCGATCAACCTCCTTATTCGCCTCTTACGACATGCCTGGAAAGTCACAGTGTCACTATTCTTTACTTTCCTTATAATGAGGCCCCGGTAACACACAGGAGGTGAACTAATACACGGAAAAAGACAAATCGGCAGATCTAAACTACGATATAGAGATATCTGTAAATCATCCCTGAATGTATTCTCTATCTGTGAAAATAACCGAGAACATCTGGAAAGTGATCGCACATCATGGAGAGCATGTATAAGGAATGGTATAACATCATGTGAGACTGTGCTAAGGCAAAACTTAGAAGAGAAAAGACTCATGAAAAAGGATGGAAAACCCAACGGATTAGTGGGTCTAACTTGTTCATTCTGTGGCCGTGTGTGTTTGTCAAACATTGGTAGAATTAGCCACGAGAGAAGCTGTTCGACAAGAATAAAACTTCAAAAAAAAAATACACAATAGCCCCCACTAGACCGTCTGACAAGAAGAAAGGGGCTGTATATACCTAAAAATTCTAAATGAAATAGAATATCTAATTATGAGTGGAATTTACCGGGCTCGGGACAGTAAAAAAAACAAAAAAGTAAAGTACCCCCGTCACGCCAAGTGGCGTATAGGGAATATGGTGTTAGTGACCATAAATTTTCAGACCTTCGGCACATGATTTTTGGGGTAATGTGGTCGGTATTACGCCCGTGCCGCTTTACTTTCCCAGAAAAAAATAACTATGTACCAATTTAAGGCTGGATGAACCCGGAAACCGTCGATCAGGATCGAACTAGACCTCTTGTAGGCTCAAGGACATCTTCATCTATAAATGCTACAAGATTAGAGGTTCAATATTTTCAAGATTAGAACTAAAATATCACTTTTAGATGAAAACACAACAACTGTGATGACGGGACCCAAAAAAAAAAAATGTATGTTTTCATTTTTTTTAATTTATCAGGAAATGAACAAATTCAAGCACACATCATATTATTTTTAAAAAAGGTTATAAAATAATTATAAAATACAAGTTTCTTCTCATCTGTTACGTGTCAGCCGATACAACAACTAGTCATCAAGGCAGATACTACAATAAGGAAGTGGACTAGGCGTGGCCATAAGACAATAAGAGCGGTACAAGAAATAATTACAAGAATGGGCTTTCAATATCAGAGAATGAGTGAATATGTGTAGAGGGATGGAGGGGAAGTCAAGATGAGAACTGTTTAAAATAATTATCAGGAGGGTTCTTTGAAAGTGTTTACAGAAACGGATGAAAAGAATTTATATTTCTCGGGTTTAAGGAGAGAGATGGGGGGAAAGATGGATAAAAAAAGGAAAGCAAGAGAAAGAGAGAGAAGTGATAAGAGAGAAAGAAGGTAAAGAAAATTATTAAAAAATGAGGTATATAGTAAAGAGAGAAGAAGTCAAAGTTTCAGGATGTGTGAAATCAAAGGAAGGAAATATAATAATGGGACAGGAGAAGACAATCGAAAGATTGACAGAATATATCAGTGATGATGATAATGAAATGCCAGAGCTAAACAATTCAAACAAAGACACAGGACCACCAATAATGCAGAGTGAAGTGGAGGACGCAATTCAACACATGAAAAGAGGCAAGGCTCCAGGTCCCGACAATATAACAATCGTAGAGATAAATACATTAAGAGAGCTGGGAGTACAAGTCATAACATAACTACTCAATGATATAAATATAACACTAGACACATACCCGAAGATCTACTAAGATCTATCTTTGTGGCCATACCGAAGAAGTCAGGTGCCACTGATTGTGAAGACCATCGCACTATTAGTCTCAGAGCCATATGACGAAAATATTACTAAGAATCATCATGAGACGAGTAAGGAACAAAATGACATTAGGCAACCCACAATTTCAAATCAAATAATTATAATAATTTACATTCCTGAGTTCACAATTATTGTACTGCCACTCATTACAGACAAACCCCTACAAATGAACTCCTAGTTCCAGGAATGATTTGGCGAGTAACTGAAATTCCTGGAAAGAAAAAAATAATTGGTTCTTGAAGCTAATTGCTCGTGGGTTAGAACTACATCCCTGAAAGTGTCAGAGAGAGAAATATCTAAATCCTACATACTTTATTGAACAAGTTTTAATTTGAAATCGATAAAACATTTTAAAATTAATATTACTGAATATATTTTGAGGAGAATAAGTGACATCCATCTTTCACCTTCCAATGGAAATTATACAACCATTTTTATCTACTGGCGTAGTTGATCATGCTTCTCCACAACTTTTTCTTCCGAGCAGTTATTTATTGACTCCAATGATGACTTTCACCCAGACTAGTTATCTTTTGTTCTTAGTGAAACATTTCATGGGAAGAGGTACTCGGAAAAAATAACAGATAATAACAGGAACAAAAAAACTAGGAACAATAGAAGGTCCGAAGCAGGATCGAACCCGTACTTCTTGGCACAGCGCCTTACAACGAGAGCCACACACTAAAAGCACACGGACACAACTAGGTTTTTTGTCTCTAGTTTGTTGTTTAGCTATCTGGTTTTGTTTTTCTTTCCAAAACAGCATTTCCAAAAAATTAGGAAGTCATTGTGCAATAAATTTTTGACCATGGAAACAAAAAAAAAGAGTTCTTAAATTTTATGTAGAACCAATCTTAACATATATGGCCCTTTTCGTCTTGTCAGACGGTCTAGTGGAGGCTATTGCGTATTTTTTTGAGGTATTGTTTTTGCCGAACAGCTTCTCTCGTGGCTAATTCTACCAATGTTTGACAAACACACGCGGTCACATAATGAACAGGTCAGGCTCGCTGGTCCACAGGGTTTACCATCCTTTTTCATGAGTCTCTTCTCTTCTAAGTCCTGTCTTAGAACAGTCTCAAATGTTGTTATACCGTTCCTTATACGTGCTCTCCATGATGTGCGATCACTTGCCAGATGTTGCCAGTCGTTTTCACAGATGGAGAAGTCTTTCAGAGATGATTTGCAGATATCTCTATATCATAGTTTAGGTCTGCCGATTTGTCGTTTTCCGTGTTTTAGCTCGCCATATAGTATTTGCCTAGGAATGCGTTTTTCTTCCATCCGTTGGACATGCCCCAGCCATCTTAGCCTTCGACTTCTGAGCATCGACATGATTGTTAGGGTCTTAGCACGTTGCAGGACAGTTAAGTTGGTTATTTTGTCCTGCCATTTGATGTGCATTATTTTGCGGAGACATCGCATGTGGAAGACATTTAGTCTTTTTTCCTGGTTTGAGTATGTTGTCCAGGTTTCGGATCCATATAGTAGTGTGCTAAGCACACAAGTTTGATATATTAAGAGTTTAGTCTTTTGAGTTAGTTTCGTGTTGTTCCATGCCCTTTTTGTGAGTTTGCCGAAGGTCGTAGCTGCCTTACCAATTCGATAGTTTATTTCTTCATCAAGAGAGATGGTTTGCGTAACTGTGGATCCAAGATATGTAAATTTCTGTACTGATTCTAGTGGGCAGTCTTTTAGAGTAATAGATATAGGTTTGAAGTCACCTTGATTTAGTATTACTGTCTTCTGAACATTAATTGACAGTGAAAAAAGGTCGCATGCTTTATCCAGGTTGTTGATCAGCGACTGTAGGGTGGCCTCACTATGAGCGACTAGGGCTGCATCGTCAGCAAATAAAAATTCTTTAAGTAGGGCAACATTTGTTTTGGTTTTTGCTCTTAGTCGTGCTAGGTTGAACAGTGAGCCATCTGGTCTAGTGCGAATGTAAATATCTCCTGAGCTGTTTTCGAATGTGTAATTTAGGAGGGCAGCAAAAAATATACCAAAAAAGGGTGGGGGCGAGGACACATCCCTGTTTCACTCCTTTGTTGACTTTGAAATTCTCTGATGGACTCCCATCAAAATGGACTTTGCCATTCATGTCTTTATGGAAGGAAATTATCAGCCTAAGTAATTTAGGAGGGCAGCCTATGCCTTCTAACACCTTGTAGAGACCATCTCTGTTTACTGTGTCGAATGCCTTTGTGAGATCCACAAAGGCAATATAGAGCGGCATATTTTGTTCCCGACATTTTTCCTGCAGTTGTCTAAGAGTGAAGATCATATCTATGGTTGATCTCCCGGGTCTGAAACCGCATTGGGACTCGGTAAGCACCCGTTCTGCAAGTCTATGCAGGCGATTAAGTACGACTCTAGCAAAAGCTTTGCCTGTTGTGCTAAGGAGAGAAATGCCTCTGTAATTATTGCAGTCGCCCCTGTCTCCTTTATTCTTGTACAGCGTTATAATCTTGGCATTTCTCATATCATGAGGTATTTCTCCGTTTCTCCAGCATTTAATTAGCAGTTTGTATAGGTGTGGAAGTAGTACGCTTAGGTTGTCCTTTAGTACATCTGTGGGAATGTTGTCATTTCCTGCAGCTTTTCCTCTTGAGAGGGCATTTATAGCGTCAGCAAGTTCGTTCATAGTAGGCTCAACATCCAGTTCAAACATTGTAGGATATTTGGGTATTGATTGTGCTAGAGCTGTGTTTGCTGGTCTGTCGTCACTGTATAGATTAGAGTAGTGTTCAACCCATCTTTGCATTTGTTGTCCCTTGTCAGTAATAGGTTCTCCAAACTTGGATTTTAGGGGGGCTAATTTGTTATTTTTGGTCCAAGGGCCTTTTTTATATTGTCATGCATGGTTTTTGAGTCGCCCCTGTCTGAGGCTTTTTGTATTTCAGAGAATAGATTGTTCCAGTATTCGTTTGCGCATCTTCTTGCTTCGCGTTGTAGGGTGGCTTGCGCATGTTTGAGCTGATCCTTGGTGATTTGATTGGGATTATTATTGAAGTTCAGTAGAGCCTTTTTCTTATTAGCTATTAGTGGGTCTAGTCTTGCTGCATTTTCTTCGACCCAGTCGTTCTTTGAGAACCGTTTCTGGCCGTAGGTAGATAGAGCGCAGTTATAGATGTGTGTTCTCAGGGAGCACCAGTTGTCATCCACACTTGATGCATCTTCTACTTCTTCTACCAGTTCATCAAACTTGGATCTAAAAATGTCTTTGGTTGGTGTGGTTTTTGTCGCTGTGATGTTGATCTTGGCTGCTGCAGGCTCTCTTGATTTGTAGATACGACTACTTCTGGCTTTGATCTTACTATTGACTAGAGCGTGGTCTGTGTTGCAGTCTGCACTGTGATATGTTCGTGTTATTCTGATGTTATTTAAAGACTGCCTACGTGTAAGAACTAGGTCTAGTTGGTGCCAGTGACCACTTCTAGCATGACGCCATGTTACTTTATGCTTGTGTTTCACATTAAAGTATGTATTTGTTACACATAGGTGGTTATTTGAGCAGAATTCTAGGAGTCGCTGGCCATTTCCGTTGATTTTTCCAATGCCGTGGTGACCTAGACATGTTGGCCAATATTGCTGATCAGATCCTGTGCGTGCATTGAAATCACCGAGTAAGTATAATAGTTCCTCTTTTGGAAGTGAGTCGATGGTCATTTGCAGTTGTTAATCTTAACATATGGATGTGAATAATGGATAATAGGACAAAAGACAAGAAAATCACTGGATGCTGTTGAAACGTGGTTTTACAGAAGATTGTTGAGAATACCATGGGCAGCTAAGAAGAGTAATGAAAATGTTCTGAAAAAGACCACAACTAAAAGAGAGCCAATTTCCAAAATTAGGAAGAAACAATCATCATTTTTTGGCCATATAATGAGAAGGGAACAGCTGGAATATATTGTAACAACTGGGAAAATTGAGGGACCAAGAGATAGAGGGAAGCAAAGAGATAAGATACCAGACAGCTTAAAAGGATGGCTTGGCAGAAGGTCAACAACGGAAATGATAAATAACTGTCAGATCGAAAGTTGTGGAGAGACATGATCACCTACGCCAGCAGGCACGGTACTTGATGGTGGTGATGATGATGATAATGACGATGGTGAAGACGAAGTTAATGGTGAAGAAGATGATGATACTGGTAGTCATAATTAAGACGATGATGAAGAACATGATGATGATGAACGTAATTCGTACAACCTTCAAAGTCGTAGAACCTTTGAATGAAAACTATCTGCGTTCGCTACATCAGTGGGTATCGATTTATAAGTTCTTTAGAAGTTTCACGATTCTGAAGATGCTGGGAGATAGAGGACTGGTTGATCATTCTGAAGTTGCGCAACGTGTAGGGAACATACTTTGTTCTTCTCTCTTGTATCTAGCTGCTGATTCCATTTCTCTCTCTCTCTCTCTCTCTCTCTCTCTCTCTGCGATCAAGACTCAATGTGAGTAGGATTCCAGGCTCTCTCTTGCAGGCAGCTGTCTGTTTAAGTGATTCGATTGTCCCATATAGTTTCTCTTCCAGGAAGGTCGGTGTGGACCACATTGCTCTTCTCAGGTCTGTGTACTGGGGGCAATCCTGTAGAACATGTTTTGTAGTCATATTGTCCAGTGTACAGTGACATAGGCTGGTTTTACCTATTTTGAATTTGGTGAACATGTAATTTCTCATTCTATTGTGGCCAGTGCGTGGGCGAAGTATGATGACTTGATCCCTCCTTGATAGTTGGTGGTATCCGTCAGTCTCGTTATGCTTTGGGTGTTATCGTTTCCATTTTTCATGGAACTGACCCTTGAGGATGGATTTGGTTTCATCATAACTGAGCGGATGGTTCTCTTGTGGTAATTTTTCTCCCTCCTTAGCTAATTTATCTGCGCGTTCGTTCCGGTGTATATTACAGTGTGATGGTATCCACTGAATGACTACTCTCTGGAGGTTATTGTATAGCTGGACCTGGGTAGTTCTCAAGTCATCTAGTTCATTATTCTTGGGGCTTTTTAGAGCTGATAATATTGACAGTGCATCAGTCAGAATCACCAATTTATTGTGCATGGCATTGATGATGCAAATGATGCCATTTTAAGCGTTGCAGAGAAAGGAAGTTGTTGTCAATATACTATGATGTTTCTAGATATTTGCTTGCTTGTTGTTCGATCACTTACGCCAGCAGGCACGGTACTTGATGATGATGATTTAGAAAACCCGTCGCCAGGAATATCCTGCACCTCACCTCTTGTGTAAATCGGTTAATGAAAATTCCGTCCTAGATATGTAAATTCCTTGACTTGTTGTAAATCTGTCTCATTTACTTTTTCATGAATGGGGGCCCCGGGTGGTCTACAGGTAAGATGTCGGCCCCTGAAAAAGAAAGTCCTATTTTCAAATCCTGAAATAGAAGAAGGTTTGGTTTCTTTCTTCATTTCGTTTTTTCTTTTGTGCTTCACTTTCCTCAGGTCCCGAGTAGTGAGATACGATGATCAACCCTCACGGATAATTTTAAAAAAATGGAAAAAATAATTCGTGTACATTCTGCGCACGTTAAAGGAACCTTAGAAGTTGAAAAAAAAAGTAGGCAAATAGTTATCGGTGACAGAGCATTTTTGATGGCCATTAATCTAAAAATAAATAAATAAATAAATTTCGATGATAAAAATTGAGTACATCTGAAGTGGGAGAATGTCTGCCTAAATGGCGACGAACATTTCAGCACACGGTTGCCGGTGTAAAAAAAAAACAGGGGAAAGTGATATTCACGCAAAATTCAGTCCCTCGGGATTTCATGAAAAATAGAAATTGGCGTTCAGAAACAAACTTAATGGATAAAATGAATAAAACTGATTGAGGACACAGTTGTTTATTTTTTTCTCAAAGTGGCATTTTAGTTATAATAGTGGATGATTAGCAGCGTTAATGGATGAAAATGTCTAGTACATTCCACTCATTCTCACAATTGATATTTTATGGAAGTGGTTCCAGTTTGTGACACTACACACAAACAATTTTACCTTAATGCAAATATGTAACTCTGTATGCAATTTTAGTAGTTCATCATCATCAAGTATCGGGCCTGCTGGGGTAGGTGATCATGTCTCTCCACAACTTTCGATCTCGACAGTGACTTACAATTTCTGTTGTTGACCTTCTGCCAAGCCATTCTCTTAAGCTGTCTGGTATCTTTTCTCTTGGCTACCCTCTATCTCCTCGTCCCTTAATTTCCCTATTTGTTACAATATATTCCATTGTGGCGATTCATGATTGTACAAAGAAGTTACGACGATGGTTTTCTGTTGACTTCCATCGGTTTGTTTACGGTTGGCTCCGCTAGCCTTTGACTAAAAGTCTCAACCACAAGGCAGTGTGGCTTTTTTACTTCGGGGTACCCTCCCTTAGCCTTTTACTCTCCAGAGCATACCTGCAAGGCAGCAGGGCAGCCACAGGTTGTACTGTTTACTGCATAAAGTAGCAGGTAAAATTACCCGACCTGACAACTACATTTAGTAGTTAATTCTCATTAAAAAAAAAGAGATCAAAATTTTAGCAAATCTGAGAGTTTTGGGAGATGCAATATTTAAATTTAACCACAAAGGTCTTCACATTTCAAGATACAGAATCTTGTAATCAGTTTAAATGTGTAATTGATGAAGAACGTCTATTTATTTCCATGAAAAGATACACATTCAACTAAAGTAACAATGAGAAACAACTGTGAAAAATATTTCAAGGATAAAAAAAATTAACAAAATTAAGTGAGTAATACTTTGTGGACAAAGAAATTGATAAAATTAGATGCATTATTTCATCGAATAAAGTTGATAACAATAAATCACGCGATGAGCTTGTTGGTATTACAGAATCTAAATATAGTTATTAACCTGATACGATCAATGTATGAAGGAATGAAATGTAGTGGTGTGCATGAAGGACAGCATACAGAAGCATTTTAAATAAGAACAGGAAAAAAGCAGGGATGCCTTCTGTCTACATTTCTCTTTCTACAGGCCATAGATTGGATTATGATAAGAACTCAGAACAATAGAAATGGAATCAAGTAAACCAGGTAACATAATGACTTAGACTTTGCTGATGACATAGCTGTCTTCTCACACAATAATCAACAGATGCAAAATAAAATGAGCATAATTGATGACAAATCAGAACATATACAGAAAATAAATAGAGATAAGACCAAAATTATGAGAATTAATGTAGATGACAATAGCCAAATAACAATAACAGAAATACATCTACTAGACGTACACTATTACATATATCGGGGCAGTAATATAGACAAAGAAGAAGGAACAGAATGAGAGCAAAATAAAAATACAAAAACAAGGGGAGCATTCATTGTACTAGGAAACAAATGGAAATCCAATAAAAGTAGGTTCAATACAAAATTAAAATTTTCAACTTCAACTTTACGCCAGGCCTTTTATATGGCTGTGAAACATGGGAACAACAAAAATGACAGTAATAAAGATACAGACCTTCATTAATGGATGCTTGCGCAGAATAAAAGAATGGAAATGGCAGGACACAATCACTAACAGAATTATGGATAAGTACCAGTCAAATACCAGTGGATAAAGAGATACAGCGAAGACGATGGCGCTGGAATGGACATACACTGTGGAAGCCAACTGATTACACAACTAGTCTTTTTTTGGAACCTCCCAAGGAAAAAGACAAAGAGGAAGATGCAATATTCATGGAGACGACGGATGGAAGCAGAGATAGAGATATGGATGGGGAAGACATGGAATGATCTTTAAAGAATGGCAAGAAACAGAAAGACTTGTTGAAGATCTATGCTCCACAGGGAGTTGAAATGTAGAAGAAGTAATATTTTGTGAGAAAAAAAAATGATGAAAATTTAGCTACATTATTTCGTGGACAAAAGTTGATAACTTGAACTCACGTGATGAACTTGTCGGCATTGCAGAATCTGAAGTGAGAAGGAAAAGTCAAATAACATTTTTGGGGCAAGAATGTAGGGAAAATAAAAATACTACATTTTAGCTGTAAGGGACATAACTACGTGAATGATAAAGGGGACGTAACCGATGACTAAAGGAACTTTATAAAGGCAAAAGTGCATGAACAGATACTGACAGCAGCAGTCCAGTGCGCACACATTTGATTACAAACACATTGGAGCCTCGTACTTCAAAGACCTGAAATACGACCGTTCCAGAATTCGATCGCTAAATTTGAGAGAATTTTGATCAGGAGGTCAAATGGTACTTCTACGTTTGAACTGCGCAGGTACATTGAAAACAATGTCATATATAAACGCATTATGTTGTGTACTCAATTAATTGTTTCTTAAAGGAAAATTTATTAATCAATTATTTCTAATTAATCCATAGTAACAAGAATCAGAAGAGAGTTAGAGAGAGTGAGAGTTAGAGTGTGAGAGACAGAAAGTGAGAAAGAGTGAAAGAGAGAAGAGGGAGAGAGCGTGTGTGTGAGAGAGAGAAAATGCCAAAGAAAGTGAGAATAGTAAGAGAGAAAGTGTGTGAGGGAGAGGGAGAGAGAGAAAATGAGAAAGTGAGAGAGAGAGTGAGAGAGTGAGTGAGAGAGTGAAAGAGAGACAGATAGAGCAGTATATAAGAGAAATAAAAAAGAGAGAGCGTGAAAGCGAGAGAGAGAGAGAGAGAGAGCAGGAGAGAGAGAGAGAGAGAGAGAGAGAGAGAGATGAAGAAAGGAAGCGAGATAAAAATACAGTTGTTTTGTAAAGCGAATTCTTTTCCAAAAATTAACCTCTCTCTACCAGCCAGACGAAACATCACCCATCACTAAGTTACAGTAAATGCAACTTTCATTTTATTATATGATAGTTTATCTTTTGTTTTCATGCTGTAGTTTATTATTTCATGCATTTAAATGTGCTATCTTTACCGAAAATTATGTTCATTTGCTCTTGACTTTTATCGAAATAGGTATTGTTCAGAGTCTTAGAATGGATACAATTACGCTTTGGTATTTCTAGTGAAAAATATTTTAATAAAAAAGATTCGGATTTCGAACACTACATAGTTCGAAACTGTCCTGGAACGAATTAAACATGAAATACGAGACAGCACTGCAATAAAATTGGATGAAGTTTGCATAATGAAAGCAGTTACATAAACAACGATTTATTTCTTTCCATTTCTTTCATTCTTTCTTTCTCTTCTTAAACTTCTTCTCTTCCTATTTCCCCCTTTCCTCCATTTCTTCCCATCTCCTCCCGCTGCTCTCTTCCCTGTCCTTCCCCCCACTTGTTTGCTACTCGTCTACATATTCCGCCTTTATAATGACGTTAAGTGGCTTAGTTGCGTTGTTATGTGTCATACAACAATCAGACAAATATATTAATAAGAAACAAATAACCACTACTGAAATTAAATGTTTTAGACGAAGGACAGGAAACAGCCTGAAACGCAAGATCAGAAATGATGAACTGAGAAAAAAAACTAGGAATAGCCCCCGCCATAGAATATATAAAGAAATAACTTATAAAATGGTTTGGCCACGTGACAAGGTAGAATGATCAAAACACAACGCAATTAACCCTCAGTAAACGGTGCGAGAATACCAGACCCAAGAGTCGACCACGAAAAAGATGGATGGATGGAATATTAGAAGCACTAGGAAACATAACAGTAGCAGAAGCGAAAAGAAGAGCAAAATACTGCAAATTACCTCTCTCCTCGACGCTGAAAGGTAAATGAGGAAGGAAAGAGGAAGAAAAACAATCAGTGGCTTTAGCCCAACACTCCGAGTTAACTATTTCCCTTTTAAGGCATTGTTTTGCCTTCTCTTTTGCCCCTCTTCTGCTGACCAGACAGCTTGGTCTGTAACCATAGCAATTCACGGGAGATCACTCTGTCCATGGATCGTAATGTAAACAGTCAGCTATGAGTTGACGACCACCTTCAACCCAGGTATTTTCCCAACGTCTTGAGACCGGTTTATTAATTTAATCTACAGATGTTGACAACCTCCAAAGTTTTGGAGGAAAAAGGCAACAGAGCTGATAGCTGCCATCGACTGATAACTAATGCTTGCACCAGAACTATCCCCATTCTAATCCACCTCTTCATGGTGCCCCTAGGAACAGACTACCTAATCCATAATGTACAGGTGAGTAGGTATCGAGAGAGAAAACAATCCGGTACTAAAAACGCTATGCCAAAGACGGACGTGTTTGGCTGAAAGGTGCAAATATCAGTTTGATTGTAAACGACAACACGACGTATTTACGCCCAATAAACATCCTTTTAAGAACCGATGACGAAGGGCGATAACTATTCCTTCAGTTATCGGATGAAGATAAAGAAGACTATGTTTTTTTCTCGTTAACACATTCATTATCCTTGCTGCATGCACACTTTTGGCCAGGCAGTCAGCGCTGTCGCTACCTGGAGTTTCCACGTGACCCCGACATTCATAATAAAATTAATTAATTTCACGTACCGTTTTTAATGGACTTGGGCTCCTTAGATGGGATTTTATTGATGAATTCGTATGTTGCAGTGAAACCTGAAATGGCATATACAATTGACACATTACAATTTATGAAATATTCAATACGGGTATTCTCAGGTGAATATTACGTTTGTATCATCCGGGTTGTGTTTGTTATAGAGAGTCATATCGTAGCATTATACAAAATTGAATAATACATAACGTAATATACACAGTAACATCTGGCAAGTGATCGCACATCATGGAGAGCATGTATAAGGAACGGTATAACAACGTTTGAGACTGTGCTAATACAAACCTTAGAAGAGAAGAGACTCATGAAAAAGGATGGAAAACCCTGTGGACCAGCGAGCCTGACCTGTTCATTATGTGACCGCGTGTGTTTGTCAAACATTGGTAGAATTAGCCACGAGAGAAGCTGTTCGACAAAAACAATACCTCAAAAAATACACAATAGCCTCCACTAGACCGTCTGACAAGACGAAAAGGGCCTTACTTTCATACACAGTATAAATATGACGATCGTAAATTTAATCGATAAAGTGGAAAATAATCGACTAGTTTAGTTAAGTCGACAGGTCATCCACATTGTAAATCTGACTATAAGTACGCAGATCTCCTCCTAAGTACATCCCTTAACGTTCAACGAGCACCTGTACCGTGTTGGTTGAAGAGTCTTCTTTGGCCCAGTGCGAAGCGCCCCCACCTGGCATGTCCTACTTCGACATGATATTCGTACAGTCTGTACATGGTTGCAGGTCCGGGGTAATTTTAAAAGTCAGTCCGCTATCCAACATCTCTGATGGCGTCAAGAATGTCAGCGCGGTCCATTGCCAACGCCAACCCAAATGGCAAGCCCGTTAGTACACTCATTACATCTCACAGCAACATGCGTGCCCTGGCAAGAAAATGAAGCACAATTTAGTCAGACTAAACGTCTCCAGAGACTCCAACCAATGCCGTCGAATCCAACCAGTTTTTCCTGAGCAAATGCATTACTGTTTTGTGTACTTATTACGTCTGACAAGGTGAAAAAAGTCAAGGAAAGCAACATCCTGCTCTCTGTATCTTCAGCGTATCTTAGGATGGCGAGTATTGTCTCGTTCTGTACCCTTTTAGGTCGCCATATTTGCGAATCACTGAGAATCAGGATCGCCAGTGTAAACTCAATCACAGACACAGCCAGCCACAGGTGTACGTGAACAATATGACGAACTCTGCTGTAGACCCTAACCGCTGATTAACGATCTTCATAGCTTTCAATACCACCTGGTCTTATCACATGCAATGGCTAAAATACCACATGCTTGATAAAAGTAAAACTCCGATCAAACCATACTTGGTATCGCATTGCATGAGTTCTCTTTACATTCCGCGAACAACATCATTATTAGTGTTGATTTGTTGCCTACGCTATTATTATTAAAAAAAAAAAAAAAAACCATATCCTAGTTGCCTTCAACAGATCGGAAATTGCCCATGCTTCCCCGTGCCACATACTCTCTCTCTGTCTCTCTCTGCCTCTCTCAGTCTCTCTCTGTCGATGTCTCTCTCTGTGTCTCTCTATCCGTCTCTCTCTGTCTCTGTGTTTCTCTCTTTCTCTCTCTGTCTCTCTCTCTGTCTGTCTCTCTGTGTTTCTCTCTGTCTCTCTCTTTCTCTCTCTCTCGCTGTTTCTCTCTGTCTCTGTGTCTCTCTCTCTGTCTCTCTCTGTCTCTCTCTCTGTCTCTCTATGTTTCTCTCTGTCTCTCTCTCTATGTTTCTCTCTCTCTCTCTGTGTTTCTCTCTTTCTCTCTATTTCTCTCTCGTTATCTATCTCTCTCTGTCGCTCTCTCTGTTTCTCTCTGTCTGTCTCTTTCTCTCTCTTTCTCTCTCGTTGTCTATCTCTGTCTCTGTGTCTCTCTCTGTCGCTCTCTCTGTCTCTCTCTGTCTCTCTATGTTTCTCTCTGTCTCTCTCTATGTTTCTCTCTCTCTCTGTGTTTCTCTCTTTCTCTCTATTTCTCTCTCGTTATCTATCTCTCTCTGTCGCTCTCTCTGTTTCTCTCTGTCTGTCTCTTTCTCTCTCTTTCTCTCTCGTTGTCTATCTCTGTCTCTGTGTCTCTCTCTGTCGCTCTCTCTGTCTCTCTCTGTCTCTCTATGTTTCTCTCTGTCTCTCTCTATGTTTTTCTCTCTCTCTCTCTGTGTTTCTCTCTTTCTCTCTCTTTCTCTCTCTCTCTCTCTGTTTCTCTCTGTCTCTCTCTATGTTTCTCTCTCTCTCTCTGTGTTTCTCTCTGTCTGTCTCTTTCTCTCTCGTTGTCTACCTCTGTCTGTGTCTCTCTCTGTCGCTCTCTCTGTCTCTCCGCCCAGGCGATCCACTAAAATATCACCAACATAAGGTAATATTTCCCTCCATCCTTACATCTGCTCGCCTGTGATCCTCGCTGTGTAGCTGTTCAACACTGGAGATCATGAAAAACCCTGAGGTCGGCCTGAATGTAATTGCTGTTAGTTGAAAACCCTGAGCCCTACTTTTAAATACCACCTTTCGTTAGAAAATGATCTCAGAAATCTAAACAAGAAGAAAATGGCTGTATTTAGTTCAAGAAGCTGAAACATCAATAAATCCAAAGGAAATTTCATGAAATCTGGAGGAAAATTAAGGAAATCCACTGTTGTATGCATCCTAAAGTCAAATACAACAGTAAAGGTTTGGTGGTATTTAGTACAAGGGTATTGGCGGATTATCGGATGAGTGCTTCCAGGAACTGGCAAGAATTAACAATAGCATTGTCGTAATCCTCCATATGTTTCCCAGTGTAATGAAAGCTCCTCTTGCTTTTGAAATCCTTATTTTGGTATCATTTTCTGTTCCTCTCTCTATCTTTATATTTTATTATTATTATATTATTTATATTTAATGGATGCTTACCCAGAATAAAAGGGTGGAAATGGCAGGGTAAATTCACTAACATAGAATTATGGAAATGTACCAGTCAAATACCAGTGGATAGAGAGATACAGCGAAGACGATGGCGCTGGATAGGACACACACTGCGGAAGAAAACTGAGAGTATTACACAACAGGCCCTTTTTTTAAATCAACAGGGGAAAAGACAAAGAGGAAGACCAAGGAATTATTGTAGAAGACAGAAGCAGAGATGAAGATGATGGGGAAGACATGGAATGACCTTAAAAGAATGGCAAAAAACAGAACGACTTGGAAAGTGTTTGTTGAAGACCTATGCTCCACTGGGAGCTAAAAAGGTAGAAGATGATTGTCGTAATCGCTACTATCAATTATGTCTAACTCATCATTATCATCATTATCATCATCATCATCATCATCATCATCGAGTGCCGTCTCCGCAACGAATGTTGGCTGCCATGGAGCGCCATCTGCTGTGTCTCTTGCTTTGATGGTGCATGTTGTCATAGGCTGGTTTGTCCATCTTTTGATGTTGCTCGTCCATGTTAGTCTTGGTCTGCCTCTGCCTCTTTTACCTTGTATTTTACCATCCAGAATTACTTTTAGTAGGCTGTTGTGTCTTTTAACATGGCCCAAAAATCGCATTCATCTTGTTTGAATTGTGTTTAGTAGTTCTCTTTTCATTTTTAGTTGTTTTAAGACTTTATCGTTTGTTTTCTTTTCCTTCCATCCAATTCTACCTATTCTTCTGTATATCCACATTTCAAAGGCTTTAATTCTCTGTTCTGTTTTCTTGTGTAATGTCCATGTTTCTGCACCATATATGAATGTTGAGAAGACATAACATTGTGCTATTCTTCGTTTTAGCCCTGGTGTTATTTGTTTTATTGTTAGAAAGTTCTTTATAACAATAACATTACTTTTTGCTATTCCTAATCTTTTGTTTATTTCAGTTTTACATTTTCCATCACTGGTTATAGTATGTCCAAGGTAACTGTAGCTCTGAACTGTCTCCAGCTCTATTCCTTCAATGTTGATATCCACTTGTGGGTTTTGAGTATTTTCTTTGTTTATGGTAAATAGTTTCAGTCTTTTAGATATTCATATCTAGTCCATATTTTTTGCTTGTCATGTTTTGTCTGACTACAAAGGCATTTGATAACTCTACCGTAGCCCAGCAAAGACTAAATGAAAATATTATCTGGCATGAAATAATTATGCAGAACATTACGGGGAGTTATTGGAGAGAATTGCCAGATTTGATTTGTCGGAATGTCACGAGTTGATGCGGGCAGGGTGCCCTTTGTCCCATTGATGTGACGGGTTGTAATGGTTATCTTAACATTCCCGGCTCTCACTGGAGAAGTTGGAGTTCGTCTATCCTAGGCTATGCTGGAAAACTGCTAGTCCAGCTCAGAGGTACTGCAATACTGGGTCTTCTATATCATCAACAGCCACCACTACAGGGAACACGTCGATCCTAGCTTCTGTTAGCCAGTCTGTTTTGACGCAGACTGTTACGGAGGAAGACCACGAGGAGGTAGAACTGCTAGGTCTTGGTCAGCTGAGTGTGCACCGACCCTGCTATTGCGACCGCAGGTCGCAGGCGCTTCTTTCCCCTAATTGATAATTGCCAGATAAATGAGCTGTCATCAAGTGAGGCTACATCTCTTTTTACCTTCTCACGCAGGGAAGGGAAGCACTGTCTCTCCAAACAAAGAGACTTTAATAAATGCTGCGATCTTTGCCCATACGAGGACCTCCATGAGAACACTGAAAACTGTGCTGCTAAAACTGACCTAGAAGAGGCAGTAACTCGTTGTCTTATTGGACATGTACAATCAAATTACCATGGCTGGACAAATGTTGGTGAAAGTATGCACAGAGAAAATAATATTTAACAAACTATCTTTACGACACATAGTACCATTGCTGGTGTATATCGGGGGGGGGGGGGCAACGATAGAACCAGAGGGATAAAGGCCGCTTGGTCAAGCAGTCGCCACGACGTGTGAGACTCAGGATTTTTATTTCTCCCCCGATAGAAAAAATCCTTTCTGTCTATCGCGGGCTTCGAACACCGTACGTCAGCTTTTCAGCTAGCGGAACAGTGGTTTTAGCCGCACGCACCTCCCCAATTTAACAAACAAACCCTCTAAATAATTGGATTGTGTACAATCCGTATACAGTTGATACTGCATCTAGCAACAAAATATAAGCCTTTTTGGTAATAAGTAACTTCTTTGTTTATTCCTTATCTACCTGTCACCAAGGAGGGAAGCTTGGATAAGAACTAGACACAGCCGACACATAGAAATACTTAGAGTTAACTATCAGCGATAAATGCTCGTAACCGGCAATATCTGCTAGAATAACACAAACTAGGACAGCTTTTGCAAATATAAAAACTATTCGAACATCGCTTTGGATTTACAATCAGTTTTGAAGCTCACCAGGGGTGTATCATTTTGTTCCTGTACGATTGCGAAACATGGACACTTATATATGGCTCTTTTCGTCTTTTCAGACGGTCTATTGGAGGCTATTGTGTATTTTTTGTGGCTTTGTTTTTGTCGAACAGCTTCTCTCGTGGCTAATTCTACCAATGTTTGACAAACACACCCGGTCACAGAATGAACAAGTCACGCTCACTTGTCCACATAGATTTCCATCCTTTTTCATGAGTCTTTTCTCTTCTAAGTTTCGCCTCAGCACAGTCTCAAATTATATTATACCATTCCTTATACATGTTCTCCATGATATGCGATCACTTGCCAGATGTTCCCAGTCATTTTCACAGATGGAGAAGTCATTCAGAGATGATTTACAGATATCTCTATATCGTAGTTTAGATCTGCCGATTTGTCTTTTTCCGTGTGTTAGTTCACCATATAGTATTTGCTTTGGGGATTCGTTTTTCTTCCATTCGCTGGACGTGCCCCAGCCATCTTAGTCTTCGACATCTAAGCATCAACATGATGTTTGGGGTTTTTATCACTTCCAGCAGTGATACAGAAGAAAACACAAGTCACAGAAAAGAAATGCTATCTTAAAGTTATGGAGATCTCTTACTTAGATCGTATCGTGAATGAATAATTTTGTAAAATGATACAAGCAAATCAGAGTACATGAATGTCTTTTGATTATTTTGAAGAAACGCAAAAATGAAATGGTTTGGCCACGTATATCGATCGTCTGGCCTGGCAAAGACTGTTCTCAGGGAGCTGTTAAAGAAGCGAGAAGGAAAGTTATGCAAAGAAAGAGATTGGAAAATGAGAGAATGACACACTTTAACTAATAGGTTAATAATTCATCTTAAATATTCGCCAGCCAACAAAGTAGTCAGATAATTTTCCAGCCAGCTCATCTATCTATCGTTCGTTCGTCTGAAGTACTGTCTATATCTGCAATGTCGTTTCCTGTATAAATTTTACAGTCTTTTGTAATTCTTGCAGTGGCCCATATAGTTTTGTCGGTATTGTTGTATCTATGGGCCAATGGATTTTCCTCAGTCTACTATATTCAGTAAAACTTAGGCTATTCAAATCAAATGTACTATCAACCCTTACGTATGCGTGAAAGAGCTGGAAAACAACAAGAGATATAGAAACAAAGTTGAACGCATTCGAAAATAAATGTCTAAGGAAAATACTTGGTATAGCGTGGAACGAATTCAAAACAAACGAGGAAATTAGAGAAATCGCCAATCAACCACTAATATCTTCAGTAATAAAGAAAAGACGATGGTCATACGTTGGACATGTGATGAGAAGAGATAATAACCGAATAGCAAAGCAAGCCCTCATATGGGAAACAACAGGTAAAAGAAAAAGAGGAAGACCCAGGGAGACACTGAGAAGAACATTGGTGAGAGAGGCAAGAGCAGCAGGAATCGGCTCCCTCAATGAGATAGAACTGCTTGCACAGAACAGAGACAGATGGCGAGATTAGATAAAATATCTTTAAAAGAAAACTGCTAGAACAAAAAATTCATATAGGAGAAGGTGTATCTTGGTCTACGCCCTATGGGCCGGTTACGGCTCGAAAGGTCAATAGATAGACTATATTCAGTGCAGTCTTCAAGTATGTGTTCAGTAGTCTGGGGTGCCTGTCCTCATGTACAAGTAGTTGGTGCCGATCTTGAATTTTGTATACATGTGACTATGGAGTCGATTGTGTCCTGTTCTGAGGCGTATAATGATAACTTGTTCACATCTATTCATATTATGAAAGGCATCCTGATTTGGGGCTTGTGGTCCTCTGATTGATTTGATTATCTGTTTCTTATGATGGTATGTAACCGGTGTATCTAGTTGTGTGCCTGTTGAACCTTCCTTTGCCAACTGATCTGCTTTCTCATTTCTTGGTATTCCACAGTGAGATGGGATCCACTGCAGGGCAACCCTGTGGTGCTTGCAGAGGTAAGTCAATAAGGTCTGAAGATGTGGCAATTTTCTGGATTGTAGTGCCTGGAGTACTGATCTTGCATCTGTTAAAGCACTACAGGCTGTGGGCTAAGTTTACTGTTCAGCAGTTTTTCTATTGCCAACTTTATTGCTTGTATTTCTACATCCTAATTGTGACAATATTTCCCTCTTGCTATTTTATTCATATCCCTAGTGTTATTTGGGTACTCTATATATGCACCTGTTCCCCCATTCTTTACTGCATTCTGTGCTGATCCATCTGTGTACACACGAATCCTTAGGTCCTGTGAGTATTCTTCATCCAGGAAGCTGAGAGTTATTGTTTTACGCTGTAGACTATGCTGTTCCTGTTTGTCAACTATTCCTTTCACTTCTGTCCGTATTTGTATTGATAATCCTGATTCCTCTGTCCAGGTAGTCTGTTCTGGTATGGGCAGTAGGGGGTTAACAACTCTTGGCATGTCTGGTGTTTGTCTACTAATACGCTTGGCTTGGTGGATAAAACTGCTTCTCTTAAGTCGTCCCAATGCAAGATTTTGGAATCGGTCCTTCATTGGATGTCTCGGCATGCAAGCAAATTTTTCTTCCTGTATCAGCACCTTTATGTCCCTCCATTCTCTCAGTGCTGGTATCCTCCACAATTTCTCCATCTCCAATATTGGTGTTGATTTCATTGCTTATGTGATGACCCTAAGTGCCTGGTTTTGTACTTTATCCAGTTCTTGCAGTGTGGTGTTTTATGCTGAGCACCATGCGGATGATTCCTATTCTAAATGTGGGTGTATACTCTGTTGGTAAACTTTGCTGAGTATTTTCCCACTCGCACCCCATGTGGTTCCACACAGCTTTCTTAGAATAGCCAACTTTCCCCTTGCTTTTTGGGGTTGCCTTATTTATCTGCCGTTTCCAAGATAGTTCGTTATCAAATGTAACTCCGAGATGCGTAGCTTGTATGTCTTCTTTCACAGGCTCATTGTTTATGTAGATGACTCCTGCTTTTTGTTTTGGGGAGAGAGTGAAAAGTGTAGTACTGCATTTGTCTGTATTGATGCTGATACACCATTTATTTGTCCATGACTTCAGTGCATTCATAGCTCTTTGTAACAATTTGGAGGCCACTGTTGCATACTCCTCTGTGCACCACATTACCAAGTCATCTGCATACATTGCCACTTTGATGCCATGTGGTAGTTCTGTAACTTGGTCATTGATGTAGATCAGAAAAAGTATTGAAGATAATATCCATCCCTGTGGAACGCCCTGGCGCAGTAAGACCTTCTTACTCTTAAGACCATCCAGTTGCACCTGGCTCTCCTATTATGCAGGTATGCTTTGACCCATTTGTACATCCTGCCATTTACTTCATAATTTCTCAGTTTATTCAAAAGCCCTTCCTTCCATACCTTATCAATGCTTTCTTTAGGTCTATCCATGCTGCTAGTACCAGTTTCTTTTCTTAAAACACATCCTCAATTTCCTGGGAAAGATAGGTTGCCTGATCTTCGGTAGAGTAACACTGTCTAAAGCCTGCTTGTTGTGGGACAAGGAGATTTTCACTTTCCAGGTACCACTGCAGTCTGAGATTGATTATACGTTCCATTGTTTTAGACAAACAGCTTGTAAGGCTGATTGGTCTATAGCTGGATGTCATTGAACCATCTTTTCCTGACTTTAGTAATGGTATCATAATTGCTTCTCTCCATTCCTGTGGCACTCTACCTGTGATCCAGCAAATGTTGTAGATCTGCAGTAGTTTTGCTTTAGCTGCAGTTCCCAAGTTCTTAATCATTTCATTGGACACTCCATCACTGCCTGGTGACTTTTTTATTTTTAATTTTATGATATTGCCAGCTCTAGCTCTCTTCGTGTAATGGATTTCCATGACTTCATGTGTGGTCTCTTCTTGTCTTGCATTTTGTAGTTTTAAACGGGTCTCTTGTCGTTTTTCTAGGCTAATTTCAATATTATTGTCATTTGCAAAGGAGTCTGCAAAGTAATTTGCTTACCTGTTAGATATTTCCATCCTTCTTCAGTGTAATTTTTGTGTTCCTTTCTGTACCCTCATCATTCAGCTGTTTTACAAGCTTCCACACTTTTCTTGTGTCTCGTTCAATATTCAAGGACTCTGTTTTCTCTTTCCAGCTTCTCCGTCTGGCTTGTAGTTTAGCCCATTGAAATTTGGCTTTAGCATGCTGATAGTTATTGTGGTGTTCCTGGCAAGGGTTATTTTCTGCTTGCTTTCGAGATATTTCCGTGTCATTGTGCAGTTGCTCTAGTTCACTACTGCAGTATGGTTTGCAGTGTTTATCAACCAGCTAATCAATACATTATCCAATTTATCAACCAACATTTCAACACACTACCCAATTTATCAGCCAACATATCAACACACTACCCAATTTACTAGCCAACCAATCAACACACTACCCAATTTATCAGCCAACATATCAACACACTACCCAATTTACCAGCCAACCAATCAATACATCAGCCAATTTATCAACCAACTAATCAATACATCATCCAATTTATCAACCAACTAATCAATACATCACCCAATTTATCAACCAACTAATCAATACATCATCCAATTTATCAATCAACTAATCAATACATTATCCTATTTATCAACCAACCAATCAACACACTACCCAATTTATCAGCCAACATATCAACACACTACCCAATTTACTAGCCAACCAATCAATACATCAGCCAATTTATCAACCAACTAATCAATACATCATCCAATTTATCAACCAACTAATCAATACATCACCCAATTTATCAACCAACTAATCAATACATCACCCAATTTATCAACCAACTAATCAATACATTATCCAATTTATCAACCAACTAATCAATACATTATCCAATTTACCAGCCAACCAATCAACACACTACCCAATTTATCAGCCAACATATCAACACACTACCCAATTTACCAGCCAACCAATCAATACATCAGCCAATTTATCAACCAAGAAATCAATACATTAGCCAATTTATCAACCAAGTAATCAACACACTATAAAATTTACCAACCAACAAATCAACACACTACCCAATTTACCAGCCAACAAATCAACACACTACCCAATTTACCAGCCAACCAATCAATATATCAGCCAATTTACCAACCAACAAATCAACACACATTACCAATTTACCAGCCAACAAATCAATACATCAGCCAATTTACCAACCAACAAATCAACACAATACCAATTTACCAACCAACAAATCAACACACATTACCAATTTACCAGCCAACAAATCAACACATTACCAATTTACCAACCAACAAATCAATACATCAACCAATTTACCAGCAAACCAACTCATCAGTAATTTCATCAGTCAACAAATTAATCATCCTCAGCATCACAATACAACATTTAATCCATTTTATCAGTCAACCAATCATCAACCCTACCTTGTTTTTGATTTCTCTCATCAGAGATGAAGGCCGCGTAAAGGGCTGTGCCGGTAGAGATGACCTCTTCCGAGTTATGTATCCCACAGAACTGACCAATCACAGCCGCTGTGCTGTCTATCCCGTCATACACGGTGATAACGTCAGGACTATCTCGGCAACTACAGATCGAGAACAAATCTTAATTATTTGCGTGTTTCTTCTCAAACAACAGCTAGGTAATTAACAATCGTACACAGTGAAAATAACACATAAAACAGGGCGTTAGGCAAGGTTGTGTACTATCAGCAGATTTGTTTAATATTTATGGTGAGATTATTTTAAAATCCATAAGGGGCATGCCTGGAATAACAATTGGAGATCATAATGTAAATAATCTAAGGTATGCTGATGATACAGTCTTAATCGCTAAGAGTGAATATGAGTTACAAGAAATGTTGGACATTATAGTGAAAGAAAGCAAAAATAAAGGACTCAGCCTTAATAGCATAAAGACAGTAATAATGGTAACAACAAATAAAAAGACATCACCTCAGTGCAAAATAAAGACAAGTGGAACAATATTAAAACAGGTAAATGAATTTAATTATTTGGGAACTTTGTTAACATCAGACGGAAGATGTACAAAAGATGTGAGATGCAGAATGGCTCAGGCAAAAGCAGGTTTCCAAAAAAATGAGGAAGATACTATGCAATCATTTTTGTCAATAGAAACAAGAAAAATAGTTCTTAAATGTTATGTAGAGCCGGTTTTAACATATGGATGTGAATCATGGACAATAGGACAACAGACAAGAAAATCACTGGAGTCTGTGGAAATGTGGTTTTACAGAAGAATGTTTAGAATACCATGGACAGCTGTGAAGAGTATGAAAACGTTCTGAAAGAGGCCAAAGTAAAAACAGAGATAATTTCCAATATATAAGAAGAGACAATCATCATTTTTTGGCCATGTAATGAGGAGAGAACAACTGGAATATATTTTAACAATTGGAAAAATTGAGGGACGAAGAGATAGAGGGAACCAAAGAGAAAAGATACCAGACAGCTTAAGAGAATGGCTTGGCAGAAGGTCAACAACAGAAATGATAAATAACTGTCTTGATCGAAAGTTGTGGAGAGACAGGTTCACCTACGCCAGCAGGCCCGGTCCTTGATGATGATGATGACACAGTGAAAAATATGTAGTTCTGACTGCAATATAGTAATGCAACAGTGGTTAAGTACAACAAAGAAGACGTATTTTGAGACTCGAAGAAGGCACAAACTATAAGTGTTGTCAATATTTACTGAGGCTAATGATCGTCACCATTGAGTGCCGTCCCCGCATCGAAGGTTGGCTACCATCGAGCACCATTCCGCCCTGTCTCTTGCTTTGGTAGTGCAGGTTGTCATAGGCTGACTTGTTCATCTTTTGATGTTACTCGTCCATGTTAGTCTTGGTCTGCCTCTGCCTCTTTTACCTTGTATTTTCCCTTCCAAAATTACTTTTAGTAGCCTGTTGTGTCTTTTAACATGCCCCAAAAAATAGCATTAATCTTGTTTGAATTGGATTTATTAGTTCTCTTTTCTTTTTTAGTTGTTTTAATACTTCATTGTTTGTTTTCTTTTTTTTCCATCCAATTCTTCCCATTGTTTTATAAATCCACATTTCATAGACTTCAACTTTCTGTACTGTTTACTTCTATAGTCTCCATGTTTCTAAACCATATAGGAATGTTGAGAGGATATTACAATTTTCTATTCTTAGTTTTAGCCCTGGTGTTATTTGTTTTGATGTTAGTATATTTTTCAAGTCATTAAAATTATGTGTCAAATGTTTATTGAAAGTATAACTGCCTAGATATCAACATATGCACAGACAACTTAGTCCGTGACTCATAACAAAGGGAAGCAACAATATATTTTAATCACTTAATAAAGAAAATAAAGGAATTATAACAATTCGAGACACTTTGAAAAAAATACTTCTATTATATTTTCATAATCAGGCGGTTTATACCCATTATCGTCCATTGCAAATATACTGATAACAAGTTAATGAAGCAAATATAAGAATTATTTCTATACACTTAACAATTATTTTAACGTCGTTTTGATTGCTTAATTTATTTTAGAATAAACATGAAACACAACAAAAATTAAACACAAACAAAGATTTCAATTACAGCGGATAATGGTTTTAATTTTAAGCAAAATGAACAATAAATGGGCACATTTGATTTTTGCGCAAAAATATCTCCCGCTGGTTTTAGAATTTCAAATGGGTATGCATATATTAACTTACCTACGTGTATGAAAGCTGGACAGCAACATAGATAGATTCAGAGAAAACTAAACGCTTTCGTTTGAAGACAAATGCCTAAGAAGAATATCCCGTGTACAATGGGATGAATGAATTCAGGACTAATATAGAGATAAGATTCAGTAGTTAGTGAACTGGACTACAAAGGACAAGAGGGAGGGTTCGATCCCAACCGACGGCTTCCGGTGCACTCAGCCTTTAATGGGTACCGGATTTTTTTCTGGGAAAGTAAAGCGGCACGGGCGTAATACCGACCACATTACCTCAAATGTCATGTGCCCAGGGTCTATAAAATTTATGGTCACTAACACCATATTCCCTATACGCCAATTGGCGTGACGTGGGTACTTTTTTTAAAATATTATTATAGAGATAAGATAAATGGTCATGCAACCAACGATCTCGTCTACAATTAGGAAGAGAAGATGGATATATGTCGAACTTATGTTAAAAAGAGACAAGAAGAGACAAGAAGAGACATGAAGAGACAAGAAGAGAATGTAAAAACGGGCTCTTCTACGGAAACATCAGGATACAGAGAAGGAGAGAGAGAGAGAGAGAGAGACACTAATAAGAACACTTATAAGGGCAGCAAAGTTGGCAGGCATAGACTCAGATAAGATCGAACATCACGACAAGAACTGAGGTGGATGGCGAAAAGCACAACGAGCAGTGTGAGACGTCTAGCAGCACTGGTAGAATAAGATCAAGATGCATATAAGAGATGCTTGTTATATAGAGGGATATTAGCAAACGGACGCTGAGAACGGGGGAAAGATGAAGCTCGAAAGGTTACGTACTCAGATTACAACTTAAACAATTATAATAAAATTTGATGTGGGGTTGCCATTAAGGAAAGCGAAAGAAAGAAGATCAAACGACAATCTGGAAGGCAACAGCAAAATGAATGGTAGAGAGTGTAGGGCAGGGCATATGTGTGACAATATAAGGGAGTGATATTTTTATGTATTCAGGATTGCTATGAAAGTACGTGGAAAAAGGCAAGCTGACAACAAGATTCGTGTTCGCTCGCTCACTCACTCACTCACTCACTCACTCACTCACTCACTCACTCACTCACTCACTCACTCACTCACTCACTCACTCACTCACTCACTCACTCACTCACTCACTCACTCACTCACTCACTCACTCACTCACTCACTCACTCACTCTCACTCACTCACTTACCTTTCTACCCACTCAAGCACTGAATCACATATTTGCTCGTCCCACTCACTCACTCACTCACTCACTCACTCACTTACCTTTCTACCCACTCAAGCACTCATGGACCCATTGACTCACTTACTCACTCACCTTCCTATTCACTCAAGCATTTTCTCAATCCCGCACTCTCTCGTTTACCTTCTCCTCACTAGCTCACTCACTCACTCACTCACTCACTCACTCACTCACTCACTCACTCACTCACTCACTCACTCACTCACTCACTCACTCACTCTCACTCACTCACACACTTACCTTTCTACCCACTCAACTCAAGCACTCATGGACTCATTGACTCACTTACTCACTCACCTTCCTATTCACTCAAGCATTTTCTCAATCCCTCACTCTCTCGTTTACCTTCTCATCACTAGCTCACTTATTCACCCTCTCCTCACCCTCTCCTCACCCACCTTACTATCCACTCTCGCACTCTCCCTACCTTCTACTACCTCGCACGCTCACCCCCTCTCTCACGTACCCACTTACTCACCTTCCTGTTCACTCAAGTCTTCTCTCAATCATTCACTCAATCATTCACTCAATCACTAACCTACCATTGCACTCCTTCATTTACTCTCTACCTCACGCACCTTTTCTTTCACTCAAGTCTTCTCTCAATCATTCACTCAATCATTCACTCAATCATTCACTCAATCACTAACCTACCATTGCACTCCTTCATTTACTCTCTACCTCACGCACCTTTTCTTTCACTCAAGCACGCTAGTACTCAATCATTTGTTCACTTACCTACCCACTACTCACTCACTTACACTCACCACCCTCTACTTACTCACTCACACACTCAGTTACCCTCTACTCACACATTCATGCACTCATTCACCTACCCTATACTCACTCACTCCCTCACTCAATCACCCACCAACCCTATCTTCACTCACCAACTCTCTATCCACTCACTGACCTACACTTTACTCACTCACCTTTCCTCAACTCATTCACTCACCTAACTTCTACTCACTCACTCACTCACACACCTATCCTCTACTCACCTACCCTCTACTGACTCACTCTGCTACACTCCACTCACTCACTCACTCACTCACTCACTCACTCACTCACTCACTTTCCTTTTACTTATAATCACCTAGTCCTACTCACTCACTCACTCACTTAATTACCCACTACTCATTTACTCACTCACTCACTAACTACCCTCTACTCACTCACCTACTCTCTACTCATTCAATTACCAACCATCACTAACTCACTCACTCACTAACTACCCTCTACTCACCCACCTACTCTCTACTCATTCAATTACCAACCATCACTAACTCACTCACTCACTAACTACCCTCTACTCACCCACCTACTCTCTACTCATTCAATCACCAACCATCACTCACTTCCTCACTCACTAACCACCCTCTACTCACTCACCTACTCTCTACTCATTCAATCACCAACCATCACTCACTTCCTCACTCACTAACCACCCTCTACTCACTCACCTACTCTCTACTCATTCAATTACCAACCATCACTAACTTACTCACTCACTAACTACCCTCTACTCACCCACCTACTCTCTACTCATTCAATTACCAACCATCACTCACTTCCTCACTCACTAACTACCCTCTACTCACCCACCTACTCTCTACTCATTCAATTACCAACCATCACTAACTTACTCACTCACTAACTACCCTCTACTCACCCACCTACTCTCTACTCATTCAATCACCAACCATCACTCACTTCCTCACTCACTAACCACCCTCTACTCACTCACTTACTCTCTACTCATTCAATCACAAACCATCACTCACTCACTTTACTTTTACTGTTTACCCATCTACGCTCTACTCACTCACTCAACAACCCACTACTCACTCACTCACCTACCCTCTACTCACTCACTCACTCACTCACTATCCTATACTCACTCACCTACTTTCTACTCATTCACTCACCAACCCTCTACTCACTAACTTACCCTTTACTCACTCACTCACTCACTCACTCACTCACTCACTCACTCACTCACTCACTCACTCACTCACTCACTCACTCACTCACTCAGTCACTCACTCACTCAGTCACTCAGTCACTCACTCACTCACACAGTCACCCATCCAAAATTTGAGAGATCAATATGTGCAATGCTACCAAGATTTTCCTGGGATAGAAGAAATACCAAAATTCACGTAAAAAGTGAGAGACCAATTATTTGTGTGAATGCACCGAAGACCGAGCATTCAACAAGAAAAAGATTAAAATTTGGCTATTGGTTAAACAAGACAACGCAGAGATCATTAAAGACAGCTGAGATGTGGTTCATCAGAAGAATGCTCAGAATTCCATGGCTAGCAAACATTACAAATGAAGATTGTGAAACGAGCTGGAGAAACTATAAATAGCATCAGAGTCATAAAGAAAAAAACAAAATAAAATCTACACTTATTAGGCAGGTGATGCGAAAATAAAGCATTGAGAAAGTTATAACAACGAGCAGAGTGAGTGGAAAGATGAGCAGAGGAAAAAAAGAAACACTTAATTTATCCAAATCACATAATAAAAGACCACCAACTGAAATTATGAGACGCATGAAGGACCCTGAGCTGTGGAGAGAGATGATCGCATACGCCAACCGGCATGCCACCTAATGATGATAATGATGATAAATTGAGTCTTTAAGCAGAGGTAGAATTTTGTGGAAAAAGATGATCGTCAACCCCAAATGGCATACCACCTAATGATGATGACGATGATGATGTAAGCCTTTAAGCAGGGGTAGAATTTTGTGGAAAGAAATGATCGCCTACGCCAATCGGCATGCCACCTAATAATGATTAATTGATAGATTGATTAAGAACACAATCGCAATCAACGTTGTCTCAACCTTATATAAAAATACCTGACGCGAATATAGAGATCAGAATGATTATTAACAATTATCATCATGTTGCGTGTCCTTTAGAGAACGTTGCACTCATCACAGCCCGTCTAATACAAACTTTGTCTCTAGCCAGATCTCCCATTTCTTCTGTTGTCATGTTCATTGTTTCCTTGAGAACTGAAACTACCTTCTTCTTGGTCTGTCTATGTCTCTTTTTCCTGGAACCATACTTTCCATTATTGTTCTTTGCGGGCTGTGTCTTTTGACGTGACCATAGTATTTTAATTTTCCTCTGTAAGATGTTTGTTTATATAAGTAAGACTTCCTCACTGTTTATATCTTTTAATGTTTTCATTGTTATTTTTCATTACCCAATGTATCGCCTTGATCTTCCTATAGAATTTTGTTTCGAATGAACCATTTTTTTTTTACATTCTTGTTTTCAGGATTGTCCACGATTAACAATCATAACAACAGATTAAGTTGTGTTGTCGTTTACAGTAAAAGTAAGTAAAGTACCCCCGTCACGCCAAGTGGCGTATAGGGAATATGGTGTTAGTGACCATACATTTTACAGACCTTCAGCACATGATTTTTGGGGTAATGTGGTCGGTATTACGCCCGTGCTGCTTTACTTTCCCAGAAAAAAAAATCGGTACCCATTAAAGGCTTGGTGAATTGGAAGCCGTCGGCTGGGATCGAACCCTACCTCTTGTCCTTTGTAGTCCAGTTCACTAACCACTGAGCTACAAACAATCATATATTAAAATTTTAATTATAAGAAAATAACATATATCACAAATAATACATAAATATCCTAAAAAATCCCAAAGAGCCTTGTCACGCAAAGTGACGTATAGGGAGTACGGTGTTTGTGACCATAATTTTTAGAGACCTTCAGCACATGATTTGTGGGATAATGTGATCGGTATTACGCCGTGCCGCTTTACTTTCTCAGTAATAATACGGTGCACATACAAGGCAGGGTGAACCTGGAAGCCGTCGATCAGGATCGAATTCGACCTTTTGTCCTTGGTATTCCAGTTCACTAACCACTGAGCTATCGCGGCTCCCAATATATTAATATATCACTCAAATAAGAGGGGACAGGCAACCTGAGAGAAAGCTCTGGTTATGAAACTACTATTTGATCATCATCATCATCATCAAGTACCGGGCCTACTGGCGTAGGTGATCATGTTTCTCCACAACTTTCGATCGCGGCAACTATTTATCTTTCTGTTGTTGACCTTCTGCCAAGCCATTCTCTTAAGCTGTCTGGTATCTTTTCTCTTTGGTTCACGCTATCTCTTCGTCACTCAATTTTTCCAGTTGTTACAATACATTCCAGTTGTTCTCTTCTCATTACATGGCCAAAAAATTATGATTGTTTCTTCCTAATATTGGAAATTAGCTCTCGTTTTGCTTTGACCTCTCTCAGAACATCGTCATTACTCTTCTTAGCAGTCCTTGGTACTCTCAATATTTTTCTGTAAAACCACATTTCCACAGACTACAGTGATTTTCTTGTCTGTTGTCCTAATGTCCATGATTCGCATCCATATGTTAAGACTGGCTCTACGTAACATTTAAGATCTCTTTTTCTTGTTTCTATTGTCAAAAATGGATTGCATAGTATCTTCCTCATTTTGTGGAAAGCTGCTTTTGCCTGAGCCATTCTGCATCACACCTCTTTTGTACATCTTCCGCCTCATGTTAACAAAGTTCCCAAATATTTAAATTCATTTACCTGTTTTAATATTGTTCCACTTGTCTTTATTTTGCACTGAGGTGTTGTCTTTTTCTTTGTTGTTACCATTACTCCTGTCTTTTTCTATTAAGGCTGAGTCCTTTATTTTTGCTTTCTTTCACTATAATGTCCAACATTTCTTGTAACTCATTTTCACTCTTATCGATTAAGACTGTATCACCAGCATACCTTAGATTATTTATATTCTGACCTCCAATTGTTATTCCAGGCATGCCTTTTATGGATCTTAAAATAATCTCACTATAAATATTAAACAAATCTGGTGACAGCACACAACCTTGTCTAACACCCTGTTTTATTTGTTGAAACATTCCCAAAAGTGGTTTCGGTTCTTATGCAATTTCCTTATATTCCAAGTCCGGCTTGTTGCAGGAGCTACTGAGTTAAGTGCTCTATGCACACCGTGAGCTGTGTGTTTCATCCGTTTTGATCGTGTTTCGATATTCCAATTGTTTACGATGAATGATGATATCGTATGAGAGGGAACAGTTGGCTGTGTTCACTTTCTGCGCAGTTTCGCCTTATGTCTTTTGGCGTGTACTAAGACTGCTACGATGGGGACTACAGTTACCTTTCTTTGTTTGGGAGATGAAACATTAATTCGGATGATTACGCTGGCACGGGCGGTTGAGCAATTATGGATTTTAATTCGTTTGCAGTGATACCGGGGCCTTCCATAACCAAATAACCAAATCTTATGTAAGAAAAAGTATACCTTGTGATGAAGAGTCTTCAAATGAAAAGTAGTTTTGAGACGAATCTTAATATTTAGGTGAAAGGTATATATTAAATGAAATGTAACTGAGCGAAATAATGATATTCAGATGAAATGTTACTCACATTAAAACAATGACATTCAGATGAAAAATAACTCAGGGCAAAACAATGATATTCAGACGAAAAGTAATTCAGAGTGAACAAAATGATATTCACATGAAAATTAACTCAGGGTGAAATAATGACATTCAAATGATAAGTAATTAACAGTGAAACAATGTCTTTCGTTAAAAAAAAGGAAATCAGAGTGGAAACAATTTCATTTGAAATGTAATATTAAGGGTAAATGATTCACGAGAAAGTAAAGAAGCGAAAAGTAATCTTGTTAAGATTGTCCATCATAAAATGAAATATTATTTTTAATGAAAACATATCTTCAGATGAACAAGTAATCTTGCCGTGAAAGACTTATCTTTACATGGAATGTAATTTTGACGATAAAGTTTATTTTGTGATTGAAATGTAATCATCTGATCAACATTTATTTTGGAAAAAAAATTAATTTTAACATAACAGTTATTTTTAATATAAAAGTTAATTTTCAATTGAAAAAGTAAAATTGAAGCAAAAAAAAAAAACCTTCAAATGAAAAAAAGAAGAAATGTTATGTAAGTGAATGTATATATAAATATAAATATATTCAGGGAAAAAAGTCATAATAAACGTTTGCTTTCCTGTGGAAATTTATATTTCTTAAAAAAACAAATACAGCTATTTCATGAACATTGGCATTATAATCAAAACAATAACTGCGGAAAAAGTTATTAGATTTTAAAAGTAATGAAAATTAATAAAGACAAACAAAGATAATAAAAGCGTTTTTAGTACAAGAAAAATACATTTAAGGAATGATTCATTTACTCATTGGTATATGAAAGCTTGGGGACTGGTTGGTCTCGAGGCAAGACGCCGGCCTCGAGACAGAGAGGTTGTGGGTTCAAATCCCGGCTGCACCGGTTGGGATTTTTATTTACGATTTCTCTCTGCGGCAACCACCCCTGGTCTCAGCAGCGAGGCCCGGCTTGAAACGTCAGTTACTCATCGACGGAAAAAAATATGAGTACCTCCGAAGTCGGAGTTGTCTGCATGTGCGGCGAGGGACTACTGTGCACACGGCTGCCAGGGAAAAATGGATTAACACGCAAAATTCAGTTCCTATTCTCTAGGGATTTCGTCAGAGGTAAAAGCTGGCGAACGGAAAAATAAAATGTTTGCTCACTGCTCACATGGCGAGGCGTTGTGTAGCATGTTATTTCGTGACTTTAGCTCATTTGAGCTGCCTTACAGTTGAGCCGATGATATTTCCCTGCGCTATTCCGTCAAACTGTTCATTCATTCATTTTCCTCACGGCCCGAAGACGGCACATCATTGAGTCTCGTCTCCGCATCGAAGGCTAATACCAGACAGCTGGAAGGTTAATACCAGACAGCTGGAAGGTTAATACCAGACAGCTGTAAGTTTAATACCATGGAGCGCCATTCTGCTGTCTCTTGCTTTAATGGTGCAGGTTGTCATAGGCTGACTTGTTCGTCAGTAGTAGCTGTGGCTGTGAACCCGACCTAAAAGTGCACGCACATGCACCGAAACTGCACCAAAACCGCACGAGAAGTAGTATGTTCGGGTATGTACACCGCCACAACTACTACTAGCTTTTTGTTGTTTTTTTATGGAATTTGATATGTAGGGGTGTCAAAAATTATGTGGGAGGTATGCCTTGAGGTTATATTTCAATTTTTTAAATCGATTTCAGGGGCGTAACCCTCAAAAATTTTAAGGGGGGTAACAATTTCAAAAGTGATTTTTAAGTTAATTTTTGGTGTGGGGATGTCTAAAATAAAGTTTTAGGTAAGCCTGCGTGCTAAATTTACGATTTTTATCGATTCCATGGGCGTAACCCTCAAAAATGGTAAGGGGGGTAACAATTTCAAAAGTGATTTTTAAGTTAATTTTTGGTGTGGGGATGTCTAAAATAAAGTTTGGGGTATGCCTAGAGTGAAAATTTACGATTTTTACCGATTTCATGGGCGTAACCCTCAAAAACGGTAAGGGGGTAACAATTTCAAAAGTGATTTTTAAGTTAATTTTTGGTATGGGGATGTCTAAAATAAAGTTTTAGGTAAGCCTACGTGCTAAAATTACGATTTTTATCGATTCCATGGGCGTAACCCTAAAAAATGATAAAGGGGTTAACAATTTCAAAAGTGATTTTTAAGTAAATTTTTGGTATGGGATGTCTAAAATAAAGTTTGGGGTATGCCTAGAGTGAAAATTTACGCTTTTCGTCGAATTCAGGGGCGTAGTCACCAAAAATGGTCAGGAGGTAAACTCATAAAATTGCCATCAACAGTCAAAAACTATTTTTAGTAACACATCCGGTATTGCCTCAGGGGTCAGTTCTATTTTTAGTAACACCTCTGGGGTTTCAAGTGTATATATCTGAGAATCTTGTAATCAGATGTCCTCTAACTTAGGTACACTTAAAGCCAAGTATAAACTATCAGTATCTGTTTCACATAACTGAAAGTCTGACCTATCTACAAACTTATCTAAGAACTCGAAAAAAAAATCTAACATACGAAGTTTTGCATATTGATAGACGAAGAAACCGATTTGTAGGGGCAAATCCCAAACAGTTTTCTTTTTCTCCATCTCAAAAGATCCTCCCCTATTTCACTCATCTTTTTAAACCGGGAACTATTAATCATTTTCGATATCTCATCCCCCTGAACATACGAGACAGCGCTATGATTGGCCTTATTAGTTATAGTCTTCCCATAGGCTGAGTTTCCTAAGAGCTTCATCGTATCGCTTACTATAGATTGATTTTCGTCTAGATCACCAGCCCTCCTAGCGTCAGAAACCATTTCGCCAAACTTTTTCAAACAACTAGACGGTTGATATTCTATCACTTGATACATTTTTGTTACCGCCAAGCCGTGGTCTAAATACCATTTTAACAGTGGTGTTGCCAACAAAATTTTTTCCCCGACATAACTACCGATTAGGGTGCGACGAGGGGTTGACCACAAGTTATGTTTGAGGGCGCAGAAACCAAGGAGGGAATGTCAGAAAGCAAAGAGGGGAAACCTAGGAGGCAAGGTCAGAAACCTAGGAGGCAAGGTCAGAAACCTAGGAGGCAAGAGCAGAAACCTAAGAGGCAAGGGCAGAAACATAAGAGGCGAGGTCAGAAACCTAGGAGGCAAGGTCAGAAACCAAAGAGGGAAGGTCAGAAACCTAGGAGGCAAGGTCAGAAACCTAGGAAGCAAGGGCAGAAACCTAGGAGGCAAGGGCAGAAACCAAGGAGGGAAGGTCAGAAACCAAAGAGGGGAAACCTAGGAGGCAAGGTCAGAAACCTAGGAGGCAAGGGCAGAAACCTAGGAGGCAAGGGCAGAAACCTAGGAGGCAAGGACAGAAACCTAGGAGGCGAGGTCAGAAACCTAGGAGGCAAGGTCAGAAACCAAAGAGGGAAGGTCAGAAACCTAGGAGGCAAGGTCAGAAACCTAGGAGGCAAGAGCAGAAACCTAAGAGGCAAGGGCAGAAACATAAGAGGCAAAGACAGAAACCTAGGAGGCAAGGTCAGAAACCCAGGAGGCAAGGGCAGAAACCTAGGAGGCAAGGGCAGAAACCAAGGAGGGAAGGTCAGAAACCAAAGAGGGGAAACCTAGAAGGCAAGGTCAGAAACCTAGGAGGCAAGGGCAGAAACCTAGGAGGCAATGGCAGAAACCTAGGAGGCAAGGGCAGAAACCTAGGAGGCAAGGGCAGAAACCAAAGCGGGAAGGTCAGAAACCTAGGAGGCAAGGTCAGAAACCTAGGAGGCAAGGGCAGAAACCTAGGAGGCAAGGGCAGAAACCTAGGAGGCAAGGGCAGAAACCTAAGAGGCAAGGGCAGAAACATAAGAGGCAAAGACAGAAACCTAGGAGGCAAGGTCAGAAACCTAGGAGGCAAGGGCAGAAACCTAGGAGGCAAGGACAGAAACCTAGGAGGCAAGGACAGAAACCTAGGAGGCAAGGTCAGAAACCTAGGATGCAAGGGCAGAAACCAAAGAGGCAAGGGCAGAAACCTAAGAGGCAAGGGCAGAAACCTAAGAGGCAAAGACAGAAACCTAGGAGGCAAGGTCAGAAACCTAGGAGGCAAGGTCAGAAACCTAGGAGGCAAGGTCAGAAACCTAGGAGGCAAGGGCAGAAACCAAAGAGGCAAGGGCAGAAACCTAGGAGGCAAGGGCAGAAACCTAGGAGGTAAGGGCATAAACCTAGGAGGCAAGGGCATAAACCTACGAGGCAAGGTCAGAAACCTAGGAGGCATGGGCAGAAACCTAGGAGGCACCTCGATGGACAGCTAGACAACCGAAGAAGCAGAGATTATCATTGTAAACTTTAGAATGGGAATCGGTTTGAAGGATATTAATACCTTGATTTGATGCAATGTAGTGTGGGATATCTAGCAGACACCCTATAGGATAATCTTGAAGTTTATAAACATAAACACTCGTACTGACTAAGGCTTCCAAGGTGTATTTGGTTGTCTCCCTATTTTTGTCTGTATAACCTAATATATCACTTTCATTTAATCTATCGATAAACGTTTCAAAGTCATTTCTGTTGTTAACTAACAAGGGTTTGTCTAACCCTGTCGCGTTATTTGAGCTTGCGTGAAAGTAACGCAGCCCCTGTGTCTCTCTATGTCTTAAAACTAGATGATGACTATAATTTTAGGTAACACAAATAACACGTGGATACTAAAAAAACCAACGTTTCGAAAATAGGTTACTAAAGTAACATACTATAACATTAAAGATCTAAGATAACATTTACTTTTATGTGTTTGAAGGTACGAGACATATCCATCGTCAACAACTGTAAGCGATTGTCTGATTACAAGCTTCTCAGATATATACACTTGAAGCCCTAGAGGTGTTACTAAAAATAGAACTGACCCCTGAGGCAATACCGGATGTGTTACTAAAAAGATTTTGACGTATGATGGCAATTTTATGAGTTTACCTCCTGACCATTTTTGGTGACTACGCCCCTGAATTCGACGAAAAGCGTAAATTTTCACTCTAGGCATACCCCAAACTTTATTTTAGACATCCCATACCAAAAATTAACTTAAAAATCACTTTTGAAATTGTTACCCCCCCTTATCATTTTTTAGGGTTACGCCCATGGAATCGATAAAAATCGTAATTTTAGCACGCAGGCTTACCTAAAACTTTATTTTAGACATCCCCATACCAAAAATTAACTTAAAAATCACTTTTGAAATTGTTACCCCCTTACCGTTTTTGAGGGTTACGCCCATGAAATCGGTAAAAATCGTAAATTTTCACTCTAGGCATACCCCAAACTTTATTTTAGACATCCCCACACCAAAAATTAACTTAAAAATCACTTTTGAAATTGTTACCCCCCTTACCATTTTTGAGGGTTACGCCCATGGAATCGATAAAAATCGTAAATTTAGCACGCAGGCTTACCTAAAACTTTATTTTAGACATCCCCACACCAAAAATTAACTTAAAAATCACTTTTGAAATTGTTACCGCCCTTAAAATTTTTGAGGGTTACGCCCCTGAAATCGATAAAAAAAATTGAAATATAACCTCAAAGCATACCTCCCACATAATTTTTGACACCCCTACATATCAAATTCCATTAAAAAAACAACAAAAAGCTAGTAGTAGGTGTGGCAATGTACATACCCGAACATACTACTTCTCGTGCGGTTTTGGTGCAGTTTCGGTGCATGTGCGTGCACTTTTAGACTGAGTTCATAGCCACAGCTACTACTTTCGTCTTTTGATGTTACTCGTCCATGTTAGTTTTGGTCTGCCTCTGCCTCTTTTACCTTGTATTTTCCCTTCCAAATATTACTTTTATTAGACTGTTGTGTCTGTTAACATGCCCCCATACAATTTCATTTGTCTTGTTCTAATTGTGTTTAGTAGTTCTCTTTTCATTTTTAATTGCTTTAAAACTTCATCGTTTGTTTTCTTTTCTTTCCATCCAATTCGACATATTCTTCTATAAATCCACATTTCAAAAGCTTCAATTTTCTTTTCTGTTTTCTTGTCTAATGTCCATGTTTCTGCACCATACAGGAATTTTTAGAAGATGTAATATTTTGCTATTTTTTGTTTTAGCCCTGATGTTATTTGTTTTGATGTTAGTATACTTTTCATGGCATTAAAACTACTTTTGTCCCTACATATTCTTTTGTTTATTTCAATTTTTGCATTTTCCATCACTGGTTATAGTATGTCCCAGGTAGTTGTAGTTCTGAACTGTCTCCAGGTGCATTCTTTCAACTTTGATATTTATTCGGATAATATGTCGGAAGTCATTATTCTCCATGAATGGCGATCTGCTGTTTGCTAGATCTTGTAGTTCTTTTGTCGTTTCATATTCCCATGCTTGAGCCTTCCCTAGAAATGATCTGTGTGGGTCTCTTGGTCTAACCTGTTTTTTTATACCAGAAGGCTTCCACATGAATTCCCGACGCCGAAGTCTTTCTTCATTCATTCTCAGCACATGACCGATGCATCTAAAACGCCTTCTTATAAAGTTCGACACGTATTTTTGTTTTAGTTCGTCTCTCACCTGATCAGTTGAAATGTATTCTTTCCACTTTATGTTTGAAATCCCACGAGAGTATTTGTTTTCAAAGGCATTTAATTTCCTATCTAAAGTCTTGGTGGATTTCCAACTTTCGCATTCATATATTGGCAATGGTGTCAGACCACCTAGCATCTTTTCTCTTCTGTCTACCTCTGTCTCTCCAGCCTTCAATTTTCCTTTTGTTACTAAGGATTCAAACCCGTCTCTCTTCCACACATGTTTAGACCACCTAATTTGTACCATATTCTTACTCTCTTCTATTGCCTGATTTAGCACTTCCTCGTTGGAATTTTAGCTGCCCATGATATCTTTCACTGTCCATAATATCTTTAGCTGTCCATGATATCTTTAGCTATCCATGATATCTTTCACTGTCCATGACATCTTTCACTGTCCATGATATCTTTAGCTGTCCATAATATCTTTAGCTGTCCGTGATATCTTTAGCTGTCCATGATATCTTTAGCTGTCCATGATATCTTTAGCTGTCCATGATATCTTTAGCTTTCCGTGATATCTTTCACTGTCCATGATATCTTTAGCTGTCCATGATATCTTTAGCTGTCCATGATATCTTTAGCTGTCCGTGATATCTTTAGCTGTCCATGATATCTTTAGCTGTCCATTATATCTTTAGCTATCCATGATATCTTTAGCTGTAAATTATATCTTTAGCTGTCCATGATATCTTTACCATCCTTCTTAAAAAAAAAAAAACTAGTCGACTGTTTCTAGCGATGTATCTCATTGTATACTCCCTGATTCGCAACCATAAAGTAGCATTGGCTCAAAGTGGCACTGTAAACTCTCTAACCTTAAATGATAATTACATGTTCCCTAACATATGTCTCATTATGTTAAATACATTCTTGGCCTCTGCGGTTCTATTTGTTACCTTCATCAAGACATCTTCCACTTGATGTTAAAGTTGCAACCACATATTTGAAACAGATAACTGGGGGAGGGGGGGCGGGGACTGATTAGCTTGGTTGTAGAGGGCTCCCTTGTAGAGATTTACAGTTGTAGAGGGGTTGCTTTACAGTTGTATAGGGCTCCCTTTAAAGTTGTAGAGGGCTCCCTTTACAATTATTGAGAGCTCCCTTTACAGTTGTATAGGGCTCCCTTTACAGTGATAGAGGATCCCCTTTACAGTTGTAGAGGGCTCCCTTTACAGTTATTGAGAGCTCCCTTTACAGTTGTATAGGGCTCCCTTTACAGTGCTAGAGGATCCCCTTTACAGTTGTAGAGGGTTCCCTTACAGTTGTTGAGGACCCCCTTTACAGTTGTAGAGGGCTCCCTTGTAGAGGGCACGCTTTACAGTTGTAGAGGAGCTGCTTTAGAGTTGTATAGGGCTCCCTTTACAGTTGTAGAGGGCTCCCTTAAGTTGTTGAGGACCCCCTTTACAGTTGTAGACGGCTCCCTTTACAGTTGTAGAGGACTCCCTTACAGTTGTAGAGGGCTCCCTTTACAGTTGTTGAGAGCTCCCTTTACAGTTGTGTAGGGCTCCCTTTACAGTGGTAGAGGATCCCCTTTACAGTTGTAGAGGGCTCCCTTTACAGTTATTGAGAGCTCCCTTTACAATGGTAGATGATCCCCTTTACAGTTGTTGAGGACTCCCTATACAGTTGTGTAGGGATCCCTTTACAGTGGTAGAGGATCCCCTTTACAGTTGTTGAGGACTCGCTTTACAGTTGTTGAGGACACCTTTACAGTTGTAGAGGACTCCCTTTACAGTTGTAGAGGGCTCCCTTTACAGTCATTGAGAGCTCCCTTTACAATGGTAGATGATCCCCTTTACAGTTGTTGAGGACTCCCTATACAGTTGTGTAGGGCTCCCTTTACAGTGGTAGAGGATCCCCTTTACAGTTGTTGATGACTCGCTTTACAGTTGATGAGGACTCCTTTTACAGTTGTTGAGGACTCCCTTTACAGTTGTTGATGACTCCCTTTACAGTTGTTGAGGACTCCCTTTACAGTTGTTGAGGACTCCCTTTACAGTTGTTGATGACTCCCTTTACAGTTGTAGAGGGCCCCCTTTACAGTTGTTGAGGACTCCCTTTACAGTTGTTGAGGGCCCCCTTTACAGTTGTTGAGGACTCCCTTTACAGTTGTAGAGGGCCCCCTTTACAGTTGTTGAGGACTCCCTTTACAGTTGTTGAGGGCCCCCTTTACAGTTATAGTGAGCTGCCCGTCGAACATCAGGAATCCAAACTTGCCAGTCCCCATCAACCAACCCAGCTGGTAATAAATATTGGTACCTCGCCATTTGTCAGTGAAGATAAGGCATCCCGGGGGAGTGCACTATGCCCCACTCCCTCAAGAGATGGGCCGTGATAAGTGGAGGCTGTACATTCCACTCGCCTACGTTAACAAAATACAACAACGGGACATATGCCTACTTGCATAACCATGGACATTTTACCACATATCTAACCGCAGGACATCTACCTACTTGTCCAATCCACAGGACATTTCCCTACATATCTAATCCATAGGTCAGAATTGGTTCTATATAAAGCACAGATGAACTCTCTTTCTAACTTCTATTGACATAGATTTGTTGCATAAGATGTTTTTCATTTTCTGAAATGCTAATTTGGCCTGAGCTATTCTGCTTTTTATTTCTGTGGTGTATCTTCCATCTGATGTTATTATTGTGCCCAAGTATTTCAGATGTTGCACTTGTTTCAGATTTGTCTCGTTTATTTTTATGCTGCATGCTGGTGATGATTGTTTCTTCGATATAACCATTATTTCTGTTTTCTTACTGTTCAGACTGACACCTTTTCTTGTTGCTTTCTTTTACTATTATATCTATCATTTCTTGTATTTCATATTGGGGCTACATAGCCTCTAATCCACGTTTATCTTGTCTATATACTGTTTTGTATTTGTATCACTGTCTCCGTCAAGTGAGGAAGATTTTATAGTCGAAACGTTTTATTAATTAATTATTATATATTATAGCCGTAGCATGCACGTGCCATATAATATTTCCAGAAATCCCCATCCCTCCTCCCTCCAATTGTTCGGTAATTTTTATTTTCTCCCTTTCATTTAGTACAGTTTGTGTTTGTTATAAGGGAGTGAACTATTTCTTTAGTATATAACTCTGTTCATTTACATTCCAGGAAGCCTTATTTTTCATAATTTCATTACTTGTTTTCTTTATGGTAACATGTTTGTAATTAGAAGTAAATTATCCAGACGCACAACCCTTTTGATATTAAATCCTTCATTCTTTATAATAACTTTGATCTCCTCTTCTTTCTAAATATTTTGATCTCCTCTTTTTTCGAAATATTTTATGTCCCCTTATTTCTAATTATTTTGATCTCCCCTTTTTCTAACTATTTTATCTCCCCTTATTTCTAATTATTTTGATTTCCACTTTTTTCGAACTATTTTATCTCCCCTTATTTCTAATTATTTTGATCTCCCTTTCTTTCCAATCGCGTTGATCTCCCCATTTTTTCTAATTATTTCGATCTTCCTTTCTTTTGCTAACTTCCTTCTTTCTTTTCACGTAACGTACAAACTATCACTTGGAACGAGCCACTTCTTATTCTCACCCCTTTTCTGTTACGTATCTCTTTCTTAAGATACTTTAATTTCCCTCTCTTTATTATTATCTACATTATTATCGTAACAATTTGAAACAATTTCTAGCACATTTTATTATCCCATTTCTTTATTTGTTCCCGCACTTGTTACGCACACAAGTACACACCCACATTTACATGCGTCTCTAATTTTAGAAAGGAACTGATCACAAACCCATGCAGATTTGTTAATGGTCAGTAGTGAAACGTTAAAAGAATAAAGAGATACCATAGGCACTTTATATTGGTATCTTTATGTAAAGTATTGCATTACCTGTACTGCTCTCTGTTGTAAAGATAAAGAAAAAATAAAACACAAATAGATAAGAATTAAATTGTGATAATGGACAGGTGAATTTATCTAATGTTACGATACGATATTTGTGTTCCCTTTTCTTGGATATGTAGGGAGGACTCGAGAATAATGGCCGCTTGCACATACAATCGCAATAGGAGTCATGTTTCATCCGTGATAGCCAACAAAAATGTATTATACAACAGGCCCTTTTTTGGAATCCCCAGGAGAAAAGGCAAAGAAAAAGACCAAGAAATTCTTGGAGAAGACAGATAGAAGCAGAGATGAAGATGATGGGGAAGACATGAAATGATCTTAAAAGAATGGCAAAAAACAGAACGACTTGGAAAGTGTTTGTTGAAGACCTATGCTCCACTGGGAGCTAAAAAGTAGAAGAAGGAGCCCAAAAAAAATCGCTTTATCCTATTGTGATTTTAAACTGCGTTCTCCTGTTGAATGGGAGTGCAAGTTATTGATCTGGTCGCCGGTTCACACGTGACAAATGTGTCACTGTATCAAATGTATGCGGGTATTAGAGAGGGCGGAATCAGAAACTGCTTCTGCTGAGCTCATTTGACGATTTCTCAACTTTCTTAAAATGGCGTCAAGTAATCATCATCATCATCATCATCATCATCATTAACATCAAGTGCCATGCCTGCTGGAGTAGGTGATTTCAACAGTTATTTATCATTTCTGTTGTTGATCTTCTGCCAAGCCATTCTCTTAAGCTGTCTGGTACAGTTTATCTTTGCTTCCCTTTATCTCTTCGTCCCTCAATTTTTCCAGTTGTTACAATATATTCCAGTTGTTCTCTTCTCATTACATGGCCAAAAAATTATGATTGTTTCTTCCTAATATTGGAAATTAGCTCTCTTTTGCTTTGACCTCTTTCAGAACATTTTTATTACTCTTCTTAGCTGTCCATGGTATTCTCAACATTCTTCATTGTAAAACCACATTTCTACAGACTCCAGTGATTTTCTTTTCTATTGTCCTATTGTCCATAATTGCATGTATACTTGATCGTAAATTACCATTAAGGTGATTAAGAAACAAATTAATCTATAATTAAGTTACGCCAACAGAATACTGTTAATACGGTTGATTCCAGTCTGCATATTTATTGATAAAATTAGTCAACACTATGCTACTAGTTCAAGTCTCCTAGAATTAAAAAATATATATTTCTGATGATAATTAACCAAAAAAAAACCGTTTCGGTCCTCTACCCGAAATACAAAATAGAAAGATTCATGAAATAGGTGGCGTTTTTTAACATCTCGTGCTAGAAACACGAACAGAATCTTAGACCTGGACACAATAGGACATGTCTGTACTGGTGTTTTCATTCATATCCACATGTGGGTAGAACGCACAGAAGCTGGAGCAGATATTGTTGGATTGCTACATAGTTGATTAATTACCTACTGGTTGGGGACTGGTTGGTCTCGAGGCAAGACGTCAATCTCGAGACAGAGATGATGTGAGTTCAAATCCCAGTTGCAGCATTTGGGATTTTTATTTGTGTTTTCTCTCTGCGGTAACCACCCATGGTCTCAGCAACGAGGCTTGAAATGTCAATTACATATTGTCGAAAATAATATATGAGTACCTCCGAAGTTTGGAGTTATCTGCCTATGCGACGAGGGACACCTGTGCACATGGCCGTCATTGAAAAGTACGGATTTTTTCTTTTTTTTTTTTTTCTTTCTTCTTTTTCTCTTTCTCACTGATACCGAAAAGGTGTCGTGGTTTATATCATTTGTCGTTCTTGAGCTGCTCAAACTGTCTGAATTAGTGATTTTCCTTTGTTGTTACATGTCTCTGTCACTGCATCTATCCATCTTCTTCTAGGTCTTCCTCTTGGTTTTTTACAATGCATTCTCGTGAAGAACGCCCTTGATGGTATTCTATCTCTTCTTGTGTTTGTTACTTTTCTCAAAGCATCGCATCTCACATGTGTTGATCTTTCTTAATTGTGATTTAGAAAGGGTCCTTGTTTGACTTTCTTAGCACAAAGTTGGTATGAAAATGCTCTTTATCATTTGTTGTTTAGTTGCTATAGAAATGTTTGGATGTCTTAACAATGGTGAAAGCTGCTATGTGACAGCATTTCCTTTTTGTATTCTCATGTCAATAAATACGGATTAACACGCAAAATTCAGTTCAAACTCTCTAGGGCTTCGCTAGAGGTGAAAGCTGGCGACCATAAACACACAAATATCAACTGCTATAAGTTTTCCCTTAGATGGTTAAATCTACATCAAGCTATCGTGAGAATCTCCAGCAACATCTTTGAAGAGTAATGGAATTCTTGTGTAGAAGAATAAGATTATGTGGAAGAAAAAAAGAAGAGGTGAAAAAAGAGGAAGTGAAAGAGGAAAACGAAGAGAAGAAGAAGAGGAGGGAAAAACGTAGAAGAAGAAGCGGAAAAAGAAGAAGTGGAAGAAGAAGGAGAAAAGATGAGAGAAACAGAAGAAGCAGAGAAGTGAAGGGGACAAATGGAATAAGTGGAGAATAAGAAGAACAAGAAGAGGAAAAAAAAAAGAAGTGAAAGAAAAGAAGAATAAGAATAGCGAATGGTAGAAAAAGAAATTAAAGAGAAGAAGTGAACAGGAGAAAGTGGAAGAAGGGGAATAGGAGTGAGAAGAAGAAAACACAAAGAAGCAGAAAAAGAGAAATACAAAGAAGAGGAGAAAGAGGAAAGAGAAAAAGAAGTGGAAGAAGATGAAGAAGGGGAGGGAGAAAAATGCAATTAAAAGTAATAGGAAAAAGAAGCAGATATTGAAGTAGCGGAGAGAGAAGAAGTGGGACATAAAAGAAGAGGGGGATATGAGCCAGAAGAAGAAATATAAAAAGAAGAAGTTGAAGAAGAAGTAGAAGAAGATGAAGAAGAATTGGAATAAGAACACTAAGGTGAGGAAGAAGGCTGGCATGTAAATAATGAATCAACAAGCTCACCTAGCATCAATATGATGAAGCTGTATGTTAGTAAACAAGATTCGAACCCGCTCCCCTGTACGAGCGAAGAATCTGTATCTACACGATGTATTGGCTCTATAATTCTGTGGGTAGAACGGCGAGAAAAATTTGCCATTGTGACTCGTGATGTTGCTGCGGAATTCCCAGTCACATGCTTTGCTCTCATCGCGGTCTCCAGTGGTAATGTACAGTCCTGAAAAGACAAAGTAAAAAAAGAAGAAAAAAAAAAAAACAATCACAATGAAGGCAAATTGGATCAGATTAAAAATGTGGAATTTTTGTAACGGGAATTTCCATTTGGGAAATAAAATTAATTCCAACGGGTTAAGGACTTACACACATAACAATAGGTGTGTCGGAATAGGATGAGGGTAGTGTTCAATGAGACAGAGGGATAATCGTAGATTAATCAGCAAAATGGAACGTAATAGAAAGCTATAGTTGTGACATTAAATGAAAAGGATTTAGGGACCATAGGCAAGGTACAGTAAGTAAAGCTAAAGGTAAAAGTAAAGGTAAAGGAAAAGGTAAAAGTAAAAGTAAAGGTAAAAGTAAAGGTAAAAGGTAAAGGTAAAGTTAGCAGTAAAAGTAAAAGTAAAGGTAAAGGCAAAGGTAAAAGTAAAAGCAAAAGTAAAGATAAGGTAAAAGTAAATTAAAGGTAAAAGTAAAAGTAAAGGTAAAGGTAAAAGTAAAGGCAAAGGTAAAGATAAAGGTAAAGTACGAGACTTGAATCGGCGTTTTAGCACGCGAGTTTTCACTCATATGTGCTCGGCGGCCTATCCAGAAGTGTTCGGAGACTTCTGGTTATTGTCGCCTAAAGCATCGAAACTCACGATACGAGGCGGTATTCCTCACCTTCCCAGAGTTTCACTCTGGTACCAAGTTGTGCCAGCGGCTGGGTCGACCATGGGTATTTTTTTCTAACCACAAGT
>JAVIAB010000107.1:22037145-22179645 GCA_032433765.1 Megaustenia siamemsis
ACTAATCTGGGCTGAACGAACGATAGTCCATCTTTTTTCCAATAGTCATTTTCTTCTTTTAAGACATGATCTTCACATTTGCACCAAAAATCTTTGTCAATCTGTGATAGAGCAGCATATGTCAGTCCTTTTATATCGCATAGTTTAAAACTTGTATTCTCAGCTGCCACCTGCCCTTTAATTTTTGCCCAAACGAGTTCAATGGGGTTTAATTGTGGATGATAAGGGGGCAGTCTCAAGCACGTATGACCATGCTGTTGAATGATTTTGTCTATTTGGAATACTTTGGTCTTTTGCGATTTCTTAACAAGTGACAGTAATTCGTGTTTCAAAAATCCCTCGTTAAATGGAATTCCTTCCTTTCTTAGCCAAATCTTTATAACATCTTTTGTACTGGTAGATGTAGGAATTTTGTCTTCTTCTGCCACAGCGTTGTGGTACGACGCGTTGTCCATTACCAGACAGGATTGTCTGTCTAGAATTGGAAGAAGAGTATTTTCAATCCACTCTCTAAATATATGGCCATTCATCTCGGTGTGATAGTCCCTGTTGTCAGTATAATTAGAGGTGAATATAAGTTCTGCATTTTTCACCAACCCTTCTTTTCGGCTGCCTGCATGTGCCATTATAATACGCTGTCCTTTTCCAGTGGGTACACATCTTTTAATACTTCCATCTGATAACTGCCATTCCTTTGCACTTGTGTGGTGAGAATTTATCCAAGATTCATCTAGAAATACAATATCATAACCTTGGTTACGCATTTCCCGTACTTCACGTAAATATTTACTCCTCATAGAAACTAAGTGCGGCTTCTCGCAGATGACATTTCTACCACTATCGTACTTTCTAAACGTAAAACCGATGCTTCTAACAGTTCTCCATAATGTTGTTTTCGACACAACAATGTCATTTTCTGCTCTCAGTCGAATTTTCAGTTTTCTTAAAGTCACAGTTTCTTTGGAATCGAACATTTTACAAATTGCTCTTCTAATCACTTCCTTGTCAAAACTATCTACTACTTTCTTTCTTCCTAGCGTCCTAGTCTTGATTGAACTGGACACTCCGTTAGCTTTAAGCACTTGTTTGAAAAAGCGTTTGCTTATACCCAATGCGTGAATAGTTCTCTTTTCTGGCTTTGAGATGCTTCGATACAGTTTTCCACGCTTAGCTTCTATGCAAAAATATTTATACACCTTTATTGCCACTGATTGCAATGTAAGGAACTTTACTTTTATACCCATTGACTAACAGATCACAAATTTAACGAAATTACCCAATAATTAGGATACGCCGTTGCACATAAATCACAACAAAACGACAGGAAATGGGATGCACCGGATATAAAATTATAACTATGACGCGTTTTATGTGTTTTTTAGTGCTTAAAACAGGGAAATTGGCGCGCATTACGTTCAAGATGACAAGTCCGTGGGTGCTCACTCATATGAAGCGGTAATTCCTCCAAATATATGGTTTGACCAAAATGCCTTAAATTTGTATACTTCAAATAAAGAATATTTAAAACTATACGTTTGTTGGTGAGGAAATGAATGTACTTCTTGGGACCAAAAAATCACAAGACCATATGCAAAATTTCAGCATTATCAATCAATTGGTTGCAGAGATATGGAATTTTAAACACCTTCAAAATATTTTGAAACGACCTATAATGTTACTATAGGTCGTTTCAAAATATTTTGAAGGTGTTTAAAATTCCACATCTCTGCAACCAATTGATTGATAATGCTGAAATTTTGCATATGGTCTTGTGATTTTTTGGTCCCAAGAAGTACATTCATTTCCTCACCAACAAACGTATAGTTTTAAATATTCTTTATTTGAAGTATACAAATTTAAGGCATTTTGGTCAAACCATATATTTGGAGGAATTACCGCTTCATATGAGTGAGCACCCACGGACTTGTCATCTTGAACGTAATGCGCGCCAATTTCCCTGTTTTAAGCACTAAAAAACACATAAAACGCGTCATAGTTATAATTTTATATCCGGTGCATCCATTTCCTGTCGTTTTGTTGTGATTTATGTGCAACGGCGTATCCTAATTATTGGGTAATTTCGTTAAATTTGTGATCTGTTAGTCAATGGGTATAAAAGTAAAGTTCCTTACATTGCAATCAGTGGCAATAAAGGTGTATAAATATTTTTGCATAGAAGCTAAGCGTGGAAAACTGTATCGAAGCATCTCAAAGCCAGAAAAGAGAACTATTCACGCATTGGTATAAGCAAACGCTTTTTCAAACAAGTGCTTAAAGCTAACGGAGTGTCCAGTTCAATCAAGACTAGGACGCTAGGAAGAAAGAAAGTAGTAGATAGTTTTGACAAGGAAGTGATTAGAAGAGCAATTTGTAAAATGTTCGATTCCAAAGAAACTGTGACTTTAAGAAAACTGAAAATTCGACTGAGAGCAGAAAATGACATTGTTGTGTCGAAAACAACATTATGGAGAACTGTTAGAAGCATCGGTTTTACGTTTAGAAAGTACGATAGTGGTAGAAATGTCATCTGCGAGAAGCCGCACTTAGTTTCTATGAGGAGTAAATATTTACGTGAAGTACGGGAAATGCGTAACCAAGGTTATGATATTGTATTTCTAGACGAATCTTGGATAAATTCTCACCACACAAGTGCAAAGGAATGGCAGTTATCAGATGGAAGTATTAAAAGATGTGTACCCACTTGAAAAGGACAGCGTATTATAATGGCACATGCAGGCAGCCGAAAAGAAGGGTTGGTGAAAAATGCAGAACTTATATTCACCTCTAATTATACTGACAACAGGGACTATCACACCGAGATGAATGGCCATATATTTAGAGAGTGGATTAAAAATACTCTTCTTCCAATTCTAGACAGACCATCCTGTCTGGTAATGGACAACGCGTCGTACCACAACGCTGTGGCAGAAGAAGACAAAATTCCTACATCTACCAGTACAAAAGATGTTATAAAGATTTGGCTAAGAAAGGAAGGAATTCCATTTAACGAGGGATTTTTGAAACCTGAATTACTGTCACTTGTTAAGAAATCGCAAAAGACCAAAGTATTCCAAATAGACAAAATCATTCAACAGCATGGTCATACGTGCTTGAGACTGCCCCCTTATCATCCACAATTAAACCCCATTGAACTCGTTTGGGCAAAAATTAAAGGGCAGGTGGCAGCTGAGAATACAAGTTTTAAACTATGCGATATAAAAGGACTGACATATGCTGCTCTATCACAGATTGACAAAGATTTTTGGTGCAAATGTGAAGATCATGTCTTAAAAGAAAAAAATGACTATTGGAAAAAAGATGGACTATCGTTCGTTCAGCCCAGATTAGTAATCAATATGTTAGACTCCTCTGATTCAGAATAAATGAAATAATAATGGACGTTTTTATATGTCCGCATGATCAATCTTTAGCTAAAGTTGATAACGTTTTGAAAATGTAAAGATTCTTGATATGTGTACTGCAGGCATGCAAAGAAACTAAATCACTTTCATATGTCTTGTTTACGTAAAATAATGAAAGTCACATGGAAAGACATAAAACGAACAATGTAGCTCTTTACAGTGAAGAGGATCCCGTGCTTACATCGGACTCTTTAGTCACATGCGTACCCATAAACAATAACTTTGCTTGATATGTCATGCTCGTTATCGCTCGCAACGGATAATTAATTTTTTTAAATGTATTCTTTGTTGTATATTGTTTAAATAGTTTTCATTAATGGAACTGTTTATACGCTGATTTGTTTTAGACCGTCTGTAAAGGCTATAACATTGACATTCTCATAGTATTTTAAAGAAAGTAAACAATAGAAAGTAAACAGTTGATAAACGCCTCCAACTTTCAAGTTGTGTAGAGACGCCTATGTCGAGAAGCTGATTTCCATTAATGTACGGTAAATTATTTTCTCCAGGAGCAAAAAGATCCGTAAATTCACTGAGATCAAAGGAAAGTGCTGCTTCATGATGAAGCATACTTCCTACATCATTAAATTTTGTGAAATCGGTGGGACCTTGGAAAAACAAGGCCAGATGCAAAAAATCAAGTTTGTAAGTGCAGGGAAAGAGGAGATATTTCATGTTAATCGTGAACATTTAGATTTGAAACGACCAATACCAGTTGCTGGAATGTTAACATTACATTTTGGATAATGTTTATAGAATTGTAATTTATGAAACAATAAATACTGTGTAATTACACTAATATGAGATATAATGTGATATATATACTTAACAGTTTGAAATTGTAATATCTCTCTCACTCTCTCTCTCTCTCTTTCTCTCTTGAATTTTTATTTTCTTTACTCAAGACAGGATTCAAGGCGGTTTGAAATGAGAACAACATGAAATTCAACATCAACAAACAGAAGTCATGAATGTCGCCAAAAATAAACTGAACATCAACATAACTATAGAAGGCGGACAACTAAAACAAGTAGAGGAATTCAAATACCTAGGAAGTTTAGTGACAAACGATAATTCACAAATAGCAGAGATAGAATGAAGATACAACATAGTCAGATGTCACAGACAGAGGTGATTTGGGGGCCTCGGTAGCCTAGTTGGGAAAACCACCCGTCTGGACTACCGACGTTCGGACAACCCGTGTTCGATTCCCGCTGGGAGCAGTGTGAGTTGTACTCGTGGTTGGAAAAAATAAAAAAATACTCCCACGGTCGGCCCAGCCGTTGGCAGAAATGGGTACCAGGGTATTACCCTGGGAAGGTGAGGAATGTTGCTTCGCATCTGAGTTTCGATGCTTGAGGCTACACTATACAGAAATCTCCGAACATTTCTGGATAGGCGGCCGAGCACATATGGGTGGAAACTCGCGTGCTAAGACGCCGGTTCAAGTCTCGTACTTTACCTTTACCTTTAGACAGATGTGAAATAATCGGACAGTTATCACCACTATTGTCAAACAAGGAAAATAACTCTGGAGGCAAAACGAGCACTATACAACACAATCTTCATCCCAACGTCGTGCTACCAATGCCAGACCTGGACCCTAGATGCAAGAACAATAAGAAAAATAACCTCTACTGAGTTGAAATGTGATAGACGAATGACAGGAAACAGTCTGAGAGATAAGATCAGAAATGAAGAACTGAGAAAAAAAAAAGCTAGGAATAGCCACCGCCATAGAGTATACAAAAAAACAACGGATAAAATGGTTTGGCTACGTGACAAGGCAGAAAGATCAAAACACAACGAGCTTTGAATAAATGTTGTGAGAATACCAGACCCAAGAGTCGACCACGAAAAAGATGGATGGATGGAATATTAGAAGCACTAGGAAGAAAAAAAAACAGCAGCAGAGGCGAACAGAAGAGAAAAAGACCACAAATTATGTCACCCATCGATGCTGAAAGACAAACGAGGAAGGAAGGAAGAAGTGAGGATTAGATTTGGCCAATGTTTAGACATTTAATCTCTTTAAACGTTACTGCACTAAAGTATAACAAGCATAACAATCATATGTTCTATTATTTTACTATAGATAAAAACAATAAAACATCAAAAGTACTTATTCTACTTTCTATTAGTTTAGTTGTTCTATGGAATGTTATGTCTATTTTACTCTCTTTCTCTCCCTCTCCTACTCACATACATACACACTTTCTCATTAATTTCCACCAGAACTTTCATATAAATGTATTATCATTTACGTATTACATTATCAACATTTCAATATAGCATATTTCATATTTTTAAATTTCTCTCAAAATGAAAATAAATATATCACTCTTAAAATGAAAATATATATTATAAACTTTCATCATATCCTTTGTCTGCAAGCAACAAAGAGAGCCAGTGTTATTCATCTTGTTGATGTAAGTTATCAAACTTTAAGAATTTGCATTTTAAATAAAAAAAAAAAAAAAAAAAAAAAAAAAAACTCATCTAAATTCAATTAAATAACAACCACATAAGGGAATTAACTCCAACAATTACAAATAATATTTCAATAAATTCTTATTATGTCCCTTGCAATGACTCAAATCACTTGTAAACATTATTAGCTCATGCGCTATTAACATTAAACATTTTGTTTGAAACTATTAATATGCTACCTTTTAATCACCATTTTGTTGCAATAAAATAGAACTCAAAAGTTATAGACAATATCATCAGTTTCTTATAACACACGAATATAAATCAATACGTTTAATTCTCTCACATACACATTATAGTAACATAAGTTATTAAATACTTACACTTTTGCTGTCGATATCATTATATACGATTAATGCACTACTTATCACAGTTATAAGAAATATTCACAGTTTAAATATAATTATTACAAGATAAATAATCTGTTAATTCACATTTAATATACTATTCGATTAAAATCTTTTTAAGATGGATAATTTAAAAAAAATATTTATAATAAACTTATCATTATTTTAAAATTAAATGTAATTTAATACACAGTTATTGTAATGAAACGACACTCTATGGTAGATGCCATTGTGGTCAAATACCTCTAGTTAAATGATAAGAACTTTCGTAATTTAAGCAATGTTCAGGAGCTGAAAGAGAGTTTAGGGCAAATGGGGAATGGAGAGAGAGAGAGAAAAAAAAATATTATTAATGATTTGTGCTGATAACATATCATGTAACAATAAAGAAAAAAAACATCACCTCACTGCACAATAAAGACAAGTGGAACAATATTAAAACAGGTAGATGAATTTAAATATTTGGGAACTTTGTTAACCTCAGACGGTTGATGTACAACAGAGGTGAGATGCAGAATGGCTCAGGCAAAAGCAGCTTTCCAAAAAATGAGGAAGATACTAGAAGAGAAAATCAAAAGAAAATCATTGAAGTCTGTAGAAATGTGGTTCTACAGAAGAATGTTTAGAATACCATGGACAGCTAAGAAGAGTAATGAAAAAGTTCTGAAAGAGACAAAAGCAAAAAGATAGCTAAATCCCAATATTAGGAAAGAACAATCATCATTTTTTTTACCATGTAATAAGAAGGGAGCAGTTGGAAAATATTGTAACAACTGGGACAATAGAGGGACGAAGAGATAGAGGGGAAGGAAAGAGAAAATAATACGGGACGACAGCTTAAGAGAATGGCTTGGCAGAAGGTCAACAACAGAAATGATAAATAACTGTCGAGATCGAAAGTTGTGGAGAGACATGATCACCTACGCCAGCAGGTCCGGCACTTGATGATGATGAGATAACATATCATTTGTGAACCACATAACGAGGCTGATAGAGAGCAACAGTGAATGAGTGATTCTTCCTCTCAAGTAATATTAATCTTCCTTCTTAAACCATCTTATTCTTCTTTGTTAAGTCTTCTACTTCGCTATCCAGTCATTTTATTCATTAATCTTCCTTCTCGAGTCATCTTAACCTTATTCACTCAAGTCATCTTACTCTTCTTTCTTAGATCATCTCAATCTTCCTTTCACAAGTCATCTTAATCTTCTTACCGAAATCATATAAATCTTCCTATCTCAAATCATCTGAATATTCCTCTCTGAGGTCATTTTAAACTACCTTTCTCAAGTCATCTTAATCTTACACCACAAGTCATCTTAATCTTCTTACCGAAGTCATATTAATCTTTCTATCTCAAATAATCTAAATATTCCTCTCTCAAGTCATGTTAATCTTCCTGTCTCAAGTCATCTTAATCTTTACCGAAGTCACATATGAAAATCCCTATCTCAAATCATCTTAATATTCATCTCTCAAGTCATGTTAATCTTCCTTTCTCAAGTCATCTTAATCTTCTTACCGAAGTCACATATGAAAATCTCTATCTCAAATCATCTTAATATTCATCTCTCAAGTCATGTTAATCTTCCTTTCTCAAGTCATCTTAATCTTCTTACCGAAGTCACATATGAAAATCCCTATCTCAAATCATCTTAATATTCATCTCTCAAGTCATGTTAATCTTCCTTTCTCAAGTCATCTTAATCTTCTTACCGAAGTCACATATGAATCTCCCTATCTCAAATCATCTTAATATTCATCTCTCAAGTCATGTTAATCTTCCTTTCTCAAGTCATCTTAATCTTCTTACCGAAGTCACATATGAAAATCCCTATCTCAAATCATCTTAATATTCATCTCTCAAGTCATGTTAATCTTCCTTTCTCAAGTCATCTTAATCTTCTTACCGAAGTCACATTTGAAAATCCCTATCTCAAATCATCTTAATATTCATCTCTCAAGTCATGTTAATCTTCCTTTCTCAAGTCATCTTAATCTTCTTACCGAAGTCACATATGAAAATCTCTATCTCAAATCATCTTAATATTCATCTCTCAAGTCATGTTAATCTTCCTTTCTCAAGTCATCTTAATCTTCTTACCGAAGTCACATATGAAAATCCCTATCTCAAATCATCTTAATATTCATCTCTCAAGTCATGTTAATCTTCCTGTCTCAAGTCATCTTAATCTTCTTACCGAAGTCACATATGAATCTCCCTATCTCAAATCATCTTAATATTCATCTCTCAAGTCATGTTAATCTTCCTTTCTCAAGTCATCTTAATCTTCTTACCGAAGTCACATATGAAAATCCCTATCTCAAATCATCTTAATATTCATCTCTCAAGTCATGTTAATCTTCCTGTCTCAAGTCATCTTAATCTTCTTACCGAAGTCACATATGAATCTCCCTATCTCAAATCATCTTAATATTCATCTCTCAAGTCATGTTAATCTTCCTTTCTCAAGTCATCTTAATCTTCTTACCGAAGTCACATATGAAAATCCCTATCTCAAATCATCTTAATATTCATCTCTCAAGTCATGTTAATCTTCCTTTCTCAAGTCATCTTAATCTTCTTACCGAAGTCACATATGAAAATCCCTATCTCAAATCATCTTAATATTCATCTCTCAAGTCATGTTAATCTTCCTTTCTCAAGTCATCTTAATCTTCTTACCGAAGTCACATATGAAAATCTCTATCTCAAATCATCTTAATATTCATCTCTCAAGTCATGTTAATCTTCCTTTCTCAAGTCATCTTAATCTTCTTACCGAAGTCACATTTGAAAATCCCTATCTCAAATCATCTTAATATTCATCTCTCAAGTCATGTTAATCTTCCTTTCTCAAGTCATCTTAATCTTCTTACCGAAGTCACATATGAAAATCTCTATCTCAAATCATCTTAATATTCATCTCTCAAGTCATGTTAATCTTCCTTTCTCAAGTCATCTTAATCTTCTTACCGAAGTCACATATGAAAATCCCTATCTCAAATCATCTTAATATTCATCTCTCAAGTCATGTTAATCTTCCTGTCTCAAGTCATCTTAATCTTCTTACCGAAGTCACATATGAAAATCCCTATCTCAAATCATCTTAATATTCATCTCTCAAGTCATGTTAATCTTCCTTTCTCAAGTCATCTTAATCGTCCTCTCTCAAGTCATCTGAATCTTTCTCTCTAAGTTAACCTCAACTTAACCTATCTCTCTTTTGAAATCGAAAGAGAAACACAATTCTAACTTCTGTACTTCTGCTTGCTTTAATCATTACATTGTGACTCTACAGCAACATCCCCTTGATGTTGCCACGTTATTTTAAACTCAGTCTGCGGCAAAACTTCTTTCTTCATTTTATATTTAATTATGCCTTGCCTCAAGATATTCTATCCGCTGTATTTGTATTTTTATTGTCTGTATGTAGCTCAAGAATGAGCGATTCATTTCATTTTGAAATTAATGTAACATAGGAGAGAGAGAAATAAACATTAATTTATGAAGGAATGCAACATTAGAGTCTGAAAAAAATGTGGTGTTAGAGTCTGAAAGAATGTAGCATTAGAATCTGAAATAATGTAGCGTTAGAATATGAAAGAATGTGGCATTAGAATCTGAAAGAATGTAGCGTTAGAATCTGAAAGAATGTAGCATTAGAATCTGAAAGAATGCAGCATTAGAATCTGAAATAATATAACACTAGAATCTGAAATAATATAACATTAGAATATGAAATAATATAACATTATAATCTGAAAGAATGTAGCATTAGAATCTGAAATAATATAATACTAGAATCTGCAAGAATGTAGCATTAGAGTCTGAAATAATATAACACTAGAATCTGAAATAAAATAACTTTAGAATCGGAAAGAATGTAGCATTAGAATCTGAAATGATCTAGCATTACAATCTGGAAGGATGTAGCAATAGAATCTGAAAGAATGTAGCATTAGAATCTGAAAGGATGTAGCATTAGAATCTGAAAGAATGTAGCATTAGAATCTGAAAGGATGTAGCATTAGAATCTGAAATGAGGTAGCATTAGAATCTGAAAGAATGTAGCATTAAAATCTGAAAGTATGTCGCATTAGAATCTGAAAGGTTCTAGCATTAGAATCTGAAAGGATGTAGCATTAGAATCTGAAAGGTTCTAGCATTAGATTCTGAAAGGATGTAGCATTAGAATCTGAAAGGATCTAACATTAGAATATGAAAGGATCTAACATTAGAATCTGAAAGGATGTAGCATTAGAATCTGAAAAGATGTAGCATTATAATCTGAAAGGATGTAGCATTAGAATCTAAAAGAATGTAGCATTAGAATCTGAAAGGATGTAGCATTAGAATCTGAAAGAATGTAGCATTAGAATCTGAAAAGATGTAGCATTAGTATCTGAAAGGAGGTAGCATTCGAATCTGAAAGATTGTAGCATTAGAATCTGAAAGCATGTCGCATTAGAATCTGAAAGGTTCTAGCATTAGAATCTGAAAGGATGTAGCATTACCATCTGAAAGGATCTAGCATTAGAATTTGAAAGAATGTAGCATTAGAATCTGAAAGGATGTAACATTAGAGTCTGAAAGGATGTAGCATTAGAATCTGAAAGTATGTCGCATTAGAATCTGAAAGGATGTAGCATTAGAATCTGAAAGGATGTAGCATTATAATCTGAAAGGATCTAGCATTAGAATTTGAAAGAATGTAGCATTAGAATCTGAAAGGATGTAGCATTAGAGTCTGAAAGGATGTAGCGTTAGAATCTGAAAGGATCTAGCATTAGAATATTAAAGGATGTAGCATTAGAATCTGAAAGAATGTAGCATTAGAATCTGAAAGAATGTAACATTAGAATATGAAAGAATATAACATTAAAATCTGAAAGAATATAAAATTAGAATCTGAAAGAATATAACATTAGAATCTGAAAGAATGTAGCATTAGAATCTGAAAGAATGTAGCATTAGAATCTGAAAGAATGTAGCATTAGAATCTGAAAGAATATAACATTAGAATCTGAAAGAATATAACATTAGAATCTGAAAGAATATAACATTTTAATCTGAAAGAATAAAACATTTGAATCTGAAAGAATGTAGCATTAGAATCTGAAAGAATGTAACATTAGAATCTGAAAGAATGTAACATTAGAATCTTACAAAATGTAGTATTAGAATCTGAAAGAATGTAGCATTAGAATTTCACAGAATGTACCATAGGAATCTCTCAGAAAGTAGCATTATAGTATAAAGGAAAGTGACATTAGTGTAAAAGGATGCAACGTCGAAAACTGAAAGTTTGTGACATGGAAGTCTGAATGAATGTAACATTAGAATCTAAAATAATATAATACTAGAATCTGAAAGAATGTAGCATTAGAATCTGAAATAATATAACACTAGAATCTGAAATAATATAACACTAGTATCTGAAATAATATAACTTTAGAATCGGAAAGAATGTAGCATTAGAATCTGAAAGGATGTAGCATTAGAATCCGAAAGTATGTAACATTAGAATCTGGAAGACTCTAGCATTAGAATCTGAAAGGATCTAGCATTAGAATCTGAAAGGATGTAACATTAGAATATGAAAGGATCTAGCATTATAATCTGAAAGAATGTAGCATTAGAATCTGAAAGGATGTAGCATTGGAATCTGAAAGGATCTAGCATTATAATCTGAAAGAATGTAGAATTAGAATCTGAAAGGATGTATCATTAGAATATGAAAGGATCTATCATTATAATCTGAAAGGATGTAGCATTAGAATATGAAAGGATGTAGCATTGGAATCTGAAAGGATCTAGCATTATAATCTGAAAGAATGTAGAATTAGAATCTGAAAGGATGTATCATTAGAATATGAAAGGATCTAGCATTATAATCTGAAAGGATGTAGCATTAGAGTCTGAAAGGATGTAGCACTAGAATCTGAAAGGATCTAGCATTAGAATCTGAAAGGATGTAGCATTAGAATCTAAAGAATGTAGCATTAGAATCTGAAAGAATGTAACATTAGAATCTAAAAGAATGTAGCATTAGAATCTGAAAGAATGTAGCATTAGAATCTGAAAGAATATAACATTAGAATCTGAAAGAATATAACATTAGAATCTGAAAGAATATAACATTAGAATCTGAAAGAATGTAACATTAGAATCTGAAAGAATGTAGCATTAGAATCTGAAAGAATGTAGCATTAGAATTTCACAGAATGTACCATAGGAATCTCTCAGAAAGTAGCATTAGAATCTGAAGGAATGTAGCATTAGAATTTCACAGAATGTACCATAGGAATCTCTCAGAAAGTAGCATTATAGTCTAAAGGAAAGTGACATTAGTGTAAAAGGATGCAACGTCGAAAACTGAAAGTTTGTGACATGGAAGTCTGAATGAATGTAACATTAGAATCTAAAATAATATAATACTAGAATCTGAAAGAATGTAGCATTAGAATCTGAAATAATATAACACTAGAATCTGAAATAATATAACACTAGTATCTGAAATAATATAACTTTAGAATCGGAAAGAATGTAGCATTAGAATCTGAAAGAATGTAGCATTAGAATCTGAAAGGATGTAGCATTGGAATCTGAAAGGATCTAGCATTATAATCTGAAAGAATGTAGAATTAGAATCTGAAAGGATGTATCATTAGAATATGAAAGGATCTAGCATTATAATCTGAAAGGATGTAGCATTAGAATATGAAAGGATGCAGCATTGGAATCTGAAAGGATCTAGCATTATAATCTGAAAGAATGTAGAATTAGAATCTGAAAGGATGTATCATTAGAATATGAAAGGATCTAGCATTATAATCTGAAAGGATGTAGCATTAGAGTCTGAAAGGATGTAGCACTAGAATCTGAAAGGATCTAGCATTAGAATCTGAAAGGATGTAGCATTAGAATCTAAAGAATGTAGCATTAGAATCTGAAAGAATGTAACATTAGAATCTAAAAGAATGTAGCATTAGAATCTGAAAGAATGTAGCATTAGAATCTGAAAGAATATAACATTAGAATCTGAAAGAATATAACATTAGAATCTGAAAGAATGTAACATTAGAATCTGAAAGAATGTAGCATTAGAATCTGACAGAATGTAGTATTAGAATCTGAAAGAATGTAGCATTAGAATCTCACAGAATGTAGCATTAGAATTTCTCAGAATGTAGCATTATAGTCTTAAGGAAAGTGACATTAGTGTAAACGGATGCAACGTCGAAAACTGAAAGTGTGTGACATGGAAGTCTGAATGAATGTAACATTAGAATCTGAAATAGTGTAACGCTAGAATCTGCTAGAATTTAACATCAGCGCATGAAAGAATGTAACATTAAAGCTATACAATATTGCAAATTTGTAGTTAGAAAGCATGGCATATAATAATCTAATATCATGCAAATGTTAAGTAAAAATGAATGTTGCATCAAAGCATACATAAAAGCATACATAAAAGCATACACAAAAATAATATACAAATTAAACAAGAGAACAAAGACAAGTAATAATGAACAGAGAAAGTATCACAAAAGAATAATATTTTTTGTCACGTTATATTAGAAAGTTAATAGACATGTGTGCCATATACTTCTTCTTCTCCTTCTTTCCTTCCCCATTTGCCTTTCAGCGTCGAGGGAGATATAATTGCGGTCTTTTGCTCTTCTGTTCGCCTCTGCCGCTGTTATGTTGCCTAGTGCTTCTAATATTCCATCGATCCATCTTTTGCTCTTCTGTTCGCCTCTGCTGCTGTTATCTTTCCTAGTGCTTCTAATATTCCATCGATCTATCTTTTGCTCTTCTGTTCGCCTCTGCTGCTGTTATCTTTCCTAGTGCTTCTAATATTCCATCGATCCATCTTTTGCTCTTGTGTTCGCCTCTGCTGCTGTTATGTTTCCTAGTGCTTCTAATATTCCATCGATCCATCTTTTGCTCTTGTGTTCGCCTCTGCTGCTGTTATGTTTCCTAGTGTTTCTAATATTCCATCGATCCATCTTTTGCTCTTCTGTTCGCCTCTGCTGCTGTTATGTTGCCTAGTGTTTCTAATATTCCATCGATCCATCTTTTGCTCTTCTGTTCGCCTCTGCTGCTGTTATCTTTCCTAGTGCTTCTAATATTCCATCGATCCATCTTTTGCTCTTCTGTTCGCCTCTGCTGCTGTTATCTTTCCTAGTGCTTCTAATATTCCATCGATCCATCTTTTGCTCTTCTGTTCGCCTCTGCTGCTGTTATCTTTCCTAGTGCTTCTAATATTCCATCGATCTATCTTTTGCTCTTCTGTTCGCCTCTGCTGCTGTTATCTTTCCTAGTGCTTCTAATATTCCATCGATCCATCTTTTGCTCTTGTGTTCGCCTCTGCTGCTGTTAAGTTTCCTAGTGCTTCTAAAATTCCATCGATCCATCTTTTGCTCTTGTGTTCGCCTCTGCTGCTGTTATGTTTCCTAGTGCTTCTAATATTCCATCGATCCATCTTTTGCTCTTGTGTTCGCCTCTGCTGCTGTTATGTTTCCTAGTGCTTCTAATATTCCATCGATCCATCTTTTGCTCTTGTGTTCGCCTCTGCTGCTGTTATGTTTCCTAGTGCTTCTAATATTCCATCGATCCATCTTTTTCGTGGTTGACCCTTGGGTTTGGTGTTAATATTAATTGCCATATACAAAATGTAAAAATAAACAAACGAAATATTTTGAGCTGTAGAGCTGAAAGTGGTCAGCGACTAATAGTTGACTGTGAGAATCAGGATTATCGGCAGCAGGTAATCAATATCACATCCCATTATACTCCACCACCCCGTGGTGTCACTGATATGAGACTAACCCCCCCCCCCCCCCCCCCCCCCAAGCAAGTAGGGATTAATGAGGGAATGTAACTCGAAAGCCAAAAGATGGAAAAATGCCCCAAAACCGTATGTGCTTGGCCGAAAGAGACGGCTTCCGGGTTCACCCAGCCTTAAATGGGTACCGGATTTTTTTTCTGGGAAAGTAAATCAGCACGGGCGTAATACTAACCACATTACCCCAAAAATCATGTGCTGAAGGTATGTAAAATATAGGGTCACTAACACCGTATTTCCCTATACGCCGTTTGGCGTGACGGGGGTACTTTACTTACTTTTACTGTAAACGACAACACAACTTAATCTATATCAACTTAAACTCTTTTGTAACCGGATGATGCACACAGCCACCAAGATAACACATAGCAGAAAGAATATATTTACCTGTTCAAAAAGTAAGGAGAAATATTTTATACTTAAGAAGGAATGTTGAATAAGTCATTTTAGAGAAGGAACGGAAATTATCTAAACATACGATAGGAGTATGTCGTGTTATAGAAGAGACAGAAAATATATAAACAATATAGGAGTATGTCATATTAGAGAAGAGACGGAAAATATCTAAACAATATAGGAGTATGTCATATTAGAGATGGACGGAAAGTATCTAAAAATATAGGAGTATATCATGTTAGAGAAGGGAATGAAAGTATCTAAAATATAGGAGTATATCATGTTAGAGAGGGGCGGAAAGTATCTAAAATATAGGAGTATATCATGTTAGAGAGGGACGGAAAGTATCTAAAAATATAGGAGTATATCATGTTAGAGAGGGACGGAAATATATCTAAAAATATAGGAGTATATCAAGTTAGAGAGGGACGGAAAGTATCTAAAAATATAGGAGTATATCATGTTAGAGAAGGGAATGAAAGTATCTAAAAATATAGGAGTATATCATGTTAGAGAGAGGGGGAAAGTATCTAAAAATATAGGAGTTTGTCATGTTAGAGAGGGACGGAAAGTATCTAAAAATATAGGAGTTTATCATGTTAGAGAGGGACGGAAAGTATCTAAAAATATAGGAGTTTATCATGTTAGAGAAGGACGGAAAGTATCTAAAAATATAGGAGTATATCATTTTAGAGACAGGCGGAAAGTATCTAAAAATATAGGAGTATATCATGTTAGAGAGGGACGGAAATTATCTAAAAATATGGGAGTATGTCATGTTAGAGAGGGACGTAAATTATCTAATAATATAAGAGTATGTCATATTAGAGAGGGACGGAAAGTATCTAAAAATGTAAAAATATGTCATGTTAGAGACGGGCGGAAAGTTTCTGAAAATATAGGGGTATGTCATGTTAGAGAGGGACGGAAAGTATCTAAAAATGTAAAAATATGTCATGTTAGAGAAGGGCGGAAAGTATCTAAAAATGTAAAAATATGTCATGTTAGAGAAGGGCGGAAAGTATCTAAAAATGTAAAAATATGTCATGTTAGAGAAGGGCGGAAAGTATCTAAAAATGTAAAAATATGTCATGTTAGAGAGGGGCGGAAAGTATCTAAAAATGTAAAAATATGTCATGTTAGAGAGGGGCGGAAAGTATCTAAAAATGTAAAAATATGCCATGTTAGAGAAGGGCGGAAAGTATCTAAAAATGTAAAAATATGTCATGTTAGAGAAGGGCGGAAAGTATCTAAAAATGTAAAAATATGTCATGTTAGAGAGGGGCGGAAAGTATCTAAAAATGTAAAAATATGTCATGTTAGAGAAGGGCGGAAAGTATCTAAAAATATAGGAGTATATCATTTTAGAGACAGGCGGAAAGTATCTAAAAATATAGGAGTATATCATGTTAGAGAGGGACGGAAATTATCTAAAAATATGGGAGTATGTCATGTTAGAGAGGGACGTAAATTATCTAATAATATAAGAGTATGTCATATTAGAGAGGGACGGAAAGTATCTAAAAATGTAAAAATATGTCATGTTAGAGAGGGACGGAAAGTATCTAAAAATGTAAAAATATGTCATATTAGAGAGGGACGGAAAGTATCTAAAAATGTAAAATATGTCATGTTAGAGAGGGACGGAAAGTATCTAAAAATGTAAAAATATGTCATGTTAGAGAAGGGCGGAAAGTATCTAAAAATGTAAAAATATGTCATGTTAGAGAAGGGCGGAAAGTATCTAAAAATGTAAAAATATGTCATGTTAGAGACGGGCGGAAAGTATCTAAAAATGTAACAGTATGTCATATTAGAGAAGGGCGGAAAGTATCTAAAAGTGTAAAAATATGTCATGTTAGAGACGGGCGGAAAGTATCTAAAAATGTAAAAATATGTTATATTAGAGAGGGGCGGAAAGTATCTAAAAATGTAAAAATATGTCATGTTAGAGAGGGGCGGAAAGTATCTAAAAATGTAAAAATATGCTATGTTAGAGAGGGGCGGAAAGTATCTAAAAATGTAAAAATATGTCATGTTAGAGAGGGGCGGAAAGTATCTAAAAATGTAAAAATATGTCATGTTAGAGACGGGCGGAAAGTATCTAAAAATGTAAAAATATGTCATGTTAGAGAGGGGCGGAAAGTATTTAAAAATGTAAAAATATGTCATGTTAGAGAGGGGCGGAAAGTATCTAAAAATGTAAAAATATGTCATGTTAGAGAGGGGCGGAAAGTATTTAAAAATGTAAAAATATGTCATGTTAGAGACGGGCGGAAAGTATCTAAAAATATAAAAGTATGTCATATTAGATGTGACAAGCAAATTTATGAAATTGGTTTTCGTAGAAAAAGTAAGTTCACACAGATGGAATGTGAAACGAGTATTAGAGAATGAGAAGAATTCTTCATAATAGATAACGAAATAGACGATTGTTATAACGAAGAAGGAAGACATTTTTCACCATGTTTTTTATTGCCAGGTTGTCTTCCATCTTCGATCCTTACTGGGTCGGTAACACTAGCTAGGCCTTTAACAGGAGGACTTGAAAGTGTAGTAGGGGTCTCGCTCAGCTTTGTTGTTCGACAATCCAGACACATGCATTCAGATATAGGTCAGTGACCGCTCTTAATTCAGTTTGTTTTGTGGGCTCGGTGGTCGGGAGGTACGACGCCGGCATCTGAACAGGAATAATCCGGGTTCAAAGCCTACCACAAAGTGGGGGGGGGGGTGATGATTTAATCCGTGGTGTCCTCGTGATATTACTGACCTCTCTGGGGGGTAGTGAGATTCGATGTCTAGCCCTCTCTGAGTAGTGAGATCTGATGTCTCGTCCTCTCTGAGTAGTGAGATCTGATGTCTAGCCCTCTCTGGGTAGTGAGATTCGATGTCTAGCCCTCTCTTGGTAGTGAGATTCGATGTCTAGGCCTCTCTGGGTAGTGAGATTCGATGTCTAGCCCTCTCTGGGGTAGTGAGATTCGATGTCTAGCCCTCTCTGGGTAGTGAGATTCGTTGTCTAGCCCTCTCTGGGTAGTGAGATTCGATGTCTAGTCCTCTCTTTGGGTAGTGAGATTCGATGTCTAGCCCTCTCTGAGTAGTGAGATTCGTTGTCTAGCCCTCCCTGGGTAGTGAGATTCGATGTCTAGCCCTCTCTGGGTAGTGAGATTCGATGTCAAGCCCTCTCTGGGTAGTGAGATTCGATGTCTAGCCCTCTCTGGGTAGTGAAATTCGATGTCTAGCCCTCTCTGAGTAGTGAGATTCGTTGTCTAGCCCTCTCTGGGTAGTGAGATTCGATGTCTAGCCCTCTCTGGGTAGTGAGATTCGATGTCTAGCCCTCTCTGGGTAGTGAGATTCGTTGTCTAGCCCTCTCTGAGTAGTGAGATTCGATGTCTAGCCCTCTCTGAGTAGTGAGTTTCGATGACTAGCCCTCTCTGGGTAGTGAGATTCGATGTCTAGCCCTCTCTGGGTAGTGAGATTTGATGTCAAGCCCTCTCTGGGTAGTGAGATTCGATGTCTAGCCCACTCTAGGTAGTGAGATTCGATGTCTAGACCTCTCTGAGTAGTGAGATTCGATGTCTAGCCCTCTCTGGGTAGTGAGATTCGATGTCTAGCTCTCTCTGGGTAGTGAGATTCGATGTCTAGCTCTCTCTGGGTAGTGAGATTCGATGTCTAGTTCTCTCTGGTAGTGAGATTCGATGTCTAGTTCTCTCTGGGTAGTGAGATTCGATGTCTAGCCCTCTCTGGGTAGTGAGATTCGATGTCTAGCCCTCTCTGGGAAGTGAGATCTGATATCTAGCCCTGTCTGGGAAGTGAGATCTGATGTCAAGCCCTCTCTGGGAAGTGAGATCTGATATCTAGCCCTCTCTGGGAAGTGAGATCTGATATCTAGCCCTCTCTGTGAAGTGAGATCTGATATCTAGCCCTCTCTCGGAAGTGAGATCTGATATCTAGCCCTCTCTGGGAAGTGAGATCTGATATCTAGCCCTCTCTGGGAAGTGAGATCTGATATCTAGCCCTCTCTGGGAAGTGTGATCTGATGTCTAGCCCTCTATGGGAAGTGAGATCTGATGTCTAGCCCTCGCGGATAACTGCAATGAACAGGAGAACACGTGTGCACTTCCGCACGTTAAATAACCCTTGTCGGAAAGGGAAGCTTCAAAACGTAGTCATAAAATATGGTCGCTGCCCGGGCAAAATTGTCATTAAAAACCTACCTAGATCGTGGTTCCCATGCCGAGTTATGTGGCTTCCATTTTGACCTGGGTTCTCCTGCAATTTCTCGAGATTCTCGCCAGAGATATTTGAGCACCTATGGAATGGCCGAGAGTGCAGTGATGATGATCACAGCAACAACAGCATGTTGCTGGTTGGTGTGTTTCTTGAACTTGTCAGTTATCTTTAGAAACGGTTGTTTTGATCATCATCATCATCATCGAGTGCTGTCTCTGCATCGAAGGTTGGCTACCATGGAGCGCTATTCCACTCTGTCTCTTGCTTTGATGGTGCAGGTTGTCATAGGATGACGTGTCCATCTTTCGATGTTTCTCGTCCATATTAGTCTTGATCTGTCTCTACCTCTTTTTTCTTGTATTTCCCTTCCCAGATTGTTTATAATAGGATGTTGTGTCTTTTAACATGCCCCAAAAATATCATTTTTCTTTTTTGATTTGTATTTCGTAGTTCTCTTTTCATTTTTAGTTGTTTTAAGACTTCATCGTTTGTTTTCGTTTGATTTCTTTTCTTTCCACCCAATTCCACCCAATTCTACCCATTCTTCTATAGATCCGCATTTCAAAGGCTTCAATCTTTTGTTCTGTTTTCTTGTCTAATGTCCATTTTTCTGTACCATACAGGAATATTGAGAAGATATAACGTTTTCTTATTTTGTTTGTTTTTAACAATTTAGATAATTTGGGGAAAACGTCACCTCACTAGAATATAACTATATAACTCTGAAGTAAGGTGATTTTTTCCCCTCATTTATATAATCAACAATTCCCCTTCCTCTTACCTTCCTCATCTGTCTATCAACGGCGAGGAGAGATATAGCCTGTGGTCTTTTGCTTTTTTGTTTCTCTCTGCTGCTGTTATGTTTCATAGTGTGACTAATATTTCGTCAATCCATCTTTTTCGTGGTCGACCCTTGAGTATTATGTGGCAAAACAATTGTATCTGTTGTTTCTTTATGTATTCTATGGCGGGATTTATTCCTAGCTTTCTCTTAGTTCTTAATTTATGATGTTATCTCACAGGCTGTCTCCTTTTTATGCACATTTCGTCTCGGCAGAGATTCGTTTTCTGATTGTTCCTGAGGCTAGAGTCCAGGTCTGGTATCGGTAGCTGGGATGAAGATTTTGCTGCAGGGTGCCCGTTTTGCCTCTAGAGTTATTTCCTTGTTTGACAATAGTGGTGATAGCTGCCGAATGATTTGACAAACATTGTTGTATCTTCAATCTCTTTCTGCAGCTTGTGAATTGTTGTTTGCCACTAGACTTCCAGGTATTTAAATTCCTCTACTTGTTTTAATTGTCTACCGTCTATAGTTATGTTGACGTTCTGTTTCTTTTTTTTATTGAGTTATTTATGACTTCTGTTTCGTTGATGTTAATTTTCACGTTGTATTGAGCGCATGTGCTGTTAAGTCTATTTAAATGTTCTTGTGTGTCTTTTATTTTTCCATGTATTAATGCCTGATCGTCTGCAAATAGTAACTTGTTAATCTCCTCTGTCTCTGATAGGTTAAAAATATAGTTCATGTAGAAATAAAACAGTACGGGATATAGTAGCCCTGACCTACTCATGTGCGAACTTCGATGTAGTCCATGTAGCCAGCTGCGTAATATCAGTAACAACGAGATTCACCCACTCTTGTTTAAGGGTTCAAACATCGAGTAGAAAATACATTAAAATATATATTCCCCTAAATGGACTTGAAGTTTACTCATTTCACTGAAAGGGTACTTTGGAAACGAGGACGACGCAAGTGCTCCCAGGTTGTTTGCTTCGAGGGAGCTCGTGACTAATTAATTCTCTTTCACTCAGACTGCGGCTAAGTCCAGCTTGGGCATCAGCTGCTGTAAATTTTGTTACAGAAAGCCAGAGACTGTTACCAAAAAGGAGAAGGATTAGCAGGGTGTTTTCTGTCAAAGAAAGACGCAAATAAAATAGTAGCGATTTATGCTTGTCCTGTATTCAGAAAGGAATATTATTCCCTATTATCGCCTCGGAAGTTCCCCATATAATAATATTTATGTATTATTATTTGTTACCAGTATATAACCACTGGAAACTACTATTCGTGCTGTTTCGTCCAATAAATGTTTGTCTACAACACAAGTATTCAGCCCTACTGGGAGATACTTGCATTAATAGGAAAGTACAAATATACAATTTATTTCCGGTCTGAGATCGTTACCCTATGCTATAGTCATTGAGAGCGCCTTTCGTGGAAGACACTACTACAATAGCCAATTTTTTAGTTGGCTGAGTGGCAGTGTGCCAAGCGTTCGGCCTCTCGTGGCAAGGCGCGGTGCCAGGGAGTACGGGTTCGATCCCACTTCGGACCATATATTGTTCTTCGTTTTTTTCTGTTGTTGTTTGTCTGTTAATTTTTCCGAGTGCTAACACATACTTATTTGTTCTATTATTCCCTATTATCGCCTCGGAAGTTCCCCATATAATAATATTTATGTATTATTATTTGTTACCAGTATATAACCACTGGAAACTACTATTCGTGCTGTTTCGTCCAATAAATGTTTGTCTACAACACAAGTATTCAGCCCTACTGGGAGATACTTGCATTAATAGGAAAGTACAAATATACAATTTATTTCCGGTCTGAGATCGTTACCCTATGCTATAGTCATTGAGAGCGCCTTTCGTGGAAGACACTACTACAATAGCCAATTTTTTAGTTGGCTGAGTGGCAGTGTGCCAAGCGTTCGGCCTCTCGTGGCAAGGCGCGGTGCCAGGGAGTACGGGTTCGATCCCACTTCGGACCATATATTGTTCTTCGTTTTTTTCTGTTGTTGTTTGTCTGTTAATTTTTCCGAGTGCTAACACATACTTATTTGTTCTATTATTCCCTATTATCGCCTCGGAAGTTCCCCATATAATAATATTTATGTATTATTATTTGTTACCAGTATATAACCACTGGAAACTACTATTCGTGCTGTTTCGTCCAATAAATGTTTGTCTACAACACAAGTATTCAGCCCTACTGGGAGATACTTGCATTAATAGGAAAGTACAAATATACAATTTATTTCCGGTCTGAGATCGTTACCCTATGCTATAGTCATTGAGAGTGCCTTTCGTGGAAGACACTACTACAATAGCCAATTTTTTAGTTGGCTGAGTGGCAGTGTGCCAAGCGTTCGGCCTCTCGTGGCAAGGCGCGGTGCCAGGGAGTACGGGTTCGATCCCACTTCGGACCATATATTGTTCTTCGTTTTTTTCTGTTGTTGTTTGTCTGTTAATTTTTCCGAGTGCTAACACATACTTATTTGTTCTATTATTCCCTATTATCGCCTCGGAAGTTCCCCATATAATAATATTTATGTATTATTATTTGTTACCAGTATATAACCACTGGAAACTACTATTCGTGCTGTTTCGTCCAATAAATGTTTGTCTACAACACAAGTATTCAGCCCTACTGGGAGATACTTGCATTAATAGGAAAGTACAAATATACAATTTATTTCCGGTCTGAGATCGTTACCCTATGCTATAGTCATTGAGAGCGCCTTTCGTGGAAGACACTACTACAATAGCCAATTTTTTAGTTGGCTGAGTGGCAGTGTGCCAAGCGTTCGGCCTCTCGTGGCAAGGCGCGGTGCCAGGGAGTACGGGTTCGATCCCACTTCGGACCATATATTGTTCTTCGTTTTTTTCTGTTGTTGTTTGTCTGTTAATTTTTCCGAGTGCTAACACATACTTATTTGTTCTATTATTCCCTATTATCGCCTCGGAAGTTCCCCATATAATAATATTTATGTATTATTATTTGTTACCAGTATATAACCACTGGAAACTACTATTCGTGCTGTTTCGTCCATAAATGTTTGTCTACAACACAAGTATTCAGCCCTACTGGGAGATACTTGCATTAATAGGAAAGTACAAATATACAATTTATTTCCGGTCTGAGATCGTTACCCTATGCTATAGTCATTGAGAGCGCCTTTCGTGGAAGACACTACTACAATAGCCAATTTTTTAGTTGGCTGAGTGGCAGTGTGCCAAGCGTTCGGCCTCTCGTGGCAAGGCGCGGTGCCAGGGAGTACGGGTTCGATCCCACTTCGGACCATATATTGTTCTTCGTTTTTTTCTGTTGTTGTTTGTCTGTTAATTTTTCCGAGTGCTAACACATACTTATTTGTTCTATTATTCCCTTCTGTATTCAGAAACTCTCAAGGGAGGTTTATATTTTATTCTTTCGAGATATCGAGATGATATATATTTATTATCTTATCCCTGGAGCGTCGGTAGCGAATTGGTTTAAGGACTGGTCTGCTGAAGACTAGAGTCCGGATTCTATTCACATCGTTAGCTTCTAGGTTCACCCAAACAAAAATTAATAAATTTATGGCAGATACCATTCCGGGTAAGAAAAACATAGTCCTGTGGTAATGCTGATCATATAATTAAAACAAATGTGGAGATGGTCGAAACAAATCAACGATAACGTCCGTCATTATCATATTTAATTTATGTCTATAACTTTCTTGGACGGTTCAAGATGTTAAGTTTTATCATAAATAAAGATTGATATAATCATCGTCATCATGTGCCATACCGGTTGGCGTAGGAGATCATGTCCTTTCACAATCTTCTATCTACAGTGCATCGTATCAGTTCTGTTGTTGACTGTTTGTCATGTCATGACACTAAGCTATCTAGTATTTTCTCTCTCTGTCGTCCGCGATCTCTCTTTCCTTGTATTTTGCAAGTTGTAACCAAGTATTCCAACTTTCCTCTTCTCATGATTTGCCCGAAAAATGTTTATTTTTTTTCGGATGTTTTTTTAGCAGCTCCCTTTTTGCGTTGGCCTCTTTGATAATTTGCTCATTAGTCTTTTTAGCTGTCCAGGGAACTTTCAACATTCTTCTGAAAGATAGATATATTAGCATAGACAAAAAAACACACAATCAAATAGCAATCATATGAACGAGTAGTTTCCCCAGGACTATTTCAGTCCCACATAGAGCAGGACATTTTATGGTTGTAACTAAAATACTACTTTGAGATACAAGAAAGCAGTTGTGCCGAATGTATCCTCATTTTCCATTAATGGTTAACTGTACTCAAAGCTCTCATGTGGGGAAACAACGGGTAAGAGGAAAAGAGGCCGACCCAAAGAGACACTGAGAAGAACGTTGATCGAAGAAGCAAGAGCAGCAGGAATCGGCTCCCTCAATGAGATAGTTCCTTGCACAGAACAGAGACAAATGGCAAGATTTTATAAAAGATCTTTAGAAGGATTGAAAACTGCTAGAATACAAATTTAGATAAGAGAAAGAGTATCTGAGTCTATGGCCTATGGGCCGTCTACGGTTCGAAAGGTCAATAGATAGATAGTACTCAAAGACTCTCGAGGGAGAGCCAAATACTCGTGGAATGCGCACTTGACCACCTTTCTATATCCGCCTATGACGTCAGGTAATCTTCATTGCTTTCATGGTGGTTTTTCATCGCATGAGAACGGATGTCACGGTCGGCAAGCCATCAGTCGACAGAGCCCAGGCCTCCTAGTCGGTCTTCCCTGGTAGCAGTCTTAGTCAAAGCAAGCTTAGACTTTAGTTCTGACTGTCGTTATTGCAGTACGCGCATTCCCATATCCGCCCTGCCGCCCGTTCCAGCGATCATCGGTGTTACTGATTTTTTATGGCCTGCATTGATTGAACGTATTGCGTTCTTTGCCACTGTGGATGTCTTTCCTGCTTTCCTCCCCTCGTGGCCACCATTCACTTGACATGTGGATTATCCTCAACTTCCTTGTCGTCAGAGGATCTCATGTACAGAGACAATGGCTGCGATCTCCAACTAGTCCAGTCACTGCCCAAGAAGGAAAGGAATGACAAACTACCTTCTTATATTGCCTAGACTAATCATGTCAAATCACAACTTAATAAACACAAAAAGGAAGCTCCTAAAAATATCAGAAAGAAGCAATCAACATTTTTCGGGCACATCATGAGAAGAGGAAAGTTGGAATACTTGGTTACAACTGGCAAAATGCAAGGAAAGAGAGATCGCGGACGACAAAGAGAGAAAATACTGGATAGCTTGGTGTCATGGCATGGAAAACAGTCAACAACAGAACTGATACGATGCACTATAGATAGAAGATTGTGGAAGGACATTATCGCCAACGCCAACCGGTATGGCACATGATGATGATGATGATGATGTTACTGATATAGAAGATCTAGTATTAAAGTACTTCTAGGCAGGGCAAGTCACACAGACTCCCAGCCATAGCCTGGAAGTAGACGAACTCCAACCTATCCAGTTAGCCCCGTGAATGTCAAGAAAGCCCTTACGTCCCACTACACTCTCTGAGTTAAATAGCTTCTGCCCTTATCAGCTATGGCATTACTGTCAACAACAACCATTGCCTTGAGGTGTCAACTAATATACGATTAACTAGCTTATCATCTGCTCTAGTCCAGAAACTCTCACTTCCCTCCATGTGCCAAGTAAACTATATCTATTTTATCTGAAAGCCAAAACAAAATTAATGTATTATGGACTCTATATACAACGTGGCCAAATTCCGCGATAATTTGATTCCGGATTTTGGCTTTCACGAGGCCATAAATAAGTAAAAGCTCTAACCTAAACCATATAAGGCTTTGCGTTAAATCCATTGTAACCAAAAGAGGTTGAGTTGATGTCGCGTCTAATTTCAGTATCAAACTGAGTGGACTAGCCGTGGCTAGAAGCAACTAATACAGCTCGGGAGTGCTGCCGACATTTTCTTCACTTTATTTTTAATGATCAATTTACGCCAGAAAATATCAGACGTTGCACCCACGTGCACCCACACATATATGCACATCCACACATGCTCCCACACACCCACATGCACAGACACACACACACACACACACACACACACACACACACACACACACACACACGTATACACACTTTCTTCAAAACAGATGGGGAAATATTTGAATGCAAAAATTCATAAAGTTATCGATAAACAGCGTTTTACATACTAACTGCGTGTTACTAATATCAAACATGGCCAATGAACACATAAAACACACACACACACACACAGAAGGTAAACAAATTCACAATTAATCAACAACGGCAACAATAAGAAAAAAAAAAACAAAGACAAAAGACAGGCCGAAGCAGAAATGAAACCATACTCCACGTCACAGCGCCTTGCCACGAAAACCAATCACTCTTAGAGAACACAGCCAACAAAGAAACCAGTAGCAAGGCGCTGTGTTGCCGATTACAGTTTCTAAACTGCTTCACGCTATCTATTGTCCTTTGTTTTTTTTTTTTCTGTTGTTAATTATTTTCTGTTGTTGAATTTTTTCAGTTGATTATTTGTGAATTTTTTTTCAGAGTGTTGTAAACACTCCCTTGTAATGATTTGTTGATCTATCGCCTCGGAAATTTCCCTTCATTAAAATAAAAAAAATATTCATTTATATTTTTTTGTCTGCGCACACAAAAGATGGCAAGATATGAAATTGGGTGCTAGAGAAAGATAACAGAACATAAAGATAGATCAAATACCTAATGTGAAAATCAGAGAACAGATCGGAATTAAACCGGGTCTGGAATATATATCTATCTATTGACCTTTCGAGCCGTAGCCGGCCCATAGGGCGTAGACCAACCAAGATACTCTTTCTCTTATCTGAATTTTTGTTCTGGCGGTTTTCAATTCTTTTAAAGATATTTTATGAAATCTCGCCATTTTTCTCTGTTCTGTGCAAGCAGCTCTATCTCATTGTGGGAGCCGATTCCTGCTGCTCTTGCCTCTCTCATCAATGTTCTTCTCAGTGTCTCTCTGTGTCTTCCTCTTTTCCGCTTACCTGTTGTTTCCCACATGAGGGCTTGCTTTGCCATTCAGTTATTATCTCTTTTCATCACACGTCCAACATATGACCGTCGTCATTTCTTTATTACTGAAGATATTAGTGGAATATGTTTGCAAACAACAAATGAAATGGTTTGGACATTTAATAAGAATGAAACCAGACCAAACAACATCAAAAGCTTTCTGCTTACAAACATCAGGGCAGAGAGCAAGACGTAGGCGCAGGAAGAGATCATCACCATCATCATGTGCCACACCAGTTGTAGTCGATCCATGTCGTTCCACAATTTTCTATCCACAGTGCATCGTATCAATTTTGTTAATTGTTTTTCATGCCATGACATCAAGCTATCCAGTATCCAGGTAGAACCAAGAATAAAAGCATGTCTTTCCTAACAGCGTCCAGGTAGAACCAAGAATAAAAGCATGTCTTTCCTAACAGCGTCCAGGTAGAACCAATAATAAAAACATGTCTTTCCTAACAGCGTCCAGGTAAAACCAAGAATAAAAGCATTTCTTTCCTAACAGCGTCCAGGTAGAACCAAGAATAAAAGCATTTCTTTCCTAACAGCGTCCAGGTAGAACCAAGAATAAAAGCATGTCTTTCCTAACAGTGTCCAGATACAACCAATAATAAAAACATGTCTTTCCTAACAGCGTCCAGGTAGAACCAAGAATAAAAGCATGTCTTTCCTAACAGCGTCCAGGTAGAACCAAGAATAAAAACAAGTCTTTCCTAACAGCATCCAGGCACAACAAAGAAAATAAAACATATCTTTCCTAACAGCGTCCAGATACAAACAAAAATAAAAACATGTCATTCCTAACAGCGTCTAGATACAACCAAGAATAAAATCATGTCATTCCTAACAGCGTCCAGATACAACCAAAAATAAAAACATGTCATTCCTAACAGCGTCCAGATACAAGCAAGAATAAAAACATGTCATTCCTAACAGCGTCCAGATACAACCAAGAATAAAAACATGTCTTACCTAACAGCATCCAGATACAACCAACAGTAGAAACATGTCTTTCCTTATAACGTCTTTCCTAGCTTTCATAGACACGCAGTTTTCTTTTACTGTTTATTCTTTCATTGCACGTCCTATTATATCAAATCAGGATGTTATGGAGATGTGAAGTGACAGGAATAGGTCCTGTGCCATCCTCGGATATTGTCATGTGATGATCGTGTGCACTTTCCTCTATACTATCTCTCGATCTGACTCTGGGACTGCCCCACGCTTTCTTTCATTCTATTTTTCTTTTTATGCATTACATACTTTGTATAGATTGGAGAAGTAAAAAGTAAAGTACCCCCCGTCACGCCAAGTGGCGTATAGGGAAATATAGTGTTAGTGACCCTATATTTTACAGACCTTCAGCACATGATTTTTGGGGTAATGTGGTCGGTATTACGCCCGTGCTGCTTTACTTTCCCAGAAAAAATCTGGTACCCATTTAAGGCTGGGTGAACCCGGAGCCGTCGGTTGGGATCGAACCCTACCCCTTGTCCGTAGTAGTCCAGTTCACTAACCACTGAGCTATCGCGGCTCCCACTAATTTTTAGGGAATTAGTAAAACCCAGGTGTCCTCGCCAGGGTACGAACCCCGGCTGTTGCCGTGGTAAGCCAACCGCCTATCGATTGCGCTAACCGGACACCCATAGATTGGAGAGGGCACTCTAATTGTTAGGCTACGTGAGCTTATTAGCATGAGTTTTTCATATTTCTATCATCACGATTCTATCATCTTTTTATCAGCATGAGTATATCATCTTTTTATCAGCATTAGTCTATCATCCAATCAGCATGATTCTATCATCTTTTTTATAAGCATGAGTCTATCATCTTTTTATCAGCATGAGTCTATCATCCTATCAGCATGATTTTATCATCTTTTTATCAGCATGAGTCTATCATCCTATCAGCATGAGTCTATCATCTTTTTTATAATGAGTCTATCATCCTATCAGCATGAGTCTATCTTCCTATCAGCCTATCAGTATGAGTCTATTATCCTATCAACATGAGTCTATCATCCTATCAGCATGATTCTATCATCTTTTTATCAGCATGAGTTTATCACCTTTTTATCAGCATGATTCTGTCATCGTTTTTATCACCACGAGTCTATCATATTTTTATCAGCATGGGTGAATTATCTTTTTATCAGCATGAGTTTTTCATCTTTTTTATCAGCAAGAGTATATCAACCTATTTGCATGAGTGTATCATCTTTTATCAGCATGAGTCTATCATCTTCTATCAGCGTGAGTGTTTCATCTTTTCATCGGCATTATTCTGTCGTCTTCTTCCTATAGCTAACTGTATCATCTTCGTGTTATCAGTCTGAGTGCATCATAATCTACTTATCAACATGTTTGTATCATCTTCTTCTAAACAGCTGAGTATATTATCTTTCTCTTATCATCTGAGTGTATCATCTTCTTCTTAACAGATCATTGTATTATCTTCTTCTTATCAACTGAATGTATCATCTTCTTCTTAATAGCTGAGTATGTTATCTTTCTCTTATCATCTGAGTGTATCATCTTCTTCTAAACAGCTGAGTATATTATCTTTCTCTTATCATCTGAGTGTATCATCTTCTTCTAAACAGCTGAGTATATTATCTTTCTCTTATCATCTGAGTGTATCATCTTCTTCTAAACAGCTGAGTATATTATCTTTCTCTTATCATCTGAGTGTATCATCTTCTTCTAAACAGCTGAGTATATTATCTTTCTCTTATCATCTGAGTGTATCATCTTCTTCTTAACAGATCATTGTATTATCTTCTTCTTATCAACTGAGTGTATCATCTTCTTCTTAACAGATCATCATATTATCTTCCTCTTATCAACTGATTGTATTATCATCTTCTTAACAGCTCAGTATATTATCTTCTTTTCCAAAGATAACCTTAAAATTCCCATTTGTAAAGTAACGGGCCGCAAAGACTTTCTTGATTTCACAGGTTCTTATACCTAATTCGTTGCTCTTCCAACTCTGTAATGAATTACTAGACCTTCTAACTAAACAGACTCGCCACTCCAAGGAGTAAATGTATTATAATAATCCATAGTAAGTAAAGTAAATAGCCCCATCACGCCTAGTGGCGTATAGGGAACATGATGTTCGTGACCATAATTTGTATAGACCTTTAGCACATGATTTTTGGGATAATGTGGTCGGTATTACGCCCGTGTCGCTTTACTTTCCCAGAAAAAAAACCCGGTACCCAATTAAGCCTGGGTGAACCCTGAGGCCGTCGGTTGGGATCAAAACCTACCCCTTGTTCTTTGTAGTCCAGTTCACTAACCACTGAGCTATCGCGGCTTCCTATCGCGGCCGTATTCATGAAATATTTCTGAAAAGAGCTAATGAATAAGACAGCTAAAACATCAAGTAAGAAACAAGTTTGGTAATAGTGAGTTATTGACGTGAATACCAAAAAAATACAGTGGACAGTTGTCCCCAAAAAAAAAAAAAATCAAATATTTTGGAAACCACCATTCAATGGATTGATTAATCAAAAGATAATTAATCAAATATTTTGACAGCGACCATTCAGATGTCTTCTTTCTGTGAAAGTCGGTCTCTAACAGCCATTACTATGCCAGTTTTGTCCATTTATAACATCCCTTGCACAATGGCAGTGCACTCCTTGCACATTGGCAATGCACCCCTTGCACATTGACAGTGCACCCCTTGTACAATGGCAGTGCACTCCTTGCACATTGGCATTGCACCCCTTGCACATTGGCATTGCACCTCTTGCACATTGGCAGTGCACGCCTTGCACAATGACAGTGCACCCCTTGCACATTGGCAGTGCACGCCTTGCACAATCACACAATGACAGTTCTCCCCTTGCACATTGGCAGTGTACCCCTTGCACATTCGCAGTGCAACCTTTGCAAAACGGCAATGCATAGCCAACTATAGGTTTACTAAGGCTCGTCGGCTGAAAAGAATCATCCAATACTGGTGACGTTTTCAGCACCACGAGCAGGAGCGGTTGCAGGTAAGATAACGTCAGTCGTCTATAGCTTCCATCATTAATGACGTAATAAGCGTTGGCTGATTTCGGAAACCAAAAAAAAACTCTCTCTTCACGCAAGACTTAGTAAAACTATACTGTGGACTACCCCCGTGCTATTCTGTCAGTCAACTCGTTGCTACGAACTCTTTATATGTTAGGTCCGGGCAATATATATCTACGCTCGGCTATAATGTTCGACAATTCAAGTTAGTGCACCCACGCTCCGCGAAGCATATTCTTTTAAATCCGGACACGTGCGATGTGAGTCGGTCTATATGACCCGTATATTAACTATTTTTACTTTCATCATCATCATCATCATCGCGTGCCTTCTCCGCAACGAAGGTTGGCTACCATGGATCGCCATTCTACTCTGTTTCTTGCTTTGATGGTGCAAGTTGACATAGATTGACTTGTCCATCTTTTGATTTTACTCGTCCATGTTAGTCTTGGTCAGCCTCTGCCTCTTTTACCTTGTATTTTTCCTTCAAATATTACTTTTAGTAGGCTGTTCTGTCTTTTAACATGCCCCCAAAATTTCATTTGTCTTGTCTTAATTGTATTTAGTAGTTCTCTTTTTATTTTCAGTTGTTTTAAAACTTCATCGTTTGTTATCTTTTGTTTCCATCCAATTCTACCTATTCTTCTATAAATCCACATTTCAAAGGCTTCAATTCTTACGAAAGAGAAGAATGTTTCCAAGATGGCGGATCTAGTCCACGTCCTCTCGATCGCTGCAGAAAATGCACCCAAGGTCTGATTAATTTCGGATCTTCATTGCACTTTTCTGCGTAAAAGTCAAAATGATGATATGCTTGATACATCTGTGTCGCTAAGGCGAGGTCGTAGGTCGACAACAGTCCGTTTTTTGACGAATCAAGTGTTGTGAGTGAGACATTCCAGCTCCGTCTAGACTAGATCTGTGCTTTACGTCACATTAGTGCTGTTCAAGACCGTTATTGGGATTCTTTGACGCAAGTTATTTCCACGTTACACATTAATGTAAACTACTTCGTCAGTCGCAGTTTTGTCTCTTTGGGGAAGTTGCTTCGTGTATTGTTCGTCGTAGACTGTTTACACTTGAGTAATCAGACATAAGTCTAAAGGTATCGAGATTATGAGTTTGGCGACATTGTGTCCTACGTCATCGTATTGGTTCCCTAAACCGGCCGTGCGCAAATCTTACGGTCTGCTGTTTGATGTGCAACAAGAATAAATTGACGACTGACTGTGTGTCTATATGTTCGGAATTGGAGTCATCAACGATGGCCTAACATCATCAAGTGCTACGATGATCATCATTTTCAAGAGGACGTGACTTACCGGTATATGGGGATAGGCGGCGGGAACAAATGAAGGCTATGCATGAAATGTGTTCCTTGTTGCAGTTTCCTCATATTACAAGTCGCATGTCTGTGTTAGTCACCTCTAGTGACTCGGGCAGATGGTGCTCGTAAACCTGGGAAGGCCGACCATCTAAGGGCAGAATCCCCCGACAGAAAAGATCAACTGCTGCCTTGCAGGAAGATTGGGGACAATCAAAGGCTAAGGAAAGCAAACCTGAAAAAATGCTGGCTGAAATCGGATGCACTGGGCCACTGGCGCAGAACACAGTGCAACGTATTAACGGGTGTTCAGTCAGAGTGGATCTGACAGACTCTAATTGTGATGTTCTGTCTGTGGGGGCGATCAACACACTTAGCCTGACAGCTGACTTCATATGAGAGTCTGGAATCCTTACTCTGATTGAGTCCTGAACGCAGAGAGAGAGAGAGAGAATTCTTACGAAAGACGAATATGGCAGACCACCGTGAAAGAGATTAGAGCCTCATCACGTAACACTCCAAAGAAAGCCATGGAGATAAATTCTAACTATTTTTACTTTAATGATTAAAAAAATATATATATAAAGAGACAGATAATAATAGACGAATATCATTATGGAGGTAAGCTTCCGAGTGGATAGATCAGTGAATTATTTCAGGAGAAGATGGATGTTTACAGCACTCGGGAAAAAAAAAAAATCTTCTATCGTTACTGCTACCAGCACTACTAATTCGTCTTATACTACTTCATTCACTTCTATTTCTTCTTTTTTTCTTCTTTTATTACTACTTCTTTTATTACTACTGCTACTAGTTTTAATTTAATTGCAACTACTACTACTACCTCGACTGCAACTGTCACTACTACTAGAACCTCCCCTACTTATACTGCAACTAGGACTACGACTACTGCAACTAGGACAAAGTCTAATGCAATTAGGACTAAGTCTACTGCTACTAGGACTATGTCTACTACAACTAGGACTAAGTCTACTGGAACTAGGACCAAGTCTACTGGAACTAGGACTAAGTCTACTGCAACTAGGACTACGTCTACTGCAACTAAGACTACGACTACTGCTACTAGGACTAATTCAACTGCAACTAGGACTACGTCTGCTGCAACTAGGACTAAGCCTACTGCACCTAAGACTACGTCTACTGCAACTAGGATTACTTCTACTGCAATTAGGACTACGTCTACTGCAATTAGGACTAAACCTACTGCAACTAGGACTACGTCTACTGCAACTAGGACTAAGCCTACTGCAACTATGACTGCGTCTACTGAAACTAGGATTACTTCTACTGCAACTAGGACTACGTTTACTGCAACTAGGACTAAGTCTACTGCTACTAGGATTAAGTTTACTGCTACTAGGACTACGTCTACTGTTACTAGGACTACGTCTACTGCAACTAGGACTACGTCTACTGCAACTAGGACTAAGTCTACTGCAACTAGGACTACGTCTACTGCAACTAGGACTAAGTCTACTGCAACTAGGACTACGTCTATTGCAACTAGGATTACTCCTACTGCAACTAGGACTACGTCTACTGCAACTAGGACTAAGTCTACTGCAACTAGGACTACGTCTACTGCAACTAGGACTACGTCTACTGCAACTAGGACTACGTCTACTGCAACTAGGACTACGTCTACTGCAACTAGGACTAAGTCTACTGCAACTAGGACTAAGTCTACTACTACTACTACAACTATTACTACTAATTCTACTACTATTTTTACCTATACAACAATATTTAATACTACTACAACTTCTTACTCTATTACTACAACCATTACCACTATTGTAACAAGTACTGTTCTTCTAATTGCTCTTTTCTTTCTACTACTACTACCACTACTACCATTACCACCACTACTACTACTACCAATGCCACCACTACCACTACCAACACTACTACTACTACCACTACCACTACCACTACTACTACCACTACCACTTCTACTACCACTACCATCACTACTACTACTACCACTACCATCACTACTACTACTACACTACCATCACTACTACTACTACCACTACCATCACTACTACTACTACCACTACCATCACTACTACTACTACCACTACCATCACTACTACTACTACCACTACCATCACTACTACTACTACACTACCATCACTACTACTACTACCACTACCATCACTACTACTACTACCACTACCATCACTACTACTACTACCACTACCATCACTACTACTACTACCACTACCATCACTACTACTACTACCACTACCATCACTACTACTACTACCACTACCATCACTACTACTACTACCACTACCATCACTACTACTACTACCACTACCATCACTACTACTACCACTACCATCACTACTACTACTACACTACTATCACTACTACTACTACCACACTACCATCACTACTGCTACTACCACTACCATCACTACTACTACTACCACTACCATCACTACTACTACTACCACTACCATCACTACTACTACTACCACTACCATCACTACTACTACTACCACTACCATCACTACTACTACCACTACCATCACTACTACTACCACTACCATCACTACTACTACTACACTACCATCACTACTACTACTACCACTACCATCACTACTACTACTACCACTACCATCACTACTACTACTACCACTACCATCACTACTACTACTACCACTACCATCACTACTACTACTACCACTACCATCACTACTACTACTACCACTACCATCACTACTACTACTACCACTACCATCACTACTACTACTACCACTACCATCACTACTACTACCACTACCATCACTACTACTACTACACTACTATCACTACTACTACTACCACACTACCATCACTACTGCTACTACCACTACCATCACTACTACTACTACTACCACTACCATCACTACTACTACTACCACTACCATCACTACTACTACCACTACCATCACTACTACTACCACTACCATCACTACTACTACCACTACCATCACTACTACTACCACTACCATCACTACTACTACCACTACCATCACTACTACTACCACTACCATCACTACTACTACCACTACCATCACTACTACTACTACCACTACCACTACCATCACTACTACTACTACTACCACTACCATCACTACTACTACTACCACTACCATCACTACTACTACCACTACCATCACTACTACTACCACTACCATCACTACTACTACCATTACCATCACTACTACTACTACACTACCATCACTACTACTACCACTACCATCACTACTACTACCACTACCATCACTACTACTACCACTACCATCACTACTACTACTACACTACCATCACTACTACTACTACTACACTACCATCACTACTACTACTACTACCACTACCATCACTACTACTACTACCACTACCATCGCTACTACTACTACCACTACCATCACTACTACTACTATCACCTTCTCTTCTTTTTTCTTCTTCCTCTTCCTCGTCCTTTAGAAACGAGAGCAATATTTTGCCCTCACCCAAGGCCATGTCATGTGACCAGAATCTTCATGAGATGAACTCGCGACAGCTACCACTCCATTAAATAAGATCGATCATTGTCAGCTTTTCCAGCATCGATCCAGGCACGGATGCCTTCCTCAGCTGAAGAAAGTAAAATTTCAGAAATAAGAGAAACGATAGAAAAACTTAATTTTCAAAAGGGCTGAGACATCAGCACTCAGGCTGTGTCTATTATTTTCCTCTCATCTTTCTCTCCTTGTACTCGTTATTCTAATCTCGGTGTAAATCAATTCTCTAATTCAAGGTGACGGTCTGTCTTTATGTGGCCAGTGAAGGTGATTGAAAACTATATGAATTAAGATTTATTTCCCTTTATAACAAAATATAGAATATATAAAAAAATATATAAAAAAATATGGACTAGAAATGAATATCAAAAAGACTAAAACTATGATCATAAACAAAGAAAATTCTCAAGACCTACAATTAAATATCACAGTTGAGGGAATACATCTGGAGACAGTCCAGAGTTACAACTACCTGTGACATACTACAACCAATGATGGAAAATGCAAAACTGAAATAAACAAAAGAATAGGTATGGCAAAAAGTAATTTTAATGCCATGAAAAATATACCAACAAAACAAATATCAGCAAGACTGAAACTAAGAATGGCAAAATGTTACATCTTCTCAATATTCCTGTATGGAGCAGAAACATGGACATTAGACAAGAAAACAGAACAGAAAATTGAAGCCTTTGAAATGTGGATTTATAGAAGAATAGGTAGAATTGGATGGAAACAAAAGATAACAAACGATGAAGTTTTAAAACAACTGAAAACAAAAAGAGAACTACTAAATACAATTAAGACAAGACAAATGAAATTTTTGGGACACGGTAAAAGACACAACAGCCTACTAAAAGTAATATTGGAAGGGAAAATACAAGGTAAAAGAGGCAAAGGCAGACCAAGACTAACATGGACGAGTAACATCAAAAGATGGACAAGTCAACCTGTGACAGCCTGCACCATCAAAACAAGAAACAGAGCGGAATGGCGACCCATGGTAGCCAACCTTCGTTGCGGAGAAGGCACACGATGATGATTGAACCATTTATATAGGCGACTTTCTACAAATGCAGCAGAATAAACGCATTGAATGTCAAACTTGCTAAAAACAGTGACTGAAGATACAGACACTCAGTGATTTTAAGTTAAGATCAATAAGCTTGAGGACAGTTTGATAATATAACTTTAAAAAGATGCAGGAAATATATGTGAGTATGCGCCTTGTAATGGAGCCGCAATAGCTCAGTGGTTAGTGAATTGGACTACAAACGACAAGAGGTCAGATTCGATCCTGATCGATGGCTTCCAAGTTCACCCAGCCTTAAATAGGTATCGGAATTTTTTTTTCTGTGAAAGAAGAGCGGCACGGGATAATACCAACAACATTACCCAAAAATTCATGTGCCGAAAGTCTATAACAATTTGGGACACTAACGCCATATGGCGTGACGGGGTTCTATACTTATTTCTTTTTTTTTGTGGTGCCTTGTAAATCAGTTATAGAAAATGTGAGAAAAATTACAATTATATGGCTAGGATTAAAATACCTAAACATTTAAAAGAATTGGTTTATAAATAGCATCTTACAAAGAAAGTTTAAAATATTACCACAACGTTGAAAGAATCAGCGGGTTGGAAGATGCATGATGAAAAGCGAGGTATCAGGAAGATAAGACAGGAAAGGCCAAGAAGAAGGTGGTTTAATAGCATCAAAGAGACAATGAACATGACAACAGAAGAAGTGGGAGATCCGGCTAGAGACAGTGATTCTTTCAGACGGGCTGTGAGGGAGTGCAACGTTTCGTAAAGAACATAAAAAAAAGTAAAGAGCTCCGTCACGCTAAGTGGCGTATAGTGTACATGGTGTGAATGACCATTAATTTTATAGACCTTGCTTATAGTACATGCTTTTTGGGGGTAATATGGTCGGTATTACGCCCGTTCCGCTTTACTTTCACAGAAAAACTCCGGTACCGATTTAATGCTGAGTGAACCCGGAAACCGTCAATCAGAATCGAACCTGACCTCCTGTCCTTTGTAGTCCAGTACACTAACCACTGAGCCGTCGCAGCCCCCCCCCCCCCCCCTCTAAAGGATATGTGATTTTAAAATTTAAAAAAAAAAAAAAACTTTCACCAGCTTTTACCTCTAACGAAGTCTAGGAACTGAATTTTGCGTGTTAATTCGTTTTTTTTCTTCATGACAACCGTGTGCACAGGGGCCCTCACCGCACAGGCAGATAACTCCGTCTTCGGAGGTACTCATTTTCTTTCCAGTCCATGAGTAACTGACGTTTCAAGCCGAGCCTTGCTCCTGAGATCAGGGATGATTGCAGCAGAGAGAAATCATAAATAAAAATCCCAACTGATGCAGCCGGGATTTTAACCCACAACCTCTCTGTCTCGACCCCGGCGTCTTGCCTCGAGATTATCCAGTCCCCCGATATGTGATATAATTATTGTTAGGCAACAAATCTTCATAAATAGATTAGCTTTCAAAACCAAATTAAAGTCACAAACAGCCAAATAAGTATTTGCGGACTGTTTTGTTAAATCAAAACGCTTCAGAGTGTTGGACGCCACCTATTTTCAATCTCCGCGTTAAAACATAAAAACTCAGTCTTTAAAATGACAGAAATAAATTTACATAAATTTTTTTGAGTTTGATAAAAGTTTAGGTAGTAAAAAATTAGCCGGTGTAAGATATTTAGCATATGGAATTGATATATAGGACACACACTACGGAAGCCAACCGAGAGTAATACACAACAGGCCCTTTTTTGGAATCCCCAGGGGAAAAGACAAAGAGGAAGACCAAGGAATTCTTGGAGAAAACAGAAGCAAAGATGAAGATGATGGGGAAGACATGGAATGATCTTAAAAGAATGGCAAAAAACAGAACGACTTGGAAAAGATTTGTTGAAGACCTATGCTCCACCGGGAGCTAAAAAGGTAGAAGATGAAGAAGATATTGAGCGTATATTGAACCCGAAACAAAATAAAAATTCACATTAGAGTCCACTCTGAACAATACAAAAAGAAATAAAAAGAGAGACAAAAAAAAATGATTCACAATCCGCAACCATGAACTAACTGCAGTAAAATAATAACAAGGTGGGAGGACCTCATAAAATACGCAATTGCCTCCACTAAACCGTGTGACAAGATGAAAAAAGCCTTAAAGGGAAATAAATATATGGCCCTTTCCGTCTTGTCAGACGGTCTAGTGGAGGCTATTGTGTATTTTTTTGATGTCTTTGTTTTTGTCGAACAGCTTCTCTCGAGGCTAATTCTACCAATGTTTGACAAACACACGCGGCCACAGAATGAACAAGTCAAGCCCACTGTTCTACATGTGACAAGTTTAAACATTGGTGCTTTCTTCCTCATTTCACTTTGTCTACTCTGCCTGGGCAAGGAATATGGAGATAGCACTTTATATAGTGCCATATATATATATATATATATATATATATGCAATTCAAAAAGACTAAAACTATGATCATAAAGAAAGAAAATTCTCAAGACCTACAATTAAATATCACAGTTGAAGGAATACATCTGGAGACAGTCCAGAGCTACAAATATCTGGGACATACTATAACCAATGATGGAAAATGTAAAATTGAAATAAACAAAAGAATAGGTTTTGCAAAAAGTAATTTTAATGCCATGAAAAATATACTAACAACAAAACAAATATCAGCAGGGCTGAAACTAAGAATGGCAAAATGTTACATCTTCTCAATATTCCTGTATGGTGCAGAAACATGACCTTAGACAAGAAAACAGAACAGAAAATTGAAGCCTTTGAAATGTGGATTTATAGAAGAATAGGTAGAATTGGATGGAAAGAAAAGAAAACAAAAGATGAAATTTTAAAACAACTGAAAATAAAAAGAGAACTACTAAATACAATTAAGGCAAGACAAATAAAATGTTTGGGTCATGTTAAAAGACACAACATCCTACTAAAAGTAATATTGGAAGAGAATATACAAGGTAAAAGAGGCGGAGGCAGGCCAAGACTAACATGGACGAGTAACATCAAAAGATTTACATGTCAATATATGACAGCCAGCACCATCAAAGCAAGAAACAGAGTAGAATGGCGATCCATGGTAGCCAACCTTCGTTGCGGAGAAAGCACTCGATGATGATGATATACATATATATATACTACATGGTCAACATTTCTTTGTGATATAAGTGCTGGCCTCGAGAGAAGATATTTATATCATTTATATCATTTATAACATGTACTGTTAGTCACTGACAAATATTTCCCCTTACACCACATTCCTCATACGCCTTAAGTATGCATCATCATCATCATCATCATCATCAGCAGCAGCAGCATGTGCCATACAAGCGTATGCGATCATGTCCTTCCACAATTTTCTATCCACAGTACGTCGCAGCAGTTTTGTTGGTGGTTCATTCGTTTCGACTGTGTTCACCCGATGGATAAAGGATCACACATCTTCGTCATCCGCCCTTAAAAGGACGATAAGTGGGCGTTTCTGCGCCGTATTGTGGTTTGCAGTAGAACTGTAATATTTGCGCCTTTCGTCCCAACACATGCGACTTCCGCACTGTTGTTAGTTAATTCCATGCCATGACACCAAGCTATCTTCACTCTTTGTCATCCGCGATCTCTCTTTCCCTGTATTTTTGCCAGTTGTGACCAAGTACTCCAACTTTCCTCTTCTCATCTTGTACCCGAAACGTCGATTGGTTCTTTCTAATGTTTTTATCAGCTCCATTTTTATGTTTGCCTATTTGAGAATTTCCTCGTTGATTTTTTAACTGCCCATTGAACTCTCAACATTCTTCTGAACATCCAATCTCTGTGGTCCCTAATCGTATTTTCATTTGTTCTCATGTACTCAGGTATGCTTTTATTTTGCCCCATCAAAAACATTCAAAAACAGGAAAGAAAATGTAATGTTTATACCAAAATGTTTAACAATTTGGTTGTGAAAAGATACAAAGGAAGACATGCTTTGAAATTTGAATTTAAAATTTGAATTCACAATTCACGAAAGAGGTATTTATCTTCTCCTTTCTCAGTTGAAATTGCAATTGTTGTGTTGTGTTGTTGCTTACAGGGATATTGTGATGCATGTTCTTGTTCACCCGGAATATGCGACATCGAGACGGCATAATGTGGTGACCGGGTTTGCGTATTATCTTCGATCATCACTCTCAGGTGGCTAGACATAGTCGTCATCTGTTTTGTGGAGCTCGAAATTGAGATGAAGCTGTGACTTTATCACCTCTGGTTTGCTGATTCAGATGTTACGATATTTGCATCTGGTCGGAGAACAGGTTCATTGTGTACTTGTGGTGATTCATACTTGATGGTTCAGTGAATAGATTGAATGATATGTGATAAATCTTACTTTGATTGTACAGTCAGTAGACTGGATCATCTATGATAAATCTTACTTTGATGGTTCAGTGAGTAGACTGGATCGTATATGATAAATCTTACTTTGATGGTTCAGTGAGTAGACTGGATCATGTATGATAAATCTTACTTAGATTGTTCAGTGAGTAGACTGGATCATCTAAGATAAATCTTACTTTGATTGTTCAGTGAGTAGACTGGATCATATATGATAAATCTTACTTTGATTGTACAGTGAGTAGACTGGATCAACTATGATACATCTTATTTTGATATCTATGATAAATCTTACTTTGATGGTTCAGCGAGTAGACTATATCATCTGTCATAAATCTTACGTTGCTCAGTGAGAAGAAGTGACGATTTGTGATAAATCTTCCTTTGATGGTTCAGTAAGTAGAATGAATGATATGTGATAAATCTTACTTTGATGGTTCAGTGAGAAGACTGAATGATATGTGATAAATCTTACTTTGATTGTTCAGTGAGTAGACTGGATCAACTATGATATATTTTACTTTGATGGTTCAGTGAGTAGACTGGATCATCTATGATAAATCTGACTTTGATATCTATGATAAATATTACTTTGATGGTTCAGCGAGTAGACTATATCATCTGTCATAAATCTTACTTTGCTCAGTGAGAAGAAGTGATGATTTGTGATAAATCTTACTTTGATGGTTCAGTGAGTAAACTGTGATACTTGTGGGATCCTCGGTAGCCTAGTTGGGACACCCACCCGACTGGGCTACTGACGTTCGGACCACCACATGATCACCTACACCTACATGCATGGCACTTAATGATGATGATGATATGATTTAAATAATTCATTGAGTAGAATGGACAATCTGTGATAAATCTGACTACGATGATTCTGTGCGCAATCTTTTAAATCAGCGTTTGTACATTCTGACAGGACTCTCTCTCTCTCTCTCTCTCTCTGCGATCAGGACTCAATCAGAGTATGATTCCAGACTCTCACATGAAGACAGCTGTCTGTTTAAGTGAATTGATCGACCCCACAGACAGAACATCATAATTAGAGTCTGTTAGATCCACTCTGATTGAATGACAGGACTAAATATAACCTATTCAAAATGATGGACACAAAAGTTTAAAAATGTAATACTTTTTTTTTTAAAATAACTAAAATGATAATTTCTCTCCCTTGTGAGTACCCTACTCAAAGGTATTGGAATCGACAATTGTAGTGGTCGACGTTTGATTCAAATAAAACACAGAACAGTTTATATATATTATATTCTGAAGCAGAGCGTTGCATGAACTAAATAACATAAATTCATTCTCTCAACCCATCATCATCATCAGCATGTGCCATACCGGTTGGTGTTGGCGATCATGTCCTTCCACAATCTTCTATCTACAGTGCATCGTATCAGTTCTGTTGTTGAGTGTTTTCCATGCCATGACACCAAGCTATCCGGTATTTTCTCTCTTTGTCGTCCGCGATCTCTCTTTCCTTGCATTTTGCCGGGTGTAACAAAGTATTCCAACTTTCCTCTTCTCATGATGTGCCCGAAAAAATGTTGATTGTTTCTTTCTGATGTTTTTTATGAGTTCCCTTTTTGTGTTGGCCTCTTTAAGAATTTCCTAATTGGTCTTTTTGGCTGTCCATGAACTTTCAACATTCTTCTGAGAAATCCCGTCTCTGTGGCCTCTAATAGTCTTTTCATTTGTGAGGATTAATTAGACACAGAGAGAGAGAGAGAGAAGTCAGAATGTAGACTAAGTAAGCTTAGTTCGGCTTCGGCCGAACTGCCGAAGGCATTTAGATAGAGTTTGAACAGTCAGAACAGTTAGAAAGTTAAGATTAGAAAGTGAAGCCAGTTAGTTAGGAAGTTAGAATCTCCAAATTGTAGTTCAAGTCAGTTGAGAAGTTATTAGTAGAAGTTGATAGAGAGTTGGAGTATAGCAATGAGAATATGAACATTAGTGTCGTGTAGTGTTTTTAAGAGAATTCCAAGAATTGTGCTTCAATTCAAAATGTTCTTACAAGTTCGTAAGTAAACACATGCGTGATGATTAATAAATGCAATATGCCTTATGAACAAATACGATAAAGAGTTCGTGTAATTTCTATAACATAATCAACGGTTCTTTGGAAAGCGGAAAAAAATGTATCATATAGTCCATTTCAAAATTGGTAGCCACTATTTAATAATTAATATCTCTGTAACCACTTGCTTGAAATTGTTCAAATTTTGCACAAGACATAGTAATCTCAATATCCCCATGAATATAGTTTTGTTCCTAATTAAAAACGTATTTTTTTTTACATTTTCTTTATTTAATGTATACAAATTTACTACCTCCTAGACAAACCATTATTTTATATGGTTTACCCTTCATATTTCTGGCCTATTTCGTTTGCTAATCTTTCACTTAATTCCCGTGATCTTTGGAGTTTCTCTGCTCATTTTTGCACGATGTTTGAACAAGTAAATTTTGGATATTTATGAACAGCTTCCGTTTCTATTCACTGTCGTTGTATAAATCGTTGGGTGTTCTACGCATTTATTGAAATGAGTGTTATTATTAACATTCGAATTATGTTACGCCTATGCCGGAATAGGCCAATTGCATCAATTACGGTAAACTGTTTTCTTCAACCACAGAATAACCGCATCTGTCGAAAAGATCAAAGGAATTAGCCGTTGCAGGAGAATGACACTATCTGCAATATAACATTTTATAAAACTGTTGGGACATTGAAAAAATATGTTGGGACAATGCAAAAAATCATATTTATGTGTGTAAAGGTTATGGAGATATTTGAAGTCAAGTGTGGACAAACCGTTTTGAAACGGACAATCATCATCATCAAGTACCGGGCCTGCTGGCGTAGGTGATCATGTCTCTCCACAACTTTCTATCTCGACAGTTATTTATAATTTCTGTTGTTGATCTTCTGCCGAGCCATTCTCTGAAGCTGTCTGTTATTTTTTTTCTTTGCTTCCCTCTATCTCTTCGTCCCTCAATTTTCCCAGTTGTTACAATATACAGTCATCCCTCGCTACTTCGCGGTTCATTTATAGCGGCCTCAGTACATCGCGGATTGTTCAAAAATTCAAAATTTATGAATTATTATTTAAAAAAAAAACATTATTTTATGTATGTTATTTATACTATTAATATTTTATTTACATGTTTGAAACTATTCTTTAATGTTCTAATGATAACATATGCACTTATACGGTTTCATATACACTAATTGATATTATACATACACACAAAAATGTACGTATTTTAAAAATGAGAGGGTGACACTACTTTGCTGTTTTTCACTTATCGCGGCTGTTCTGGTCCATATTAACCGCGATAACTGAGGGATTGCTGTATTCCAGTTCTTCTCTTCTCATTAAATGGCCCAAAAATGATGATTAAAACGGACTATAGTACCTATTTATCAACTGCGAAAGTTATATAATTTAACACTTTAGGTACATCTGCTGTTTCTATGTTTTAAATAAATTGCTTCTGTCCGCCTGGCTGGGTAAACGTAGAAAATAAACATAAATTGTTGCTAAGCAACTAAACCTGTAGAGAGACTAGACAAACTTTGACGTTTCGGCGAAAGCCTCCATCAGGTAAACGAACAAACATTTTATTATAAAAACAAGCACATGATGCAAGTAGTTATTCCAACATGGCGATGTGAGGCGATGGACACGTGGGCTCTAAATGGATGGAAGGGTGAAAGTAACCAGGACCCATGCGCCTTTTTGTCACATGATAAATAATTAATGGGTCAGTTAGGATCTAGAAGGTCAAAAAAGAGAAAAACTTAGCGAAAAAGGAGAAAGGAACCAAGGAGTTAATATTATAGTTTCAACAACAGAATGAGGTGAGCGTGGCCGTGCGGCTAAAACCACTGTTCCGCTGGCTGAAAAGCTGACGTACGGTGTTCGAAGCCCGCGGTAGACAGAAATGATTTTTTTTCTATCAGGGGTGAAATAAAAAACCTGAGTCTCACACGTCGTGGCGACTGCTTCACCTCTGGTTCTATCGTTGCCCCCCGACATGCACCAGCAATGGTACTATGTGTTGTAAAGATAGTTTTTTGGGTTTTTTTTTATCCACAGAATACAATGTTAAGGACAACGTGTACAAAGAATGAATAAAATTTTACGATTTTTTTTTTTCATTCACATTTGTAATTGAAGATTTGATGTTTTACCTGGGTTGATGGACGTACATCGGTGTCGGAGACTTGTCATGAATATAACCAGCACAGCCAAACTACAACGCATCTGGAAAAGAAGAAAAAAGGACACAAAATAAGACCATACGAAAAAAAATGGACACAAAATATAGGGTGTTTATAAAGTCTCACTACACTTGGTATCTAGGTCAATTTGAAAAAAAAATGTTTATGACGTCATCACAATATGTGCTCCCACTGTCAATGAAATTTGTTGAATAAGTTTATTGCTACTGGAAATGTGGAAGATGCTCCACGATCTGGTAGGCCTGCTGTGAATGATGAAATATGTTTAGATATCCAAGACAGAATCCTTAAAAGTCCAGACAAGTCATTAAGAAAACTGTCGCAACAAGTGAACTTACCATTGAGCACATATTGTGATGACGTCATAAACATTTTTTTCAAATTGACCTAGATACCAAGTGTAGTGAGACTTTATAAACACCCTGTATATGAGATGAGTATATGGAACATAATGCAGCGTGTCCACATTTGATTTAATGTTCATTTAAAGATTATTTTTGAACTATTCATTATCGTAAACTCTCTACCACCATCATCTATCAATATCATAATTACCGACATCATCAACAATCATTATTGTCATTGTTATCAGTAGAAATCTTCTTCTACCTTTTAGCTCCCAGTGGAGCATAGGTCTTCAACAAACACTTTCCAAGTCGTTCTGTTTTTTGCAATTCTTTTAAGATCATTCCATGTCTTCCCCATCATCTTCATCTCTGCTTCAATCTGTCTTCTCCAAGAATTCCTTGGTCTTCCTCTTTGTCTTTTCCCCTGGGGATTCCAAAAAAGGGCCTGTTGTGTAATACTCTCAGTTGGTTTCCGTAGTGTGTGTCCTATCCATCGCCATCGTCTTCGCTGTATTTCTTTATCCACTGGTATTTGACCGGTACATTTCCATAATTCCACGTTTGTGACTTTGTCCTGCCATTTCCATCCCTTTATTCTGCGCAAGCATCCATTAATGAAAGTCTGTACCTTCGTGATTGTCAATTTTGTTATTCTCCATGTTTCACAGCCATATAATAGAACCGACTTAACATTGGAGTTGAAAATTTGTATTTTTGTATTTAGCCTAATTTCTTTGGATTTCCATATGTTTCCCAGTGCAATGAAAGCTCCTCTTGCTTTTGATATCCTTATTTTGGTATCGTTTTCTGTTCCTCCCTCTTTATCTATATTACTGCCCAGATATATATAAGATTGTACGTCTAGTAGAGGTATTTCTCCTAGTTTTATTTGGTTATTGCCAACTGCATTAATTCTCATAATGTTGGTCTTATCTCTATTAATCTTTAGTCCTAGCTGTTGTGATCTCTCATCTAATATACTCATTTTATCTTGCATCTGTTGGTGGCTGTGTGATAGGAGAGCTATGTCATCAGCAAAGTCTAAATCATCAAGTCGTTTGGTCAGTGACCACTGGATCCCATTTCTGTTGTTTTGAGTTATTTTCATAATCCAATCTATGGCCAGTAGAAAGAGAAATGGAGACAGAAGGCATCCTTGCCTTACTCCTGTTCTTATTTCAAATGCTTCTGTAAGCTGTCCTTCATGCACCACACTACATTTTGTTCCTTCATACATTGTTTTTATCAGGTTAATAAACTTTATGGGGATTCCATAATGACTCAGCAACTTCCAAAGCATTCTTCTGTCTAAACTATCAAATGCCTTTTCGTAATCTATGAATCCAATATAAAGTGGGGATTTTAGTTCTAAACTTTGTTCAACTATTATACGTAGAGTAGGTATTTGATCAGCACATGATCTTCCTAAAACCTGCTTGTTCATCTCTCAAATGCTTCTCTATGGCCTCCTTTAGTCTCTCCAGAATTATTCTGCTTAAATTTTTCCTGGCACCGATAGTAGCATAATTCCCCTATAATTTGTGCAATCAGTAGAAATCAATGTCATCATATTCATCAACATTATCATCGTGTTCGTGAGCAACATCTCATGCAACAAATCTATGTCAATAAAAGTGAGTTCATCGGTGCTATATAGAGCCAGGTCTGCCCTATGGAAGCGGGTCATGGGCAGTAGATAAGCAAATGAAAAGACAATTAGAGGCCACAGAGATGGAAGTTCTCAGAAAAATTTTGAAAGTTTCCTGGACAGCTAAAAAGACCAATGAGCACATTCTCAATGAGGCTAACATAAACAGGGAGCTCATAAGAAACTTCAGTGGACAGCTAAAAAGACCAATGAGCACATTCTCAATGAGGCTAACATAAACAGGGAGCTCATAAGAAACTTCAGTGGACAGCTTACAAGACCAATGAGCACATTCTCAATGAGGCTAACATAAACAGGGAGCTCATAAGAAACTTCAGTGGACAGCTAAAAAGACCAATGAGCACATTCTCAATGAGGCTAACATAAACAGGGAGCTCATAAGAAACTTCAGTAGACAGCTAAAAAGACCAATGAGCACATTCTCAATGAGGCTAACATAAACAGGGAGCTCATAAGAAACTTCAGTAGACAGCTAAAAAGACCAATGAGCACATTCTCAATGAGGCTAACATAAACAGGGAGCTCATAAGAAACTTCAGAAAGAACAATCAACATTTTTCGGTCACATCATGACAAGAGGAAAGTTGGAATACTTGGTTACAACTGGCAAAATACAGGGAAAGTGAGATTGCGGACGACAAAAGGAGAAGATACTAGATAACTTGATGTCATGACACGGATAATATTCAAAAGCAGAATTGATACAATGCACCGTGAACAGAGAATTGTGGAAGGACATGGTAGCCTACACCAACCGGTATGGCACATGATTATATCTTAAAGTTAAGACACTTAAAAGTGAATAACTTAGCAATTCACAACGCGCACAAACTGACATCATATTTGTATATAACAAATCTCACACGCTTTCTCACTACAGAGATCAGCAGAAAGTGGTCAACGTAAGCTCAGTCTTTTAAATGAAACTTTTGCTGAGAACCCATATAGGTAACGTTAAAAATGTATGTATTGATTTAGGTCATTACCAAATAGGTAAAGTTAAAAATGTGTGTATTTATTTAGGTCACTACTCAAATAAGTAAAGTTAAAAATGTGTGTATTTATTTAGGTCACTACCCAAATAGGTAAAGTTAAAAACGTATGTATTTATTTAAGTCACTACCCAAATAGGTAAAGTAAAAAAAAAATATGTATTTATTTAAGTCACTACCCAAATAGGTAAAGTTAAAAAAAAGTATGTATTTATTTAAGTCACTACCCAAATAGGTAAAGTAAAAAAAATATATATTTATTTAAGTCACTACCCAAATAGGTAAAGTTAAAAACGTATGTATTTATTTAAGTCACTACCCAAATAGGTAAAGTTAAAAAAAAGTATGTATTTATTTAAGTCACTACCCAAATAGGTAAAGTAAAAAAAATATGTATTTATTTAAGTCACTACCCAAATAGGTAAAGTTAAAAAAGTATGTATTTATTTAAGTCACTACCCAAATAGGTAAAGTTAAAAAAGTATGTATTTATTTAAGTCACTACCCAAATAGTACGCAAACCATCTCTCTTGATGAAGAAATAAACTATCGAATTGGTAAGGCAGCTACGACCTTCGGCAAACTCACAAAAAGGGTATGGAACAACACGAAACTAACTCAAAAGACTAAACTCTTAATATATCAAACTTGTGTGCTTAGCACACTACTATATGGATCCGAAACCTGGACAACATACTCAAACCAGGAAAAAAGACTAAATGTCTTCCACATGCGATGTCTCCGCAAAATAATGCACATCAAATGGCAGGACAAAATAACCAACTTAACTGTCCTGCAACGTGCTAAGACCCTAACAATCATGTCGATGCTCAGAAGTCGAAGGCTAAGATGGCTGGGGCATGTCCAACGGATGGAAGAAAAACGCATTCCTAGGCAAATACTATATGGCGAGCTAAAACACGGAAAACGACAAATCGGCAGACCTAAACTACGATATAGAGATATCTGCAAATCATCTCTGAAAGACTTCTCCATCTGTGAAAATGACTGGGAACATCTGGCAAGTGATCGCACATCATGGAGAGCACGTATAAGGAACGGTATAACAACATTTGAGACTGTTCTAAGACAGGACTTAGAAGAGAAGAGACTCATGAAAAAGGATGGTAAACCCTGTGGACCAGCGAGCCTGACCTGTTCATTATGTGACCGCGTGTGTTTGTCAAACATTGGTAGAATTAGCCACGAGAGAAGCTGTTCGGCAAAAACAATACCTCAAAAAAATACGCAATAGCCTCCACTAGACCGTCTGACAAGACGAAAAGGGCCATATATACCCAAATAGGTAAAGTTAAAACTGTATGTATTTATGTAAGTGACTGTCGCTTTCCACGCAACATTCTAAAAGAGGCACACAACACGATGATGGTCATAATTATATTACTGATTGGTTTGTACTTTAGAGTGCAAGTACTTTATAGATAACACACCGTTGTGATGATAACTGTTTCTTCTTCTTATTCTTCTTCTTCTGCGATCATGGCTCATTCAGACTAGGACTCCGGACTCTCTTATGAAGGCAGCTGTCTATTTAAAGTGATTCGGTTGCCACGTAAAGTTTCTCCTCTAGGTAAGTGGGTGTGGGCCACATTGTTCTTCTCAGGTCTGTGTACTGGGAGAAATCATGTAGAACGTGTTTAGTTGTCATGTTATCCAGGGTACACTGGCACAATCAATTCAGAAGAAGAGGTATGTTTACAGCACTCGGAAAAATGACAAATAATCAACAGAAAAAAATATGGACCAAAGCAGGATCGAACCCGTACACAGTGGCACAGCGCCTTGCCACGAAAAGCCAAACGCTAGGGAACACTGCCACTCCATATTTTTTTCTGTTGTATCACCAATTTATTATGCATGTTATTGTTGTGTAGGATAGCCAGTTTTGCAGCGTCTTCGAGGGTTTCAGTTTCTGCTTTATAGTTGTTTAAGAATTTCACAGAAGCTATTGACTTAGTGATCTCTTCTTGGTTATTCAGTCGCAAGAACACACCTCTTCCTTCATTTCTGGTGGCGTTTGTTGACACCTGTTTGAATGTGCTTCTACTATGTTTTCTTTATGCACATTTTTCATACCATATGACCATTTTTTTCCTGCCATGTATTGCTGTATCTTTAATTAATGTTTTGTTTATTCTACTAGGTTTCCGGTCACAAGATGGCGGAACGGAGTTTATGCTCCATTGATAACCTCAGCATTTGCGGTGGAAGCTGATCAATTTCAAAATTCTAGTGTAGATCGCTGCTCCAAAGTCAGCCGGGGGTACAACTTTGAGGATTCTGCGGATGTGCTACGTAGTTCATGTACATTGCTACTGTCTTTTCAGTAAAACAGGCCATAAGAACACTGATTTTTTTTACGTGTCGTTGTACGTATTACATCAAGGCTCTGATAGTTGTTCTATATCCGTAGTATGATTTGTTCGGCGGCTGAATACTTAAAGCTCTCTCAGATAGATCGTTGTCAAGTTAATTGATGGTTCTACTTTAAGGATACTGCGCCGGTGCTGCGGTATTCGTGCGCCTGGCTGCGCTCTATTAAATAAGTCAAGCATTGTCGATTTATACATTGCTGTTAAACGTTTTGCGTTCTCGTCATGGTTTCGCCATGCGTTGGACAGACCGTGTATTCCTAGTATTCTAAATTAAGTAGAGTGAGATGAAGATTCAGATGAATGATGATGATGCTCGCGAATCTGCCCTCCTGGTGTGACTCTTCGATCTTCAAGTTAAAAGAGAGATGTTGAATAAATCCAATAAAACTACAGGGGGACACTTGTTTACCTAAACAGATTAATTTATTTTCCAGCCGTTTCACGCAGCCAGATATACTGGGGAGGAGACCTGATCACTCATAGACAGTTGAAAGATATACGATGAAGATAATTCGACTACTTCTTACTTATTTCTACTATCAATCTCTCCTAGAATAATGATACGAAGAAGATAATTCGACTACTTCTTACTTATTTCTACTATCAATCTCTCCTAGAATAATGATACGAAGAAGATAATTCGTCTACTTCTTACTTATTTCTACTATCAATCTCTCCTAGAATAATGATACGATGAAGATAATTCGACTACTTCTTACTTATTTCTACTATCAATCTCTCCTAGAATAATGATACGATGAAGATAATTCGACTACTTCTTACTTATTTCTACTATCAATCTCTCCTAGAATAATGATACGATGAAGATAATTCGACTACTTCTTACTTATTTCTACTATCAATCTTTCCTAGAATAATGATAGGAATTCCCTAAACAACTAAAAAATAACATCTAAGGAAATACTCAACGAGGCCAACACAAAAGATAAACTCATGAAAATATCAGAAAGAATCATTCGATGTTTCTTGTTGGAAACCACGAGAAGAGAAAGTTTTGGAATATTTGGTTACAACTGGCAAAACACAGTGAAAGAGATCGTGGACGACAAATAGAGAAGATACTAGATAGCTTTGGGAGCCGAGATAGCTCAGTGGTTAGTGAACTGGGACACAAAGGACAAGAGGTAGGGTTCGATCCCAACCGAGGGTTTCCGGGTTCACCCAGTCTTTAATGGGTACCGGATTTTTTTCTGGGAAAGTAAAGCGGCACGAACGTAATACCGACCACATTACCCCAAAATCATGTGCTGAAGGTCTGTAAAATTTATGGTCACTAACACCATATTCCCTATACGTCACTTGACTTGAAGGGGGTACTATACTTTTTTTTTTAATAGCTTGGTGATCATGGCACGGTAAACAGTCAACAATAGATTTGATACGATGAGCGAATACACAAAATTGTGGAAAGACACGAGCGCCTACGTCAGCCAATATGGCACATGATGATAATGTATCTTTCTCAGACATGCAATATTTGCAGATGAAATACCGCACGGCACTTCGCAATAATCAATAATACAGACTTGAGGGGAAATTACTGGCAAGCTGTATTTATGCTTTCACTTCTCTTAAACACATAGTGGCAGTAGACGGGGAAATAGTAAAACATGAAGTCAAAGATAAACATAAGAAAGATTCTAACTTCAAATGACAGGTAGGCCTCACAACAGCAGAGCTATAAGTTGTCAGCTACCCACAGCTGATGGCTTGCGCCAGGATTGGTGAACTAAAACCATCAAGACCTTACTTCACCTCTTTGTGGTGCCTCCAGAAACAGACTAACCTGTCTAGTTTGGTCAAGCGAGTAGAGGCAAAGAGGGATGACAACCCGGTACTAAAAATAATATGCTGAGTCGGATGTATTGGGCCGAAAGGCGCAAATAGCGCAGTTCAACTGTAAACAACAACACAGCGTATATATTCCAACTTAACGTCCTTCCAAGGACGGAATAAGGAAGAGAACATACAGTTTCTTCAGTAGTCATCGAGTGAACGACATAAAGATGACAGATTTAGAGAGGTGCAGAATAGCTCAGATAAAGGCTGCGTTCCCAAATCTTTTGCAACTAATTCTGATAAAGGAGAAAACGAAATGAATCTTTATGATCATATAATACCAGTTGGAGTAGGCGATCATGTCCTTGCACAACTTTCTATCCACAGTGCAATGTTAGTTCTGATGACTATTTATTGACCATGACACCAAGCTATCTGGTAGTTTCTTTCTTTGTCGTCCCGATCTCTCTTTCGCTGTATTTTGCCACTTGTAACCAAGTACTCCAACTTTCATATTCTCATGATGTGCCCGGAAAATGTTGATCGCATTTTTTTTCTTATTTTTTAGGAGTTCACCCTTTGTGTGGCCTCTTTGAGAATGCTCTTGTTGGTCATTTTAGCTGTCCAGGGAACATTCAACATTCTCCCTAGAAATCTCATCTCTGTGGCCTCTAATTGTCTTTTCATGTATGTCTACTGTCCATGGAACGTTTCAATAGGTCACAAGTGGCTCTAAAAATTGAATACTTTAGTGTAATGTAAAACGGGGCCCGATATATGAACGTAAATCATGAACAATCTTTGTTTTAATCTTAATCCGTAATGCACCTATAGACGACCCAAAGAGCTCGTATTGTTTTTCGCAACTATCTCTTTTTTTTTGGCGGGATGTTCGCTCTTATTTAATGAGTTTATGACTGTCAATTTTGTTTCTCTTACAGGTCTTCCTCTTTTTCTGTATCCTGCAGTAATGTAGAAATGGCCCGAATATATGAACGTAAATTATGGACAATCGGATAATAGAAAACAATTGTTAGAGGACGCAGAAATGTAATTTTAGGGAAGAATGTTGAAAATACCGTAGGTCTGGGTGGTCGAGAGGTAAGACGTCAGTCTCTGGACACGAACGTTCTGGGTTTGCTAATCTCACCACAAACTTTCCGGATTTGCTAATCTCATCACAAACGTTCTGGGTTTGCTAATCTCACCACAAACGTTCCGGATTTGCTAATCTCACCACAAACGTTCCAGATTTGCTAATCTCACCACAAACGTTCCGGATTTGCTAATCTCATCACAAACGTTCCGGATTTGCTAATCTCACCACAAACGGTTGGAAATGTTCACTTCGAATCCGTGGTTTCTTCGTGACTTCACCCTCTCTGGCCGATGGGTAATGAGATCCGATGTGTAGTCTTCTCAACAACGGCGACAAATAGGAGGTCCTATGTGCATGCTGTGTTCGTGAAATGAAATGTAGTGCACGAAGGGCAGTTTACAGAAGCATTTGAAATAAGAACTTGAGTAAGGCAGGGATACCTTCTATTTCTATTTCACTTTTCACTGGCCATAGATTGGATTATGAAAATAACTCAAAACAACAGAAATGGAATCTAGTGGTCAATGCCCAAGCAACTTAATGACACCTAATGATAGTTCTCCTATCACATAATCATCAACATATGGAAAATAAAATGAGCATACTTGATGAGATATCACAACAGCTGGGACAGAAAATAAATAGAGATAAGACTAAAATTACGAGAATTAACGGAGTTGGCAAAAAATAAATAACAATAAGAGAAATACCTCTACTAGATGTACAATCTTTCATATATCTGGGCGGTAATAAAGACAAAGAAGAAAGAACGGAGAATGATACCAAAATAAGGATAAATAAAACAAGAGGACCATTTGTTGCACTGGGAAACATGGAAATCCAACGAAATAGGCTAACTACAAAAAAAAATGTTCAACACCAATGTTAAGTTAAAGAACAAGAAAGTTAAGAAAACGGAAAAAAAAAATAAAATGGTTTGGATATCTGAATGGAATGAAATCCAACTGGAGGCAAAGGAGCGCCTCACAGCACCAGAGCTGGAAGTTGTCAGCGACCCACAGCTGATGGCTTACGCCAGGATCGGTGAACCAGTACCATCCTGACCCTGCTCCACCTCTGCGTGGTGCCTATAGTAACAGACTAACCTGTCTAGTCTGGCCAAGCGAGTAAGGATCGAAGAGGGAAGACAACCAAGTACTCAAAAATGTCGTGCTGAAGTCGGATGTGTAGCGGATGTGTAGGCATGTGCAGGTTGTCATAGATTGACTTGTCCATCTTTTGATGTTACTCGTCCATGTTAGTCTTGGTCTGCCTCTGCCTCTTTTACCTTCTATTTTCCCTTCCAATATTACTTTTAGTTTTCTGTTGTGTCTTTTAACGTGCCCCAAAAATTTCATTTGTCTTGTCTTAATTGTGTTTAGTAGTTCTCTTTTTATTTTCAGTTGTTTCTTCATCGTTTGTTTTATTTTATTTTCATCCAATTCTACTTATTCTTCTATAAATCCACATTTCAAAGGCTTCAATTTTCTGTTCTGTCTTCTTGTATAATGTCCATGTTTCTGCACCATACAGGAATATTGAGAAGATATAACATTTTGCTATTCTTAGTTTCAGCTAACGTCCTTTTAAACCACAACACAACGAGCCATCAATAAACATCGCGAGAACACCAGACCCAATGGTCGACCAAGAATATGATGGATCGATGGAATATTAGAAAGAGTAGGGAACACAAGAGCAGCAGAGGGCAAAAGAAGAGCAGAAGACCGGAATTTATATCTCTCCTCGACGCTGAAAGACAAATGAGGAAGAAAAGAAGAAAAAGAAATAGAAAAAGAAAAAGAAGAAGAGCGAATGAACTAAAGTATCAATGACAAAACAATTATGGTGAAAATGTGTACGTGACATTATATTAAAGGGAGTGCAAGTAATTTCCTCGCCTCTGACAAAATAATTCAATTAACGATCAAAATTTAATTGCTGTCTTTTCACACTGCAAGGAGTGAAATCTCACACAACAGTGAGCTGAAATATCACTTACACGTTAAGTGTTATACTGGGATAAGGTGAAATAATATAGACTCTGAAATGTCAAAAGTGACACCTTATAATTGACAATGGGACAGCTGAAGTAGATGCAAAGTTGAGAACGTCGAAGGAGATTATTTCCAGTTAACCTAAATGTATTTGGGGCATGGCAGAAGGAATTTACTCATAGATTGAAAATGACAATATTGATCGGTAACTTGCCACCGGAAACATAATAGAAAGTACAAAACAAGTTGCAATCAATATATGCCACTGATCTGTTATGCGCTGGAGATGTCTGCACGTTTATGAGGCCCTAGCGAATTTAAGTTAAGAATGTTCTAGAAATATAATACTACTCATAGATCCACGTCACACCTTCAGATGAAAGAGATGGGAGTTAAGATGGGCACAGGCAGAAAGGAGGAACTTAGTGGGCGTGTAAGGAGACTAATTAACTAACACAGAACTGGAGTCGTCAGTCGCTGGACACTGAGGGAATTGGTGAGGAGGGGATCTGAGCACCTATGGACATGTTCGGAGTGCAATGATGATGACCAGCAAATAACTCAATAACTCAATACTACTCACAGATCCACGTCACTCCTTCAGATGAAAGAAATGGGTGTTAAGATGGGCACAGCCGGAAACGAGGAACTTACCGGGTGTGTGAGAAGATTTATCAACCAACATAGAACTGGAGACGTCAGTCGGTGGACACTGAGGGAATTGCTGAGGAAGGGATCTGAGCACCTATGGACATGTTCGGAGTGCAATGATGATGACCAGCAAATAACTCAATAACTCAATAACTCAATACTACTCACAAAGAATACAAAGAATAATCACAACCAGACTACTAGAAGGCGATCGAAAAACAACTTGCACACTGATTTATGCACCATGTAAGAACAATGATAATAATGAATGAATAAATAAATGAAAATATCAACAAGACTGATGAAAGCGATGACATTGTAATGATGGGAGATTTTAATGGAAGGCTTGGGAAACGCAACAGAGAAAATAGATCTTGTGGGTCCCTTGGCGATAGGGAAGATGAAATAAATAAACATGGAAGGAGACTGCTGGAATTATGTTATCAAAATGATTGGTTTATCACCAACATAGACTTCAAACATAGAGAGTCGCAAGTATACACCTGGTACAAGTGGAATGACACAACATGCAGAAGCCAGATAGATTTTATACTAACAAGACAACAGAAGAATAAAAGAGTAACCGACAGCAGAGCTATCTATAATATCACAAACGACACGGACCACAAAATGGTTATGGTTACACTCAGACAGCCAAATACAAAGAGAATATACACAAACAAACAAAAGATGTAAAAAAGAACAGACAGTTAAAAACAATGAAAAGATAAAAAATCAAGAAAACCGCTAGATGAAAAACTAACAGAGAAATTCAAGAAACTGCATAATGAAGTAAGCACAGAAGAAGAAATGTGGAAACAGTTTACGAAAACAGTAATCAACATCTCTAAAACAGTATATGAAACGAAATTAAGGACAAAAGAAGGGTAAAAGAGTACACAGAGATGAAATGAAGCACTCAGAGAAGCAATGAAAAAAAAAAAAAAAAATCTATTGAAATATTGAAGGGAGAATAAGAACCAAAGAAGAAAATGAAAACTAAGCCTTAGTTCAAATTGTGATCAAAGAAAGAAGATAAACAAAACACACGGACAGAAGTCTGAGAAAAAATGAGGAGGGACTTCAAGACAACTACAAGAGATTTCTACAAAACAGTAGAAGCAACAAGAACGAGAAAAGAAAATGTTAGATCATGTGTCAGACAGGTTTGCGTACTATCCTCCCTTCTGTTTATTACATGCATGAACTATGTATGTAAGTTAGCCAACCCTCCCTTCTGTTTATTACATGCATGAACTATGTATGTAAGTTAGCCAACCCTCCCTTCTGTTTATTACATGCAAGAACTATGTATGTAAGTTAGCCAACCCTCCCTTCTGTTTATTACATGCATGAACTATGTATGTAAGTTAGCCAACCCTCCCTTCTGTTTATTACATGCATGAACTATGTATGTAAGTAAGCCAACCCTCCCTTCTGTTTATTACATGCATGAACTATGTATGTAAGTTAGCCAACCCATCAGAGACAGAGGAGATCAACGAGCTTTTATTTGCAGACGATTAGGCATTTAAATACCTAGGAAGCTTAGTGACAAACGACAGACAATTCACAAACAGACTCAAGATGCAACAAAGCTTGTTAAATCACTCGACAGCTATCATCACTGTCCAAGGAAATAATACTAGAAGCAAAACTGGCACTATACAATACAATCTTCATCCCAAAGTTGTGCTACCAATGCCAGTCCTGGACCTTTGATGCAAGAACACCAAGAAAATTAAGCTCTATTGAGATTAAATATATCAGACGAATGACAGGAAACAGTCAAGAGATAAGATCAGAAATGAAGAACTGAGAAAAAAGCTAGGAATAACCTCGCCAGCTAATTTATTTACAAAAATAAAAAAAAGACAACAGGTAAAATGGTTTAGCCACGTGATAAGGTAGAAAGATCAAAACACAACACAACGAGCCCTCAATAAAAGTTGCGAAAACACCAGACCCAAGGGTCGACCACAAAAAAAAGAAAAAGATGGATGACGAGATATTACTTTGAAACAAAACCAGCAGAGGCGAAAAAAAGAGCGCAAGACCTCAAATTATATCTCCCATCGACGCTGAAATAAGAATCAATAAGAATTTGAAAACTATGCCTTACTTCGGAAGAAAAGTTCAAATTGATATCAAAGAAAGAAGATAAGCAAAACAAATGGACAGAAGTCGGAGGAAATATGAGGAGAGACTTCAATGGGGAAGGAAAGAAAAAGATGAAGAATTATGAGTCGCTACACATTATAAAGAGAATGCTTATTTCCAATATAGGAAATAATAATAATGTATGGGCCTTAAAATGAGAAGTTGACATCTACGATATATTGTGATAACAGTAAAAAAAATCGAAGGAAGAAATGACAGAGGAAATCAGAGAGAAATAGATTCAAGACAAACAAAGAAAGTAGTTTGGTAGGAGATCGACCATCTAGCTATAAACAATCTAAAAAGATATAAAGTTGAGCAAATACACGATCTCATAAACCTGCAAGCACAGTATTTGACCATTGTGTTTTATTAGTATAGTGCGCGTAAAATGAGAAATTAAAATAATATATGTGTCCCTTTCTAGTGCTAAACTAATATTAGCTATTTCTATCAAATTCCACATGTGCCATATGACGTTCTCATCGGGGAGTCGAAGGTGCTTTAATCTCCTCTGATAGCCTAAACATGTCAACACATCTAAGAGAAGGTCAACTCCGATTATAAACCCCAAACCCCCGCTGCCTAGCGGGTCTACCCGTTCACGGAATGGACTTGGCGAGTAAACCCTGAGGAAAAATACGGAGATGGATTCCCTAAGGCAGTTCAGGTTTGATTTCAACATTGGTCTCGCAGCTCCTGCAACGAAGTTGTTACCAAACTGTTCTTGTCCTGCTAGAACTTTTGACCGCTCGGCTGCGTGAAGAGAAGAAACATGTTGTATGGGGTCTTAGAGAGAAGAAACATGTTGTATGGGGATGTAGAGAGAAGAAACATGTTGTATGGGGTCGTAGAGAGAAGAAACATGTTGTATGGGGATGTAGAGAAAAGAAACATGTTGTATGGGGTCGTAGAGAGAAGAAACATGTTGTATGTGGTCGTATAGAGAAGAAACATGTTGAATGGGGTCGTAGAGAGAAGAAACATGTTGTATGTGGTCGTATAGAGAAGAAACATGTTGAATGGGGTCGTAGAGAGAAGAAACATGTTGTATGGGGATGTAGAGAAAAGAAACATGTTGTATGGGGTCGTAGAGAGAAGAAACATGTTGTATGTGGTCGAAGAGAGAAGAAAAATGTTGTATGGGGATGTAGAGAAAAGAAACATGTTGTATGGGGTCGTAGAGAGAAGAAACATGTTGTATGTGGTCGTAGAGAGAAGAAACATGTTGTATGTGGTCGTAGAGAGAAGAAACATGTTGTATGTGGTCGTAGAGAGAAGAAACATGTTGTATGTGGTCGTAGAAAGAATAAACATGTTGTATGTGGTCGTAGAGAGAAGAAACATGTTGTATGTGGTCGTAGAGAGAAGAAACATGTTGTATGTGGTCGTAGAAAGAAGAAACATGTTGTATGTGATCGTAGAAAGAAGAAACATGTTGTATGGGATTGTAGAGAGAAGAAACATGTTGTATGTGGTCGTAGAAAGAAGAACCATGTTGTATGTGATCGTAGAAAGAAGAAACATGTTGTATGGGATTGTAGAGAGAAGAAACATGTTGTATGTGGTCGTAGAAAGAAGAAACATGTTGTATGGGATTGTAGAAAGAAGAAACATGTTGTATGTGATCGTAGAAAGAAGAAACATGTTGTATGGGATTGTAGAGAGAAGAAACATGTTGTATGTGGTCGTAGAGAGAAGAAACATGTTGTATGTGATCGTAGAAAGAAGAAACATGTTGTATGGGATTGTAGAGAGAAGAAACATGTTGTATGTGGTCGTAGAGAGAAGAAACATGTTGTATGTGGTCGTAGAAAGAAGAACCATGTTGTATGTGGTCGTAGAGGGAAGAAACATGTTGCATGGGGTTGTAGAGAGAAGAAACATGTTGTATGGTATTGTAGAGAGAAGAAACATGTTGTATGGGATTGTAGAGAGAAGAAACATGTTGTATGGGGTCGTAGAGAGAAGAAACATGTTGTATGGGATTGTAGACAGAAGAAACATGTTGTATGGGGTCGTAGAGAGAAGAAACATGTTGTATGTGGTTGTAGAGAGAAGAAGCATGTTGTATGTGTTCGTAGAGAGAAGAAACATGTAGTATGTGGTCGTAGAGAGAAGAAGCATGTTGTATGTGGTTGTAGAGAAAGGAAACATGTTGTATGTGGTCGTAGAGAGAAGAAACATGTAGTATGTGGTCGTAGAGAGAAGAAACATGTTGAATGGGGTCGGAGACAGAAGAAACATGTTGTATGTGGTCGTAGAGAGAAGAAACATGTTGTATGTGGTCGTAGAAAGAAGAAACATGTTGTATGTGGTCTTAGTGAGAAGAAACATGTTGTATGTGGTCGTAGAGAGAAGAAACATGTTGTATGTGTTCGTAGAGAGAAGAAACATGTTGTATGGGGTTGTAGAGAGAAGAAACATGTTGTATGGTATTGTAGAGAGAAGAAACATGTTGTATGTGGTCTTAGTGAGAAGAAACATGTTGTATGTGGTCTTAGTGAGAAGAAACATGTTGTATGGTATTGTAGAGAGAAGAAACATGTTGTATGTGGACTTAGTGAGAAGAAACATGTTGTATGGTATTGTATAGAGAAGAAACATGTTGTATGTGGTCTTAGTGAGAAGAAACATGTTGTATGTGGTCGTAGAGAGAAGAAACATGTTGTATGTGTTCGTAGAGAGAAGAAACATGTTGCATGGGGTTGTAGAGAGAAGAAACATGTTGTATGGTATTGTAGAGAGAAGAAACATGTTGTATGGGATTGTAGAGAGAAGAAACATGTTGTATGGGGTCGTAGAGAGAAGAAACATGTTGTATGTGGTCTTAGTGAGAAGAAACATGTTGTATGTGGTCGTAGAGAGAAGAAACATGTTGTATGTGTTCGTAGAGAGAAGAAACATGTTGCATGGGGTTGTAGAGAGAAGAAACATGTTGCATGGGGTTGTAAAGAGAAGAAACATGTTGCATGGGGTTGTAAAGAGAAGAAACATGTTGCATGGGGTTGTAAAGAGAAGAAACATGTTGCATGGGGTTGTAAAGAGAAGAAACATGTTGCAAGGGGTTGTAGAGAGAAGAAACATGTTGCATGGGGTTGTAAAGAGAAGAAACATGTTGGATGGGGTTGTAGAGAGAGGAAACATGTTGGAAGGGGTTGTAAAGAGAAGAAACATTTTGGATGGGGTTGTAAAAAGAAGAAACATGTTGCATGGGGTTGTAAAGAGAAGAAACATGTTGCATGGGGTTGTAAAGAGAAGAAACATGTAGGATAGGGTTGTAAAGAGAAGAAACATGTTGCATGGGGTTGTAAAGAGAAGAAACATGTTGCATGGGGTTGTAAAGAGAAGAAACATGTAGGATAGGGTTGTAAAGAGAAGAAACATGTTGCATGGGGTTGTAAAGAGAAGAAACATGTTGGATGGGGTTGTAAAGAGAAGAAACATGTTGGATGGGGTTGTAGACTAAAGAAACATGTTGCATGGGGTTGTAAAGAGAAGAAACATGTTGCATGGGGGTTGTAGACTGAAGAAACATGTTGCATGGGCCAAAATATGTCTCTTTCTGTCCAAACTCGCTCTCTGGATTGGTTCATAAAAAATAGCATACATGGTGAAATAAAGAAAATAAACAAATACCATTTCTCTCCTCTTCTCTCTTCTTCTACATTTCAGCTCTCTGTGGAGCATAGATCTTTAACAAACACTTTCCAAGCCGTTCTGTTTCTTGCTATTCTTTTTAGATCATTCCATGTCTAACCCATAATCTTTATCTCTGCTTCCATCTGTCTTCTTCAAGAATTCCTTGGTCTTCCTCTTTGTCCTTTTCCCTGAGAATTCCAAGTAAGGGCTTGTTGTGTAATACTCTCAGTTGGCTTTCGCAGTGTGTGTCCTATCCAGCGCCATTATCTTTATCCACTGGTATTTGACCGGTACATTTCCATAATTCTAATTTAAAAAAAAAAATGAAATCTAATAACAAAACATTTCGAGAGGCTCAACAAAAACCATAGTCAACTATGAGGGACGAAGGCTACTAGTGCAACACAAGGAAATATTTCAGCGAAGAAATCACTGTAATTCTATTTTCTAACCTACACCTCACTTTTCTAAAAAGAAATACTGCAATTATAATGAAAATAACACTATGAGCTGAGTAACACAGAAATAAAACTATAATAAAACGGTAAGCTATTGTGCAGGATTAGAAAAGGCTAAAAAAAAAAAACAAATGAAAAAAAGTAAATGCTGAGGTTATGGCAACCCGCAGACAGAAATAATAAAAATAGGTTTATGGAAACACTATTGAGGACATCACATATCTCTTTGAAGACATTTATCCCTTCTTATTTCCATCTGATCTCATAACACATCTGTATGGGCGGTAAAACTGACGTTAAATAAGACATAAGAAATACAATTATTTAATAAAAACGTGGATTTGAAGAAGAACTTGAAACATTTATCTTGATGGGGAAGAAAACAAATAATGAAGCCTTGAAGCAGACAGAAGGAAGAAGAGAAACAATGATTTAATAGAATTACAAAGCAGATGAACGAAAAAATATATAGAAATATAAAGGGAGATAGCAATTGAGAAGAAGCATTCGTTGAAAACTTGAAGTATCTGGTTAAAGAAGTAGCGAATAGCAAAGGTTGATTGAAAAGGGCTGTTAACATCAAGATGTAGACCGGGAGTTAATCTCTGAGTGTAGGGTTATAATAGTGGAGAAAGTAGAATACAGTAGTGTATGTAACAACTGCTATGGGAGAGACTAGGGTAGAAGATATGGTATCAAGATACGATAACACGTTAGAGTCAAGGTTTAGATGTTTCATACCGTTATATGTGTATTTTATTTAATCATAGAGTGTGGTGTTAGGATAAGGGAGGAGACCGAGTATAATCAAAAGAGTGTGGTGTTAGGATAAGGGAGGAGACAGAGTATAATCAAAAGAGTGTGGTGTTAGGATAAGGGAGGAGACAGAGTATAATCACAGAGTGTGGTGTTAGGATAAGGGAGGAGACAGAGTATAATCATAGAGTGTAGTGTTAGGATAAGGGAGGAGACAGAGTATAATCATAGAGTGCGGCGTTAGGATAAGGGAGGAGACAGAGTATAATCACAGAGTGTAACATTAGGATATGAGACGAGGTACAAACACAGAGTGTAACATTAGGATATGGGAGAAGACAAAGTATAATTACAGAGTGTAACATTAGGATATGAGACGAGGTACAAACACAGAGTGTAACATTAGGATATGGGAAGAGACAAAGAGAAGAAACATGTTGTATGTGGTTGTAGAGAGAAGAAGCATGTTGTATGTGTTCGTAGAGAGAAGAAACATGTAGTATGTGGTCGTAGAGAGAAGAAGCATGTTGTATGTGGTTGTAGAGAAAGGAAACATGTTGTATGTGGTCGTAGAGAGAAGAAACATGTAGTATGTGGTCGTAGAGAGAAGAAACATGTTGAATGGGGTCGGAGACAGAAGAAACATGTTGTATGTGGTCGTAGAGAGAAGAAACATGTTGTATGTGGTCGTAGAAAGAAGAAACATGTTGTATGTGGTCTTAGTGAGAAGAAACATGTTGTATGTGGTCGTAGAGAGAAGAAACATGTTGTATGTGTTCGTAGAGAGAAGAAACATGTTGTATGGGGTTGTAGAGAGAAGAAACATGTTGTATGGTATTGTAGAGAGAAGAAACATGTTGTATGTGGTCTTAGTGAGAAGAAACATGTTGTATGTGGTCTTAGTGAGAAGAAACATGTTGTATGGTATTGTAGAGAGAAGAAACATGTTGTATGTGGACTTAGTGAGAAGAAACATGTTGTATGGTATTGTATAGAGAAGAAACATGTTGTATGTGGTCTTAGTGAGAAGAAACATGTTGTATGTGGTCGTAGAGAGAAGAAACATGTTGTATGTGTTCGTAGAAAGAAGAAACATGTTGCATGGGGTTGTAGAGAGAAGAAACATGTTGTATGGTATTGTAGAGAGAAGAAACATGTTGTATGGGATTGTAGAGAGAAGAAACATGTTGTATGGGGTCGTAGAGAGAAGAAACATGTTGTATGTGGTCTTAGTGAGAAGAAACATGTTGTATGTGGTCGTAGAGAGAAGAAACATGTTGTATGTGTTCGTAGAGAGAAGAAACATGTTGCATGGGGTTGTAGAGAGAAGAAACATGTTGCATGGGGTTGTAAAGAGAAGAAACATGTTGCATGGGGTTGTAAAGAGAAGAAACATGTTGCATGGGGTTGTAAAGAGAAGAAACATGTTGCATGGGGTTGTAAAGAGAAGAAACATGTTGCAAGGGGTTGTAGAGAGAAGAAACATGTTGCATGGGGTTGTAAAGAGAAGAAACATGTTGGATGGGGTTGTAGAGAGAGGAAACATGTTGGAAGGGGTTGTAAAGAGAAGAAACATTTTGGATGGGGTTGTAAAAAGAAGAAACATGTTGCATGGGGTTGTAAAGAGAAGAAACATGTTGCATGGGGTTGTAAAGAGAAGAAACATGTAGGATAGGGTTGTAAAGAGAAGAAACATGTTGCATGGGGTTGTAAAGAGAAGAAACATGTTGCATGGGGTTGTAAAGAGAAGAAACATGTAGGATAGGGTTGTAAAGAGAAGAAACATGTTGCATGGGGTTGTAAAGAGAAGAAACATGTTGGATGGGGTTGTAAAGAGAAGAAACATGTTGGATGGGGTTGTAGACTAAAGAAACATGTTGCATGGGGTTGTAAAGAGAAGAAACATGTTGCATGGGGGTTGTAGACTGAAGAAACATGTTGCATGGGCCAAAATATGTCTCTTTCTGTCCAAACTCGCTCTCTGGATTGGTTCATAAAAAATAGCATACATGGTGAAATAAAGAAAATAAACAAATACCATTTCTCTCCTCTTCTCTCTTCTTCTACATTTCAGCTCTCTGTGGAGCATAGATCTTTAACAAACACTTTCCAAGCCGTTCTGTTTCTTGCTATTCTTTTTAGATCATTCCATGTCTAACCCATAATCTTTATCTCTGCTTCCATCTGTCTTCTTCAAGAATTCCTTGGTCTTCCTCTTTGTCCTTTTCCCTGAGAATTCCAAGTAAGGGCTTGTTGTGTAATACTCTCAGTTGGCTTTCGCAGTGTGTGTCCTATCCAGCGCCATTATCTTTATCCACTGGTATTTGACCGGTACATTTCCATAATTCTAATTTTAAAAAAAAAATGAAATCTAATAACAAAACATTTCGAGAGGCTCAACAAAAACCATAGTCAACTATGAGGGACGAAGGCTACTAGTGCAACACAAGGAAATATTTCAGCGAAGAAATCACTGTAATTCTATTTTCTAACCTACACCTCACTTTTCTAAAAAGAAATACTGCAATTATAATGAAAATAACACTATGAGCTGAGTAACACAGAAATAAAACTATAATAAAACGGTAAGCTATTGTGCAGGATTAGAAAAGGCTAAAAAAAAAAAACAAATGAAAAAAAGTAAATGCTGAGGTTATGGCAACCCGCAGACAGAAATAATAAAAATAGGTTTATGGAAACACTATTGAGGACATCACATATCTCTTTGAAGACATTTATCCCTTCTTATTTCCATCTGATCTCATAACACATCTGTATGGGCGGTAAAACTGACGTTAAATAAGACATAAGAAATACAATTATTTAATAAAAACGTGGATTTGAAGAAGAACTTGAAACATTTATCTTGATGGGGAAGAAAACAAATAATGAAGCCTTGAAGCAGACAGAAGGAAGAAGAGAAACAATGATTTAATAGAATTACAAAGCAGATGAACGAAAAAAATATATAGAAATATAAAGGGAGATAGCAATTGAGAAGAAGCATTCGTTGAAAACTTGAAGTATCTGGTTAAAGAAGTAGCGAATAGCAAAGGTTGATTGAAAAGGGCTGTTAACATCAAGATGTAGACCGGGAGTTAATCTCTGAGTGTAGGGTTATAATAGTGGAGAAAGTAGAATACAGTAGTGTATGTAACAACTGCTATGGGAGAGACTAGGGTAGAAGATATGGTATCAAGATACGATAACACGTTAGAGTCAAGGTTTAGATGTTTCATACCGTTATATGTGTATTTTATTTAATCATAGAGTGTGGTGTTAGGATAAGGGAGGAGACCGAGTATAATCAAAAGAGTGTGGTGTTAGGATAAGGGAGGAGACAGAGTATAATCAAAAGAGTGTGGTGTTAGGATAAGGGAGGAGACAGAGTATAATCACAGAGTGTGGTGTTAGGATAAGGGAGGAGACAGAGTATAATCATAGAGTGTAGTGTTAGGATAAGGGAGGAGACAGAGTATAATCATAGAGTGCGGCGTTAGGATAAGGGAGGAGACAGAGTATAATCATAGAGTGTAGTGTTAGGATAAGGGAGGAGACAGAGTATAATCATAGAGTGTGGTGTTAGGATAAGGGAGGAGACAGAGTATAATCATAGAGTGTAACATTAGGATATGGGAGGAGACAAAGTATAATCACAGAGTGTAACATTAGGATATGAGACGAGGTACAAACACAGAGTGTAACATTAGGATATGGGAGAAGACAAAGTATAATTACAGAGTGTAACATTAGGATATGAGACGAGGTACAAACACAGAGTGTAACATTAGGATATGGGAAGAGACAAAGTATAATCACAGAGTGTAACATTAGGATATGAGACGAGGTACAAACACAGAGTGTAACATTAGGATATGGGAGGAGACAAAGTATAATTACAGAGTGTAACTTTAGGATATGAGACGAGGTACAAACACAGAGTGTAACATTAGGATATGGGAGGAGACAAAGTATAATCACAGAGTGTAACATTAGGATATGAGACGAGGTACAAACACAGAGTGTAACTTTAGGATATGAGACAAGATACAATCACAGAGTGTAACTTTAGGATATGAGACAAGACACAATCACAGAGTGTAACATTAGGATATGAGACAAGGCACAAACACAGAGTGTAACTTTAGGATATGAGACAAGATACAATCACAGAGTGTAACTTTAGGATATGAGACAAGATACAATCACATAGTGTAGCATTAGCATATGAGACAAGATACAATCACATAGTGTAACATTAGCATGTGAGACAAGATACAATCACATAGTGTAACATTAGCATATGATACAAGATACAATCACAGAGTGTAACATTAGCATATGAGACAAGATACAATCACATAGTGTAACATTAGCATATGAGACAAGATACAATCACAGAGTGTAACATTAGCATATGAGACAAGATACAATCATAGAGTGTAACATTAGCATATGAGACAAGATACAATCACATAGTGTAACATTAGCATATGAGACAAGATACAATCACAGAGTGTAACATTAGCATATGAGACAAGATACAATCACATAGTGTAACATTAGCATATGAGACAAGATACAATCATAGAGTGTAACATTAGCATATGAGACAAGATACAATCACAGAATGTAACATTAGCATATGAGACAAGATACAATCACAGAGTGTAACATTAGCATATGAGACAAGATACAATCACAGAGTGTAACATTAGCATATGAGACAAGATACAATCACAGAGTGTAACATTAGCATATGAGACAAGATACAATCACAGAGTGTAACATTAGCATATGAGACAAGATACAATCACATAGTGTAACATTAGCATATGAGACAAGATACAATCACAGAGTGTAACATTAGCATATGAGACAAGATACAATCACATAGTGTAACATTAGCATATGAGACAAGATACAATCACAGAGTGTAACATTAGCATATGAGACAAGATACAATCACATAGTGTAACATTAGCATATGAGACAAGATACAATCACAGAGTGTAACGTAGGATATGTTGTTGTTGCGTTCGCCAGCTTCACTCTGACGACGACCCTAGAGACTAGGAACTGAATTTTGCGTGTTAATCCATTTTTCCTGGCAGCCGCGTGCACAGGGGTCCCTCGCCGCACAGGCAGATAACTCCGAGTTCGGAGGTACTCATATTTTTTACGTCGATGAGAAATTGACGTTTCAAGTCGGGCCTCGCTGCTGAGACCAGGGGTGGTTGTCGCAGAGAGAAATCATAAATAAAAATCCCAACCAGTGTAGCCGAGATTTGAACCCACAACCTCTCTGTCCCGAGGCCGGCGTCTTGCCTCGAGACTAACCAGTCCCCCATGGACTTGGAATGTGAGGAAACTGCAACAAAGAACACTTTTCATGCATAGCCTGCAATGGTTCCTGCCGCGTATCCACCATATACCAGAAGTTCACGTCCTACCGAAAGTGATGATCGTCATATTTCTTTAAAAATGTATAGCGCTTGATGATGTTAGGCCATCGTTGTTGACTCCAATTCTGAACATATAAACACACAGTTAGTCGTCAGATTATCCCCGTCGCACATAAAACAACAGACAGTAAGATTAGAGTACGATCTGTCTAGGGTTTTTAAGATGGATCATTACGCTGACTTGGTACACATAACAGTGTAGGCACAGCAGTGACGCGACCTTTAGATTCTTGATTACTCTAGTGAATGTAGTCTACGACGAACAGAACACGGTGCAAATTCCCTAAAAAGATAAAACTGCGGCTGAAAGAAGCATTTCACATTAATGAATAACATGTAAATAACTTGCGTCAAGCAAATCCATCAACGGTCATGAACAGCACCAATGTGACGTAAAGCGCAGACCAAGCCTAGACGATGGAAGGTCGCATTCACAACACTTGATTTGTCGAAAATGAAATATTGCCGGCGTACGACATTGTTTTATCAGCGCAGATGTAATAAGTAGATCATCATCTTGATTTTAACGCATAGAAGTGGAAATTAGAACCGAAATTAATCAGATATCGAATGCACTTTCTGCAGCGATCGAGAGAACGTGGACTAGATTAAGATATGAGACAAGGTACAATCACAGTGTAACATTAGGATATGAGACAAGGTACAATCACAGAGTGGAACATTAGGATATGAGACAAGGTACAATCACAGAGTGGAACATTAGGATATGACACATGGTACAATCACAGAGTGTAACATTAGGACAGGAGACAAGCAACAATAACAAAGTGTAACATTAGGACAGGAAACAAAGCACAGCCATAAATTGTAATATTAGGACAGGAAATAAAGCACAATTACAAAGTGTAACTTTATAACAGAAGACAAATCGCATTAATAAAATGTAACATTAGGACAGGAAACAAAGCAGAAATAAAAAGTGTAGCTTCAGAACACAACACAAGAATATATTCATGGAGTGAAACACAAAAAGTAGAATACAGGATAGCAAGACTTTGTATAGTATATAGATAGGGATTACAAACATATATCCACATAGGATAACAATAGCACATGAAGCAAAGCTCATGAAATAATACAGCACCAAAACAAGATAGAGAGTTGAATCACTGGATTTACCATGTGGACAAGAATATCCTAGCTATCGCAATATATCATCATCATCATCATCATGTACCCTGCCGGTTAGCGTAGGCGATCATGTCCCTCCACAATCTTCTATCTACAGTGCATCGTATCAGTTCTGTTGTTGACTGTTTTCCATGCCATGACACCAAGCTATCCAACATTTTCTCTCTTTGTAGTCCGCGATCTCTCATTCCTTTTATTTTGCCAGTTGTAACCAAGTATTCCAACTGTCCTCTTCTCATGATGGGCCCGAAAAATGTTGATTGCTTCTTTCTGATGTTTTTTAAGAGCTCCCTTTTTGTGTTGGCCTCTTTGAGAACTTCCTCATTGGTCTTTCTATCTGTCCAGGGAACTTTCAACATTCTTCTGAGAAATCCCATCTCTGTGGCCTCTAATCGTCTTTTCATTTGTATCGCAATATATAGAATCATGGAAAGCAACAGAGAACACCGCTGTAAAATAATATATATATATTTAATCATCATCAAGTATCGGGCCTGCTGGCGCAGGTGATCATGCCTCTCCACAACTTTCGATCTCGACAGTTATTTATCATTTCTGTTGTCGACCTTCTGTCATGGCATTCTCTTAAGCTGTCTGTTATTTTTTCTCTTTGCTTTCCTCTATCTCTTCGTCCCTCAATTTGTCCAGTTGTTACAATATATTCCACCTGTTCTCTTCTCATTACATGGCCAAAAAGTGATGATTGTCTCTTCCTAATACTGGAAATTAGCTCTCTTTTTGCGTTGACCTCTTTCAGAATATTTTCATTACTCTTCTTAGCTATCCATGGTATTCTCAACATTCTTCTGTAAAACCACATTTCTACAGACTCCAGTGATTTTCTTGTCTGTTGTCCTATTGTCTATGAGTTATTGAGTTATTTGCGGGTCATTATCATTACACTCCGAACATGTCCATAGGTGCTCAGATCCCCTCCCTCAGTGTCCAGCGACTGACGACTCCAGTTCTATGTTGGTTGATAAGTCTTCTTACACGGCCACTAAGTTTCTCATTTCCGACTGTGCCCATCTTAACTCCCATTTCCATCATCCGAAGAAGTGACGTAGATCTGTGTTTGTCGAAGTCCTGTGCTCTTCCCACATCTCGGAGGGCATTGATGATGTCCACACGATCCATTGGTTGCCCGTCCTCAACGACAGCGCAGCTAGCCAACCTGTCCTCTCTCTCATTTCCCCGTACTCCCGCATGTCCAGGGACATACACAAAAGTGACCTTACGTATTTTTGACTTCTGCAATGACTCTACCCATTGCATGCGTACAGAGCCTGCCTCCACTTTTTTTATCATGCTCATCGAATCACTCAGTATACATGCGTGGGTGTAGTCTTGTGACTCTAACCATTTGAATGCCCTGGTCACTGCCTTCACCTCCCTTGTCATGCTACTCGTAGTCATGACGTATGCACCACTGTTTTCTTTGACTATTCTGCCTGCCGAGCGTGCTGTAAATGCCCATTCACTTCTTTGGTGTCGTCTGATAGATCTGTCTGTCTATGATTCACATCCATATGTTAAGACTGGCTCTACATAACATTTAAGAACACTTTTTCTTGTTTCTACTGTAAAAAATGGATTGCATAGTATCTTCCTCATTTTTTGGAAAGCTGCTTTTGCGTGAACCATTCTGCATCTCACCTTTTTTGTACATCTTCCATCTGAGGTTAACAAAGTTCCCACATATTTAAATTAACACATATATATATATATATATATATATATATATATATGGCCCTTTTTGTATTGTCAGACGGTCTAATGAAGGCTATAGTGTATGTTCCTTAGATTTTGTTTTTGTCGAGCAACTTCTGTCGTGGCTATTTCTATCAATGTTTGACAAACACACACGGCCACAGAATAAACAACTCTAAAATAATACTAAAATCTGGAATTGAACAATGTGGAACATGATGATGATTGAAGAGCCATCTAAATATTATCTCTGGGAATTGACCTGTCAAAGCGAACACTCATCAGTCAAATACAGTTCCCTACTAAAATTCAATACACCACCAGTCTTGTAAATCGTTCTTCAGCAAACTAGTCACACTCAAAAATCAACTCTCGGCAGTTCCTCGGTTCCGGAACCAAAAATTCCAAACCTAAATCTAATGAATCTTAGCTAATACGACAGTCTCATTTGGACTCTCCCATCATCGCGTACATAACAACATCTCTAGGCTTCGTTTCCCGCCACATTATCGATAGTCCACTCTTCCTCCCAGACTTTTCACTCGTGACTCTCCTTCTTCTGCCTCGTCTCCTACCTCTTAAACCTGGTGAACCTCGTGGGCCACATCGCGTTAAACATACAAAACAACGAGCCCACGGCCGAGGGGATAAATAAACGTGTTACTTCTTCATCTCGAGCGGGATTTTACGAGGATTTGCAATATTTTTGGAGGGGGTAACATCCATTGTGAGATGTTTCCCTCCGTGGTTTAAGGAATCAGTTGTGAGACCTGGTAAACTCATGTTGACCTTTATCTGAAATTATGCAAACAGTCTCGGCATTATTTGTCTGGCTGAGATTGGCCAAATCGATCAAAGAATTTTGTGACGTTGCTGCAGTCGTTTGAAATTTGTCGCTCAAGTCGGGTTTATTTGTTATGTTTGAGAGTAAAACCAGTACACAAATGTTCTGTCTATTTCCAGAATGTACAATAGTAGTTGGTGTTAAGATAAAGATTAAATGGTAAAGGTAGTGCCATACTAAAACCAGTACACAAATGTTCTATTTCTAGAATGTAGAATAGTGTATAGTGTTAAGATAAAGATTAAATGGTAACGGTAGTGCCATACTAAAACCAGTACACAAATGTTCTATTTCTAGAATGTGGAATAGTGTATGATGTTAAGATAAAGATTAAATGGTAAAGGTAGTGCCATCTAAAACCAGTACACAAATGTTCTATTTCTAGAATGTAGAATAGTGTATGATGTTAAGATAAAGATTAAATGGTAAAGGTAGAGCCATGTCAAGTAATACATAGCACACTTATAAGTTTGTAGTTCTAGACAACTTTGAGTTAAACTCAAGAAGTGAGGTACACATTTTTATTGACAGGTGAGTGGACTGGAAGAGTCAGGCTTGGATTAAACTCATGTTCACTTCATCGTCAAGTTACATGTTAACCACTAAACCATTGAATCGTGGAAGCTGCGGTGGCTCAGTGGTTAGAAACTTCACTGCAAATGACAAGAGATCGATCCTGATCGATGGCTACTAGGTTCACCCAGTCTTAAATTGGCATCTCCCGGGTTTCTCTGAGAAAAAAACTATGGCACAGGCTTTTCCTTCTTTCTACCTCCCTCCCAACTTTACCTCTCCATGTGTCTGACCCTACACTCTCTCCAATCCCCTTCCTCTCTCTCTCTCTCTCTTTCTCTCTCCATCCCAATCTTAACATCCCGCTCTCTCCTAACCCCGCCCCCACTCTCTCTCTATCCCTATCTCTCCATCCCGCTCTATCTCATCCTCTTCACCTTTCCTCTCTCTCTCTTTATCCCTCCTCTTCTCTCTTGATCCTTATTTCTTTCCTACTCCCTCTATTTCTCATTATTTATTTATTTCTCCTTCTCTTTCTCACTCGCTCACTTTCCACTTTCTCTCTTTTTTTCTTTTTTCTTTCTTCGTTTCTTTTTCACTCACTCTTTTTTTCTTCTTTCTTTCTCACTCACTCGCTTTTTTCCTTCTTTTTTTCTCAAACACTTTCTTTTTCCGTCTTTCTTTCTTTCTTTATCTCTTTATGTGTTTCTTTCTTTCTTTCTTTCTTTCTTTCTTTCTTTCTTTCTTTCTCACTCACTCTCTTTTTTTCTTGTTTCTCTCTCAACCCCTCACCTTTTCCTTCTTTCTTTTACACTCACTCCCTTTTTCCTACTTTCTTTCCTTCTCTTATTTTCTCCTACCTTTCTTATTGACTCTCTACCGCGTAAGACAGAGTTATTTTAGAGCGAAATAGTTCCTATCTCCTGCACAACCCAGACGTCGAAGTCATGTAGTTATTACTGAATTAATCTACTGAGAACAAGGACTTGAGTTCAATCTCCACGATAGACCAATCTCTATCCTGGTTCACCCGGTGTTAAATTGATACTGAAGATTTGTTTTCCCCATGCTCACCACTTTATCTTTAAATTCAGTTGTCAGTTCCTATTTTTCACCCGTTTTCTGACATAACAAGATGCGTTGTACTGATTTTGCACCTTGCGATTCAGAAGGGCACGTGAGTCATCTTCTTTCTTCTTTTCTCTTTTCACTGATACCTAAAAGGTGTCGTGGTTTATATCATTTGTCGTTCTTGAGCTGCTCGAACTGTCTGAATTAGTGATTTTCCTTTGTTGTTACATGTCTCTGTCACTGCATCTATCCATCTTCTTCTTTTCTCTTTTCACTGATACCTAAAAGGTGTCGTGGTTTATATCATTTGTCGTTCTTGAGCTGCTCGAATTGTCTGAATTAGTGATTTTCCTTTGTTGTTACATGTCTCTGTCACTGCATCTATCTATCTTCTTCTGGGTCTTCCTCTTGGTCTCTTTCCATGCATTCTCGAGAAGAACGCCCTAGATGGTGATTGGTGAAGATTCATTCTGACCAGGTGGACCAACTTTTAATTTGTTGTTGTTCTATATGTTCTTGGCGGGGTTTTATTCCTACCATTTTCATAGCACGTGAGTAAGTAAGTAAACTAAAGTACCCCCGTCACGCCAAGTGGCGTATAGGGAATATGGTGTTAGTGACCCTATATTTTACAGACCTTCAGCACATGATTTTTGGGGTAATGTGGTCGGTATTGCGCCCGTGCTGCTTTACTTTCCCAGAAAAAAATCCGGTTCCCATTTAAGGCTGGGTGAACCCTGAAGCCGTCGGTTGGGACCGAACCCTACCCCTTGTCCTTTCTAGTCCAGTTCACTAACCACTGAGCTATCGCGGCTCCCATATCACGTGAGTATTTCTTCTTAATGAGTAAATAGCATTTCAGAAAATGAAAAAATGTCTTATTCAACTAATCTATGTCAATAGAAGTGAGAAAGAGATTTCATCGGTGCTATATAGAACCAATTCGGACCTATAGAAACGAATCATGGACAGTAGACAAACAAATGAAAAGATGGTTAGAGGCAACAGAGATGGGATTTCTCAGAAAAATTTTGAAAGTTCCCTGGACAGCTAAAAAGGCTAATGAGGAAATTCTCAAAGAGACCAACACAAAAAGGGAGCTCCTAAAAAAAAACATCAGAAAGAAACAATCAACATTTTTGAGGCACATCATGAGAAGAGGAAAGTTGGAACTCTTGGTTACAATTGGCAAAACAAAAGGAAAAGGAGATCGCGGACGACAAAGAGAGAAAATACTGGATAGCTTGGTGTCATGGGATGGAAAACAGTCAACAACAGAACTGATACGATGCATGGTAGATAGAAGATTGTGGAGGGACATGATCGCCAGCGCCAACCGGTATGGCACATGATGATGATGAATGAGTAAGTAAAAAAAATGTATAGTGCCCCATCACGCCAAGTAGCGTATAGGGAATATGGTGTTTATGACCATAATTTTTGAAAACCTTCGGCACATGATTTTTGGGGTGATGTGGGCGGTTTACGCCAATGCTGCTTACTTTCCCAGAAACAAAAATCAGGTACCCATTTAAGGCTGTGTGAAGAGTTTGAGGGTGGGTTTAATTTATCCCAGCGGACTGATAATCTCCATCACACAACTCAATGGTGATTATATCCCATTTCAACATGTTTTCCAGTATGAAACGAGTCGGCACAAAATAGAAAGTGCACAGAAGATGGCTTTCGATGGCATAGAAAATACCTCTACTAGACGTACAATCTTACATATATCAGGGCAGTAACATGATAAAGAGGGAGGAACAGAAAATAATACAAAATTAATGATATCAAAAGCCAGAGGAGTTTTTGTTGCACAAGGAAACATACAGAAGTACAAAGAAATTAGGTTGAATGCAAAAAATAAAAATTTTCAACTCCAATGTTAAGTCAGTCCTATTATATGACTGTGAAAACAACAGAACAACACAATTGACAATAATGAAGATACAGACTCTCATTAATGGATGCTTACGCAGAGTAAAAGGATGGAAATGGCAGGACAAAATCACTAACATAGAATTATGGAAATGTACCAGTCAAATACCAGTGGATAAAGAGATATAGCGAAAACGATGGCGCTGGATAGGACACACACACTGCGGAAGCCAATTGAGAGTATTACACAACAGGCCCTTTTTTGGAATTCCCAGGGGAAGAGACAAAGAGGAAGACCAAGAAATTCTTGGAGAAGACAGATAGAAGCAGAGATGAAGATGATGGGGAAGAGATTGAATGATCTTAAAAGAATGACAGGAAACAGAACGGTTTGGAAAGTGTTTGTTGAAGACCTATGCTCCACATGGAGCTGAAAGGAAGAAGAAGAAGAACAGAAGATGGTTTAAGCTCAGATGCATGAACTCTGTACCAACATCTTGAGACCAGCCTCTTTAGCCGTCTCTTATGACATGCGTGGCAGGTGACTGAAGTTCAGTTCTTTTCTTTCCTGACAATGGTTCGAGGCTCAGTAGCCACACGTACGAAGGGTGAAATCTTCCAGAAAACTCTACTCAATGAGAATATCGAAAACTGCCAGATGAGTGTAAACAGAAAGCAAAAGACCGCAAATTATATCTCCATTCAAAGTTTTTTTTTCGTTCGCCAGCTTTTACCTCTGACGAAGTCCCTAGAGACTAGGAACTGAATTTTGCGTGTTAATATATTATTCCCTGGCAGCCGTTTGCACTGGGGTCCCCCGCCGCACAGGCAGATAACTTCGACTTCGGAGGTACTCATATTTTTTTTCGTCGCTGAGTAATTGACTTTTCATGCCGAGCCTCGCTGCTGAGACCAGAGGTGGTTGCCGCAGAGAGAAACTATAAATAAAAATCCCAACCGGTGTAGCCGGGATTTGAACCCACAACCTCTCTGTTTCGAGGCCGGATCTTGCCTCGAGACCAACCATTCCCCCCTTGAAAGGTAAACGAGGAAGGAAAGAGGAAGAAGAAGAAGAAGATGAGTAATAACTCAAATTTTGTTTCTTATCTCACGTGAATCTTCGCTTAGCAAAGGGTTTAGATGTGATCCCTGGCCCATAAATGATGAAGTCATCCGGAACGGATTGTTGTACGGCAACATCAGCAAAGACATGGGGGTTGCCAGACAAAAAAAGTTCAACGATTCTCCCAAGGCATCTCTGTATAGTGTATATCAATATTGACATCACTCTTTTGGAAACTCTTACGCAGAACTGCCTACTATGACACAGTATCATTAAAATATAATTCCACCACACAGAGAAATATCGAAATGATGCTGCAAGAAGAAAAAGCGCCGCAACATGAAATAAAATAAACATCAGCATCCATATATCGGGTGGAATCTGATCATACATGTCCTATATTTAGCAACTTATTCTCCGCAGCAAATGGGACTTTACATCTTCCGGTGGCCACTTAAGAAAGATCCAATCAAAAAGCTTGAATCTATTATCCTCGTCGATTGCTAGCCAATAATATTCATTAATTTAATCTGTAGAAGTCGTTTCACATGAATACAAAAAATGTTCATATATTTTACAGTCTTAACATGTTTTTTTGTTTGTTTGAAAACACATGCGGACAAGCAAGTCTTACAGGGAGAACAAAAAATAATAAAAAGGCGTTTTAAAAAGCTTTAAACATCCCCGCGTCTTTAAAAAAAAAAAAGATGTATAGACAGACCATTTATCCAACACTAGAATTAAAGGATCGTGCTTTCTTGTTCCTTTCTACGTCACTGCTTCCACAACAGGGAACTCTGAAAGACGAGGGGAAATAAATATCGGATATAAACATAGACTGGGTAGGGTATTTTAGGCAGGTGATCTTTTCTTGCTAACACCGGACAATCCTGGATTGGCTAGGAGAAGAAAGTAGAGTGGTGATTGAGTAGAGATGTTAGGGAGAACCTAGTGTGATACTAATGGTGGGTGTTTGTAATGATTTTGTGGGAGACTATTATTAGCACAGTCCAATGTTACTTTTTTCTTTCTCTTATTCACGTTCTTATCACCAAGCTTGTTCAATCTATACACTAAGCAAATCTTTAAAAACATCATAGAGATGCCAGGCCTACAAATTAATGGAAAGATAATCAATAACCTAAGATATGCTGACGATACTGTACTACTAGCAGAAAATCCTAAAGACCTACAACAATTACTTAATGAAATAAACATGATAAGCAAAAAATATGGACTAGATATGAATATCAAAAAGACTAAAACTATGATCATAGACAAAGAAAATACTCAAAGCCCAAAAGTGGATATCAAAATTGAAGGAATAGACCTTGAGACAGTTCAGAACTATAACTACCTTGGACATACTGTAACCAGTGATGGAAAATGTACAACTGAAATAAACAAAAGAATAGGAATGGCAAAACGTAATTTTAATGTCATGAAGGACATACTAACATCAAAACAAATAACACCAGAGCTAAAACTAAGAATAGCAAAATGTTACATCTTCTCAATATTCCTATATGGTGCTGAAACATGGACATTAGACAAGAAAACAGAACAGAGAATTGAAGCCTTTGAAATGTGGATATATAGAAGAATAGGTAGAATTGGATGGAAGGAAAAGAAAACAAACGACGAAGTCTTCAAACAACTAAAAATGAAAAGAGAACTACTAAGCACAATTCAAACAAGACAAATGCGATTCTTAGGCCATGTTAAAAGACAACAGCCTACTGAATGTAATCCTGGAGGGGAAAATACAAGGTAAAAGAGGCAGAGGCAGACCAAGATTAACATGGACGAGTAACATCAAAAGATGGACAAATCAACCGATGACAACCTGCACCATCAAAGCAAGAGATAGAGCAGAATGGCGTTCCATGGTAGCCAACCTTCGTTGCGGAGACGGCACTCAATGATGATGATGATGATGATGATGATGATGATGATGATGATGATGATGATGATGATTCACGTTCAGTATTTATTCTGTAATATAAGAGAAAGTAATGAAACCCGACACGTCGTCACGTCACATGGCGTAGGAGGGGAAAATTGTGTTAGTAGCTATTTTTTGTAAAACACCGTCGGCACATTATTATTTAGATAATATGGTCAGCATTACGCCAGTGCTGTCCTAAATAATTTTAGGCTGGGTGAACCTGGAAGACGTCGATTAGGTTCTACTAGTGCATTTCACTATTGAATTCCCTACCATGACTCTTTTTGTAATGGTGACAAGTTAGGGAGAAGGTAGATAGATGTGTACATAGATAGACAATCGGAGAGACAAGAAGATTGGAGGGTGGATGGATAGATGGATGGATTGGATGCAGGCAGACAGAGATATGTATGTAGACAGACACTCAGAGAGACAAGAAGATGGGTGAGTGGATGGATAGATGGATGGTTGGATGCAGGGAGACAGATATGTACTTAGTCAGACAGACAGACAATCAGAGAGACAAGAAGATGCATGGGTGGGTAGGTGGGTGGGAGGGTGGATGGATTGATGGTTGGATAGATGATTGGATGGATGGGTGGATGGATTGATGGATTGATGGTTGGATAGATGATTGGATGGATGGATGGATGAATGGGTGAATGGATGCAGGCAGACAGAGATATGCATGTAGACAAACAGACAAGCAGAGAGACAAGAAGATGAATGAGCGGGTGTATGGGTATGGTGGAGGAACTGATGGATGGATGGGGAGTAGGTGGGTGTATGCAGGCAGGCAGACAGACAAATCGAAAGATCGACAGACAGACAGTTAGATAAATAGAAAGATAGATAGACAGACAGACAGACAGACAGACAGACAGACAGACAGACAGACAGACCGACCGACCGATCGACCGACCGACAGACAGACAGGCAGGCAGGCAGGCAGGCAGACAGACAAATCGACAGACAGACAGTTAGATAGATATATAGATAGATAGACAGATAGACAGACAGACAGACAGACAGACAGACAGGCAGCAGGTAGGCAGGCAGGCAGGCAGGCAGGCAGGCATGCAGGCATGCAGGCAGGCAGATAGATATATAAATAAATAAATAAATAAATAGATAGATAGATAGATAGATAGATAGATAGATAGATAGATAGATAGATAGATAGATAGATAGATAGATAGATAGATAGATAGATAGATAGATAGATAAGAGGTAGAGTTTAATCCTGATCAACGGCTTCCGAGTTCACCCAGCCTTAAATGAGAACCGGATTTTCTTCTGGAAAAGTAAAGCGGCACGGGCGTAATACTGACCACATTACCCCACAGATGATGTGCCGGTCTATACAAATGATGGTCACTAACACCATATTCTATATACGCCACCTGACGTGACGGGGTTCTTTACTTTTTCTTTTTTGTTCTCTTAAACTATTTTGTGTTTTGTTAATCCGTGTTGCCTTCAATCTCTTTTGCCTCAATCTTTTCCTGTTGTCACAATACCGTCGAGCTGCTCTTCCCTTCTCCTAGGATGACCACAAAACCATTATCGCACGAAGGGACAGTCAAGAAACAATTATTTAAAGAATTGAACATAATAAAGCAGGTATGGATAAAACCAAATTAAGTAAGGTTAAAACTAAAATAGTAAACACGGGAGATAATACTCAAACACTACAGGCCAAAATCGGGATCATCATCATCATTGAGTGCCGTCTCCGCATCGAAATTTAACTACCATGGAGCGCCATTCCGGTCTGTTTCGTGCTTTGATAGTGCAGGTTATCACAGGCTGACTTGTCTATCTCATTATGTTACTTGTCTATGTAAGTCTTCATCTGCCTCTATTACCCCGTATTTTCCCTTCCAAGATTACTTTTTGTAGGCAGCTGTGTTTTTTTTAACATATTCCAAAATCCTTATTTGTCTTGTTTTAATTGCGTTTAGTTGTTCTCTTGTTTTAATTGCGTTTAGTTGTTCTCTTGTTTTAATTGCGTTTAGTTGTTCTCTTATTTTAATTGCGTTTAGTTGTTCTCTTGTTTTAATTGCGTTTAGTTGTTCTCTTGTTTTAATTGCGTTTAGTTGTTCTCTTGTTTTAATTGCGTTTAGTTGTTCTCTTGTTTTAATTGCGTTTAGTTGTTCTCTTGTTTTAATTGCGTTTAGTTGTTCTCTTGTTTTAATTGCGTTTAGTTGTTCTCTTATTTTAATTGCGTTTAGTTGTTCTCTTGTTTTAATTGCGTTTAGTTGTTCTCTTGTTTTAATTGCGTTTAGTTGTTCTCTTGTTTTAATTGCGTTTAGTTGTTCACTTGTTTTAATTGCGTTTAGTTGTTCTCTTGTTTTAATTGCGTTTAGTTGTTCTCTTGTTTTAATTGCGTTTAGTTGTTCTCGTTTTATTGTTAGTTGTTTTAGGAATTCACAACTTGTTTTTTTTTCTTTCCATCTAATTCTTCTTATTCTTCTATAAATCCACACTTTAAAAGCTTCGCTCTGTTATTAATAATTTGCGTCCTTTTTGCTGTGGCCTCTTTTAGATCGCCTTCGTTGCTCTTTAAGGTCCACCACAGCATGCTCACAATTATTTTGTAAACTCAATTTTTTTATAAAGAGTGAAAGGAGGTAAGAGAGGGAGAAGATGGGATAGAGAGAGGGTCGGGAGAGAGAGAGAGAGTGTGTGTGTGTATATATAAAGAGTGAAAGGAGGTAAGAGAGGGAGAAGATGGGATAGAGAGAGGGTCGGGAGAGAAAGTGTGTGTGTGTATATATAAAGAGTGAAAGGAGGTAAGAGAGGGAGAAGATGGGATAGAGAGAGGGTCGGGAGAGAGAGTGTGTGTGTGTATATATAAAGAGTGAAAGGAGGTAAGAGAGGGGAAGATGGGATAGAGAGAGGGTCGGGAGAGAAAGTGTGTGTGTGTATATATAAAGAGTGAAAGGAGGTAAGAGAGGGAGAAGATGGGATAGAGAGAGGGTCGGGAGAGAGAGTGTGTGTGTGTGGGGGGGGGAGATTGAGTGAGGGAGGGAGAGAAAGAGAGAAAAAAGAGAGAGGAAAAGAGAGACGATGGAGAGAGTGTGGTAAGAAATAAAGAAAATAAATGGAATAAGGAAGACAGAAAGAACGTGTCACTTATTTGTTGTCCCATTGTCGGGTATTCACGCCCACATGTCAACAAGAGAGATTCCACAGTTACTCAGGGTAACTAATATCTTTTTCTCTTATTTCCATTGACAGAAACGAGCTGCCTAATCCCTATCTTAATTATTGGAGTGCAGCCTTTGTTTTACCCTAATCTACATCACACATAATCCATTTTTGACAATAGAAACAAGAAAAAGAGTTCTTAAATGTTATGTAGAGCCAGTCTTAACATATGGATGCGAATCATGGACAATAGGACAACAGACAAGAAAATCAATGGAGTCTGTAGAAATGTGGTTTTACAGAAGAATGTTGAGAATACCAAGGACTGCTAAGAAGAGTAATGAAGATGTTCTGAGAGAGGTCAAAGTAAAACGAGAGCTAATTTCCAATATTAGGAAGAAACAACCATCATTTTTTGGCCATGTAATGAGAAGAGAACAACTGGAATATATTGTAACAACTGGAACAATTGAGGGACGAAGAGATAGAGGGAAGCAAAGAGAAAAAAATACCAGACAGCTTAAGAGAATGGCTTGGCAGAAGGTCAACAATAGAAATGATAAATAACTGTCGTGTCCGAAAGTTGTGAAGAGACATGATCACCTACGCCAGCAGGCCCGGTACTTGATTCTGATTATGATGCATATGTAAAAAAAAAAAGTAAAGACACCCCCGTCACGACAAGTGGCGTATCTATGGTGTTAGTGACCATCATTTTTATAGACCTTCAGCAGATTATTTTTGCGGTAATGCCGTCCATATTACGCCAGTGCCGCTTCTGTATATATGTGGCGTATATAATATATACACATGATTGATGTTAAATAAAAGCCTTATAGATCACAGCTACGATGGGCTGGACGTGTGATTTGCATGCATAAAACATGTTTAATAAAGAGTGACAAATGGATCTCTAGAAAAATAAACCATGCATTTTCCACTATAAAAGCATCTAAATTCCTAGAAAAAAAAAAAACACGTATTATCCTCGTAAACGCATCTACTTTCATAAAAAAAAGAATATTATTTCCCTGGATAAAATGCTAACAGAATTAAACATATTTTTTGATTTTTTTTTGCTGGATTATGTGAAAATAAATAAATCAATATTTCTGGGCAAAATATATTATCCAAGATAAAAATATTAACCTTTTTGGATTAAATATATTTTTTCCCTGGAATATAACGCGAATGATAAAATAAAGATGCACCATAGCAATGTTGATGTTATTCTACTTCTTCTTCTATCTCTTTAGCTCCCAGTGGAGCATAGGTCTTCAACAAACACTTTCCAAGTCGTTCTGTTTTTTTGCCATTCTTTTAAGATCATTCCATGTCTACTCCATCATCTTCATCTCTGCTTCCAAGAAAACAGAACAGAAAATTGAAGCCTTTGAAATGTCGATTTATATAAGAATAAGTAGAATTGGGTGGAAAGAAAAGAAAACAAACGATGAAGAAACAACTGAAAATAAAAAGAGAACTACTAAACACAATTAAGACAAGACAAATGAAATTTTTGGGGCATGTTAAAAGACACAACAGAAAACTAAAAGTAATATTGGAAGGGAAAATAGAAGGTAAAAGAGGCAGAAGCAGACCAAGACTAACATAGACGAGTAACATCAAAAGATGGACAAGTCAACCTATGACAAATTTGTACCATCAAAGCAAGAGACAGAGTGTAATGGAGCTCCATGGTAGCCAACCTTTGATGCGTATTCGGCACTCAATGATGATGATGATAGATATTTTAACTTGATAATAGCAGAAATGGGAGATCTGGCTAGAGATAGAGTCCATTTCAGACTTGAGGTGGTGAATACAACGTTCTGTGGGGCGATCTAGATACAGTTAGAGATTCTTTCACGTCGGCTGTGATGAGAACAACGATCTGTAAAGGACACGCAAACCTATGATGATGATGATATATATATATATATATATATATATATATATATATATATATATATATATATATATATATATATATATATATATATATATATATATATATATGCATATCTGCTAAAGATAATATATTCCTCGATACGGGCCGCAATCCATGACATCCGTTTTTTTTTTCTTTCTTGGAATCAGATTGTGGTGGACAATCATGATGTAAACGTTGACCTTGTGAAGGTGGGTTTATGGTAGCAAAGAAACATTGAACATGAGAACAGAAGAAGTAGGAGATCTGGCTAGAGAAGGAGATTCTTCAAGGCGGGCTGTGGGAGATCTGGCTAGAGAAAGAGATTCTTCAAGGCAGGCTGTGGGAGATCTGGCTAGAGAAAGAGATTCTTCAAGGCAGGCTGTGGTGAATGCACGGTTCTGTGGGAGATCTGGCTATAGAAAGAGATTCTTCAAGACGGACTGTGGGAGATCTGGCTAGAGAAAGAGATTCTTCAAGGCAGGCTGTGGTGAATGCACGGTTCTGTGGGAGATCTGGCTATAGAAAGAGATTCTTCAAGGCGGGCTGTGGTAAATGTAGCGTTCTGTATGGACAGGCAACATTACTGTGACTGAAAGAAGTTTTTAGAGTTCTCCTCACCATCATCATCATCATCATCATCCTCATCATCATCATCATTGAGTGCCGTATCCACATCAAAGGTTGACTACAATCGGGCGCCATTTTAGTCTCAATTTAGTCTCTTTAAATCTCTTATTTTAACGATGCGTGTTGTCTCAGATTCACATGTCCACCGTTTGATGTTATCATTCCACTTTATTCCTGCCTACCTCTGGCTCGGCTATATTGTACATTCCATTCCAAGATGAGTTTTGTAGAGTATTATGTCTCTTCACAAAAAAAATAACCGTCTTTTCCGACATGTGTTAAGTAGTCCTCACCCGACTGTATTACCGACGTTCGGACAACCAGTGTTCGATCCCCGCTGGGAGCAGTGTGAGTTGTACTCGTGGCTGAATAAAAAAAAAAATACCCCCACGGTCGACCCAGCCACTGGCAGAAATGGGTACCAGGGTAGTACTCTTGGAAGGTGAAGAATGTCGCCTCGCATCGTGAGTTTTGAAGCGACACTATCCAGAAGTCTCCGAACACTTCTATATAGGCGGCGAAGCACATATGGGTGGAAACTCGCGAGCTAAGACGCCGGTTCAAGCCTCGTACTTTACCTCTACCAGTTTCTATTTTTCATTTTCAACTGATATAAAACTTCCTTGTTTGCCTTCTTTTCCTCCCACCTAATTCTCACCATTTTTCTTTAGCTCCACATTTCAATTTCCCCTACTGCGCGCGAAAACCATCTCTTCAGCGACTTCGTTAAGCCAATCTAAAAAAAAATGTTGCAATACAACATAACAAATGATATCCATCGTCTTATCTTTTAATTACAAAAAGATTAAATGAAAAGTTTGTTGCTAATTCTACTTTCTTTTTGAAACCACTGTTAAGAAATAAAGATGGTTTGAACTAAATGCCTTCCATAGGAAAATGATAATCAATCAAACGCTGGAGAAATTGGTGGAGATAACCCAGTCAGCGTTTCTTCAAATCAATCACGATTTTCTACAGCAAGAAATGAAACAACCTTTTCATGTTCGAAAAGATAATTCAATGTCAGATTATTTTTTTTTATCAAAATCGGAAATAAGATTCGTTATCAGCAGTGATAACCGGCTGCGATAACACACGCTGGAGCCTGACTGGCTACATGTTCGAAGAGATTTATTGACAATAATATAAGCTAACGTAACTAATGAGTTAATGAAACTGACCGAAGTCATAGTCAACTGTTTGTGCAGGAGTGGAAGAGAAATATTTGCCAGAGTACGGGCGATCTGTATATAAGTTAACTGAGTAAAGTTGAGGTTGTGGCTAGGCTACGGGCAATCTGTGAATATATTAATTGAACAAAGTGGGGACTTGCCATAATATCGGTCAGTCAGTGAATAAATTAATTGAACAAAGTGGGGACTGTTGCCATACTAAGGTCAGTCAGTGAATAAATTAATTGAACAAAGTGGGGACTGTTGCCATAATAAGGTCAGTCAGTTGATAAATTAATTGAACAAAGTGGGGACTGTTGCCATAATAAGGTCAGTCAGTGAATAAATTAATTGAACAAAGTGGGGAATGTTGCCATACTAAGGTCAGTCAGTTGATAAATTAATTGAACAAAGTGGGGACTGTTGCCATACTAAGGTCAGTCAGTGGATAAATTAATTGAACAAAGTGGGGACTGTTGCCAGACTAAGGTCAGTCAGTGGATAAATTAATTGAACAAAGTGGGGACTGTTGCCATAATAAGGTCAGTCAGTGGATAAATTAATTGAACAAAGTGGGGACTGTTGCCATACTTAGGTCAGTCAGTGAATAAATTAATTGAACAAAGTGGGGACTGTTGCCATAATAAGGTCAGTCAGTGGATAAATTAATTGAACAAAGTGGGGACTGTTGCCATACTAAGGTCAGTCAGTGAATAAATTAATTGAACAAAGTGGGGAATGTTGCCATACTAAGGTCAGTCAGTTGATAAATTAATTGAACAAAGTGGGGACTGTTGCCATAATAAGGTCAGTCAGTGAATAAATTAATTGAACAAAGTGGGGAATGTTGCCATACTAAGGTCAGTCAGTTGATAAATTAATTGAACAAAGTGGGGACTGTTGCCATAATAAGGTCAGTCAGTGAATAAATTAATTGAACAAAGTGGGGACTGTTGCCATACTAAGGTCAGTCAGTTGATAAATTAATTGAACAAAGTGGGGACTGTTGCCATACTAAGGTCAGTCAGTGGATAAATTAATTGAACAAAGTGGGGACTGTTGCCATACTAAGGTCAGTCAGTGGATAAATTAATTGAACAAAGTGGGGACTGTTGCCAGACTAAGGTCAGTCAGTTAATAAATTAATTGAACAAAGTGAGGACTGTTGCCATACTAAGGTCAGTCAGTTGATAAATTAATTGAACAAAGTGGGGACTGTTGCCATACTAAGGTCAGTCAGTTGATAAATTAATTGAACAAAGTGGGGACTGTTGCCATACTAAGGTCAGTCAGTGGATAAATTAATTGAACAAAGTGGGGACTGTTACAATACTAAGGTCAGTCAGTGGATAAATTAATTGAACAAAGTGGGGACTGTTGCCAGACTAAGGTCAGTCAGTTGATAAATTAATTGAACAAAGTGGGGACTGTTGCCAGACTAAAGGCAGTCAGTTAATAAATTAATTGAACAAAGTGGGGACTGTTGCCATACTAAGGTCAGTCAGAGGATAAATTAATTGAACAAAGTGAGGACTGTTGCCATACTAAGGTCAGTCAGTTGATAAATTAATTGAACAAAGTGGGGACTGTTGCCATACTAAGGTCAGTCAGTTGATAAATTAATTGAACAAAGTGGGGACTGTTGCCATAATAAGGTCAGTCAGTGGATAAATTAATTGAACAAAGTGGGGACTGTTGCCATACTAAGGTCAGTCAGTGGATAAATTAATTGAACAAAGTGGGGACTGTTGCCATAATAAGGTCAGTCAGTGGATAAATTAATTGAACAAAGTGGGGACTGTTGCCATAATAAGGTCAGTCAGTGAATAAATTAATTGAACAAAGTGGGGACTGTTGCCATACTAAGGTCAGTCAGTTGATAAATTAATTGAACAAAGTGGGGACTGTTGCCATACTAAGGTCAGTCAGTGGATAAATTAATTGAACAAAGTGGGGACTGTTGCCATACTAAGGTCAGTCAGTGGATAAATTAATTGAACAAAGTGGGGACTGTTGCCAGACTAAGGTCAGTCAGTTAATAAATTAATTGAACAAAGTGAGGACTGTTGCCATACTAAGGTCAGTCAGTTGATAAATTAATTGAACAAAGTGGGGACTGTTGCCATACTAAGGTCAGTCAGTTGATAAATTAATTGAACAAAGTGGGGACTGTTGCCATAATAAGGTCAGTCAGTGGATAAATTAATTGAACAAAGTGGGGACTGTTGCCATACTAAGGTCAGTCAGTGGATAAATTAATTGAACAAAGTGGGGACTGTTGCCAGACTAAGGTCAGTCAGAGGATAAATTAATTGAACAAAGTGGGGACTGTTGCCATACTAAGGTCAGTCAGTGGATAAATTAATTGAACAAAGTGGGGACTGTTGCCATACTAAGGTCAGTCAGTGGATAAATTAATTGAACAAAGTGGGGACTGTTGCCAGACTAAGGTCAGTCAGTGGATAAATTAATTGAACAAAGTGGGGACTGTTGCCATACTAAGGTCAGTCAGTGGATAAATTAATTGAACAAAGTGGGGACTGTTGCCATACTAAGGTCAGTCAGTGGATAAATTAATTGAACAAAGTGGGGACTGTTGCCAGACTAAAGGCAATCTATCAATATGAGCACATTGGAGATTGCTTGTTCTTACCCTTAGACTACCTCGCTGTATGTTGATTACATCTGCTTGATGATATGGGGTGGGATTATGAGTTGAAATTGAAAGCAAACCCTTAACAAATCTCAGGCTATATGTTAGCATAGAGCCAATTCTAAATTATGGATGTGAATCAAGGACAAGAACGCTTGAATTTCTGTTCTGTTCAAACTAGACAGAGAAATTGACATGAGAATACAAAAAGCAAATGCTGTCACATACCAGCTTTCACCATTATTAAGACATCCAAACATTTCTATGCCAGCTAAACAACAAATGATAAATAGCATCTTCATACCAACTTTGTGCTATGAAAGTCAAACATGGACCCTTTCTAAATCCCATTTAAGAAAGATCAATACATGTGAGATGCGATGCTTGAGAAAAGTAACAAACAACACAAGAAGAGATAGAATACCAAATGAAACCATAAGAAAAATGGTAGGAACAAAACCCTGCCAAGAATATATAGAACAACAACAACTTAAATGGTTCGGCCACCTGGTCAGAATGAATCCTCACCAATCACCATCAAGGGCGTTTTTCTCGAGAATGCATGGAAAAAGACCAAGAGGAAGACCCAGAAGAAGATGGATAGATGCAGTGACAGAGACATGTAACAACAAAGGAAAATCACTAATTCAGACAATTCGAGCAGCACAAGAACGACAAATGATATAAATCACGACACCTTTTAGGTATCAGTGAAAGAGAAAAGAAGAAGAAGAAGAATCAAGGACAGTAGACAAACAAGTCAAAAGACGATTAGAGGCCACAAAGATAGGATTTCTCAGAAGAATGTTGAGAGTTCCTCGGACAGTTAAAAAGACCAATTTTCAAATTCTCACAAGAGGCCAACACAAAAAGGAAACTTTTACGAAACATAGAAAGAAACAATCAACATTTTTCGGGCAACTCACGAGAGAAAGAATGTTAAAATACTTGGTTACAGCTGGCAGAATACACGGAAAGAGGGATCGCGGACGACAAAGAAAGAAGATACTGGATAGTTCAGTGTCATAGATCGGAAAAGTCAACAATAGAATTGATACGACGCACCGCAGATACAAAATTGTGGAAAGACATGATCGCCTGCGCCAACCGGTATGGCACATGATGATATATGGGCACGTCAGGAAGAATGGCGCAAATACTGGATATCTGAAATAAAAGTTTAACAGCGCCAAAGTAATGTATGATGATTTTAGTAAGAGAGTTGAGTTAGAATAGGAAAGACGTGAATGATGGTTTACTGAGATAGATTGCCAGAATAATGTATGATTTCAGTTGGATAGTTGAGGTAGAATGCTAAAGTAATGTATGATTTCAGTTGGATAGTTGGGTAGAATGCTAAATTAATATATGATTTCAGTTGGATAGTTGGGTAGAATGCTAAAGTAATGAATGATTTCAGTTCGATAGTTGGGGTAGAATGCTAACGTAATGTGTGATTTCAGTTAGATAGTTGGGTAGAATGCTAAAGTAATGTATGATTTCCGTAGGATAGTTGGGGTAGAATGCTAAAGTAATGTATGATTTCCGTAGGATAGTTGGGGTAGAATGCTAAAGTAATGTATGATTTCCGTAGGATAGTTGGGGTAGAATGCTAAAGTAATGTATGATTTCAGTAGGACAGATGAGGTAGAATGCTAAAGTAATGTATGATTTCAGTAGGATAGTTGGGGTAGAATGCTAAAGTAATGTATGATTTCAGTAGGATAGTTGAGGTAGAATGCTAAAGTAATGTATGATTTCAGTTCGATAGTTGGGGTAGAATGCTAAAGTAATGTATGATTTCAGTTGGATAGTTGAGGTAGAATGCTAACGTAATGTATGATTTCAGTTGGATAGTTGGGTAGAATGCTAAAGTAATGTATGATTTCAGTTGGATAGTTGGGTAGAATGCTAAAGTAATGTATGATTTCAGTAGGATAGTTGAGGTAGAATGCTAAAGTAATGTATGATTTCAGTAGGATAGTTGGGGTAGAATGCTAAAGTAATGTATGATTTCAGTTGGATAGTTGGGGTAGAATGCTAAAGTAATGTATGATTTCAGTTGGATAGTTGAGGTAGAATGCTAAAGTAATGTATGATTTCAGTAGGATATTTAGGGTAGAATGCTAAAGTAATGTATGATTTCCGTAGGATAGTTGGAGTAGAATGCTAAACTAATGTATGATTTCAGTAGGATAGTTGAGGTAGAATGCTAAAGTAATGTATGATTTCCGTAGGATAGTTGGGGTAGAATGCTAAAGTAATGTATGATTTCAGTAGGATAGTTGAGGTAGAATGCTAAAGTAATGTATGATTTCAGTTCGATAGTTGGGGTAGAATGCTAAAGTAATCTATGATTTCAGTTGAATAGTTGAGGTAGAATGCTAAAGTAATGTATGATTTCAGTTGGATAGTTGGGTAGAATGCTAAAGTAATGTATGATTTCAGTTGGATAGTTGGGTAGAATGCTAAAGTAATGTATGATTTCAGTTCGATAGTTGAGGTAGAATGCTAAAATAATGTTGAATTCAGTTGGATAGTTGGGGTAGAATGCTAAAGTAATGTATGATTTCAGTTGGATAGTTGAGGTAGAATGCTAAAGTAATGTATGATTTCAGTAGGATAGTTGAGGTAGAATGCTAAAGTAATGTATGATTTCAGTAGGATAGTTGAGGTAGAATGGTAAAGTAATGTATGATTTCAGTAGGATAGTTGAGGTAGAATGCTAAAGTAATGTATGATTTCAGTTGGACATTTGAGGTAGAATGCCTAAATAATGTATTATTTCAGTAGGATCGTTGGGGTAGAATGCTAAAGTAATGTATGATTTCAGTTGGACATTTGAGGTAGAATGCCTAAATAATGTATTATTTCAGTAGGATCGTTGGGGTAGAATGCTAAAGTAATGTATGATTTCAGTAGGATAGTTGAGGTAGAATGCCTAAATAATGTATTATTTCAGTTGGATAGTTGAGGTAGAATGCCTAAATAATGTATGATTTCAGTAGGATAGTTGAGGTAGAATGCCTAAATAATGTATTATTTCAGTTGGATAGTTGAGGTAGAATGCTAAAGCAATGTATGATTTCAGTTGGATAGTTGAGGTAGAATGCCTAAATAATGTATTATTTCAGTAGGATCGTTGGGGTAGATTGCCAAAGTAAGTAAGAAGTAGAAGGTATGGATAAGAATAACAATTAGAAAGAAGCAACACAAAGTGGATAGAAGTGAGGAGAGAAGAACCAGACATAAGACTCGAAAGCATGGGAACAATAAGAATAAGAAAAAAATAAACAGAAGAAGAGGAAGAAGAAAGGGAAAGAACCTGCATTTTGTTATACGATTTCTTCTAGTCCAGCCCACTCTTAATTTGTTAACAGACGTAGTTATTCCTTATGAGTCTTTACGTTCTTACCGCTTCATCTTACTACTTCCATCGATTACTGCATCGCTCCTTTACTTTCCACATTTTGTTCTCAAACATTATTATTTCCTCTATGTCTTGCCATTTAATTTAACAAAAGAAAGCTAATGTGCAGATAATCCATTATTTGGACTGGACCTGCAGTGTTGTTTCGTGACGTTAATGTTACAGCCCCAGCAGAAATACTAACAATTGTAACTAAGGTGTACCTAAATGTGACCAAAAAAAGATTTACAGTAACTGTCTTAACAGCATGGGTACCAATTACATAGTAGTAGGCTTCACTCGGGTCAAGAACGGCACATAGGGCAGAAGTGATGACTCTCAATGCTTGGCTCTCGGGTCTTGTACGTCTTGTTTTATTTGTAGCCCGTTGTTTAACAACAATAACATCAGATGGAAGGTGAACCACAGAAATAAAAAGTAGAATAGTTCAGGCCAAGATTGTATTTTAGAAAATGAAAAACGTCTTATGCAACAAATCTATGTCAATAAAAGTGAGAAAGAAAGTTCATCCTTGAGTTATGAGTTATTGAGTTATTGAGGTAATGAGTTATTGAGTTATTGAGTTATTGAGGTATTGAGTTATTTGCGAGTCATCATCATTGCACTCCGAACATGTCTATAGGTGCTCAGATCCCCTCCTCAGCAATTCCCTCAGTGTCCAGCGACTGACGACTCCAGTTCTATGTTGCTTGATAAGTCTTCTTACACGGCCACTAAGTTTCTCATTTCTGGCTGTGCCCATCTTAACTCCCATTTCCATCATCCGAAGAAGTGACGTAGATCTGTGTTTGTCGAAGTCCTGTGCTCTTCCCACATCTCGGAGGGCATTGATGATGTCCGCCCGATCCATTGGTAAATGGATCATCCTGCTCTATGGAAACGAATCATGAACAGTAGACAAAGAAATGAAAAGACGATTAGAGGCTACAGAGATGGGATTTTTCAGAAGAATGTTACAAGTTCCATGGACAGCTAAAAAGACCAATGAGGAAGTTCTCAAAGTGGCCAACACAATAAGGTAGCTCCTAAAAAAACATCAGGAACAAAAAAAACAATCAATATTTTTCGAGCACATCATGAGAAAAGGAAAATCAAAATACTTGGTTACAACTGGCAAAATTAGACGGAAAACAGATCGTGGATGACAAAGTAGGAAGATACTAGATAGTTTGGTGTCGTGACATGGAAAATAGTCAACAACAGAATTGATACGATGTCTCCATTTGATGCTATAGCGAGGCGTGTCATAATATCGGATGTTATGTCTCCATTTAATGCTATAGCGTTGCATGTCATGATTTTTGATGTTATGTCTCCACTTAATGCTAGAGCGATGCGTGTCATGATTTCTGATGTTTTGTCCCCATTTGATGCTATAGTGGTGCGTGTAATGATATCGGACGTTATGTCTCCATATATGGACACTTTCCTGCCGAGGGAGGTAACATAACATTTGTAACTTTTCGTAAAACTCAATGTACGTGTAAAATATTTTGGTAGAATAATGCTTCTTAAAAAAAAACATTCACCAGCAATGGTACTATGTATCGAAAAGACAGTTTTTTTTTTTAAATATCCAATTTTTGTAAGAACAAAATTTTTACATTTTACGATATAGAACCCTCTCATCACTGTAAATGTAAAGTACAAGAAACATGTATAATGATATCTTCCAGGACAAATACAAATAAGTAAATCAACTAATGTCATCATCATCAAGTACCGGGCCTGCTGGCGTAGGTGATCATGTCTCTCCACAACTTTCGATCTCGATAGTTAATTACCATTTCTGTTGTTGGCTTTCTGCCAAGCCATTCTCTTAAGCTGCCTGGTATTTTTTTCTCTTTGCTTCCCTCTATCTCTTCGTCCCTCAATTTTTCCAAAAAAAAGGAAAAAATGAAAGAACGTTTTGACCAAGGTCTTCAATTTTGCTTATCGACCCAGCATGTGGTCAGTATCACGCAAGGACGCCCTATTATCCCAGAGAAATATCTGGTGCCTAATTTCGGAGGCTAGGTGACCACCGAAGCAGAGTCGATCAAATGCAAAATGGCTATATCTGGGAATTGAACCTGGTGAAAAAATCATGTACCCATTTAAGGTTGCGTGAACCCGGAACCCGTCGGTTGGGATCGAACCCTGGCCCTTGTCCTTTGTAGTCCAGTTCACTAACTACTGAAACATCTAAAGGTTGACAGATACATTTATAACAAACTGCACCATTAAGACAAGAGACAGAGAAAAATGGCTCTCCATGGTGGCCAACCTTCGGTGTGGAAACGACACCCAATGAGCGGATGATAATTTTTCTGTGAAAAAAAGCGGCACGGGCGTAATACTGACCACAATACTTCAAAATCATGTCCAAAAGGTCTACACAAAATATTAGCACTCATAACATTTCTGATACGCTACGTGGAGTGACGGTGGTTTCTCGGTTCTTCGTTCTTCATGGAAACGGATGGCCTGGTTGGTCTCGAGGCAAGACACCTGTCTCGGTGGAAAATTGGATTAACGCGCAAAATTCAGTTCCTAGTCTCTAGGGACTTCGTCAGAGGTAAATGCTGGCGACCGAAGGGGAAAACAAAGAAAAAGACACACGATGATGATATCTCTGCTAACAATTGTGTTGAAATTGCTGTTTCAAATGCCCTATTGGCACTGACTAAGAGAAATAGTATAGAAGTAAACGTGAACAAATTGAAGTGTCATTAGTCGTTCAGGACAATGCTGTATACAGGGATTACGTATGAATAGCCAAACTGTGAGTGTCAGAAGAATTAGTCGATCAGTTTAATGTATTTAACACGGAAGGCGTATGAATAGCCAACTAGAAGTAACGAAAAACACAATATAAGACCAGACGGTACAAACATGGGACAGCCCATTAAGTAAAGGGACTGGACAGATTGATAAGAGAATAATGGGAGATGGGATTGTATACTGGGAGTCAGGATTGTCAATGTGAGGGTTAAATGGTGTGTGATTGGTATCTGTTTTTGTATTGCTGGGTTGTGCTGAAGAGGGGTTAAAGCAAAGAAATGCAAATGAATGCATAAAAATTCGAAGCTGAAGTAAAGCTGAATGTGAGGGAGAATTGAAAAAAAAATAGAAAAAATGGTATGGTAAAAGCTTTACGTAAGTGATAGACGACACGAATTTGAATGACGTTTCGGCTCAATAGGCCTTCAGCAGGAACAAACAAACAACACGCACACACAGATATGTAAGTAAATAAAACTAATCCTGCATAGCTAACTAGTACTGAAACATCAAAAACAAAATAATCCAAACTGGTTTAAGAAAGGGCTAAATTCTTCCCTGTGTCGTGGACCGTGGTCAGAATGGGAAAGAGATAGTCACACGGGTGTAGCTGTAATTATACACTGCTGGTCAAGACCGTGTGAAGGGTTCTAAAAATATGCGAGTGGGGGCAACGCTGTCTATGTGACCTCGACTGTAAAGACTGTAAATGTCTAAAAGTATCTAAGGTCCCACAAATACACGTATACACACACTAACACAGATGCGTTTATATATATATATATATATCATCATCATCAAGTACCGGGCCTGCTGGCGTAGGTAATCATGTCTCTCCACAACTTTCGATCTCGGCAATTATTTATCATTTCTGTTGTTGACCTTCTGCCAAGCCATTCTCTTAAGCTGACTGTTATTTTTTTCTATTTGCTTCCCTCTATCTCTTCGTCCCTCAATTTTTTCAGTTGTTACAATATATTGCCGTTGTTATATTCTCATTACATGGTAAAAAACGATGATTGTTTCTTCCTAATATTGGAAATTAGCTCTCTTTTTGCTTTGGCCTCTCTCAGAACATCTTCATTACTCTTCTTAGCTGTCCTTGGTACTCTCAACATTCTTCTGTAAAACCACATTTCTACAGACCAGTGATTTTCTTGTCTGTTGTCCTATTGTCCAAGATTTGCATCCTTATGTTAAGACTGGCTCTACGTAACATTTAAGAACTCGTTTTCTAGTTTCTATTGTCAAAAATGGATTGCATAGTATCTTCCTCATTTTTTGGAAAGCTGCTTTTGCCTGAGAAATTCTGCATCTCACCTCTTTTGTACATCTTCCGTCTGAGGTTAACAAAGTTCCCAAATATTTAAATTCATTTACCTGTTTTAATATTGTTCCACTTGTCTTTATTTTGTACTGAGGTGATGTCTTTTTCTTTGTTGTTACCATAACCTCTATCTTTCTGCTATTAAGGCTGAGTCCTTTATTTTTGCTTTCTTTCACTATAATGTCCAACATTTCTTGTAACTCATTTTCACTCTTAGCGATTAAGACTGTATCACCAGCATACCTTAAATTATTTATGTTATGACCTCTAATTGTTATTCCAGGCATGCCCCTTATAGATCTGAAAATAATCTCTGGCAAGATGCCGGTCATCGGCACATTCATCGAGGCAAGATGCCGGTCTCGAGACAGAGAGGTGATGAGTTTAAATCCCTACTACAGCAGTTGGGATTTTTTATTTATGGTTTCTCTCTGCGGCAACCACCCCTGGTCTCAGCAGCGAGGTCCGACTTGAAACGTCAGTTACTCATCGACGGACAAAAATATGAGAACCTTCGAAGTCAAAGTTATCTGCCTCTACAACGAGGGACACCTTAACAGAAGGCTGCCGAGAAAAAAACAGATTAACACGCAAAATTCAGTTCCTAGCCTATAAGGACTTCGCAAGTGGTGAAAGCTTGTGAACGCAAAAACAAAAATATTACGCTTGTGCAAAACTGTTATGTTTCATTTTAAATTTTCACTGAAAATTTCTTCCGTATATTCTTTCTTTCAAACTCTCACTAAAGCTCCCTTCCGTATATTTTTTTCTTTCAAATTTTCACTGAAACTTCCTTCCGTATATATATATATCAGTGTGTGTCCTATTCAGAACCATCGTCTTCGCTGTATCTCTTTGTCCACTGTTATTTGACTGGTGCATTTTCATAATTCCATCTTAGTGATTTTGTCCTGTTATTTCCACCATCATCGTCCATTAATGAAGGTCTGTATCTTCGGGATTTTCATTGTTATTGTTCTCCATGTTTGACAGCCATACATATAATATGACTGACTTAACACTGGAGTTGAACATTTTTGCATTTACGCCCCACCGCAAAATAAAGTAGCAATTTCTTCTTCTTCTACCTTTCAGCTCCCTGTGGAGCATAGGTCTTCAACAAACACTTTACAAGTCGTTCAGTTTCTTGAAATTCTTTTAAGATCATTCAATGTCTTCCCCATCATCTTCTTCTCTGCTTCTGCCTGTCTTCTCCAAGAATTCCTTGGTCTCCCTCTTTGTCTTTTCCCCTGGGGATTCCAAAAAAGGGCATGTTGTGTAATACTCTCAGTTGGCTTCCGCAGTGTGTGTTCTATCCAGCGCTATCGTCTTCGCTGTATCTCTTTATCCACTGGTATTTGACTGGTAAATTTCCATAATTCTATGTTAATGATTTTGTCCTGCCATTTCCATACTTTTATTCGGTGTAAGCATCCATTAATGAAAGTCTGTATCTTCATGATTGTTAATTTTGTTGTTCTCCATGTTTCACAGCCATATTTTAGGACTGACTTAACATTGGAGTTGAACATCTTTATTTAAAAAATAAAAAAATAAAGTGGCAATTCACCCATAATTAATTTCTGGAATCAGAGGTTACTTGACTTGTACAATCGTAACTACCATGACGACGCCTTTGGTACATGATCAGCAGAGAAAGGGAGCCGCTGATGTTAAACGTTTGAGAATCATTGTCTATATGATTTCTAATCTTCTCAAATCTTTCTGGTACTCTTGTAGACTTATCATTTGAACTAAGGTACCTCTGCTCATCGGCTAAAAACGCTGCAACAACAATTTCAATGCCGAATTATTTTCTCCCCTTGGTCAGACTTTTCGATTTGTGAAGCACTTAATGGCATCCAGTTCAATCTTCTAGATAGCCAAATAAAATTACAAATGACAAATGAAAACCTTTGGGAAAGAACTAGTCAAATACCGGAAGGAAGAGTGATCCAAAAATGTAAATGGGGATGGATTGGCCACATACTGCAATGGCCACCAAGCAATATTGCTAGCCACTAATTCAACCGGAACCAAAAAAGAATGATAAAAGTTGGAAGATAGAAGCATTCATGGAGATGAACATGCTGCACCAGTGGGGTCAGTGGAAGAAGATATCATAGAACCGTGTCTGTTTGCAGATAAGGTTATGGGTCTTCGCTCCACGAGTTGTTGTTGACATAATGTCACGAGTTGTTGTTGTTGACATAATGTCACGAGTTGTTGTTGTTGACATAATGTCACGAGTTGTTGTTGTTGACATAATGTCACGAGTTGTTGTTGTTGACATAATGTCACGAGTTGTTGTTGTTGACATAATGTCACGAGTTGATGATACCTACTTCAACTACATTTCTCCTACTTCTTATATCTAACTACATTTCTCCCACTTTGTATATCCAACTACATTTCTCCTACTTCGTATATCCAACTACATTTCTCCTACTTCGTATATCCAACTACATTTCTCCTACCTCGTATATCCAAATACATTTCTCCCACTTCGTATATCCAACTACATTTCTCCCACTTCGTATATCCAACTACATTTCTCCCACATCGTATACCCAACTACATTTCTCCCACTTCGTATACCCAACTACATTTCTCCCACTTCGTATATCCAACTACATTTCTCCTACTTCGTATCTCAAACAACTACATTTCTCCCACTTCGTATATCCAACTACATTTCTCCCACTTCGTATATCCAACTACATTTCTCCTACTTCGTATATCCAACTACATTTCTCCTACTTCGTATATCCAACTACATTTCACTTACTTCGTATATCCAACTACATTTCACTTACTTCGTATATCCAACTACATTTCTCCTACTTCGTATATCCAACTACATTTCTCCCACTTCGTATATCTAACTACATTTATCCCACTTCGTATATCCAACTACATTTCTCCTACTTCGTATAGCCAACTACATTTCTCCTACTTCGTATATCCAACTACATTTATCCCACTTCGTATATCCAACTACATTTCTCCCACTTCGTATATCCAACTACATTTCTCCTACTTCGTATATCCTACTACATTTATACCACTTCGTATATCCAACTACATTTCTCCTACTTCGTATATCTAACTACATTTATCCCACTTCGTATATCCAACTACATTTCTCCTACTTCGCATATCCAACTACATTTCTCCCACTTCGTATATCCAACTACATTTCTCCTACTTCGTATATCCTACTACATTTATACCACTTCGTATATCCAACTACATTTCTCCTACCTCGTATATCCAACTACATTTCTCCCACTTCATATATCTAACTACATTTCTCCCACTTCGTATATCTAACTACATTTATCCCACGTCGTATATCCAACTACATTTCTCCCACTTCATATATCCAACTACATTTCTCCTACCTCGTATATCCAACTACATTTCTCCCACTTCATATATCTAACTACATTTCTCTTACTTCGTATCTCAAACAACTACATTTCTCCTACTTCGTATATCCAACTACATTTCTCCTACCTCGTATATCCAAATACATTTCTCCCACTTCGTATATCCAACTACATTTCTCCCACTTCGTATATTCAACTACATTTCTCCCACTTCGTATACCCAACTACATTTCTCCCAATTCGTATACCCAACTACATTTCTCCCACTTCGTATACCCAACTACATTTCTCTTACTTCGTATTTCCAACTACATTTCTCCTACTTCGTATCTCAAACAACTACATTTCTCCTACTTCGTATCTCAAACAACTACATTTCTCCTACCTCGTATATCCAACAACATTTCTCCTACTTCGTATCTCAAACAACTACATTTCTCCTACTTCGTATCTCAAACAACTACATTTCTCCTACCTCGTATATCCAACAACATTTCTCCTACTTCGTATCTCAAACAACTACATTTCTCCTACTTCGTATTTCCAACAACATTTCTCCTACTTCGTATCTCAAACAACTACATTTCTCCTACTTCGTATATCAAACAACAACATTTCTCCTACTTCGTATCTCAAACAACTACATTTCTCCCACTTCGTATATCCAACTACATTTCTCCCACTTCGTATATCCAACTACATTTCTCCCACTTCGTATATCCAACTACATTTCTCCTACTTCGTATACCCAACTACATTTCTCCTATTTCGTATTTCCAACTACATTTCCCCCACTTCGTATATCCAACTACATTTCTCCCACTTCGTATATCCAACTACATTTCTCCTACTTCGTATATCCAACTACATTTCTCCTACTTCGTATACCCAACTACATTTCTCCCACTTCGTATATCTAACTACATTTCTCCCACTTCGTATATCCAACTACATTTCTCCTACTTCGTATATCTAACTACATTTCTCCCACTTCGTATATCCAACTACATTTCTCCCACTTCGTATATCTAACTACATTTCTCCCACTTCGTATATCCAACTACATTTCTCCAACTTCGTATATCCAACTACATTTCTTCTACTTCGTATATCCAACTACATTTCTTCTACTTCGTATATCCAACTACATTTCTCCTACCTCGTATATCCAACTACATTTCTCCTACCTCGTATATCCAACTACATTTCTTCTACTTGGTATATCTAACTACATTTCTCCCACTTCGTATATCCAACTACATTTCTCCTACTTCGTATATCCAACTACATTTCTCCTACTTCGTATACCCAACTACATTTCTCCTACTTCGTATCTCAAACAACTACATTTCTCCTACTTCGTATCTCAAACAACTACATTTCTCCTACTTCGTATCTCAAACAACTACATTTCTCCTACTTCGTATCTCAAACAACTACATTTCTCCTACTTCGTATCTCAAACAACTACATTTCTCCTACTTCGTATTTCCAACTACATTTCTCCTACTTCGTATATCCAACTACATTTCTCCTACTTCGTATCTCAAACAACTACATTTCTCCCACTTCGTATCTCAAACAACTACATTTCTCCTACTTCGTATCTCAAACAACTACATTTCTCCCACTTCGTATACCCAACTACATTTCTCCCACTTCGTATACCCAACTACATTTCTCCTACTTCGTATTTCCAACTACATTTCTCCTACTTCGTATTTCCACCTACATTTCTCCTACTTCGTATCTCAAACAACTACATTTCTCCTACTTTGTATTTCCAACTACATTTCTCCTACTTCGTATCTCAAACAACTACATTTCTCCTACTTCGTATTTCCACCTACATTTCTCCTACTTCGTATCTCAAACAACTACATTTCTCCTACTTTGTATTTCCAACTACATTTCTCCTACTTCGTATCTCAAACAACTACATTTCTCCTACTTCGTATCTCAAACAACTACATTTCTCCTACTTCGTATCTCAAACAACTACATTTCTCCTACTTTGTATTTCCAACTACATTTCTCCTACTTCGTATCTCAAACAACTACATTTCTCCTACTTCGTATCTCAAACAACTACATTTCTCCTACTTCGTATTTCCAACTACATTTCTCCTACTTCGTATCTCAAACAACTACATTTCTCTTACTTCGTATTTCCAACTACATTTCTCCTACTTCGTATCTCAAACAACTACATTTCTCCTACTTCGTATCTCAAACAACTACATTTCTCCTACCTCGTATATCCAACAACATTTCTCCTACTTCGTATCTCAAACAACTACATTTCTCCTACTTCGTATCTCAAACAACTACATTTCTCCTACCTCGTATATCCAACAACATTTCTCCTACTTCGTATCTCAAACAACTACATTTCTCCTACTTCGTATTTCCAACAACATTTCTCCTACTTCGTATCTCAAACAACTACATTTCTCCTACTTCGTATCTCAAACAACAACATTTCTCCTACTTCGTATCTCAAACAACTACATTTCTCCCACTTCGTATATCCAACTACATTTCTCCTACTTCGTATATCCAACTACATTTCTCCCACTTCGTATATCCAACTACATTTCTCCCACTTCGTATACCCAACTACATTTCTCCTACTTCGTATACCCAACTACATTTCTCCTATTTCGTATTTCCAACTACATTTCCCCCACTTCGTATATCCAACTACATTTCTCCCACTTCGTATATCCAACTACATTTCTCCTACTTCGTATATCCAACTACATTTCTCCTACTTCGTATACCCAACTACATTTCTCCCACTTCGTATATCTAACTACATTTCTCCCACTTCGTATATCCAACTACATTTCTCCTACTTCGTATATCTAACTACATTTCTCCCACTTCGTATATCCAACTACATTTCTCCCACTTCGTATATCTAACTACATTTCTCCCACTTCGTATATCCAACTACATTTCTCCAACTTCGTATATCCAACTACATTTCTTCTACTTCGTATATCCAACTACATTTCTTCTACTTCGTATATCCAACTACATTTCTCCCTACCTCGTATATCCAACTACATTTCTCCTACCTCGTATATCCAACTACATTTCTTCTACTTCGTATATCTAACTACATTTCTCCCACTTCGTATATCCAACTACATTTCTCCTACTTCGTATATCCAACTACATTTCTCCTACTTCGTATACCCAACTACATTTCTCAAACTTCGTATCTCAAACAACTACATTTCTCCTACTTCGTATCTCAAACAACTACATTTCTCCTACTTCGTATCTCAAACAACTACATTTCTCCTACTTCGTATCTCAAACAACTACATTTCTCCTACTTCGTATCTCAAACAACTACATTTCTCCTACTTCGTATTTCCAACTACATTTCTCCTACTTCGTATATCCAACTACATTTCTCCTACTTCGTATCTCAAACAACTACATTTCTCCCACTTCGTATCTCAAACAACTACATTTCTCCTACTTCGTATCTCAAACAACTACATTTCTCCCACTTCGTATACCCAACTACATTTCTCCCACTTCGTACACCCAACTACATTTCTCCTACTTCGTATTTCCAACTACATTTCTCCTACTTCGTATTTCCACCTACATTTCTCCTACTTCGTATCTCAAACAACTACATTTCTCCTACTTTGTATTTCCAACTACATTTCTCCTACTTCGTATCTCAAACAACTACATTTCTCCTACTTCGTATTTCCACCTACATTTCTCCTACTTCGTATCTCAAACAAGTACATTTCTCCTACTTTGTATTTCCAACTACATTTCTCCTACTTCGTATCTCAAACAACTACATTTCTCCTACTTCGTATCTCAAACAACTACATTTCTCCTACTTCGTATCTCAAACAACTACATTTCTCCTACTTTGTATTTCCAACTACATTTCTCCTACTTCGTATCTCAAACAACTACATTTCTCCTACTTCGTATATCCAACTACATTTCTCCTACTTCGTATCTCAAACAACTACATTTCTCCTACTTCGTATCTCAAACAACTACATTTCTCCTACTTCGTATTTCCAACTACATTTCTCCTACTTCGTATCTCAAACAACTACATTTCTCCTACTTCGTATTTCCAACTACATTTCTCCTACTTCGTATCTCAAACAACTACATTTCTCCTACTTCGTATTTCCAACTACATTTCTCCTACTTCGTATACCCAACAACATTTCTCCTACTTCGTATCTCAAACAACTACATTTCTCCTACTTCGTATCTCAAACAACTACATTTCTCCTACTTCGTATCTCAAACAACTACATTTCTCCTACTTCGTATCTCAAACAACTACATTTCTCCTACTTCGTATCTCAAACAACTACATTTCTCCTACTTCGTATCTGAAACAACTACATTTCTCCTACTTCGTATCTCAAACAACTACATTTCTCCTACTTCGTATCTCAAACAACTACATTTCTCCTACTTCGTATCTCAAACAACTACATTTCTCCTACTTCGTATATCTAACTACATTTCTCCTACTTCGTATCTCAAACAACTACACTTCTCCTACTTCCTATCTCAAACAACTACATTTCTCCTACTCTTCAACCTCTACTTCATGTCTCTCACAACTCAAAACAGCCATCTCTACTATTATATTTACTCAACAAACAAGCTGTAATACAAATTCACCAACTGAAACTTATAAGGGACACGGCGCATAACAGCTTGTCCCAAGGGTGCACACCCATCCACGCTAATCAAACGTGGACAGAGATAACACAGTTCTGATGTGTGCCCTTGTATGTAGTAATTGCATCCACAGCGTTCCATTATCCCAATCTGTGAGATGAGTCTTTGAAAAGTGCAATTAGCAAAGAGTGGAAAAACGATGTGGAAAGAGGAAAAAGAAGGGACTGGACATAATTGGATAAAAATAAGGATTGGAAGTGCTTTGTATAAAATAACACATTAATTTATGTGGAATGTACACTGGGAATCATTAAAAAGAGAATATTTATATTAAATTCTTTCTATCTCGTTTCTCTTCTTTCGTCTTCTATCATCTTCTTTCTTCCTAATTCTTCCGCTTCTTTTCTTCTTTATATTACGACCGCAGAAGTAGTTGGTCTCCAGGCAATACGCCGGCCTCGAGACAGAGAGGTTTTGAGTTCAAATCACGGCTGCATCAGTTTGGATTTTTATTTATAATCTCTTTACAGCAAGGCCTGGCTAGAAACTTCAATTGCTCATCGACGGGAAAGAAATAGGTGAATATCAGAAGTCGGAGTTATCTGCCTGTGCGGCGAGGGACCCCTGTGATTGCGGCTGCCAGAGAACCACGGATTAACAAGCACAATTCAGTTCCTAGTCTCTAATGGATTTCGGCAGAGCTGAAACTGGCGAACAACTCCGTTCTCTTATTTTTCTTTCTTTCTCTTTTTCACTGGTGCCTATACGGTGTTGTTGTTATATCATTTGTCGATATTGAGCTGCTCGAACTGTCTGATTTAGTGATTTTCCTTTGTTGTTACATGTCTCTGTCACTGCATCTATCCATCTTCTTCTGGGTCTTCCTCTTGGTCTTTTTCCATGCATTCTCGAGAAGAACGCCCTTGATGGTGATCGGTAAGGATTCATTCTGACCAGATGGCCAAACAATTTAAATTGTTGTTCTGTATATTCTTGGCAGGGTTTTGTTCCTATCATTTTTCTTATGGTTTCATTTGGTATTCTATCTCTTCTTGTGTTGTTTGTTACTTTTCTCTAGCATCGCATTTCACATGTATTGATCTTGCTTTAATGTGATTTTGAAAGGGTCCATGTTTGACTTTCATAGCACAAAGTTGGTATGAAAATGATATTTATAATTTTTTGTTTAGCTGCCATAGAAATGTTTGGATGTCTTAACAATGGTGAAAGCTGGCATGTGACAGCATTTGCTTTTTGTGTTCTCATGTCAATTTCTCTGTCTAGTTTTCCATCTTCTGTAAACATTGTCCCCAAATACTTGAATTGAAAAGAAAAGATATTTCTTTATCTTTGATATTAATGTTTAATGGGTGTCTTAATTTGCTTATTTTCAAATTAAGACACCCATTAAACATTAAGATTCTCTTATTAAGAGCCCTTATTATCTGCCCTGTTCTTTTCTCATACTCTTTATCTTCTGTTCTTCTCACCTCGCACCTTAATAAGAACTCGTCTCCTCGTCTGTCCTTCTCTCTTCTCTACATTATCTTTTCGTAATCCCCACCTCTCCATTTATTAAGAGTCATTCTCAACTGTCTTACTCTTTCTTATTATCGTCTGTTGTCCTCGGATCTTTCTTTATCAAAATAAAAGTAAAGAGCCCCCGTCACGCCAAGTGGCGTATGGGGAATATGGTGTTAGTGACCCGTCACGCCAAGTGGCGTATGGGGAATATGGTGTTAGTGACCCGTCACGCCAAGTGGCGTATGGGGAATATGGTGTTAGTGACCCGTCACGCCAAGTGGCGTATGGGGAATATGGTGTTAGTGACCCGTCACGCCAAGTGGCGTATGGGGAATATGGTGTTAGTGACCCGTCACGCCAAGTGGCGTATGGGGAATATGGTGTTAGTGACCATAAATTTGACAGACCTTCAGCACATGATTTTTTGGGTAATGTGGTCGGTATTATGCCCGTGCCGCTTTACTTTCCCAGAAAAAATCTGGTACCTATTTAAGGCTGGGTGAACCCGGAAGCCGTCGTTTGGGATCGAACCCTACCTTTTGTCCGTTGTAGTCCAGTTCACTACCCACTGAGTTATCGCGGCTCCCTTTCTTTATCAAGAATTCTCATTTTTCCTTCTCTTTTCTTATTCCTTCCTAACTTGTTCCTCATATCTTTCTTTCATTCCCTCTTTAGTTTCCTTCTTCATTTTTCTTCTATCCTCACTCAAAAGCACTCAACGGAGTTGAGTTGCATTAATAATGAAAAGCAGCAAATGGAACAAGAAAACCGCACCCCCTACGCCCCCCTCAAAAAAAAAAAAAAAAAAAAAAAAAAAAAAAAAACGTTGATTTTCACACTATCTGAATCCACATAAAATAATATACATGAATAAAGCGGGAGACACTCAAACACTCATAAGCATAACAACAGAACATACAAAAAATAAGAAATAATAATCATTCGCTAATGCAACAGAATATCTAGTTGGGCTTTCGATTTGCTGACAATTCATGCTCTAATTTGGTAACTTGAGTAATGTTGATTCTAGGGGACAGGGAATTAATGAAATAATTGACGTCATGATGGACATTAATTCAACCGCCTTCCTCTTCTTACTCGACGCTGTAAGGTAAAAGAGGAAGAGCAAGTAGATAAAAAAAAAACGATTAGATTTTACGATGTTTTCCTATTTCTGCGGTGCCCTGGGTGATTTATAGCAGAAGAGTGCAGGCCGCATGTACAGGGGACGTGTTCGAAGAGTGCAGGCCGCATGTACAGGGGACGTGTTCGAGTCGATTTAATTTACTTTCGATAAAAAAAGTAAAAAAGACTTTCGACCCTACAGCGATTTGACCCCGCGTTCTGCTTGTTTGGAGCACAACGTGTTATCGATTTCACCCCCTGCTCTTGACCACCTCCCCCCTCTTGACCACCACCTGCTCTTGACCACCTCCTGCTCTTGACCATCTCCCCCTCTTGACCGCCACCTCCTCTTGACCACCCCCCACTCTTTACCACCACCTGCTGTTGACCACCTCCCCCCTCTTGATCACCTCCCCCATCTTGACCACCACCAGCTTTTGACCATCCCCCCGCACTTAACCATCACCTGCTCTTGACCCCTCCCCCCAGCACTTAACCATTACCTGCTCCTGGTCACCCCCAGCACTTGACCACCACCAGCTTTTGACCACCACCAGTTTTTGATCCCCCCCCCAGCACTTAACCATCATCTGTTCTTGACCACCACCAGATCTTTACCACCACCAGTTCTTGAACACCACCAGCTCTTGACCACCACCAGCTCTTGACCACCACCAGCTCTTGACCACCACCAGCTCTTGACCACCACCAGCTCTTGATCACCTCCCCCATCTTGACCACAACCAGCTCTTGATCACCTCCCCCATCTTGACCACCACCAGCTCTTGATCACCTCCCCCATCTTGACCACCTCCCTCCTCTTGATCACCTCCCCCATCTTGACCACCACCAGCTCTTGATCACTTCCCCCATCTTGACCACCTCCCTCATCTTGATCACCTCCCCCTTCTGGACCACCACCAGCTCTTGGCTACCCCCTGGTCTTTGACTACCCCCAGCTCTTGACCATCCCCAGCTCTTGACCACCACCCCCCAGCCTTTGACCACCCCCAGCTCTTGACCACCCCACAGCCTTTGACCATCCCCAGCTCTTGACTACCCCTCCAGCTCTTGACCACCCCCCAGCCTATGACCACCCCCAGCTCTTGACCACCCCCCCAGACATTAACCACATCCAGCTCTTGACCATCCCTAGCTCTTGACCACCCTCAGCTCTTGACCACCCCCAGCTCTTGACCACCCCCAGCTCTTGACTACCCCCAACTCTTAACCACCACAGCTCTTGACCACCCCCAGCTTTCGACCACCCCCAGCTCTTTACCACCCCCAGCTCTTGACCACCACCAGCTCTTGACTACCCCCAGCTCTTGACCACCCCCAGCTCTTGACCACCCCCCCCCCACCTCTTGACCGCTCCCAGCTCTTGACCACCAACAGCTCTTGACCACCCCCAGCTCTTGACCACCCCCAGCTCTTGACTACCCCTTTAGCTCTTGACCACCCCCAGCTCTTGACCACCCCCAGCTCTAGACCACCCCCAGCTCTTGACCACCCCAGCTCTTGACCACCCCCAGCTCTTGACCATCCCCAGTTCTTGACCACCCCCAGCTCTTGACTACACCGCTAGCTCTTGACCATCCCTAGCTTTTGACCATACCCAGCTCTTGACTACCCCTCCGATTCTTGACCATCACCCAGCCTTTGACCACCCCCTAGCTTTTGACTACCCATCTAGCTCTTAACTACCCCTCTAGCTCTTAACTACCCCTCTAGCTCTTGACTACCCCTGTAGCTCTTGACTACCCCTCTAGCTCTTGACTACCCCTCTAGCTCTTGACTACCCCTCTAGCTCTTGACTACCCCTCTAGCTCTTGACTACCCCTCTAGCTCTTGACTATCGACCCCTAGCTCTTGACTACCCCTCTAGCTCTTGACTACCCCTCTAGCTCTTGACTACCCCCCTAGCTCTTGACTACCCCTCTAGCTCTTGACTACCCCTCTAGCTCTTGACTACCCCTCTAGCTCTTGACTACCCCTCTAGCTCTTGACCACCACCAGCTTTTGACCATCCCCCCGCACTTAACCATCACCTGCTCTTGACCCCTCCCCCCCAGCACTTAACCATTACCTGCTCCTGGTTACCCCCAGCACTTGACCACCACCAGCTTTTGACCACCACCAGTTTTTGACCCCCCCCCCCAGCACTTAACCATCATCTGTTCTTGACCACCACCAGATCTTTACCACCACCAGTTCTTGAACACCACCAGCTCTTGACCACCACCAGCTCTTGACCACCACCAGCTCTTGACCACCACCAGCTCTTGACCACCACCAGCTCTTGACCACCACCAGCTCTTGATCACCTCCCCCATCTTGACCACAACCAGCTCTTGATCACCTCCCCCATCTTGACCACCACCAGCTCTTGATCACCTCCCCCATCTTGACCACCTCCCTCCTCTTGATCACCTCCCCCATCTTGACCACCACCAGCTCTTGATCACTTCCCCCATCTTGACCACCTCCCTCCTCTTGATCACCTCCCCCTTCTGGACCACCACCAGCTCTTGGCTACCCCCTGGTCTTTGACTACCCCCAGCTCTTGACCATCCCCAGCTCTTGACCACCACCCCCCCAGCCTTTGACCACCCCCAGCTCTTGACCACCCCACAGCCTTTGACCATCCCCAGCTCTTGACTACCCCTCCAGCTCTTGACCACCCCCCAGCCTTTGACCACCCCCAGCTCTTGACCACCCCCCAGACATTAACCACATCCAGCTCTTGACCATCCCTAGCTCTTGACCACCCTCATCTCTTGACCACCCCCAGCTCTTGACCACCCCAGCTCTTGACTACCCCTAACTCTTAACCACCACAGCTCTTGACCACCCCCAGCTCTTGACCACCCCCAGCTCTTGACCACCCCCAGCTCTTGACCACCACCAGCTCTTGACTACCCCCAGCTCTTGACCACCCCCAGCTCTTGACCACCCCCCCCCTCCATTTCTTGACCGCTCCCAGCTCTTGACCACCAACAGCTCTTGACCACCCCCAGCTCTTGACCACCCCCAGCTCTTGACTACCCCTTTAGCTCTTGACCACCCCCAGCTCTTGACCACCCCCAGCTCTAGACCACCCCCAGCTCTTGACCACTCCAGCTCTTGACCACCCCAGCTCTTGACCATCCCCAGTTCTTGACCACCCCCAGCTCTTGACTACACCGCTAGCTCTTGACCATCCCTAGCTCTTGACCATACCCAGCTCTTGACTACCCCTCCGATTCTTGACCATCACACAGCCTTTGACCACCCCCTAGCTCTTGACTACCCCTCTAGCTCTTAACTACCCCTCTAGCTCTTGACTACCCCTGTAGCTCTTGACTACCCCTCTAGCTCTTGACTACCCCTCTAGCTCTTGACTACCCCTCTAGCTCTTGACTATCGACCCCTAGCTCTTGACTACCCCTCTAGCTCTTGACTACCCCTCTAGCTCTTGACTACCCCTCTAGCTCTTGACTACCCCTCTAGCTCTTGACTACCCTCTAGCTCTTGACTACCCCTCTAGCTCTTGACTACCCCTCTAGCTCTTGACTACCCCTCTAGCTCTTGACCACCCCCTAGCTCTTGACTATCGACCCCTATCTCTTGACGACCCCCACCCCTCCCCCCAAATTAAAGTAAATAATTTGGTTTTAAATCTGGAACATATAGAGACAGGCATATATGAGGATGATAGGATATGTCTCCACCCTGAACACACTCTGATTTTTAAAATAAACAGTCTCAGTGGCGTGTCCTTTTTGTCACTTGAAGCCTGGGAATGCACCCATTTTCTCCCGTCAAAAGTTTAATCTGCAACAGTATCCTCCTCCCAAGACTGCGCTACCAATACCGCAGAAGCTTTACTTGCATTATTTATTTGATTAACTTCAAAAACTTACTATCTATGATTACAATCAGCATTGTACAATCTTATGGTCTTTTAGGTTTGGACAATTTTGTACACTCTTAGCATCTTAGTACTTGGACAATGTTGTACAATCTTAACATCTTAGGTCTTGGACAAATTTGTACAATCCTAGCATCTTAGGTCTTGGACAAATTTGTACAATCCTAGCATCTTAGGTCTTGGACAATGTTGTACAATCTTAACATCTTAGGTCTTGGACAATGTTGTACAATCTTAACATCTTAGGTCTTGGACAATGTTGTACAATCTTAACATCTTAGGTCTTGGACAATGTTGTACAATCTTAACATCTTAGGTCTTGGACAAATTTGTACAATCCTAGCATCTTAGGTCTTGGACAAATTTGTACAATCCTAGCATCTTAGGTCTTGGACAATGTTGTACAATCTTAACATCTTAGGTCTTGGACAATGTTGTACAATCTTAACATCTTAGGTCTTGGACAATGTTGTACAATCTTAACATCTTAGGTCTTGGACAATGTTGTACAATCTTAACATCTTAGGTCTTGGACAAATTTGTACAATCCTAGCATCTTAGGTCTTGGACAAATTTGTACAATCCTAGCATCTTAGGTCTTGGACAAATTTGTACAATCCTAGCATCTTAGTACTTGGACAATGTTGTACAATCCTAGCATCTTAGGTCTTGGACAATGTTGTACAATCTTAGCATCTTAGTACTTGGACAAGGATGTACAATCTTAGCATCTTAGTACTTGGACAATGTTGTACAATCCTAGCATCTTAGGTTTTGGACAATGTTGTACAATCCTAGCATCTTAGTACTTGGACAAGGATGTACAATCTTAGCATCTTAGTACTTGGACAATGTTGTACAATCCTAGCATTTTAGTATTTGTACAATGTTGTACAATCCTAGCATCTTAGTTTTTGGACAATGTTGTACAATCCTAGCATCTTAGTATTTGGACAATGTTGTACAATCTTATCATCTTAGTACTTGGACAATGTTGTACAATCTTAGCATCTTAGCACTTGGATAATGTGCTTATCTTAGCATCTTAGTATTGGACAATGTTGTACAATCTTAGCATCTTAGTACTTGGACAATGTTGTACAATCCTAGCATTTTAGTATTTGGACAATGTTGTGCAATCCTATCATCTTAGGTATTGGAGAATATTGTACAATCCTAGCATCTTAGTACTTGGACAATGTTGTACAATCTTATCATCTTAGGTCTTAGACAATGTTATACAATCCTAGCATCTTAGTATTTGGACAATGTTGTACAATCTTAGCATTTCAGTATTTGGACAATGTTGCACAATCCTAGCATCTTAGTATTTGGACAATGTTGTCCAATCTTAGCATCTTAGTACTTGGACAATGTTGTCCAATCTTAGCATCTTTGTACTTGGACAATATTGTACAATCCAATCCTAGCATCTTAGTACTTGGACAATGTTGTCCAATCTTAGCATCTTTGTACTTGGACAATATTGTACAATCCCAGCATCTTAGTATTTGGACAATGTTGTACAATCTTATCATCTTAGGTCTTAGACAATGTTATACAATCCTAGCATCTTAGTATTTGGACAATGTTGTACAATCTTAGCATCTCAGTATTTGGACAATGTTGTACAATCCTAGCATCTTAGTATTTGGACAATGTTGTCCAATCTTAGCATCTTAGTACTTGGACAATGTTGTCCAATCTTAGCATCTTTGTACTTGGACAATATTGTACAATCCTAGCATCTTAGTACTTGGACAATGTTGTCCAATCTTAGCATCTTTGTACTTGGACAATATTGTACAATCCCAGCATCTTAGTATTTGGACAATGTTGTGCAATCCCAGCATCTTAGGTATTGGACAATATTGTACAATCCTAGCATCTTAGTATTTGGACAATGTTGTACAATCTTATCATCTTAGGTCTTAGACAATGTTATACAATCCTAGCATCTTAGTACTTGGACAAAGTTGTACAATCTTATCATCTTAGGTCTTGGACAATTTTGTACAATCTTATCATCTTAGACCTTGGACAATTTTGTACAATCTTAGCATCTTAGTGTAGACGCGAAATTGCGCACTAAAAGGTGAGGAGATAGAACTGAAGACGGAATCGATGCACGCCACAATAAGTAGTGCAGTAAAGTGCGCAGAGAGTGAAAAGTGACGAAAAATGTGAATGACGTAGTTTTAGTTGCAGTTAGAAAATTGGCACGGAGAGATATCCAACCAGCAGACGAGCTCAGGGTAGTGAACAGACGCAGTCAATTTATAGTCGTGATTAATATAAAGGCGACAGAATAGGCCGACAAACAATACATAGATTAGTGGGGCCGTTCGATGGGGAACGGTCCAACTTGATTTAGTGACGAGTGTGGATAAGACAATTTAGAGCCAGGTGGCAAATGTTAGGGCTTCAGCTTAGAGAACGGTAGGAGCGCGCATGAACAAAGTGTGATTGACCTATCATGTCAAATGTATAGTGTTGCCGTCCAAGACTGGGTAGAAATAAAAGCCGGCAAATTGTCACCACTACTATGTTGTTTTGTGTTAACCAGTTTACAGTCTCTGGCCTAGTGTAACCCTAAGGGGAAGAACCTAATGTTAGAAGGTTGTCGCGGCACAATTAACCTAAACAAGAAAGACAATATTAACACACGACCGAAGTACGGCGGCGATCAGCAGGTCAAGGATGAACGAGCTCTCAGTGTCCGAACAGGTCAGCACGAGGAAAGTTACGAGAGCGGTGTGAATACGGCTGAGGTCAGTCTGGTAGAGGCTGACGCAGGTAGAGATCGACCCAGATCCAAAAGTAAACAAACGGCAAGTAAGAACGGTAACGGAAAGTTCATCATATTACATCAGCGCTACAACAATTTGACGGTTTACATTAGTACTTGGACAATGTTGTACAATCTTATCATCTTCGGTCTTAGACAATGTAGTACAATCTTATCATCTTAGGTCTTGAACAATGTTGTACAATCTTATCATTTTAGTTCTTGGACAATGTTCTACATTCTTATCATCGTAGATTATAGACAATGTTCTATATTGTTATCATCGTAGATTATAGACAATGTTGTGCAATTGCACCATTTTACATTCAAGACAATGTAATACAATCTTAAATAAATTAAACTGTTTAAGCATTATAAATCTCCTCTTCTACTGAACTACATCAAAAACAGTAAAGTACCCCCGTCACGCCAAGTGGCGTATAGGGAATATGGTGTTAGCGAACCTATATTTTACACACCTTCAACACATGATTTTTAGGGTAATGTGGTCGGTATTACGCCCGTGTCACTTTAATTTCCCAAAAAATAATCCGGTACCCATTAATTCTAAGTGAACATGAAGCCGTCGTTTGGGATCGAACCCTACCTTTTGTCCTTTGTAGTCCAGTTCACTAACCACTGAGCTATCGCGGCTCTCAACTGAACTACTTAGAGACACCAAATGTCGGCCCTAGGAATATTTCTTTCTTTATTTATCTAACCTGGACTAAGGTCAAGGTAAAGTACGAGAATTCAACCGGCGTCTTAGCACGCGAGTTTTCACCCATATGTGCTCGGCCGCTTATCTAAAGTGTTCGGAGACTTCTGGATTGTGTCGCTTCAAGCATCAAAACTCACGATGCGAGGCGGCATTTCCTCACCTTCTCATAGTACTACCCTTAGTACTACTATGGTACCCATTTCTGCCAGCGGTTAGGTAGATATAGAGTATCAGGGGATGTATATTTATTTCCAAGCAAGAGTGAAATTGACATCGCTTCCAGTGGGAATCGGACACGGGTGGTCCGAACATCGTTCAACTAGTCTGGTGGTTTTCCCAACTAGGCTACCCAGTGGCCCTAAACTCTCCTAGACTACAAGTCAGAGAGTTCCTTCAAACACGAATCAAATTTTCTATTTCCAATGTGACATATTCACAAGATTTTCTTGATCCCCCAGCATTGATTTGTTTTCAGTTCCATATCATCATCATCATCATCATCATCATCATCATCATCATCATCATCATCATTATCACCATCATCATCATCACCATCATCATCATCATCATCATCATTATCACCATCATCATCATCATCACCATCATCATCATCATCATCATCATCACCATCATCATCATCATCATCCTCACCATCATCATCATCATCATCATCATCCTCACCATCATCATCACCATCATCATCATCATCATCCTCACCATCATCATCACCATCATCATCATCATCATCCTCACCATCATCATCATCATCATCAACATCATCATCATTATAATCATCATCACCCCCATCATCATCATCATCATCATCACCATCATCATCATCATCAAGTACCGGGCCTGCTGGCATAGGTGATCATGTCTCTCCACAACTTTTGATCTCGACAGTTAATTGTCCATATATATGCAAGTGAAATACAAATAAAAACAAATAATTTTAAAATAACAAGAAAAGAGAAGTGGTTATTTACGTAAATCAATTTAATCATAACAGCAGCAGAGGCGAACAGAAGAGCAAAATTCCGCAAATTATATCTCCCCTCGACGCTGAAAGGCAGATGAGGAAGGAAAGAGGAGGAAGAATTTAATCATAATTTATTTTCATCTAAATATGATACATCATACATTTTATGTTCTTCTTCAACCTTTCAGCTCCCTGTGGAGCATAGTCTTCAACAAACACTTTCCAAAGCCGTTCTGTATCTTGCCATTCTTTTAAGATCATTCCATGTCTTCCCCATCATCTTCTTAGATAGAGAGCTCTTATCTTTCATGGATGGCAAATTTACTTTTATTCTTTTCTTTGAATTGTTCATATTTGTGAAGATTTTGTAGCGTATTGTTGTACAGTACTGGATAGCCAGTCCCATGCCCAACACTCTTTAGTCGCCTCTTACGAACATGCCTGGTAGGAACAGCGTCATAATTCTTTACTCCCCTTTCTTGCCCCGGCAGGGCACGAGCGCATCTTATATTATTTCGGTTCAATTCTTCCATATTTACCACAGTTTTCTCATTTACTTTAAGCTTTCCTTAGATTCTATACTGAACCTTTCCTTGCATGGCGCTGAAAGAAATCTCTTAATAACTCATTGATTCGCTTCTTCTTCTACTTTCCTTCCTCATCTGCCTTTCAGCGTCGAGAGGAGATATAATTTGTGGTATTTTGCTCTTCTGTTCGCCTCTGTTGCTGTCATGTTTCCTAGTGCTACTAATATTCCATCGATCCATCTTTTTCGTGGTCGACAATTGAGTCTGGTGTTCTCACAACGTTTGCTGAAGGCTCGTTGTGTTGTATTTTGATCTTTCTGCCTTGTCACATGGCCAAACCATTTTATCTGTTGTTTCTTTATATATTCTATGGCGGGGGATATTCCTAGCTTTTTTCTCAGTTCTTCATTTCTGATCTTATCTCTCAGACTGTTTCCTGTCATTCGTCTAACACATTTCATCTCTGTAGAGGTTATTTATCTTATTGTTCTTGTATCTAGGGTCCAGGTCGAGTCTTTGGTAGCACAACGTTGGGATGAAGATTGTATTGTATAGTGCTCGTTTTGCCTCCAGGGTTATTTGCTTGTTGGACAATAGTGGTGATAACTGTCCGATGATTTGACAAGCTTTGTTGCATCTTGATTCTATATCTGCTGTTTAAGAAATATCGTTTGTCACTAAACTTCCTATGTATTTGAATTCTCTACTTGTTTTAGTTGCCTGCCTTCTATAGTTATGTTGATGTTTTGTTTAATTTTGGCGACATTCATGACTTCTGTTTTGTTGATGTTGATTGTCATGTTGTATTTGGCTGTGCTGTTAAGTCTGTTTAAGTATTCTTGTTTGTCTTCTTTTTTCCATGTATTAGTGCCTGGTCGTCTGCAATAAAAGCTCGTTGATCTCCTCTGTCTCTGATGGGTTGGCTAGCTTGCATATATGGTCCATGTATGTAATAAACAGTAGGGAGGATAGTACGCACCCCTGTCTTACACCTGATCAAACTTCGCAGTGATTGCTTCGCTATGTAATGCTTATTCAGCTAAGGAACCTTTGAGACCTCATTAAAAGATATATTACGTTACAGAGAAGAAGAAGATGTAGAGGAAGGAAGGAGAAGACAGAGAGGGAGAGGAGAATAAGACAAGGACAGGAGAAGAAGAAGGGAGAGGAAATCGAGGAGACGAAGGGGTTGGTAGAGAAGATGAAGGGAGAGGAAATCGAGGAGACGAAGGGGTTGGTAGAGAAGATGAAGGGAGAGGAAATCGAGGAGACGAAGGGGTTGGTAGAGAAGATGAAGGGAGAGGAAATCGAGGAGACGAAGGGGTTGGTAGAGAAGATGAAGGGAGAGGAAATCGAGGAGACGAAGGGGTTGGTAGAGAAGATGAAGGGAGAGGAAATCGAGGAGACGAAGGGGTTGGTAGAGAAGATGAAGGGAGAGGAAATCGAGGAGACGAAGGGGTTGGTAGAGAAGATGAAGGGAGAGGAAATCGAGGAGACGAAGGGGTTGGTAGAGAAGATGAAGGGAGAGGAAATCGAGGAGACGAAGGGGTTGGTAGAGAAGATGAAGGGAGAGGAAATCGAGGAGACGAAGGGGTTGGTAGAGAAGATGAAGGGAGAGGAAATCGAGGAGACGTAGGGGTTGGTAGAGAAGATGAGGGGAGGGAAAGAGGAGAAGGCAGAGAACGAGGAGCAGAAGAAAAAAGAACAGGGAGGAAGAAAACGTGGAGGGGGGGGGAGAGAAAAAGAAAAAACGAATGGTAGAGGAGGAGGATATAGGACTGTGAAGTAGGAGGAAAGGAAGTAAAAGAAGAATGAGAAGAAGATGGAGGAGGAGGACAAACGAAGTAACAGATCAGATGATGAGGAAACAGAATAACAAGACCGCAACATTGGCACATGCTCTCACCCCACCCACACTCCATCTATATTGAAATAAACCAATTAATTGGAAAGCTGAAGGATGCTTTCCATTCTGGAACTTTCATTCCCCCTCACCATTCCATTCCGCTCATCCTCATCTAACGTAGAAGACATGCCAATTTCCCCAGCTCTGCTCAAAGTCCCAGGAGACGATGCAAAGAAGATGTGAACTAATAAGAACAACATTCACGTAACTTCACACGAAAAAACACGTATCGTATTAGACGCCGAATTCACGGCCAATTCCTGCAGTTCATAATCAAAATGAATTTGATTGAAATATCTAGTTGCAGACATCAAGTTCAGAAAAATCCAGACAGTCATTAAAGAAATTGATCTCAACATCCCAACTGTGATTCTTTAGAGAAAAGAATTGTTTCCTCGTTGTTTCTTAAAAAGAAGTGCAGCTGCAGTATCTTAAGAAGATTGAATTCAAGGAGCCATAACCATGTTAGCTGATTTGATGAGCCCATGATTGGAGGTTTGACACAGCCAACTATAGATTTACTAAGGCCCTCGCGTAGAGAATAAAACTAGAAAACCATCCAACTTATGTGATATTTTCAGGTATAGTAGTTATAGACGGCTGACACGAGGTCAGTCAACTACATAATTGATTCGATTTACCGTGGATAGAGGGAGCCGCGATAGCTCAGTGGTTAGTGAGCTGGACTACAAAGGACAAGAGATCCCAATTGATGGCTTTCGGGTTCACCCAGCCTTAAATGGGTACCGGATTTTTTTCTGGGAAAGTAAAGCTGCACAGTGTAATACCGACCACATTACCCCAAAAATCATGTGCTGAAAGTCTGTAAAATGTATGGTCAACACCATATTCCCTATACGCCACCTGGCGTGACAGGGGGCTCTTTACTTTTCTACTTATTGTGGATAGAGAGTTGTAGAAGGACATGATCGCCCACGACAAGCGGTATGACACATTATGATATTATCACTATAAAAAAAACCAGGGAAAAAGAGGAAAACCAAGGAATTCTTGGAGAAGACAGATAGAAGCAGAGAGGAAGATGATGAGGCATACATGGGGCGATCTTAAAAGAATGGCAAGAAACAGAACAGGCTTGGAAAGTTTTTTTGTTGAAGACCTATGCTCCATAGGGAATTGAAAGTGTTTGTTGAAGACTTATGCTCCACATGGAGATAAACGGTAGAAGAAGACTGTGGATAGAGAATTGTGGAAGCTCATGAACACCTACGACGCGCGGGATGACACATGATGATGTTGTCACTACACCCACAACCACCCCTTCTCGCAAAGCTGAAAACATCACACTGGTTAGGGGTTTTCCGGGAATTTCTTCTCAGCCGGCAGATCATAGGAAATATATGGCTGTGGTCAGACACTATCAGAAATAGGAAACAATGGCGATATATCGCATTAAAATACCTCGTCGTGAAGAAAAATACAACAAGATATGGCTTCAGTCGTCTTGGTAGACGTTTGGTAGCAAGCAATCATGATAAGTCTGTAATTTGTGTAAAATATAAGTGTCTTGCTGGATGCTGCTTTACAGAACAGCTTCTCACGTGGCTAAACTAGGTGGCTAAATTAGGTGGCTAAATTAGGTGCCTAAATTAGCCAATATTGGACAGACATATTCGACTACAAAACGAACAAGGTGTATTCGTGGTGCCTGTCCTCGTCTCCTTTCTCTTGTGCCTTTTGTCTTCTGAATTTGATATCAACGATTTTTCTCGAATATTGCTGTGCGAATTTTTTGTTTACTTTTGTTCTCCATGAGCTAAGATCAGCAGCCAGATTTTCTCAGTTTATTTCACTGATAGAGAATTCCGCTCGAGGAAGACCTGCAAACATCCTTATATCTCATCACTGGTCTGCCATTTGGTCTCTTTTCATCCCTAAGTTCGCCATAGAATATTTATTTGGGAATACAATTGTTTGTCATTCTTCTTACAAGACCCAGCCACTTCAGTCGACGACTCCTAAGTGTTGCCATGATCGATGGGAGTTTGGCTTATTGTAAGACATTATAGTCAGTTACTTTGTCCTGCTATTTGTTGTTCATAATCTTTCGATGGTAACGTACAAGAAAGCAGTTTAACCTTTTCACCTGCCCTGCATAGCTTGTCTAAGTTTCTGATCCGTATAGAAGTGTACTAAGCACACAACTTTGGTAAATTTGAATGTTAGTCCTGAGTGTTAGTTTGGTGTTGGTTCATGCACTAATCTTTACCTTTACTAAACACTGAAGCTGCTTTTCCTATTGGGGAATTTTTGTTTACCTAAATATTAAAAAGAAACTATATAGAAACATATTACAAAGAAAATTAAAACACTGCAGCAAACGTCAAGAGCAAAAGTGGGCTTGAAAGATAATAATGTAGGAGATTGCAACAGGAAGGCAACAAAGGCACAGACCAAGACGCTTGTGTTTTAAAGACATCAGAGACGTTAAACATGAAAAAGAAAAAGTTTAAGATCTGGCTAGTGAGAGAGATGTCTCCAGGCGGGTTATGATAAGTGCAACGTTCTGTGAGAGATCTGGCTAATGAGAGAGATGTCTCCAGGCGGGTTATAAGTGCAACGTTCTGTGACAGATCTAGATAGTGAGAAAGATGTCTCCAGGCGGGTTGTTATAAGTGCAACGTTCTGTGACAGATCTAGATAGTGAGAAAGATGTCTCCAGGCGGGTTGTTATAAGTGCAACGTTCTGTGACAGATCTAGATAGTGAGAAAGATGTCTCCAGGCGGGTTGTGATAAGTGCAACGTTCTGTGAGAGATCTGGCTAGTGAGAGAGATGTCTCCAGGCGGGTTGTGATAAGTGCAACGTTCTGTGAGAGATCTGGCTAGTGAGAAAGATGCCTCCAGGCGGGTTGTGATAAGTGCAACGTTCTGTGACAGATCTAGATAGTGAGAAAGATGTCTCCAGGCGGGTTGTGATAAGTGCAACGTTCTGTGAGAGATCTGGCTAGTGAGAGAGATGTCTCCAGGCGGGTTGTGATAAGTGCAACGTTCTGTGAGAGATCTGGCTAGTGAGAGAGATGTCTCCAGGCGGGTTGTGATAAGTGCAACGTTCTGTGAGAGATCTGGCTAGTGAGAAAGATGCCTCCAGGCGGGTTGTGATAAGTGCAACGTTCTGTGACAGATCTAGATAGTGAGAAAGATGTCTCCAGGCGGGTTGTGATAAGTGCAACGTTCTGTGAGAGATCTGGCTAGTGAGAGAGATGTCTCCAGGCGGGTTGTGATAAGTGCAACGTTCTGTGAGAGATCTGGCTAGTGAGAAAGATGCCTCCAGGCGGGTTGTGATAAGTGCAACGTTCTGTGACAGATCTAGATAGTGAGAAAGATGTCTCCAGGCGGGTTGTGATAAGTGCAACGTTCTGTGAGAGATCTGGCTAGTGAGAGAGATGTCTCCAGGCGGGTTGTGATAAGTGCAACGTTCTGTGAGAGATCTGGCTAGTGAGAGAGATGTCTCCAGGCGGGTTGTGATAAGTGCAACGTTCTGTGAGAGATCTGGCTAGTGAGAGAGATGTCTCCAGGCGGGTTGTGATAAGTGCAACGTTCTGTGAGAGATCCAGGTAGAGAAAACATCTTTCTTCCGGCGAGTTGTGATAAGTGCAACGTTCTGCAAAAAGATTTACAACTTAATGATGACATTAACTTGACCACACCATCAGTATAAGATTTTAATCTATCAAATTTAATTCTCCTGCTTTTACCACACATTTTTCTCATTCATTAATCGCTTAGATCCTAGACTCGGTCATGTCCACTCATGGTACTGAACTGAACCTTTTAATAACTCATTAGCTCAGTATGCAATGCTCACTCAGGAAAAGTCCCTTTGAGACCACATACAAAAGGTGCTTCGTAATGAGCGGAATAAAATACGGCTATTACTGTGTTACATTGAAACTGAATTCATCGTTTGATAAAAAAAAAAATTGCTCTCGTTGAACCTGTTATGATGAAATGAAATTAGATAAATTATGAATTTTACTCCTTTGAATGTTAACCAAACTTATGAAATTAAATCCATAGAGTATTGGCATAAATGGTGAACATAACTCTTTCAAGTAATTACACAAATAACGAGGTTATATTCTTTAGTATAGACATAACGCCCTCGCAAATTGCAAATTTGAGGAAAAGTTGAAATGGTTGATTTCCTTGGTTTGTTTGTTGTAGATCCAGCAGTCGTGTGCCCTCGACCTTCAGCTCAGTGTCTGATTGATGATTGCATTTTTTTATACTCGTGGAGTGAGCTAGTCTACTGTGAAGAAGAGATGGGATTACTCCTCCCCCCCCCCCCCCCTTTCCCGACCACTCCTCCTCTTCCCAACCGGATCGACCGACCTCCACGTTTACCGAGCGTTAAATGAGTGCCGGGGGCATTAACTGAGTGCATTAGATATTTTTTTTTCTTAAAAAGAGAACAAAATGCGACCTGGACTATCGTAGACAACAATATTCAATAACATGCTTAGAATAATAGCCTGTTCTCTAAATGCTAAACTCAAGTCGTGATTGGGCCCTTTCTCTTATTTCTTGTAATGTCTCGGGGCAAAAAATGGACCGACGTCATCAACAATTTATTCTATTTATCGTTCTCCCTTTATTGTCGTTAAGATGATCAGAAAATGGACCGACGTCATCAACAATTTATTCTATTTATCGTTCTCCCTTTAATGTCGTTAAGATGATCAGAAAATGGACCGACGTCATCAACAATTTATTCTATTTATCGTTCTCCCTTTATTGTCGTTAAGATGATCAGAAAATGGACCGACGTCATCAACAATTTATTCTATTTATCGTTCTCCCTTTATTGTCGTTAAGATGGCCAGAAAATGGACCGACGTCATCAACAATTTATTCTATTTATCGTTCTCCCTTTAATGTCGTTAAGATGATCAGAAAATGGACCGACGTCATCAACAATTTATTCTATTTATCGTTCTCCCTTTAATGTCGTTAAGATGGCCAGAAAATGGACCGACGTCATCAACAGTTTATTCTATTTATCGTTCTCCATTTATTGTCGTTAAGATGGCCAGAAAATGGACCGACGTCATCAACGATACTTTAAAAAAAAAAGAAGAAGAAAAAAGTGGTATGGTGACAGCTTTACGTGGTAATGGACAAAACAATAGTCAACGTTTCGGCCCAGTAGGCCTTCAGCTGGAACAAACAACAAACACAAAAATATATATAAGGATATGTAAACAAATCTCAACAGGTCTGAAACTAAGAATGGCAAAATGTTACATCTTCTCAATATTCCTGTATGGTGCAGAAACATGGACATTAGACAAGAAAACAGAACAGAAAATTGAAGCCTTTGAAATGTGGATTTATAGAAGAATAGGTAGAATTGGATGGAAAGAAAAGATAACAAACGATGAAGTTTTAAAACAACTGAAAATAAAAAGAGAACTACTAAATACAATTAAGACAAGACAGATGAAATTTTTGGGGCATGTTAAAAGACACAACAGCCTACTAAAAGTAATATTGGAAGGGAAAATACAAGGTAAAAGAGGCAGAGGCAGACCAAGACTAACATGGACGAGTAACATCAAAAGATGGACAAGTCAATCTATAAGAGCCTGCACCATCAAAGCAAGAAACAGAGTAGAATGGCGATCCATGGTAACCAACCTTCGTTGCAGAGAAGGCACTCAATGATGATGATGATGAAACAAATCTAACAACATGGCGATAATATGCTAGATACTCAAGAAAGGAAATAAAAAAAAGGGTCACTTCTCTTTGTTCCAGTGTGTGGCCAGTCTCCGAATGGACTAAAATAAGGCAGGATGACCAGCTATAAATCTCACTGACCAGGCAGTCAACGGAGACTGACCACGCTCTGCAACATAGAAAAGTGACCCTTTTTCTATTTCCTTTCTTGAGTATCTAGCATATTATCGCCATATAGTTAGATTTGTTTACATATCCTTATATATATTTTGTGTTTGTTGTTTGTTACAGCTGAAGGCCTGCTTGGTCGAAACGTCGACTTTTGTTTTGTCCATTACCACGTAAAGCTGTTACCATACCACTTTTTTCTTTTTTTTTAGTATTGCTATTATCATCAGCTTTACAGCAGCTTCGCATCTCTACGCATCTTGGTGCATCTTGGTGCATCCTGATGCATCTTGGTGCATCTTGGTGCATCTTGCTGAATTTTGGTGCATCTTGTTGCATTTTGGTGCATCTTGGTGCATCTTGATGCATCTTGGTGTATCTTGGTGCATCTTGATGCATTTTGGTGCATCTTGATGCATCTTGGTGTATCTTGGTCCATCTTTGTGCATCTTGGTGCATCATGATACCTTTACCTCTACCAATGTCATCACCAATTAATTCTATTTACCTTTCTCCCTTTAATGTCGTTAAGAAGACCAGAAATTGGATCGATGTCATCACCAATTAATTCCATTTATCGTTCTCCCTTTAATGGCGTTAAGATGGCGGTGCTTTACGCTGTGTCGTTCTTTATAACTATACACGCCAGTGTGGCTACCGAGGCCCGCATCACGGTCAGGGCAGCGAAGAATCGAGCAGCTGGCATCTATCACGCATGTCGTAATAACCGACTAAGGAGATGTGGGAGGGAGAATTGAAATAGAAAAAAATGGTATGGTAAAAGCTTTAAGTGATTAATAGACGACACAAATTTGAACGATGTTTCGGCTCAATAGGCCTTCAGCGGGAACAAACAAACAGCAAACACACACACAGATATGTAAGTAAATAAAACTAATCCTACATAACTAACTATGACGAGATATGGGAGTCAAGGTCTTCGCCTGTGCTATGGAGTTCGTGCATCTGAGCTGAAGCCATCTTCAGTGCTTTTGCTAGTGTCTGCTTGGCCTTGTTAACACTGTGGAACATGTTGAGGAGATAATCTAAGCGCATGAGGTTGTCCGTTGTGCAATGACTATGATCTGTCGATGAATATCATCATCATGTGTCATACCGGTTGGTGTAGGCGATCATGTCCTTCTAAAATCTTCTATCTACCATGCATCGTATCAGTTCTGTTGTTGACTATTTTCCATGCCATGACACCAAGTTGTCCAGTATTTTCTCTCTTTGTCGTCCGCGATCTCTCCTTCCTTTTATTTTGCCAGTTGTAACCAAGTATTCCAACTTTCCTCTTCTCATGATGTGACCGAAAAATGTTGATTGTTCATTTATGATGTTTTCTTAGCAGCTCCCTTTTTGTGTTGCCCACTTTTAGAATTGCCTACCTAGCTGCTCTTTCTAGCTCTCCGCGGAACTTTCAACATTATTCTGAGAAATCCCATCTCTGTGGCCTCTCTTATCGTCTTTTCCTTTGTTTACTGTCCATGATTCACTTCCATCGCTTCCGATCAAAATAGGACATCCAAAAAGCCTAATTGTATCACTTGCTCCAAACTAAATCTATAGCCTAGTGAAAGTTCATCTCCACAACTTTCGACCTCGACAACTTTCGATCTCAACAGTTATTTATCATTTCTGTTGTTGACCTTCTGCCAAGCCATTCTCTTAAGCTGTCTCGTATCTTGTCTCTTTGCTTTCCTCTATCTCTTTGTCCCTCAATTTTCCAAGATGTTACAACATATTCCAGTTGTTCTCATCTCATTGCATGGCCAAAAAATTATGATTGTTTCTTCCTAATATAGGAAATTAGCTCTCTTTTTGCTTTGACCTCTTTCAGAACATCTTCATTACTCTTCTTAGCTGTCCATGGTACTCTCAACATTCTTCTGTAAAACCACATTTCTACAGACTCCAGTGATTTTCTTGTATGTTGTCTTATTGTCAATGATTCACATCCATATGTTATCACTGACTCTACATAACATTTAAGAACTCTTTTTCTTGTTTCTATTGTCAAAATGGATTGCATAGTATTTTCCTCATTTTTTGGAAAGCTGCTTTTGCCTGAGCCATTCTTCATCTCACCTCTTTTGTACATCTTCCGTCTGAGGTTAACAAAGTTCCCAAATATTTAAATTGATTTACCTGTTTTAATATTGTTCCACTTGTCTTTATTGTGCACTGAGGTGATGTCTTTTTCTTTGTTGTTACAATTACTTCTGTCTTTCTCCTATTAAGGCTGAGTCCTTAATTTTTGTTTTCTTTCACTATAATGTCTAACATTTCTTGTAACTCATTTTCACTCCCAGCGATTAAGACTGTATCATCAGCATACCTTAGATTATTTATATTATGACCTCCGATTGTTAAATCTATAGCCGCAGCTAAAGCATTATGTTTAAGTTCGGCACAACTAGACACAAGCACAGAGCCCAAAGACTGAAGCCAAAAAAGATATATCTCAAAGACACAAAATGTGGCCAATTAGTACCTTAAAGACAGAATCTGTCATTCTGAAAAACCCAGACAAGAAAATTACACAAATTATGTTAGGGAATTCCCGAAGTTTTCACACAACAGATGATTTGTGTATACGTTACCATGGATATCGTGTGTTACTACGAATAGGTTAAGCGCCCCTGAATGACTTAAATAATTGATGTGGCTTTTCTTACAATCTCGTCTTTTTTAAATTGTTATTTGTATGTGTCTATGTTGTTGAGAAACTATTATTGTCTTTTATTTGTATGTGTCTATGTTGTTGAAAAACTATTATTGTTTTTTACTTGTATGTGACTTTGTTCTTTCAAACTATCAATCTTTTTATTTGTATGTGTCTTTGTTGTTTCAAAATATTAATCTTTTTATTTGTATGTGTCTTTGCTATTTCAAACTATTAATCTGTTTATTTGTATGTGTCTTTGTTGTTTCAAACTATTAATCTATTTATTTGTATGTGTCTTTGTTCTTTCAAACTATTAATCTGTTTATTTGTATGTGTCTTTGTTCTTTCAAACTATTAATCTGTTTATTTGTATGTGTCTTTGTTCTTTCAAACAATGAATCTTTTTATTTGTATGTGTCTTTGTTCTTTCAAACAATGAATCTTTTTATTTGTGTGTGTCTTTGTTCTTTCAAACTATGAATATTTTTACTTGAAAATTATAATTTTAAACATTTAGAATACGTGAGTGGATTGGATGCACGGTGTACATGATTTCAATCAGTCCTGGATCTCCCAGTATGTTCCATTTGTTGAGGTTTAATAACATGTGCACCACATATTCCATAAGTGTATTAATAAACCTATCACGCAAGTCAATCGCAAACTAATGTCAAATGTCAATTACGAATCGATCTCAAGAGTAAATTAATAAATCATAACAAAGGTCAAGTACTATCCCACCACTATGGGAGTGCACGTACCATACCCACCACAAAGGAAATTACGAATCCGTTACAATGGTAAATTACTAACCGATATATATATATATATATATATATATATATTTATATATGGCCTTTGGCGTCTTGACAGACGGTTGGTAGCAAGCAATCATGATAAGTCAATAGTTTGGTAAAGCATTAGTGTCTCATACTGGGTGCTGCTTTACTGAACATCTTCTATCGTGGCTCAATTTGTCAATCCGGGACAGACATATCCATCCACAGAACGAGCAAGGTGTACCCGAGGTACTAGACCTACGGTCCGAAGCAACATTTGCACAGTTTCTTTCACTTATAGAAAACTCCCTCAAGGAAGCCCTGCAAACATCCTTATATCTCAGCACAGTTATATATATTTAATGCCAAGTCTATTATTTATTATATTAAGTCTATTATTATTTATTTGTATTGATGTTGTTATGTGTGTGGCCCGCCACTCAAAAAAGTAATAAAAAAGTGGCCCGTCATTTGAAAGAAATTGGCCATCCCTGCTCCTGAACATCTATACGCTGCTCAAACAATGTAGGTTACGCTGGCTTGACCATCTCTACCATATGGAATATGGCCCGATACCAAAATATATACATTATCATTATCAAGTACCGGACCAGCTGGCGTAGTTGATCATATCTCTCTACAACTTTCGACCACGACAATTATATATCATTTCTGTTGTTGACCTACTGCCAAGCCATTCTCTTAGGCTGTCTGATATCTTTTCTCGTTGGTTCCCTCTATCTTTTCATCCCTTAATTTTTCCAGTTGTAATATATTCCAGCTGTTCTCTTCTTATTACATGGCCAAAAAATTATGATTGTTTCTTCCTAATATTGGAAATTAGCTCTCTTTTTGCTTTGGCCTCTTTCAGAACGTTTTCATTACTCTTCTTAGCTGTCTATGACATTCTCAACATTCTTCTGTAAAACCAAAAATCTACAGATATACTTTATAGACAAACTAGTAGATGGCAATAGAACTATGGGGCGCCCAAACATCGATTTGTAGATGTGACATGAAGACTCTGAACATAAACCCTGCAGCCTGGGAGGAAATAGCTGCAGACCGCAATCTTTGGAAACACACTCTAAAGCTCCAACTCAAATAAGAAGCATACATTTTTATAGAAAGAGAGAATGCACGGCGAAAGAAAAGAAAATAAATAATATTTCCTTTTAAGTAAAGTAAAGAGCTCTGTCACGCCAAGTGGCTTATATGGAATATGGTGTTAGTGACCATAATTGTTATAGACCTTCGGCACATGATTTTTGGGGTAATGTGGTCAGTGTTACGCCGGTTTTGCTTTACTTTCCCAGAAAAAAAAAAAAAAAAACTCAGTACCCATTTTTGGTTGGGTGAACTTGGAAACCTTTGATGAGGATCGAACCCAACCTCTTGTCCTTTGAAGTCCAGTTCACTAACCACTGAGCTATCAGAGCATTTAATTTAATTTAATTTTTCAAGAAGGTTTATGATTAGGATTAGTTGTGGGCTATTCCAAGTCCTAAACTTAACCCAGATCTAATGACAGATTCGAGAGCGACCGAGCAAAGTGATTGGGACATTTCTTCGAGCAGAAATAATTTTTGACTCTAAACTCGTAAATTGTCCATCTTTCTAACGTATACATCGGCTACGGTTAATATTAGTTACCACCTTTATTGAGCCTCATAAAATTAACCAATGGCAATGCACATTGGCATAAAAGTATGAACAGACAACATCAAAGAAACGCTACCATATCAATTAACAATAAATAAGGTCGCCAAACTGGGCGAGAACTACAACGTTGTATTTTCCTCGACACCCGAATGGGTACAATAGTAAATGAAGAAAGAAAGAAAGAAAGAAAGAAAGGAAGGAATGAAGAAAGGAAGGAAGAAAGAAAGGAAGAAAGGAATGAAGGAATGATGGAAGGAAGGCAGGAAGGAAGAAAGGAAGGAAAGAATGAAGGAATGAAGGAAGGAAGGAAGGAAGGAAGGAAGGAAGGAAGGAAGGAAGGAAGGAAGGAAGGAAGGAAGGAAGGAACAAAGAAAGAAAAAAAATGCACACCGGCTACAGTTTAGGCCTCATATTGTTGTTGTTCATATATTTTGAACCCAACTCAAGCTTTATACCCACATCAGCCATCTAGACACAAACTATCAGCGGAAATTATACAACTAAAAGAACATATAATTTTCAATATCCTAACAAAATATAAATATCAAAATCAATTTTGGCCAATCCAATTAGCGAATCACTTACACTCATAACTAAATTGGCCCTAAACTTCTTCGTTAACTTCTAATAATTTTATACTTTGGTTATATTCTCAAATATTATATAAATATAATAGAATTATAAATATATTCTTGGTGAAATAGACTTAGATATCAATGAAATGTGGGACTCACAGAGCAAAATACTAATGACAGCAGCAGAAGCAAGTGCTGGACTGAAGAAAATGGAAAAACGAGCTTGGATCTCAGACACCACATGGAAATACATCAAAGAAAGAAGAGAAGCGAAGAGAGCCATGACTAATGTAAAGACAGATCTTGGAAAGGTTCTGGCAAAAGCAACATACAAAGAATTAGACAACAAAGTGAAAAGTTCGGCAAGAAGAGATACAAGAGCTTATATAGACAACTTGGCAGAGAAAGCAGAGACAGCTGCAATTACAGGAGACAGCAGAACTCTTTATACTGTACAAAAGATGCTGACAAACACCTATACATCCAGTGGAACACCAATTCTAGACAAATCTGGATTAATGCTAACAACAAGCGCAGACATAAAAGCCCGTTGGGCGGAACACTTCAAAGAAATTCTTAACCGTCCACTACCTCACAGTTTAATAGATTTTGAAGCTGAAACACCAGCAGCAGAATTAGATGTAAATTTAGATGACTTCACCTTGAGTGAAATAGAAACCACCTTAAAGCTAATGACCAATAACAAGGCTGCTGGAGAGGATAAGTTAACAGCTGAGATCCTCAAGGCAATTGATAGCCATAATTTAATACATCTCCAAAAAATGTTCAACATCATTTGGAAAACAGAGAAGACGCCTCATAAATGGAAAAAAGGAATCATTGTTAAGATCCCAAAAAAGGGCAATCTTAGAGATTGTAACAATTGGAGAGGCGTGACACTTTTGTCAGTTGCCTCAAAATTATTCTGTAAAATCATCCTAAATAGAATAAAGGATTCAATAGATACAGTAATGCGTGAAGAACAGGCTGGGTTTAGAAAAGGGAGAAGCTGTCTTGACCACATTTTCACTCTACGACTTATATTGGAGGAACACATTGAAAAGCAAAAACCTTTTGTACTTAACTTCATCGACTTCAAAAAAGCATTTGATAGTATTCATAGAGATTCTTTGTGGAAAATTCTGAAGCAATATGGCTTACCATCAAAAATCATAAATATTATCAAAGACATGTATGATGGTTACACATGTGCAGTTCGAACAGAGGAAGGACTGAGCGAATGTTTCCCAATAGAAACTGGGGTTAAACAAGGATGTATTTTATCGCCCTTGTTATTTGGAATTGTTATGGACTTCATAATGAAGAAATGCTGCACTGGTAATAAAGGCATCGAATGGATACAAGGAGACCATTTGGAGGACCTGGACTTTGCTGATGACATAGTTCTCATCAGCAATCAGATAAAAACGATGCAGGAAAACACAAATGAACTATCATCAATAGCCAGCAAAATTGGGCTTGAGGTCAATCATGAAAAGACTAAAGTCATGAAAAGTTTAATTCCAACAAGTGACAAAATATACATGGAAAACAAACCAGTAGAAGAGATCGATCACTTCATCTATCTTGGAAGTCACATTGATCGAGAAGGGGATACGAGCAAAGAAATTAGAATCAGACTGACTAAAGCAGCAATGTCTTTCAGAAGCCTTGAAAAGTTGTGGAAATCAAAACTCATTAGCACAAACACAAAACTTAGGCTATTCAAATCAAATGTACTATCAACCCTTACGTATGCGTGTGAAAGCTGGAAAACAACAAGAGATATAGAAACAAAGTTGAACGCATTCGAAAATAAATGTCTAAGGAAAATACTTGGTATAGAATGGAACGAATTCAAAACAAACGAGGAAATTAGAGAAATCGCCAATCAACCACTAATATCTTCAGTAATAAAGAAAAGACGATGGTCATACGTTGGACATGTGATGAGAAGAGATAATAATCGAATAGCAAAGCAAGCCCTCATATGGGAAACAACAGGTAAAAGAAAAAGAGGAAGACCCAGGGAGACACTGAGAAGAACATTGATGAGAGAGGCAAGAGCAGCAGGAATCGGCTCCCTCAATGAGATAGAACTGCTTGCACAGAACAGAGACAGATGGCGAGATTTGATAAAATATCTTTAAAAGAAAACTGCTAGAACAAAAATTCATATAGGAGAAGGTGTATCTTGGTCTACGCCCTATGGGCCGGTTACGGCTCGAAAGGTCAATAGATAGATAGATAGATATTCTCAAAGATATAATCATGGAGCGTCACAAAATATACAGGATTTATCATGCTGGAAAGGTCAACTCGTATAATGACTAGAAACAAAGGAAACAGATTAACAATGTTTCTGTCAAATACTCTGTTATCACTCCCATGGTTATGCTTATGGAAGGCCCCGGTATCACTGCAAAGAAATTAAAATCCATAATTGCTCAACCGCCCGTGCCAGTGGAATCATGCGAATTGATATCTCGTCTTCGAAAAAAATAAAGGTAGCTACAATGCTCCGTCATAGCAGTCTCAGCACACGCCAAAAGACATTAGGCGCAACGGCACAGAAAGTGAACACAGCCATTTTTTCCCCGTGATACGCTATCACCATTCATCGTAAGCAATCGGAATATCGAAACAAGATCAAAACGCATAAAACGCACAGCTCACGGTCTGCACAGAGCGATTAACTCACTAGCTCCAGCACAAAGCCGAACTTGGAATATGAGGAAACTGCAACAAGAACAGCTTTTAACAGCTCCTGCCATATCCGCCATATTGACCGGAAGACTCCGATGGCTTCCTAGCAGCTTCTGCCATTTCAAGTATATGTGAGCTACTAGCAGCAGATGATCTTCCCTTGGCCTATTGTTATTTTTTATTTTTTTTTTTCATAATTTGTTTGTCTATCTGTCTGTCTGCGATCAGGACTCAGTCAGAGTAGGATCCCAGACTCTCACATGAAGTCAGCTGTCAGGTTAAGTGTGTTGATCGCCCCCACAGACAGAACGTCACAGTTAGAGTCTGCCATATCCACTCCGACTGAACACCCGTTAAAACGTTGCACTGTGTTCTGCGCCAGAGGCCATCCGATTTCAGCCAGCATTTTATTCAGGTTTCCTTTCCTTAGCCTTTGATTGTCCCCAATCTTCCTGCAAGGTAGCAGATGATCTTTTCTGTAGGGGGATTCTGCCCTTAGATGGTCGGCCTTCCCAGGTTTATGAGCACCATCTGTCCGAGTCACTAGAGGTGACTAACACAGCCATGCGACTTGTAATGTGAGGAAACTGCAACACGGAACGCTTTTCATGCTTTGCTTTCAATTGTTCCTGTCGCCTATCCCCATATACCGGTAAGTCACGTCCTCTTGAAAATGATGATCGTCGTAGCACTTGATGATGTTAGGCCATCGTTGATGACTCAAATTCCGATCATATAGACACACAGTCAGTCGTCAAATTATCCCCGTCGCACATCAAACAGCAGACCGTAAGATTTGCGCACGGTCGGTTTAGGGAACCATTACGATGACGTAGCACACAACAATGTTGCCCAACACTTAATCTCGTTCCATTTAGATTTCTGTGTGATTACTCTAGTGTAAGCAGCCTACGACGAACAAAACACGAAGCAAATTCCCCAAAAAGACAAAACTGCGGCTGACGAAGTAGTTTACATTAATGTGAACATGGAAATAACTTGCGTCAAAGAATACCATCAACGGTCATGAACAGCACCAATATAATGTATTTTAAACAAATAGATCACCGCTAGAGCTGTGTTCAAGACATTTTACAATTCCAACTTTCTGTTTCTTTTGAACGCTAATAAATCAACATTTTATATATGTTCTTTCTTCATAATTAATTCCTTGAGATATATAAGATCATAAGTGGAACAATATTAAAACAGGTAAATGAATTTAAATATTTGGGAACTTTGTTAACCTCAAACGGAAGATGTACAAAAGAGGTGAGATGCAGAATGACTCAGGCAAAGGCAGCTTTCCAAAAAATGAGGAAAATACTGTGTGATAGTGTAACTGATCCAGGGATTAGATAAAGAATATGACGAACGTGAGACGAACATAAGAGGAACAATAGTTGTGGTCTGCGCAGAATGAGAAAGTGAGACTTAAGAATTAGCGAGGGTAAGTTAGTCTGCCGAAGTGAACAGAGAAAGACGACCGGCGGCCTTTGAAGGTGTCGGCACTTTCTACGGAGACCGTGTTTAGTTACGTAAACGACTGGACTGGCTGGAGGAACTTCAGCGCGGAGAGTCGTAAAACATTCTTTGAAGTACTGGCTGGAGGAACTTCAGCGCGGAGAGTCGTAAAACATTCTTTGAAGTGCTGGCTGGAGGAACTTCAGCGCGGAGAGTCGTAAAACATTCTTTGAAGTGCTGGCTGGAGGAACTTCAGCGCGGAGAGTTGTAAAACATTCTTTGAAGTGCTGGCTGGAGGAACTTCAGCGCGGAGAGTTGTAAAACATTCTTTGAAGTACTGGCTGGAGGAACTATAACACGGAGAGTTGTAAAACATTCTTTGAGGTACTGGCTGGAGGAACTATAGCGCGGAAGTTGTAAAACATTCTTTGAGGTACTGGCTGGAGGAACTATAACACGGAGAGTTGTAAAACATTCTTTGAAGTACTGGCTGGAGGAACTATAACACGGAGAGTTGTAAAACATTCTTTGAAGTACTGGCTCCAGGAACTATAACACGGAGAGTTGTACAACATTCTTTGAAGTACTGGCTCCAGGAACTATAACACGGAGAGTTGTAAAACATTCTTTGAGGTGCCAAGTCGAGCGAATTCAGAGTAAATTACTGTGGCGGCAAACGTCTTGAAGTCATGAGACGGGAGTCTTAGATAAAAGAATTCTGACAGAGAAAGTGCCACGCTTGGTCAAGGGTCAATGAAAGCGTTGGTTGTTATGGAAGCGAAGATTAGGAAGATTGACAGGTGTCGGCAGGACTCGTCACGTAATGAGACTAGGGACATAATTAGAAGGCGGAGTTAATGAACTAGTGATTGGACGCAGACGAATAATAAGGAGACTATAGATTAGATTCCCATGATCCTTGGCCAGATGGGAGTGGCTAAGATAGACACAAAAAACTCCGAGAAGATTGATTAGGGAACACTTTTTCGCCCACGAGGCTCAAGGAACACATCAGAGAGAATGTAGTAGAAGAGACTAGATGGATCCACATACTTTATGCTAGACATAAGAGCAGGATCCTAGTGAACCAAACTCTTACAGAGGCTTTCAGGTTAACAAGATCAGTCAGACAAAGGTGCTCTCTATCCCCCTTACTTTATGTACTGACTATAGAGCCACTCTTACAGAGGCTTTCAGGTTAACAAGATCAGTCAGACAAAGGTGCTCTCTATTCCCCCTTACTTTATGTACTGACTACAGAGCCACTCATAGAAAGCATTAGACGAGACAAATCCATAGCAGGCACACTCATACCAGGGAAAGGAGAACAGAAGCTGTTAGCCTACGCTGATGACACTGATTTCTTTCCATCAACCACTAGATCAATAGACAACATCCTCAGCACATTCACAGAGTTTGGGCAGGGCAGCGGGGCACAGATAAACATACAGAAATCTTTTATTATGGGTATAGGCAGGTGGAAGAGCAAAGCGGACTTTCCCTTAGCTCTAACACCGATCACCAACGTAAAACTATACGGGATAACATATCTATGTAACCCACACAGAACACACAAACCAACATGGCAAAACCTAGTTACAAAGATAACAGACATGTTACAGAGATACAAACATAAAACATCAACAATTTCTAGCCGAAGCATCATAGTCAACACTTACATCATAGTCAACACGTACATCATAGTAAAAACTTACATCATAGTAAACACTTACATCATAGTAAACACTTACATCATAGTAAACACTTACATCATAGTCAACACTTACATAATAGTCAACACTTACATCATAGTCAACACATACATCATCCCCATATTGATTTATACAGCCACAGTTCCCCCCCCCCCACCGCAATCAACAATCAAAGAGATAAACAAACTGATAAGAACCTTTGTATTTGGCCTCACAATACACAGCATACAACAAAAACACCGATACAGCACAAAAAAAAACAGGAAGCGATCTCACTACAGGACATACACACAAAAATAAAAGCTCCCAGAATAAATCACATAAGTCGCATCATCAACCAACCAGACAAACACACCACTGCACACTACTACATGGGACTGAGATTAACCAGATTCAGAAAACTTAACAATTCATTGCCTCACCATTTCGGCACCACGCCCACATATTACCAAGCATGTCTACAGGCCATCCAAGGACATGAACGTTTATTACACCAAGGGACAAACAACATCTACAAACACCTAATTAAACAACAGGCACCTCCACTACATCACAGAAACAAGAGAGGCCAAAAATACTTGCTCACAGACTACACCAGCATTTTCTCAAACCTCCACAACCCACACATCGTCCCCAAAGCGAGGAAGATCACATGTAGACTTACATATAACATGACACCCATCACAGCTAGACCAACCCACGGATTAAGACGGACATCCAGGTGCCCCCTCTGCAGACAAATCATTCAAGAAAAAAGAACACCTTTTCTATAGGGGCAATACAATCATACCGGGCACTGCAACAGATACTAAAATCACACACCACACAAAACGTCGGCACATACAGATCTATTATGCTCAACACACTGCCAAAAACAACAACACAAGATCTCTTTACAAAATTACTAATACTACTATCAGAGTACAGACATATAATATTGACCTGCAAGAATGAGGCTATGTACGAAATTAAGAATTTTAATTCCCATCTTTTTCTACACATTTTAACCAAAGAACAATCAATGACCATCTTAAAATAAACAAGTTTACTGCTGTGCATGAACGTATGTGAACGAAAGAGATAAACAATAAAAAAAAAATTTAAAAAATATGCATTATTTGTGTAAACTTTGCGGGTGGAATTAAAATAAACAAATTTTACTGTTGAGAATGAAAGTATGTGAACGAAAGAGATAAAAACTAAATGTTCTTTCTTCTTTGAAATGGTATGGATGGAATGTGAGGGATGCTATTCTATTTGTTTTTCATGAAAAAAAAATGTTACCATACACTGTAATATTGAATTTAAAAATACAATTAAGATTTATTTAAAAAAAAAAAAAGAAGAAAAGAGACTAGATACCTGCCTCAAGGCAGAAGATAGGATTAAGTGTTAGTTAAATAAGGAGTTCCCTCGAAGATGTTAGAAGCAACAACAAGAATGAAAAGTCAGACTAATTTAAGAAAATGCTTCAAGCACTAAGTTAGGAGTGAGGTAGTTAGATTAAAACTGTTTGTTTAGAGATTTTGTGATATACATTTGGGATTCTGAACAATAGGATCTCAAGTTTGGTATTATATATATGTACATAGATTGACAAAGAACTTTATTACGATCACGGAAGTTATATAGTTATTGAGTTATTGAGTTATTGAGTTATTGAGTTATTGAGTTATATAGTTATTGAGTTATTGAGTTATATAGTTATTGAGTTATTGAGTTATATAGTTATTGAGTTATTGAGTTATATAGTTATTGAGTTATTGAGTTATTGAGTTATTTGCGGGTCATCATCATTGCACTCCGAACATGTCCATAGGTGCTCAGATCCCCTTCTCATCAATTCCCGCAGTGTCCAGCGACTGACGACTCCAGTTCTATGTTGGTTGATCAGTCTTCTTACACGGCCACTAAGTTTCTCATTTCTGGCTGTGCCCAACTTAACTCCCATTTCCATCATCCGAAGAAGTGACGTGGATCTGTGTTTGTTGAAGCCCTGTGCTCTTCCCACATCTCGGAGGGCATTGATGATGTCCGCCCGATCCATTGGTTGCCCGTCCTCAACGACAGCGCAGCTAGCCAACCTGTCCGCCCTTTCATTTCCCCGTACTCCCGCATGTCCAGGGACATAGACAAAGGTGACCTTGTATTTTGGATTTCTGCAACGACTCTACCCATTGCATGCGTACAGAGCCAGCCTCCACTTTTTTATCATGCTCATCGAATCACTCAGTATACATGCGTGGGTGTAGTCTTGTGACTCTAACCATTTGTATGCCTTGGTCACTGCCATCGCCTCCATTGTCATGCTACTCGTGGTCATGACGTATGCACCACTGTCTTCCTTGACTATTCTGCATGTCGAGCGTGCTGTAAATGCCCATGCACTTCTTTCGTGTCTTACAGACCTGTCTGTATAGATGACTGCATCTTTCTCATCGGTGTTATCGCAGATGAGACCGTTGACCCCAGCATTAACCACGACCGAGTTCTGTTCCCTACTTTTCCTGTCGAGTGTGACAATACACGAGAAAGTCCCCTTGAATGACGTAGGCACCGGTATCCACTCCTCACCATCGCTGATATTGGTAAGCCCACAGACCTGTTTGATGATACCTTCTGCTCGGCCCACCCATGATTTGCCTCTTTTTAGCCTGTCACCTTTCTCTGTGTTGAGCACGTGGTGCAATGGATGCTCTGTATCTGTACTAATCTTCACGGAAGTTACTTGTGATAAACACCGCCGATAGGCTCTACCAAGCAGCGCTAAAGTAACGTTAAGGTTGATAATAGAACTTTAGAACTTGTTGATTGTACCAGAGACATGTTGTCAAACCATGTGTGGATGTTAATAATAAAGACTGTGTTATATTTGTTCAAAACTATGATGAGTTATGTGTGTCCGAATAGATGAAATGAAAGTAACCAATAACAACAGCAATAACTAAACAATAGGTCATCAACAACATGAACTCTATAACAACTATGCAATACATTTTTGACAGTAGAAACAAGAGAAATAGTTCTTAAATGTTATGTAGAGCCAGTGTTAACATATGGATGTGAATCATGGACAATAGGACAAGAGACAAGGAAATCACTGGAGTCTGTAGAAATGTGGTTAACAGAAGAATGTTGAGAATACCACGGACAGCTAAAAAGAGTAATGAAAACGTTATGAAAGAGGCCAAAGCAAAAAGAGGGCTAATTTCCAATATTCGGAAGAAACAATCATCATTTTTTGGCCATATAATGAGAAGAGAACAGCTGGAATATATTGTAACAACTGGGAAAACTGAGGAACGAAGAGATATAGGGAAGCAAAGAGAAAAGATACCAGACAGTTTAAGAGAATCGCTTGGCAGAAGGTCAACAACAGAAATGATAAATAACTGTCGTAATGGAAAGTTGTGGAGAGACATGATCGCCTACGACAGCAGGCTTGGTACTTGATGATGATGATGATGATGATGATGATGTTGGTGATGATGATGATATAAGATCAGGTCTACGCTTCACTAACAAAAGATTCAAAACAAACGAACAAATTAAAGAAATCGCCAATCAAACACTAATATCTTCAATAATCACGACGAGACGTTTGACATATGTTGGACATGTGATGAGAAGAGATAATAACCGAATAACAAAGCAAGACCTCATGTGGGAAACAACAGGCTGTAGGAAAAGAGGCCGACAGAGAGCGGCACTGAGAAGAGCATTGATGAGACAGGCAAAAGCAGGAGAAATCTCGGCTTCATCAAAGAGATCGATATGCTTGCACAGAACAGAGACAAATGGCGGGATTTGATAAAAGATCTAGATGCTTGCACAGAACAGAAACAAATGGCGGGATTTGATAAACGATCTAGATTCTTGCACAGAACAGAAACAAATGGCGGGATTTGATAAACGATCTAGATGCTTGCACAGAACAGAAACAAATGGCGGGATTTGATAAAACATCTAGATGCTTGCACAGAACAGAAACAAATGGCGGGATTTGATAAAACATCTAGATGCTTGCACAGAACAGAAACAAATGGCAGGATTTGATAAAAGATATAGATGCTTGCACAAAAAAAGAAAAAAATGGCGGGATTTGATAAAAGATCTAGATGCTTGCACAGAACAGAAACAAATGGTGGGTTTTGATAAAAGATCTAGATGCTTGCACAGAACAGAAACAAATAGCGGGATTTGATAAAAGATCTAGATGCTTGCACAGAACAGAGACAAATGGCGGGATTTGATAAAAGATCTAGTTGCTTGCACAGAACAGAGACAAATGGCGGGATTTGATACAAGATCTAGTTGCTTGCACAGAACAGAGACAAATGGCGGGATTTGATACAAGATCTAGATGCTTGCACAGAACAGAAACAAATGGCGGGATTTGATAAAAGATCTAGTTGCTTGCACAGAACAGAGACAAATGGCGGGATTTGATACAAGATCTAGTTGCTTGCACAGAACAGAGACAAATGGCGGGATTTGATACAAGATCTAGATGCTGGCACAGAACAGAAACAAATAGCGGGATTTGATAAAAGATCTAGATGCTTGCACAGAACAGAAACAAATAGCGGGATTTGATAAAAGATCTAGATGCTTGCACAGAACAGAAACAAATAGCGGGATTTGATAAAAGATCTAGATGCTTGCACAGAACAGAGACAAATGGCGGGATTTGATACAAGATCTAGATGCTTGCACAGAACAGAAACAAATGGCGGGATTTGATAAAAGATCTAGATGCTTGCACAGAACAGAAACAAATAGCGGGATTTGATAAAAGATCTAGATGCTTGCACAGAACAGAAACAAATAGCGGGATTTGATAAAAGATCTAGATGCTTGCACAGAACAGAGACAAATGGCGGGATTTGATACAAGATCTAGATGCTTGCACAGAACAGAAACAAATGGCGGGATTTGATAAAAGATCTAGATGCTTGCACAGAACAGAAACAAATAGCGGGATTTGATAAAAGATCTAGATGCTTGCACAGAACAGAGACAAATGGCGGGATTTGATAAACGATCTAGATGCTTGCACAGAACAGAAACAAATAGCGGGATTTGATAAACGATCTTTGCAAGGATTTAGATTGCTAGAGGAGGCGAAGGCGTGCCTCCCAGCACCAGAGCTGGAAGTTGTCAGCGACCCACAGCTGATGGCTTGCGCTAGGATCGGTAAACCAAAACCATTCAGACCCTGCTCCACCTCTCCGTCGTGCCTCCAGTAACAGACTAACCTGTCTAGTCTGGCCAAGCGTGCAGGGATCGAAGAGGGAAGACAACCCGGTACTCAAAAATATCGTGCTGAAGTCTGATGTGTTGGGCCGAAAGGCGCTAATATAACAGTTATACTACAAACCACAACACAACGCAGACACGTCCACTACGTCCTTGTAAGGGCGGATGATGAAGAGGAATATTCTAGTCTACCACGATACTCTAGAATACTTTAGTCATCGGGCGATCGCAACCAACCACCAGACTGCTAGAAAGACAATTTAGAAAAAGATAAAAGAGCATCTAGGTCTATGCTCTATGGGCAGGCGACGGCTCGAAAGGTCAATAGATAGATAGATATAAGATCCCCAACATAAGCTCTACAGTCCCCCCCCCCCCCCATATTTCAATCATTCAATCGAAACTCTTTAGACCCTTAACTTGAGCACTGACCAAAGTCTCTCTACCTATCAATATTTTTGGACATTTTCTCTACTTCTCCCCACAGTCTAGGCCAAAGTTCTTAATCATGAATCATCTGTGCTACGCGTATTCCTGGACCTGCCTGCCTTTCCATTTCCACAACATAAACACGATAATAACATACAAACTCTCACAAACGAACGTTCAGTTTGGGATTTCACTGGGCAATCATACAAACGGTACAAATAAAGCAAGCGCTGCCTCTGTAACTTTTTAAAGTATTTAAACAATTATGGCTTGATAATAAAGGGACTAACATGATTATAGAAGGACTAGAATGCTTATAGAGGGACTAAATGATTATAGAGGGACTAACATGATTATAGAGGTACTGAAGTTATTTATAGAGGGAGCATATGATTATAGAGGGACCAAAATGATTATAGTGGGCACATATGTTATAGAGGGACTAAAATGATTATAGAGGAACTAAAATGATTATAGAGGGACTAAAATGATTATAGAGGTACACAATTGATTATAGATGGAACATATGATTATAGATGGACTAAAAGGATTATAGAGGGACTAAAATAATTACTGAGTGACTATTATAATTATAGAGGCACTGAAATAAATATCATCATCATTGAGTGCCGTCTTCGCAACGAAGGTTGGCTACCATGGAGCGCCATTCCGCTGTCTCTTCCTTTCATGGTGCAGGTTATCATAGCTGACTTGTCCAACTTTTGATGTTACTCGTCCATGTTAGTCTTGGTCTGCTTCTGCCTCTTTTACCTTGTATTTTCCCCTCTAAGATTACTTTTAGAAGGCTGCTGTATGATTTAAAATGCCCCAAAATCTTATGTGTCTTGTTTAAACTGTATTTAGTAAGTCTCTTTTCATTTTTAGTAATTTAACACTTCATCGTCTGTTTTCTTTCCTTTCCA